>LQNS02278070.1:17243383-17264975 GCA_001587735.2 Parhyale hawaiensis
GGCAATAGGCGTCACGGGGGCAATAGGCGTCACGGGGGCAATAGGCGTCACGGGGGCAATAGGCGTCACGGGGGCAATAGGCGTCACAGGCACCGACCTTCTATCTTGTACAATACACTGTACAATTAATTCCACGAATATTAAGCATTTAAATTTACTACTTATGGAGTACTCAGAGGCCTTGTTTCATATCACAGTTCAAAAGCTGCAGGAAAATTAAGTGTAAAAGCACTGCAGTTTTGTGAGCTGTGCCTCATTGCAATACAGGGGCCTAATGCCTCGCTCCACGTCTCTTTGTCTCTGCAGCACTGCAGTGCTATTAGCAAACGTAGTCTGTGCTTGGGGATTAACAGCTGTACTTTACTGACGGTTTCTCTTATACATAGATAGGGGATAATATTGCTATTTCTTGTTGAGTCATTGCCCTCACAGTGGACTGCCAATATCATGGACACTGGCACCACGATCAGAGTGTTGCAAAAATTCCCATGCCTCTCAGAGAAGCGAACGCACCGCCATTTGTGTGCCGCAAGCGCAGCACTCAAGGATTATGCCACTAGGAGTTACTAGAACAACTGCAGGGCTCTCTATGGCCACTCACCTACCAAGCGGTCCCTGCAGCAAGGCTCTCTCGAAAGAACCTAATCTCAGCTTGAGAATTAACAGCTGCTCTACATTGCTGTGGAGATTGTTAATTGCTACGTCACTGGTCGCCTGGTTAGCGTGTAGTTAGCATTTTCCATTTACATTACTTTAAGTGAACAAGCTGTAATGTCAATATTAGTAGAAACATTTATATCTTATTTTGCTTCTCGCGCGAGGGTGATTGTTAGGTAGCTCTATTGCGGAGCCAGTCCAGTTAACTCGCTTGGTATGTGATATCACTGAGCCATGTAGATTAGGTTATGAATGTATAGCTGTAATATTTCTAACAAATTAATGTACACACAAATTTTAATGTAAGCTGTAATATAATAATTCAAGAACACCTCCTGCCTGTGGAGAAATAAATGTTCAATAAATAAATAAATAATAAATAGTTAGAATCATGTTTGCAGAGTGTCGCATTAGAGTTTATAACAAGGAAACTAGCGCCAGCCCACCAACCACAAGCTGGTTCTTTCAAGTCGCAAGGGGTAAACCCTCGATAAATCGGGTTCAACCTCGCTCGTCAGATCGTCTAATACGATCATTTCTATCGTAAAAATAACTCCTCCTACATAAACGTTTTTGACGTAGCCATGATTACATCATTGAGTATTCCCTATAGGGATTTCCCTCATTGGTTAATCCTCTGCCTAATATTTGGTACCGACCATTCCTTCAGTATCGAACTTCTTGTATTTTCAAAACAAAAAAAGCCTTCTTCCCTCGGCTAAACAATTTCACGCTTCACCGACTTTCTGCCTATTTTATTGGTGTTAATTTCTCGAAGTAAATTTTAGTTCCCTCTGTCAACAATCCAACTTGATCTTTTTGCCCTAGCGAGGTTAGTTCAAGCGATACCCGCTGACAGAGACTACCTATTCGATCGGCTCTCCTCCGCTGCATATTTTTTAATAGAGGCTCTCTGCTTAGAAGGACTCGATATTCTGGGCATCCTTTCGAGGATAAAAACTGTAGACATCTGCCGTTCTTGTGAGCCTTATATATATTACATGGTGTCGTAACGAGTATTGAGAATTAATTATAAAGTATACCGAGACTGGTTGTATCTTTTAGACGATAACTTCATGAATGAAGAATATTCAGAAGGGTCGGCAGAAATTTTTATGATTTTGAGAGAGATTGAAATTTGGTTTTGGCAATAAAATACGTATTCCTAGTAACAATGACCGATTTCATCTAAGTCCACCCGAAATTAAGTTGAAGATAGCAAATTTTTATTTATTTTACTTAGTAGCCAGGCAGAAGTTTAGGTTAGAAGAGGCCAAATTTTTAAATTATTTCGCTTGGTTGCCAGAGTTAGGATTCATGTTGAAGTTCACCAGACCAAACGCTTCTGTCACAAGCACCAAATTTTGGCAGCATAAATCGGCGAGAAGAAAAAATAAAACTAGAGGACTCTGAGAGCGCATACCTCCGCAAAGTAAGGAAACGGTAGCAAAAAGTTCAAGTTCACTCTGAAACCATAATTTTCTTTGTATAAACTCCAAAATCTAATCATTTGTGCCTCTTCATAGTAATAATAGCTTGTGCAATTTTCTTGAAGATCCGTTCATAACTTTTTGAATTAAACTGTTAACAAACGTAATGACAAACATGAGTCAAACATACAAACGAACCAACCGATCTGCACCAAAATTCAATCATTTATGTCTTTTAACATTACTGACAACTCCAATGAATTTCATAAAGATCCATTCATTATTTTTTGAGTTATTGTGCTAACAAGCCTGAAATTAAAAACAGTGACAAACGAACGAACGAACAAACGGATCATTACCAAAGTTTGGTCATTTAATTTTTGTTATATACCTAACAACTCATGTTAATTTCATCAAAATCCATTCATAACTTTTTGAGTTATGACATTGAGAAAAATGAGGAAGCCAAACAAAGAAACGGATGGACATATCCTCACCAAAAGGTAATCATCTGTTTCTCCTAACATATCTAACAATCCCTGTAAATTTCATCCAAATCGGTTCATAACTTTTTGAGTTATCTTGGTGACAGACAGACAAAGAGTCAGACAGACAAACACGACGAAAAGATAACCTCCTTGGCGGAGGTAATAAAATAAAAGGAAGTCTGCAAGGAAAGCGCTGCCTCTTCTCCTGATGAAGAAAGACTTGTATATATAACAGGAATAGCACTGTCGATAATAGTATTATCTCTTAACTGCGGGAGAGAAGATTAACGTATTAGCCTGTTTTGTCAATCGTCATAAGCGTCTGTCATGCATAAAGGCAATAGTTTCTATTTGGCTTTGGCAATAAATGTGAAATACTAGAGTTACATGATGGACCGTAACGCCAGAAGAGGTATGTTATAGGGTTAAGTGATGGACGTTAGTCTAGAATGGGGCGAGACAAGCCTTACGAGGTGAAAAGCTTGCTTTGTCGCAAACGATAACCCTTGGCCTGAGTTCTAACTTTTAATTATTGAAAGAAATTAATTAACCTGCCAATGAGATAAAATGGATAATGTACGGAAAACCTACAGTACCAATTGTACCAGTGTACCTCTCGGTGGTTAAGTGACAACGGCTCAGCATCGCACAATAGGAAGCCCGGATTCGATTCCCCGGATCCGCCTACACGATACGGATTTACACTGCGTGGAGCACTCCAGCACCGAGGGGCCAGGCGAAGCACGGTGAGGGATCCCAGATTACTCTCATCACTGACTGCATCCCCTGCTCTTCACACTGCCAGTTCTTCGAAATTCTAGAATTAAAATCTCGCTAGGTGTCTTCAATGTATACGAGATAATAAATGAGGATTATTTATTTATTTGTTTTTATTTCTATACATTTGAGTGGACATCATTTGAAGTTTCTTTAAATATAGGGCGACCTTTTCCTAAGACGCTTAGAGTACAGACACTGGCTGTAAATATGTACAAATTGTGTATTGTGGAGAATTACTTTGAAAATTTCTTGTTGAAAATTTGAAAACCAATCGTGGATATTAAAAAAGACAAATTTTCTATTATTTATTCTACTTATCTGCCCTAACAGCTAAGTAGGTTTTTATTGAACAATAATTTGCTAGCTGTTGCAGCACCTATGACACTTTAACCTATCGACAATGACACTTTGAAAACATAGTCTTTCTAATACCATCAGGCAGTCCATAAACTACTATCTTGTAAGCTTTGCAAAGGCGTTATGAGTACTGAGCATGAAGAACAAGCACAATTAATTGCTTAGAAATATAAAAGTTCAATAATCATCAGTCGACTGTATTGCAGAATGCTTAGACCGTTTCAGAGATATTTACACGAAAAATTAAAAATTTCCCCAGGTTTGGCTACCCAACGTCATGTTGTCTCCTTCTCCATTCGAACGACAACATTTCGTTTTCGTTTTCCAAGGGTTCATAGTGAGAACTGAACTCGTATTCTCGGAGCATACTTTACCTTCTATCGATTGCAAGTTAATAATCACTGCCAGGCGTTGGTGTTTCTCAATCGACCGAAAGGAAAACGGAAGTTTTGTGGTACGTAGCCTACTGCAGCACAGGGTCAGAATATACTTTCTGGCTCTGCGCTGCACTGCTGTATATGCTAAAATATTTCATACGATGAAAGGCGGGAATAACCATGCTAAGGTTTTATTTTATCATAGACGCAAATAGGACAGTTTACACACCTGTAAGGGTTTTTTCGGGTGTTATTCAGGGTAGTGTTTCCGGTCCCTTGTTTGTAATGCACATTAGTGATTTCTTTTTCCTCCTTGAAAACATTATGGTTAATTATGCTGAGGATTTCAGCTTAGTTGCAGTACTTCCGGTCTCAGAGGCCGGATGTTCAAACGCCTTGTAAAGTTACAAGCACCGTAACTGTACAGCTGCAGGCACGAATGCAACCATGTAACTGCTGAAATTATACATTTTTACTCTTCGGTTTAACATCTGAGTCGGTCTGCTATCTAGGTATGCATCGGTTGGAGATTCAAACCACTCTGACCATAACTTTGGGAAGATGAGCATAAAAGGTGATAAAATCTGAGCCGCGATAGCGGTACTTCTCCTAGGAACTGTACAGATTACGTTACCGTAACGTTACAAGGCGTTTATGCATCCGGGTCCTGGTTTGCGTGACGATACCGCCCGGTCTCTAGACAGAGATCTGGCGGGGATTGACGCTTGGTGCTCCTCATGGAGTATGAAACTGAATCCAAGTAGAAATAAGTCTATGATTGTCAGTCGGTCCCGTACTGTTACAGTACTCTGCACAGGCGAAGCCTTCTTGAAATACTTGGAGTCTTTTTTTTATGACACGCTGACATATGAGGCTTGCATTAAGTGTCTGGTATCTGTGCTTTTAGCAAGGTTGGGATCCTACGTAAGGTTCGCACTGTATTTGGCGACGTTGAAGTACTCCGAAGATGTTTTTATGCTTTTTTGCTTCCCCTGTGCGAACCCTGTGTAAGGTTCGCAGCCGATAATCATCTGCGTTTTCTTACTGACCGACCTGTGGGCTCTAGCAGTCGGTTGTGTGCCCAGAATAATAATTGGAGGACTTGCTTCATAGACGAAAGATTGCTTGCTTCTGCATGTTCAATAAGGTATTCAGTAATGAAGGCCAATGACTATACTTTTCTGTTCTTGCTCCTAGGATGTTTGAACGAAACATGCGAGCTCCGTTTGTAGTCCATCCATTTACTTTAGTAACGGTAAGGTACTAAACCCCTCAGTTCGGTCGGTGCATCATTCTCGGAACGGAACTGGTGTGGAATTCGTTGTTGGGATCCGTGTTGGGCCGCGTTGATCTGCAGGCGTTCAAGCCGAGTGTAATGTTTTTTTTTTATTCTCCTCAGCAACGTCTCGGATGTCTTGTGGTGGCTCTGCCCTTTGCTTTGCATAATTCTCGGCTTTTGGTGTTCTAGCGCCAAGTTTTAATAATAACTAGACGACCCGTGACCCGTTGGGTCGTATTTGCGATCGTCTTCGCTTTCGCAAAGAAGAACAGGTGTTATTTAGCTAGGCATAGACCACACGCTATTCGGCCGACCTCTTCTGCCCGTCAAGGAGCAGCCCTTCACTATCAACAGATTCTTTGCTTCTCTAACGAATATTCAACACCTAGGCAGTAAGCAAAATCAAATTATCATACGTTACGTATCTCAGTTGTATTGCCCATGAAACCGCTGAATAGATCATGCCCGTTCTTGAGGTCCAGCTCAGTTTAACTTTCCTATCACAGATACAATCGAATTGAAGAGCTAATCCATGGAAAGAATGCCACTGCCAACCACCGCCGTAGTTCTAATTTCTTCTCGTGTGATAGTGAAGAAAATGTGTCAAACGAGACACAAATAAATAAACGAGACACAAATAGATAAGCAAGAAAGACCGGTTCACAAACTTTTAGTATAATATAGATGGTGATAATAATGATGATGACGATAATAATGATAATAATACAGCTCTCACGATCATTACAATATATATGAAAGAGAGGGGCAGGTGTCAACGCTGGTTCTGTCCACGCAGTACGGGTTGTTTGGATCCGTGTCGAAGATTAGACCGTTGGCGCACTCCAAGACAACATACTCGTAAAATCCTCCTGTCACTTCTCGGCACGACCAGTAACTGAAATGGTGAAATAACGGAGAGGAGCTTACAAAAGGAACTTGTAGTACCCAAGAAAAATATTTAAATTCATATGAGAACAGAGAGAGTTTCTGAACCTAAGGAACAAAATTTATATCGAAAGCTTGTGCAATATTTTGTAAAAAACTCTAAAGACCTTCTTTAAAAATGTGATACAGCGAGTCTGCTCAGGACTCTGAAATAACCCCGTCCCTTCTACGGGTGAAACTGTATCATAATGTGTCCCTATTAAACCTACAGTGAATTCATTGTGATTGCATCTGGAAATTAACAGTTCTTTAATGCCCACAATGCCTAAAAGCCCACAATGCAGCTAAAATTACTATAGGTTTCAGTGAAATTTGAATATTTCAGATTAATATCTGATTCATACCTGAGAGATTCTGAAAAGTTATTGAGAGCAATATAACTAAGTATTAATCTGTTATTAGAGTGTCATCCGTTCAAATAACGGCAGTGAATGCGGTATGGACCTTATACATTTTTGCTGCCAAACAAAAAGGAAATAAATGAACTTAAAACAAGGGCTGAAGAGTATTTAAAATGGCATTATAGCTACAGATATACTCATATCAAGCCTAGTAATGAAGTGAAAATTTGAAGTTCAGTTCTAGAATCGAATTGCGCGTACAACATTATCTTTAGAAAAGATACAGTATTGTATCACCGAAGGAAGAAGGCTGAGGAGACTGAAGAAAAAAAAAAAAACATAGCAAATGGAAGCTTAATTAACCCATTTGTTACGGCTAAAAATGCCCATTCGATGTACAGAAGACCTGCTTTTCATCTCTCAGACTCAAGACGAAGGCGTCAAGAAGTACAACGACCATTTCAAGTGGAATGGGAATATGAAATGGGAATATAAAATGCAGCGACTCCAGTACATCCAAAGAACTTACTTATTTGTTAATTTCAGCTCTGCTTTCCTCCCATCTCATTCACTGGGCGATCAGTGGATAAATAGAATATTCTGCTCCTTTACCCTTCAGATCGGGAAGGAGAGACCAACCAACCTACAAACTGCGCGTTTTTGTAAATTTATAAGTATAACCCAATTTCTGTAATAGAGTACGCCGCATGCATCTTCACTTTTTGTCCTAAATTCAATAAGTTTAAGAACTTTTGGCTACACTGTGTGCTAGTAATAGTGAAAAGGTTACTGACTGCAGTACAGATGGTGGCTATCTGTACAGAGCAAATGGGTCACATACTCTAGACTGAAAGACAACAGGGTGCCTGTCTGCACAGTGCAAATGGGTCACATTTTCTAAACTGGAAGATAACAGGTGCCTGTCTGCACAGTGTAAATGGGTCACTCACTAAGAACTGCAGGAAGCATAAGGGTAGTTGCCAGCAGTAGATTCAGTGCAAGGGAACTGAGTCGGGTAGATGGTGAACTCTGTGCTAGATTCTACAGTAGATGGAGCAGAGGTTATCGTAGGGGTAGTTTTTGTAGCGGTGGTAGTAGTATCAGCAGTAGTCGTGAATGGTGTAGTAGCAGTAGATCCAAAGGGTGTAGTACTAGGCACTCGGAAAGAACATTTAGTTAATGGAGAGCACACAGACTCGTCAGTTCCAGAGCACTGTGGGGGATTACCTTCATAAGCGAAGTACATGCCAGGGGGGCACGACAGCGGTCCGTCTACTACTGTACCCTCGTTGCATTCGTAGTACTTGGTACAGTCGGTCGGGTCCGGGCACGTACCATCGGTACAGGCTGTATCGCATGGTACTGGAGGTACAAGGCGACACTGATCGTCTACGTCTCCGTAATATATACCGGGGCAGTGAACGTATGCTGTACTCAGTCCCTGTACATTGCAATGAAATATTCCGTGACAGTCTGTATCGAGGACGTATTCTCCAGGATGACCGTCACACAGATTCACACATTCACCCTCTACGCACGCCTCATAATACGGGGTGTGACAATCAATGGAGTCGTAGATACCGCTGGAGCTGCATTTGTTTACAACGGTGACATCGTACGGGTCGCAGAAGTCGGTGGTGCACCGGCAGGCGGTGGAAGCATCGGACGCTGGAATGCAGGCCGCGGTGCCTATGAATTCTTCGCAGACCTGCCCGAATCCCAAAAGCATTGAACAGTTTCTTTTAAATTCACTAGCTGTCCAATGACTTTTTGGATATTAGGTCAAATGCGCAGTATCAGGCCGGACACTATGACAATCACACGCTCATTTGAATTACCGAACCTACAGCTCGCATGTTGTTGACGCTACCGTATCTAAACTACCGACTTTATGATCTTATAAATAACTTGCTATTGCAAAGAGATATTTTTGCAGCAGAATCGGCTGACGTGAACGAATCTTTACAAAATTTACAGGGATTGTTAGGCATGTTATAATGTGCAAATGATTAACTTGTTTTCGGTGAAGATCCCTTCAACCGAAAAAATAATTTATTTGCTTGTCTTTTTTTCTTTGATGGATCTTCAAGAAATTTGCACGAATTGTTCGGAATCTTATGAAGAGCATATGACTAAATTTTTGTGATGGCCTGTTTGTCCGCTTGTATCTTTGTCTCTTAGTTTGCCATCATGTTTGACAGTAACATAACCCAAAAAGTTATGAAAGGATCATTATGAAAATTTCAGCAATTTTTGAAATGCTAGAAGACACATATGATAAAATTTTTGTGATGATCGGTTCTGCCGTTTGTGTTTTGACTAATACTTCTACTGATGTCTAAAAACAATATAATCGGTTCCCACTTCAGTTCCACATAGCTAATAAAGCCAGTTGACTAATAGAGGTGACTTACCAGCTTCAAAATCTTCTGCCCGTGAAAATTTAATTTAATGCTTCTAACAATTCAAATAAATTTAGTACATGCTGCCCATTTCTGTCAGTATGTAGATCTAAGTACACATTTCAAGCTCTGTTAGAAACTGCATTTTCCACAACATCTCTAGGTAAGACCGCTGACGTTCATGTGGTCAGCAAAACTTCACTTACGAAGCCAGCGGGGCAGGGGTCCAGTACCGCTGCTCCCTCATCGGAGCAGTAGAAGGGTGTCAAGCAGTTACCGCAGTAGTAGCCGTTCGGCTTATAGTTACAAATATATCCAGGCTCTCTTCTGTTGCTGCTGCTGTAAGACACAGAAGTCTGTAGATGGAGTTCTCTACCAAATTCATTCATTTACTTCATGTTTCCAGGGACAGCACGAGTTGAATAAACACACAACTTCGACCCAACTTGAGAAATGCCTAACCCACATAATTGTTTTAATAGTTCTTTCAATCTTGACCAGTGTACGTCTGTTCTAAATGATGCTCCATTCCAATACTTTCTGTTATCGATAAAATATTAAAATGCCAGATATAACAATTTAACGATAACCTGATTAGTCGTTTCGATTCGGTATGAAAAAGTCAAGGATAGCCAAGAAAGAGTCTGTGAATAGCCATTAACTGTTCATGCACAGGTCAATTTTTGAAGTAAATCATTCTGCTGGGAGCCGTAACATGTAGGGATCAAAATAATTTATATAGGGGCTATGGGTGGTATTTCTTTCTCTATTTTGCCCTTAGCTTGACACTACGTGTTACCTCATTGCCAGAAATCCTAGAAACAAATATATGTGTAGCAGCGACTGAGAAATTTGAATAGTAAGTGATAATTTCTCATATTTTCGATAAAGCGAAGTTACTTTTAATGCCTTATTTATACCTTAAAATAATTCTCGCAAAAGAATAATTGAAATAACGCTATACCTATTCAAAACCGACATTTTAGTCTGTACTTATTGGGTTAAGATGAGTAAATAATATTAATCATACTGAACTAAGCACTCAGGAACTGCAGGGCGTGGTAGAAAGGACAAGTAGAGTAACTTATGGCTGGGGTTAGGAACAGAACGAGGGTGTATGAAACTGACCTGACCCTGGACTGCACCACTGTTACTTGTGTTTGCTTCTATCTGAATACTAGCTCCGACTTTGTAAACGCGTCGGGACCTCTCAGCTCGCTCTCAACCAAGTCATATCTCACGGATAATACTCACACTTACACACGCACATACATATTCACACACACAGGCCCTCCCACCACCGCCCCCGACATGACATGATAACCACAGAGGTTAAATAGAAGCAGATAGTGCGAGGACAGTAAACTGAGGCTCAAAATCACCAAAGAGGAGGTGCGGTTAAGGCTTTCGCCTCGAATGGGAGGGGAGGAGCTGAGCTGTCGTAGCATAAATATAATAATCCTGAAGGCAGGAGCAAGAACAGATGTGGGGCATGACTGCCCAGGGGATTTTTGGAAAATCCCAGGAGGAAACTGCTCAGTTACTGCGAGTGCCTGTTGCTGTGTCTGCATCCAGTACAACGCATTGTGCATCATAATAAAAATGGACAATCGCGAGACGTGTGATTAATGCCGCCAAGAAGGTTATGTTTTTTGGAGTTTATCTGTTTGCCTGTCTCTTTATTTGTTTGTCATCAGATAACTGAAACAGTTAGGGACAGATATATTAACATAATTTACATGAATTGTTAAGTACGTTAAGAGGAACAGATGATTACCCTTTATTGAAGAACCGTTCGAGCATTAGTTTGATTATTTGCTTGTCTGCCTGTTTGTCTTGGTAACATAGCTCAAACAGTTATGAACGGATCATCATGAAATTTGAAAGAATTATTGTTGGGGAATATCACGAAGAGCAGCAGATCAAATTTTTACTGATGATCTCTCAGTTCGTTTATCTGTTTTCTGTTTGTCAGTAAAATAACCAAGAAATGTTATGAAGAAATTTCAATGAAATTTATAGGAAATGTTAAATGGTACAATTGACCAAATTTTAGCGATCATCGGTTCATCAGCTTGTGTGTTTGACTTATGTTTGTCAGAGTGTTTGTCATAACATTACCATAAAATTACGGCCGGATCTTCAAGAAAATTACAGGAACTGTTATGAACATCAGGAGTCACACACGACCAACTTTTAGTGACGTTAAAAAAGAAATTCTGGCTTCAGGACCAATGTGAATTTTTTGTTAACAAGGCCTTACTTTGAGTAGGTAAAATACTCTCAGCGTGTTTCTTTAATATTGAGTATAATTTCTATACGGTCAAAGATTGCTACTTGCCATACCTGTGATACCATACCTAATACTTATAAAAACTAAATGTTGTTGCTCGAAAAATTCTCATACTTTAAAGCTAATGACGTAATTTTTATAACTCGGTAAGTGCAACATTGGCAATAGCCCATAGAGCGCCGTGGCATGTGTGTTGGTGTATCTTTGAGTATGGGCCTGTTGGTTCGTCTACGGCCGCCTATCTAATCTAATCTTACGTTCCTGTCAGTGATTTTATGTTCTGTTTATCAAATTTTATTTTCCTCTATTCTACTTACCTGCAACCAGTTGCCAGCATCATCTGGAAAAATAAATCCAAATAAATTTCGCATACTTGACATTATTATGTGGTTAAGGAGTGATAAATAGCGCCAGAAGTTCATTCATGTTAAAAAAAAATCTGTACTTACTGTTATTGACTAGAGGGCCCGCAAAGAATTTGTGATGAGCCGTTCTTCATTGGTCATACTCTTCTTTCGTTATTGCAATTGTTAACCTAGAAGCAAGGAGCTTCTAATGGGAGGAGCAAGCCTAAGCACTCTCTGAGCTAGTAAACACATGGCTTTGTCACGTGATCGAAGCTGGTGTTTGGAGTCGTACAAGTGGATGAAGTGGCTCGGAACTTCGTCGATGGTTAATGGCTACAAAAATTTGAGCTCAGTACTCCTTCCTCTATAGGCTGCGTGAGGCATTACCACTGTCCAATAATGCCACGCAGCCAGTTGAAGGGGAAAGTTTACTCGCAACGCTCCCGTAGGATAAATAGAGAGGGTGTGCTCCTCTCTTTTAGAACCTCCTTGCTCGAAACGTTCCCGTAGGGTAAATAGAGAGGGTGTGCTCCTCTCTTTTAGAACCTCCTTGCTCGAAATGTTCTCGTAGGGTAAATACAGAGGGTGTGCTCCTCTCTTTTAGAACCTCCTTGCTCAATAGCCCGTGGAGATGAACGTTTACGGCTTCACAACTGCTCAACGTCAAAATTTTCTCTCTTTGACATGGAAAAAATTCATTGCAATCAGCAAAGCTCAAAGTTATGGAGTCGATTTGGTATCAAGGATACGATAGGATAGCCTATAGGTCCAACGGTTTGTTGCTTCGCAAAAGCTGTTTCATCGACCACTGGATTAAAGTTGAAAGAATAGCTGGTGCAACGAAATACTCTGAAGGAAGAAACTAAGAATCGTGATGCATGAGAGTGCTTATGGAAGCTTCAGATACAGGATCTTCAGTACTGGAATTTCAACTACTGCAACGCATTCAGACATAAGGTCACCCTATACTTTGCCGTAAACTCGCTGTATGGCGAAAACAAGGAGCTTCTAATGGGAGGAGCAAGCCCAAGGAGCTTCTAATGGGAGGAGCAAGCCCAAGCACTCTCTGGGAGAGTAAACACATGGCTTTGTCACGTGATCGAAGCTGGCGTTTGGAGTCCTTAAAGTGGCTGAAGTGGCNAGCTTCTAATGGGAGGAGCAAGCCCAAGGAGCTTCTAATGGGAGGAGCAAGCCCAAGCACTCTCTGGGAGAGTAAACACATGGCTTTGTCACGTGATCGAAGCTGGCGTTTGGAGTCCTTAAAGTGGCTGAAGTGGCAGTGGTTAGCACATACAATTAAGGAAGATACAGACAGGCAGTTCAATATTTTTGCAAGAAAATTGTGTCTGAAGATTTATATCCCATTGCCCACCCTGTTACTTTCATCATCATATGGTATACAGGATACAAATTTCCGTTACATACTCGGAATTTCGTCGATGGTTAATCTATACTATAATAAGAGAGCTGTCTGACAGTCCGTCCGTCTGTCCGAAGCCTTATTTTCCCTATCTAATACAGAAGAAAAAAATGATGAGGTATGCAACTTTTTTGTTGCGGAGAGGGTATCTTGGATACGGGGAGGCACTTGGGCGCTTGCCTGAATGCCCGTGTTTGGACATGTTCATTTTCAACTGTGCTACGGGTGATGTCACTTAATTACACCTCATCTAAACTATCAACCCTTTTGTTAAGCTGAGATGTTTTCAAATATATATTTTTATGACTTATGCAACAAGAGGGTTGCGCTTGGTGCACATCAATCCTTTTGTTGAGCTGAGATGTTTTCAAATACATATTTTTATGACTTATTCATCAAAAGGGTTGCGTTTGGTGCACTAGTGGCTATAAAAATTTGAGCTCAGGACTCCTTCCTATACAGGCTGCGTGAGGCAATGCCGCCCTCCGATTGGATATGCCACTCAGCCAGTTGAAGGGGAAAGTTTACTCCAAACGCTCCCGTAGGGTAAACAGAGAGGGTGCGCTCCTCTCCATTAGAATCTCTTGGGCGAAAATAATACTCGTTCAAATCAGACTAAGCCTTCGATGTCTTCATTGTTTGAACTTCAACTGTCGCTGATTAAGATACGATTGCTATCAACTGCAACATCGTCAAAGTTCTACCAATTCGTTTTCAGCTGGACCCGTGAAATTTTCACGGTCTACCGGGCACCAGGAATGCACTGAGCAGATATAGAGTACTTTTGCCATCATCTACAACGCGGCCTATTTTCTGCTTACCAGTTTATAATGGAACTTGAAAAGACGACCAACGTCTCCAACCTGAGCTAATATATGCCTGTTTTCTTAAAGCGTGACAGAAAATAGATATATTTGCAAACAAATAAATATATAAACAAATAAACAAACAAACAAAAAGATAAATACACATCGGTCTTTATTATATTGTAGATACAGACAGGGGTGATGCCATGTTTTAAATATTGCAGCTGTTACGTAAGATATAAATTAAATTTTTATGAATAATAACGGTACTTATTTCAAAAAAATAATAAAGCAAGTTTTTTTTTTCTTGGACTATAGCAAAAATCTTACCAGCAACAACTTGACTTTTTGCATTTTGACGCTCTTTCTATAGCTGTTGCTCTTCGCTTGAAGTAGGTTTCCTGTAAAATAGCAAAATAAATTATTATTCATTGCTTGTCTATATAGTCAAGTCAGAGCACCATACATAGGAACACACGCAATTGATTAAATAACAGTAATGCAGTAGAAACAAACCTAAGACGTTCCTTAGTTTTTAGTTTATTTTCCATTGTTGCTCCCATTGCTCTCAATATTTGCATGAACTATCTAGATTCCATAATTATGAGTATACGTGATGGTGATATAGTTTTTTGCCTGAAAATGATGATTCTTATAACTACGTGTTTTTGCAGTAGAAATAGTAATAATAGTAAATTTTGCCAAAGCATTTGGCATTTTGAAATATATATCTTCATTCACTTCCGATTACTACCCTACACTGTATTTCTTCTGAATTGGACCATTGAGATTTGTGAAGCTACCTAAACACAATTCCCTGCAGTTCTTTTTAATTTAAGAATGTAACGTGGCGACGTTTCTAAGTTATCGTAGTTTACTGTAAAGAAGCTTCTACATAATTTATTGGACTGTTGAGGCGCACTTTCAGATTTCAGCAATAGACTAAGCGGGGCATCCAAAATTTTGATATTGCTATTTTCAACCAGTCTTGTGTAAGCTTACAGGTGTGTTTGGAGTATGACTGCTTTGGCTTGCTTAATATGGTATTATTATATTTATCTCTCAGTAATTAATAAATAAAACAAGGCTTCCTTACATTGAAGTAGTAAGAGGAATTTTGGTTTCCATTTATTATAGATACAAAATCAATTTTTCTGGTCCGAGAAAGGGTCCCCAATTCAATGGAGATTTGATTGTCTCTGGATCATAAAAGTTTGAAAATTTTAGAAGGTAATTATTTTCAATATCAATGGGGGATTTTTACTAGACACTCAGACCGTATTGGTCGCACTTGTGAAGTGCGAATACTGACCCACGAAGAATTCTAATCGCTTCGATTAAGTGCCACGTCCCATTCGAGACCTAATGGATGCAGACTTACTGAATGTGCCAGACAAACCAGCTGTAAGCGGCTACGTGCAGTGTGGGGATAACTCGCTACTAGCACTCTCACTAATTACGGAATGAAGCATCACCTCTGCACAAGATGAGCGGTGTGTCTAACGCCAGCTGGACCTCGTCCTAAGAATCTTCAAAGTGCTTCAAGGTACAAGGTACTAAAGAGTCTCCACAACTCCTTTTCTAAGAAGTTGCTCCTTTTGAGATCATGTTAGTTCTGAACTGAAAACCATCCGTCACTTTCTAATTAAATATTTGTCCCTGGAAAAAAGCCGGTTTCTTAATTTCCTCTCGTCCATGTCTGCTTCTTTACTCTATTTAAGCTGCTTTTCCTGTTTAGATTATTAAATTTGGCGGCCTGTGGAGCAGCTAAAAAATTCTCCTGGAATTGAAGGGGTAAATTCTGAGATTGCTTTAGATTTCTTCAGCCTGGCCTGTCATCTGCCTGCTTATTAGTCGTTGGGTGAAGTCCGACTAGTTGAAGCCACATGGCTTTCCATGTGGCATACATGAGGCTTATCACTACTTAATGTTGCTTACTTCTTGTAATCCATTTGCTATAAGTTGGCGTTCCCGCGTATTTAATTCACTATCTACAGCTGATCACATAATAACAAACAAGTCAAATTGGAGTATAGTACAATTTTTGCATGATCCGGTATATAAATTAATAAGGGTTTTACCTTCCTACCTTTAGTACCTTGTGGGTCTTCGGATGAAGTCCAGGTGACGTTCATATCACCTCACGTGTGTAGAGACACGATTTTGGGTTTCTTCTGTCGGGTCGCTGCTTGCTGCTAAAAAGATAGTCAACAGTAAATTGTCTTTACAGTGCTCGCCACAGCTGACCGCTGGTCTATCTGGTTTCATAAGATGTTGAAAGTGGAAGAATAATTAGAAAATCATTCATGTGCTCTACTTAAGAATTAATTTAAGGCATTGATTCTATTATTAGCAAAAAAAAAAAAAACACAAAAAAAAAAAAACAAAGCACTGTTAAAAAAATTTGAATTCGTCCTGACCTTCTTGACATTTATAACACTTTCTGTAATTTTGTTGAAGATCTGTCCGTAATTTTTTGAGTTATGTTCTCACAAACAACAAGACCAATATGTAGTCAAACACACAAACGGACAAACCGATCTTCAACAAAATTAAATATTTTTGTTATATGTGCTTTTTACCATTCCCAATAATTTCGGAAAAATACATGAAGACTCGCAGATTACTTTTTGACTTATCTTTTGACAAATCTTAAAACACACATCGAGATAGATATCACTATAAGTTGGTCATTTAATGTGCCTCCTGATATTAATAACAGTCCTTATAATTTTCTTGAAGATCCGTCGATAATTTGTTTTGTAATAAGGTGTATGGCAAACACTGTGACAAATTCATGAACCGATGATAGCCAAAATTAGGTCATTTGTGCCAATTAATACTAATAACAATTCCTAAAAATTTCACTGCCAGTTCTTCATAACTTTATTGATTATTTTACAGATAAAAAACAGAAAACACAAACATACAGATAAACGGACTGATAGATCATCACAAAAATTTGGTCAGTTGCTCTTCGTAACATTCCCTGCAACTTTCATGAAGATCCGTTCATAACTATTAGGGTTATGTTACCGAGAAAAAGTAGGTAAACGAACCATTAAATGGTTAAACTGATTTTTACCAAAAGTTAATCATCTGTTCCTCCTAACATAGCTAGCAATCGCTGTAAATTTTATGAAGATCCCTTTATAACTATTCGACTTATAGACAGATAAACAAATACGCAGACGAACAAACTCGACAGAAACATATGATCCTTGGCGCAGGTAACTAGTTTTTGGGTTAGCAGTTCATCAGAACTCTTTAATGAGGCGATTGTAGGCTATCAAATTTACAAAATACGTTTTTTATAGCTAACGTAATGAGACCAAAAGAACTACTTTTAGATCGGAGTTTCATTACAATCTCTTACCTATAAGATGGCTGCTGCAGCACAAAGATATCGTTCAAGAAGTGCACTTGGTGCTTGAGAATTAACAGATGCACTGTCATGAGAGTTTCTCCTCGTTGATAGTAGCTTTTATCATACGATACAAGGCAATGCTATTCAGTCATACGCTGCTTCACTGCGACTTTTTAACAGACAGTGATGATTGCCTCTAAAACAACGAACAAATATGAAACATCAATATCGAAGAACTGCGCAGAGTCAGCATATATATATTTCCCGAACTTTCTAAGGAATATTTGAAACAGAGTACCATCAGAAATTTTTGGAACACAAAAAGCCCAAACTTGCAAAAATCGTCTTGATAACGAATGGGAGCAGTATCCTCCACAGCTTCGGACTTCACTTCCAAGATTCTTGTTCTAACTTTTAGCTTTTTAAAGGCCACTTTGCTCCATTATATGTTATTTTCAAATTAGGTTAATGTTTTAGAACCCTCAACTATCTGTTGCAAATGAAAGCACTTGCACAGTCACTCACTCCTCGGTGTGGCTGCCTTTGGACATCTGGGCTCAGTTGTACTAGCGGTACAACACAGTAAGACAAACTGTCTTGTAACATCCAGCATCTCTATATTCCGTGATAAAGATGATCTATGAACCCTATATTTGTAAGTGTAATAAGTTATGCAGGAGTCCCTACGCACCCAGCCTCTGGGAAACCTCGTTGTATGTTCTTTTGGCTCTCCCACACCAACGGGTGCTTGAGCTTAGTAAATGAAATTACAAGTGCTAATTGTGAAATACAAGACAGGTCGGGCTCTTAAAGCTTACATCTGCTTTCATAAGTCTGGGTACCGTTTTTATCTTGGTGTAACGGCAATAGGTTATGGAGCTGGGGCCAGAGCCTGAGTCTGGATTTTTCTCTGCGGATGTACCCGTTGCCCTGCCTCTTGCCACTCAATTAAACTAAGTTAATCATTTGGGTAGACATTCAGCTAGCACGTCATTTCGATGCAAAGGAAAGTCGGCGGAAAACATTTCCACAGAAAGTAAATATGTTTTGCGATGTGCAAGCTCAACATCCTCACGAAGGTTTAGCGTATGACTACATGGTGTGGCCTCGGTATATTCTGAACTTCCACCAAAATCTTCTGTTTAGTCTTCGGTGAAAAAAAGAAACAAAACGTCGTCGATGGAACATGTATTTTGTATCGTCTTAAAACAGTACGGCAGAGATCAGCTACACAGTACGTTTACAGAAATGAGAACCATGCTAAACGCATGACCAAACTGGAACACTCTGAGAGCGCATACTTCCGCCAGGCAAATGAAAATTGGTTCTGAGATCATGATTTTTCCTGTATCAACACCAAAATCTAATCATTTGCGCCCTTCAATAGTGCTAACAACGTCAGTAATTTCTTTGGAGAGCCGTTCATAACTTTCTGAGTTAAGCTGCTATAAATATGAGTCAAACATACAAACTAATGAACCGATCTGCACCAAAATTTCATCATTTATGCCTTTTAACATTACTAACAACTCCTATAAATTTCATAAAGATCCATTCATGTTTTTTTGAGTAATTGTGTTAACCAGCATAAAATTTAAAACAGTAACAAACGAACGAACAACCAAACGGATCATTAAAAAATGTGGTCCTATACTTTTCAAATGTATCTGATAACTCATGTAAATTTCATAAAAATCCGTCCATAACTTTTTGAGTAATAACATTGAGAAAAATGAGGCAGACAGACAAACAAAGGGATGAAAAAATCATCACCAAAAGTAAATCATCTGTTCCTCTTAACATGCGTAACAATCCCTGCAAATTTCGTCAAAATCGGTCCACAACTTTTTGAGTTATCTTGATGACAGAAAAATAGACAGCGAGACAGACAATCAGACGGACAGACAAACCCAACGAAAACATAACCCCCTTGCCGAGTGCCTGTCTATCATGGAAAACTTTTCAACATATTCGTCACTACCACCTGATGGTTGCAGATATATTCGAAACGTCCAGCCCAACAATGGCCATCTTACACGCACCACCTGGAAAGACTGTATATAAAGTGCTATCGACATTTAGAGAACTTTAGAAAACACGTACCTGTTTCAGTAGCAATATTTCGTCAGTTAGCGTATAAAGTGCATCCATATGATCTAAATACTATACATACAAGATATTTGTTTGTTTGATTCTTTTCTCTCAGTACCATAACTCAAAATGTTTGGACAGATCTTTATGAAATGTATAGAACTTGTTAGAAATACTAAAAGATATAATGACCGACTTTTGGTGACGGTCGATTCTTCTGTTTGTGTTTAACTAAAGTCAGCAATATAACTATAAAGTTCTGAACGGATCTTTATGAAATTTGTAGGAACTGCTCTTAGTATTAAATTACATAAATGACCAATTTTAGTGCTCATTGGTGAGTCCATTTGAGAGTTTGTCAGAACACAATTCAAAAAGTTGTAGACGGATATTCAAGAAAATTACAGAATATCTTACTTCAATCATAGGGCACAAATGACCAACTTTTGATGATGATAAAAAGCGCTCTCACAGCGCTCTAGTGTATATTTTGAAGAACTACTTTTTCGGGTTCATTTATTGTTGAATACTTTAAGCGAATGATGGATATTATAAAAGCGAGCTTTTCTAAAATTTATTCTACCGTGCACAACAGCCTACCAGATTTCATGTGCCATAACAACATACCAGATTTTCTTCGAGCAATAATTCGTTATCTGCAGGCGCACCTCTTCAAGATTAGGCTTTCGACATTCTGATAACATAGTCATGCGAATATCTTCAAACAATAACTAAATTAGTCACTGTCTTTAAAGGTTATGCAAAACCATCACATGGGCTGAGACAAACAACGAACATGACTGATTATATAAAATTATCAATAAGCACCAGTTACATGATTTTTCTTAGATTAGATTAGATAGGCGGCAGTAGACGAACCAACAGGCCCATTCCCAAAGAGACACCGAAACTTGCGCCCCGGCCTTCTAAGAGCTATTGCCATTAAGTAAGTAGGATATAAACGACTGGGGGAAAAAGAAGAAAAGAAAAAAAGAAGAGGAGGGAGAAGAGTCTCAGTAAAAGAGACGATTACGAATGCATGAAATTATGATCAATAGCCGCTGATATGCGGAGTTAAAGATGTCAGACAGTGTAGTTGGAGCGGAAGAGCACAACGTTAACGCTATTAATTCGAGATATTCGGGTTGAAAGTTTCCCGCTCTTGCCGACCTAACTTTACTTTGTCTTTGTCATAGCACTGGTGAAATTTGTTTATCGTGTTTCAAAGGTTCATTTTAGGAACGGATCTCACATAATGGCAGTTCAGTTTATTGCAGTATAGGAAGCACTATCAGATAGCGTTGTTCTTCCAATTACCGATAAAGAAAAGCGCCATGCTTGCGGTAAGTATTAAAACTTACTGCACCTTTTCTAAAAAAAAGATTTCTTATGGCCCACCTATGGATTGTTACATGTGCAGAGTAATTCTAACGCCAAGTGGCTAAACTAGTTGCACTCATAATTTCGTGAACATTTACCGTCGACTATAGGCAACGATTCTACATCTCACATTGATCCCACGGTGTACAGAAAGATAAATTTAAGCTGCAGGGCAGGTATCAACGCTGGCTCTCTCCATGCAGTACGGGTTGCTTGGGTCCGTGTCGAAAATTAGATAGTTTTCGCACTCCCGTAGAGCATACTCGTAGAACCCTCCAGCCACTTCTCGGCACGCCCAGTAACTGAAATTGGGAAATTACAGAAAATTAACATTGACATGAAAATGCCCCTCGTATGCAAGATTTTAATTTAAATTCAATGTTAGAGTACAACGCATTGCAGACCCTAGGGAGCGAAATTCGAATCGAACATATGTATAGTGCAATGTCAATTAAATATTTAAAGACCTTCCCTAAATATGTTACAGAGAAAACATTCTTATGACTTTATGATCAACAAGGCATTTTAGCGCAAAGGCAGTATCATAATTTGCCCTTAATTTACATGCATTTACTGCGCGATGTTTATCAATTATCAATTCTAAATTTAATAAAGTTCTTCACTATTTTAGCACTATCAAGTTGTTATACTGGGGCAGTAAGAAGTTCCAAAAAACATAATATTTTATTCTTCATTTAAAGTAATATTTTATGTCAAATGCCAGTCATCACGGTTTAACCCTTTGCCTCCTGACGGCATCACCAGATGCCACTCTCTATTTTTCCCTATACAAAAGCTATGCATCATGTAAATTACCCAAGACACTGACGGC
>LQNS02278070.1:17308442-17336878 GCA_001587735.2 Parhyale hawaiensis
GCAGTAGATGGTTTGTAAGCAACTTCTACAGGCGTAGTAGCCGACGGGTCTGTTTCTGCACATGGTGAAATTTTCTCTTCGCGTTTTACATCTGAAAAAAAAAGATATTCAAATAGCTGCAAGCATGTTGAATAATTGAATTGCAAATATGTGGGATATATAATTAAATCATCGCTGTGATGTGCTTCTCACGTTTACTATCGTTATCAGAATTGTGCCTAGCGTGAACCTCCAGAGCTTTTATGTTTGGAGAAAGGCTTGTGCACCGATGGAACGTGTAGTATGTCCAGCAAAATAAGGAACCAAGCATGGGACCAGCTAACTTGAAAGTGAGAGTATGGCAGTAATGAAATGCATTACTGAATAAATAACCAATTCCTTAACAAACAAAATCGTACTGGGAATTAGATTTACCTTTGAACGTATTGATCTGATAGGTTCTGTGGTGTTTCAGGAAAAATTGCTGGTAAGTAGGGGGTAATGAGACCTTTTGGGAGTTCCTCTGGACTAGGGCTGAGCCAAAGCCTCCTGAAGTACAGGCCGGGGTCTCTACGTCACGAAGATGGTCCGGTTGGTACAGTCTCACGACAAACTGTTGGACGCAGCCTGATACATTCGCTTCGTATTTTGGGCTTATTGCATAGGAAACTCAAGCTATCATAATTTTATTTCTTGTACGTAGTTTAGAGAAACCTTCAATTCAGATTGCATCCGAAATATGAAGAGTAATTACCAATGATATCAGGCGGTGTCAAATTGTTTTTCCAGTGACTGTAGGCAATCGAGGCCCTGGCACGCCCCCTTTCGGATCCTACTTGCGGTTCCGGCTATTTCACCACTTACGGTTTCTAATGCGGCCCTACCTGACCCTATTTCGGCCCTCCGTTTGCATAGCTTAACCATTTATTGCTACTACTAAATCTTTTATTGCTATTTTGCATGCTATAGATTTACCAAAGTTGACTTGTGCAATGTGCGCGGGATTTTGTGTTAGGAGTGGCTTACCTGCAGCTGACGACCAGCAGCATCTGCGAACATAAAGCGGACGTTACTTTTTATCATGAGGTGCCGTATGTTAACGGAGTCAAGTCATTAGGACTCTGACAATATGCTCTTATAGACAGAGAAGTCGATGATAAATCCAAAACAACGACAAAAAGCTGAAAAGTAAAGCTATGACGGTAACACAACCTGCAGAACCAGTTCACTGTAGGAGCCTATACTTGATACAATTTGTTGTTTTGGAGTTATCATCGACTTCCCAGTCTACAAAAGCATATCGTCACAGTCTTAGTCATTATCAACTGACAGGTCCAAGTGGGGTGCAGCTAAGCGGGAACCTAATTGAGATAGGACCCATAGGAGCGTTGCTTATGCGACTGTGAAATGTGGTGCAGGTGTAAGAAATAACCCAATAATAATAAGACGGCCTAATAGGATATTTTTGGAGTAAAATTCGCTTTTCCAAAGCCTCACGAGCAACAATGTAGGGTTGAAGCTCGAAAGTCAATGCACCGTGTCGAACCCATAACACCAATCTGAAGCTGTGGAGAATTAAGCACATGAGCCTAGCTAATTAAATTCAATTTAAATTAGCTAATTAAATTTGAATAAATTATTTGCACACACACTAAATAAAAAAAGAGCCTGGGAACAAGAGTCTGCACCCATTTTTGTGAATGAGGTATCTGGTACGGCCTTCAACTTAGCGAAATTTAGCAGAATTGAATGCTTTTTTTTTTACCTGGCATTCTATTTTCACTTGAAAATTTTATTTTATTTACCAATCTTGACCCATGAGATTTGTATTAGGTCACACATAAAACAAGCTGCTCATGATAACAAAAGGATCGCCAAAATTTAGCAGAATGGAATGCTTTTTTTACCTGGCATTCTATCTTCACTTGAAAATTTTATTTGATTTACCAATCTTGACCCATGAGATTTGTATTAGTCCACACATAAAACAAGCTGCTCATGATAACAAAAGGATTGCCAAACCATAAATTCATCAAAACAGGCCACATATGCGAGGCAATATAAACTAGAGCACTCTGAGAACGCATAACTTCACCAAGCAAGGCGGTGTTAGCGAAAAGTTTAAATTGGTCCTAAAACTAAGATTTACTGTACTTTTTAACGCTACCAAAGTTTGGTCGTTTCTGACTCTTGATAGTAACAACAGCATCTGAAATTTCTTCAAGAACATCGGTTGTTTTGATAGGCAGATAGCGTGAAACATCTATTTTTAATTATATTCTTGAATATTGATAGCTTTCTCTAGAAAAGTGAAAATGAGGATGTGCGGTGCATATAACAGCAGTGTGTGTGCGTGTGTGTACTCACTACTCATACCCCACCAAGGCGAGTAATGTCTTCAGGAACTGAGCGCTCTGTACCTATTGAGAGTATTGTCGCAGAACGTATAGTTATGCTGCTGGTCATAGGTTTCTGCGAGGGCTGTAGCAATAGCTTTGTTTTTTATTTCGTATCTGTAAAGTTAAATATAAAATTATGTCCATCAATGCCCGCAATTCGCATCGAATTCTTTTACAATGAATTATATTTGCAGCTTGCATAGTCCGCTTTACTAGAAGTTGTGGCTGTTTCTCAGAATAGTCTTTTCCTGTACGTTGGTCATGAAACAACCTTTTTAACTATAGCCGGTACTTAATGCTGTCCAAACCTCTCTTTTACTTTCGAGTTAAAGAGACTTTCCAATATTTCTTTTGCGCCTGGCGCGATGCACGTTGCGAACTACTGATAGTTTACCATTATCACTGAGCAAATCTTCTTAATTAATGGAAATGCGTGTTTATTACTTCTTGTTATCCTTGTCATTTGTTAATCTTTTGAGCAAAGGCTCTTCATAACTGGGGCTTCTGAGCTTACTGAACAGAGTCTATTACTTCTTCTCTTCACTGTGTCATATTTTAATTTAATATTAATGTAACATTTTTAGTTGTACGTGTAATATTAATAGTGCATATGAGTATTCTAGATGTGCATTCACAGTTCCGAATTAAATTGTTTCACTCGAATTCAGAGATAGAGTTAATCTTTGCAGTGACGCTAGATGACGTAGTGTATAAATGAAATAAATAATCGCAACAATTGCTTATGCGATGAGGGGAGCGGTGCTACTGCGTCAAAGCTAAACAGCTGGTGGCGCTTATTTGATTTGATTGTTAAATTTAGCAGGCTAAATTAGTGCATCATTCATATATGAATGCGGCAAGCATCTTAAATTGCAAGCATGAACACTGGAGGGGTGTGGTAGTGAAATTTTCGCTGTCAGTTTCTGACTGCACCACAAACCAGCAAATCAAAATAGTCAATATGATGATGACTGGTGGCGTTCATTAAAAAAAAAAATGAATTGCCTAATGGGCAAAGTTTTGGTCTATAATAATAGTAGTTAAATAATGTGTAAGGCTTCAACGGTATAGCCTTTGCGATTCTTTGAAATTTGGGCGGAATAGATTATACGCAGAGTGTTCAAATAGCTTTGGCACCAGGCCGACCAAAATAGAATTAACTGAGATATATATACTTATTGATTAAGTACCACACTCTGACTTGCTCTCCTTCATGGCTAACACACTGCTGGAGCTGTGTCATTTACATGACAAAGCACTCCGACTATTCTGAATCAGGTGTAATTTTCAGCTCTGAAGTTATCCCCATAAATCTCAACTAGCTTTTTTGATAACTGGGGATACAACCAAAAGTGTCATAGTGCCACGCTAGGTATCTCTGGTGGAGGGACAATAATTTCAAGCTTTCCTCGGGCTCAAACTGGCAAAATTTTTCGAAAAAAATAAGGAAAAAAAATGCTGGGATCTTTGTGAAATGCGACAGGACCCAGTCAGAAAATAAATGTATCGACTTGTGAGTGTTTTAGCGCTTTTTATGTCTTGGTGGTGAAGTGACAAAGGCTCGGCATCGCACCAAGGCAAGCCCGAGTTCGATTCCTGGACGGAACGCTCCGAATTTACACTACGTGGAACACTCCAACACCGGGAGGCCGGTGAGGGATCCCAAAAAGACTCTCAACACGGACTGCTTCTTCTGCTCTTCACACTACCAGTTCTTCAAATTTCTAGGATTAAGGCTGAAGAAAACCTCGTTAGGTGTATCCACTGTAACACTGTATACGAGATGACAAATGATGTTGATTGATTAATTTTAATTTTGTCAAGTGAATGACACGGCTCCAGAAGTGTGTTAACCTAGGAGGTGAGTAGAGCTAAAAAGTGTTTATCTTAACCAATTGTGAACCGCAGTTAATTTTATTTTCCCTATTATGCTGCCGAACTTTTTTCTCTAAAATCCTACGCACAATGTTTCTTATTCATCAATCTCAAAGTTATGCATATACCTACTTTCGAATATAGTCTGAAGTGTGTATGATGTTACCCTCATCTGGTTAACAAGACAACAATAGATTAGTATTAGCCTAGGTTACGGAAATGTGCTCAAAATATTATGAAAATAGAGATGCTTTTAGGCTCTGCATGTATGATGTCATTTTGTCTTTAAATTTCATCTATAGTCTTCCATAAGAGTAACTGCTAGTTTACAGATTCTCACCCATGAAACCCATTGTACTTGTAAAACAAAAATTTCTTGATTGTTCTGACCGATGCTTTCTGTTATAAGTGGAGAATGATTGGAAATCGTTCGAAGGAGGATGATGATATAAAGAGCGCCGATAGTGCAAATGGTGATCATTTGCAGTACATGTACACATAAGCTTATGGCATCCGCTAAGGAGGTTATGTTTCTTTTTTTTTCGAGTTTGCCTGTGGGTCTGACTGGCAAACTGTCTGTCTCTTAGATAACTCAAAAAGTTTTTGACGGATCCTTAAGAAATCTACACTGAATGTTATGCATGTTAGAAGAACCATATCTGCTTAACCGTTTGTTTGCCTCCTTTTTCTTGATATCATAGCTGAAAAAGTTATGAACAGACTTTTCTAAATTTGTCACAAATTGCTAAATATATAACGAAGAGCAAATAACCACATTTTTGTGCTGATTTGTTCGTCTATTTGTTTGTTTGCGTCTAGGTTTGATTTAGTTTTTGTGAGCAACATAACTCGAAAGGTTACGAACGGATTTTATTAAATTTTCAGGAATAGTTAGGAATGTTAAAAAGCGCAAATTACCAAACTTTGCTGATAATCAGTCTTCTGTCTGTGTGTTTGACTAAAATTTGAATAAACGCTGGCCAGAATATAACTCAAAAAGTTAGGGGTGGATCTGCAGACAATTATTATTACAGAAACTGTTAATAGTGTCAAGGATTACTAGAGAACGAATTTGGCGGCGATGAAAACTAAATCTTACATTCAAGACCCGATTTAAATTTTTCTTTAACACTGCCTCGCTTGCTGTAGGTATGTGCTATCCTAGTGCTCTAGTTTTCTAGTTTAGTTATGACTTTCGTTATACACGTGAGCAAGCCACACATATTACTTACGAAAATAACAATTCTATCATATCTGAGTTGTAGAAACTTACCAGCACAAAAATCCACGATTCCATTTCGCTGTTTATTTTCTAGAGACTCTTCCCCACAGAAAACTATTGTTCTGAAAAATCAATAAAATAAAATAAAAAAAAATCCTACTATAAATAGACGCTCACGACTTACTGGCAGAAGAATGAAGTGATTTGTAAAAAAAAGAGACACTCTGATTCATTAAATTTACAGTCAATAAAATAAAAGTATGCGCGGCCAATCAACTTCACAGTTGACATGAATTAAAAGAAGAAAATGTCTCATTCTTATCTGGTGAAGAAACAGCTGAGAATAGCACTGTAGGAGTAACATAACACAATATGTAGGCAGTGAATACCTATGCCTATCATGAAGTTTAATTTTCTATAAAATAGACTTTTGCCATAGCTCATATAGCTACCCATCGTCGGCTGCAGCTGCACTAACTTCTTTGGGGCCAGTTGCCTTATGTCTGCGGCACGAACCAGTGCGTGTGGATTTCCCAGGGGAGGGTGCTATCAAAGTGGAATTTACCTTTACCTGTTGTGCTTGAAATGGATGCACCAACGGCATGTCAGACACACAGCTACCACTTACCCGCCTGAGGGTCGCTGCAGCACTATCTTGTCATTCAAAGAACGAAGGCCGCGCATGAGAGGCAACAGGTGTACTTTCCGTCCTGTTTTCCTTGTCAAGATAATTTCCGTACCTGGCTTCCTCGACTGTGATATTAACTTGTACTTTCTCTCAGCACTGTTCATGATAGTATGTACAAGATTTTCCTTATAATCCCTTTGTACTTTCAATGGTGAGGAAGTCGTTACCCGTAGCAACCTGACAACTCCTAGTACTGAAGAGTTTGACAACCATAAAAGAAGGCGAAATCTGGGCCTCAATGTGATCATAGGTTGATGCAGTTTTTCAAGCATAGCAAATTTTAGAATACGAATTACCGCTTTCTTATTGCCGGTGCAAATCTAACTGTCGATAATTCATAGCATCAGAAGAGCCATTTCTGCATGTTTCTCTCTAAGCTGAAGAACACTCGCCAAATTTACATTTCTATTGAAATCTACGTGACAGTACCTATGTGGTATTCATTATTGGCATTGGTTGTCATATATACATCTTTAGATTAATCATAGATCATGCGATTCTTGACTGTCCCAAGTGGGCTTGATAGAAAATTGTTAAAACCTTGATAAATCCTTTTGTAGACAACATATGTAGCGACCTGAAAAGCTGTTCTTAGAGACGCAAGAAATGCATTTACTGGAAAGAAACAGACACGTCCACTGGCTAATGGTGAATTGTATCATTTATTTTAGCTAATTTTAGGTCATTTTCGTAACCTAAATTTAATTATGGTCGTCTACTGTAATATATATATTCAATCGAAGTATACAGTATATACACCAACGATCGAATTAGTGCTTCTAGCTCCTAAACCTCTTTCTGAATCACTGAGAACTGTTTACTTTGAAGTCATTCTCTTATTTGAGGTCATTCTCTTTATTATAATAAATTTTATTGAAAATTATTCAATTTGCTATAAAGCCCACCCGGGAATATGAATGGGCAGGTAAATATTATGTGGTACATGTATGATATAATTGTCGTATGTGTACGGGTATAAAGTAGAGCCGCGCTTACTCCGAGAATGCAGACCTCTCTCATACAATTGAATGATGAAAGACAGGATGAACGATACATGGAGAAACGAGAACCGCCATGACGTATCATCATCAAAATTTAGTCATCAGCGTCTCCTGCCATTCCTAACAGTACATGTAAATATGCAAATAAATTTCTTGTTGATTTGGCCCAAATTTTTTGAGTTATGTTACTAAAAGACAGAAAAATCGTGTCAAAAACATTACCTACAACTAGAGCACTCTGAGAGTGCATACATCCGCTAAGTAAGGCAGAGGCAGCGAAAAATTCAAATTGGCTCTAAAACCCTATTTTTTTGTAACAACTAAAAAATTTAATTAATCATTTGTTTCTTTTCATAGTATTAACAGTTTCTATGTACAATTTTTTGGAGATCCTTTAATAACTGTTTGAGCTATGTTGCTAACAAACATTACGACAAACATAAGTCAAACATACAAACGAAGCAACCGTTCTGCACCAAATTTTATCATTATATCCTTCAACATTATTAAGAACTCCTGCAAATGTCATAAAGAAAGATTCAAAAGTTTTTGAGTAATTGCGTAACAAAAATTATGTCAAACACAACTCAAACATAGAAACGAATAAGCCTATCTGCACCAAAATTTATGCATTTTTGCCTGTTAACATTATTACCAACTCCTGTAAATGTCATAAAGAAAGATTCAAAAGTTTTTGAGTTATTGCGTAACAAACATTATGACAAACACAACTCGAACATAGAAGCAAATCAGCCGATCAGCACCAAAATTTAATTGTTAAAGTCCTTTAACATTAATAACAATTCCTGCAAGTTTCATAAAATTCACTACAAAATTTTTGAGTTATTGCGCTAACAAACATAAAATCAAACACGGCAACAAACATACGAACGAACTAACTGATCGTCACAAAAATTTGGTCATTTACTCTTTACAATATACCTAACAATTCATGTAAATTTCATAAAAATCCGTCCATAACTTTTTTTTAAAATGGCATTGAGAAAAATGAGGCAGACAAACAAACAAACAGATCTTCATCAAAAATGAATCATCTGTTCCTCCTAACATACATAACAATACCTGCATATTTTGTCAAAATCCGTCCATAACATTTTGAGTTATCTTGGTGTCAAACAGACAAACAGCCCGACAGACAAACCCGACGAAAACATAACCTCCTTAGCCGAGGTAATGAGTGACCCTATGATAATATTAAAGAAGTCTTATACTATAACCTTCATAAGTGAAATTGTATCCTGGTGCCTGCAACACTTTCGTGTTTACATGGAGTGCTGGTCGCGAGTTGGTATGTTCCTATCTGTCTATTATCGAAACAATTCTTCTTTCGTACTGAGATTTGGGAGCTGTACACTACCTGCTTCTATTTATTGCTTACAACAGCAAGTGGTTCACATAGAGCTACGCTGCATCGTCGAAATCAGACAGTTTCATATAGTTCATGAATTACGCAGTGTAATGACGAGGCGGGTAAGCGAACCTGAAATTGCTGCTGGTACAAAATTCTTTTAAATGACAAAGGTTGGTATCAGACAAATGCGAATCGAAGTCTCTCTCTCAATATATATATATATATATATATATATACATGTAGGTGTATGTGTGTGTGTATGTGCGCGCGTGTAGAACTGAGCTATCTGTAGGGACGCATTTATTGAGTCTCATCGAGAGTTGTCGTAAATCGAAATCGGCTGGCAGGATAATGAGAATTTTCTTACTAGATCTCTGCGATTGTTTAGCTGAGACGGGTAATTACGCACTTCAATAATTGTAAAATTGATTGGAGTTTTGAAGCTAAACGTGGAGTAAGGGGGCGGCCGTGCAATTCATATCAAGCGTTAGCGTATTTACTTCGCCTTGACTGAAGACTAGCTTAGGGTCTTCGGGTTGATAAACGGGTCAGATTTTAGTTTTGAAGTTGTGGACAGGAATTGTCGCTGATTGAGGATAGCAAATATCCTCCCATCATTCACGATCTCGGAGGTTTTTGGTGTCCAATCGGTAAATATGATATAGGTATAACAGCTACTGAAGATATATTGCTGTGAAATTAGATTCCCTGCTTTGCAACACATTCCTCATGGTACGACGAAGAAATTTGCTTGTTTGAGGTCTCTGTGATTCTTAGAACTCATTTTATTAACAATTAGGTCACTCAAGCATCTTTTATGGAGGATATTATGTTACAATATTACGGTATATGGCTACCATGACTACGGGAGTAGAAAAAAACAGCAACATATTGGCTTACGTCTCAGTGAACGAACTGACTTGTACTCCTTAACTTATGTAGCTCTCGGTCATCAGTTAACAGCTTCATGGGACTTAATTATACCGATGTCATGGACTTTATTTGAAGCTTCTCTAGAGTAACAAAATTTGTCCTTGCGTCGCTGTTTTTTTTTTTATCCAGCAACAAGTCTTTATTATTCAAGCCTACAGGAAATTTTTGAAAGAAAAATACAAAATTTTTCAGCTTTCATAATTTTGAGTGTTAAATGTGCAGTTTCTAAATTAGACCTGTTGCTCTCATGAAGTAATAAATCTATCTGCATTTATTGTACTGTACAGCGTCGAACTGAATGCCAATTTTGTAAAGCTAAAGAAGAAGTAAAAGTTGTCATTAAAGAAGTTTGATCTTTTTCGTGCTGTTCGCTTTATCTTAATATGTTCTGGTGAGGGCATGTTTTATTGGCTCATTAAGATAGAGATACTAAGACCCAATCTGTCTACCTAAACTTGTTTGGAACTTTGGCGTTGAGGTCTGATTTCCTCAATGAAGATTTAGCCACGGGCGGTAGTCACAAGCGAATTACGCTTTAGCTGGCAGGGAAGCGTTTAGTTTTCAGTCATCTCGGGCGTATTTGGTTTACGAATAATATCAAAACGCAATTAACTAATTAATTCAAAGTTTCAAGCAAATTAAAGCTACCTGTAATCGGGCAGGCCATCACTATTCAAGTAGGTCAATGAAACGCTGCCAAAGCTCTGGGTAGTATATTTAAAAATTATATACAGTTTTGTAGTGAATATTAAATTTAATCGTAATAGCCTGTTTTGGAGATGAACAATCGAGGAAAATGAAAACTTACAGTTGGAGTCACTTTCGTTTTGCTTGCTCTTAATAAAATTTGTTTTAGTAAGCATATCTAAATCAGGTTATATGTTTTTTTTTACGAATGGTGGTAGTCAGTATAACTTAGAAAATAACTGCTAACAGCATGCGATGCTTGATAATTCAAAGTAACTCAGATTATTTCGGCATGAAGTCTTTCAGCTTACAAGAAGAAAAACATATGAATTCAAGCGAAGTGAAATTCATTTTGTTCATTGCAATGGACAAACCTAAGCTTTTGAAACATAAAGCAGAGCAAAACTAGGATAAAGTCTCAAAGTATTTCAATGTATTACCTAATTTTCGTCAATTGTCTCCTTTACGGAAAATTACATGATAATTTTGTTACTTTAACTGCTCTGTAGTTTCCTGATCACATTTTAAGAAAACAATTTTCAGTATTTGGGCAGAAAGGCTTACATATTAATCAAAGTTCGCACGTGATCAAATGTTTGCTCTATACGTGCAGTGAAAGATGGTTTCTACAAAAATTGAAAAGAACAATGCATCGCTATTTGGAAACTTGTTCCCAATCCAATCTTCAAACTATTTATTCAACTAGCAGCGATATCTACATGTGTTAGCCTAAAAAGAAACTATTTCAGCGGGTAGAACTGTCGAAGTTACATTTCGTTAACTGGGAACATACGGAGTCGTCTGATGCTACACACTGAGGAGGAACATCAGCGTACGAGAAGTACATGTCAGGAGGGCACGACAGAGGTCCGTCTACTACTGTACCATTGTTACATTCGTAGTATTTGTTACAGTCAGTAGGGTCCGGGCACGTACCATCGGTACAAGCTGTGTTGCATGGTACCGGTGGTGTAGCACGGCAAACATAATCTACGTCTGCATACGAAGGACCGGCGCAGTAACGGTATATGTTAGTTTCTTCGTCTGGTCCGCAATTATATACTCCGCGACAGTCTGCTTCGACGACATTTTCATTTGGATGGCCGATGCAAGGGTTCACGCAAGCTCCATCAACGCACGCTTCCAATGAAGTATCTAAGCAATAATTTATACCATAGACACCACTTGCGTTACAATAGTTCAAAACGGGAGGATCGTACGGATCGCAGAAGTTGCTGGTGCAGTTACAGGCGGTGGACGACTCAGAAACCAGAACGCAGGTCGGTGTGCCCGCTATTTCTTCACAGACCTGCGAGCGAAAATAGATGCTGTAACTCGCAGTTCGAATTAGATCTCCTCTTGCCAACTGTAGTTAATTAAATAGACTTCCAAAATAATAACAGATGTCGACTAACAGATAAAAACTAATTAACGTTTCGGGAAGTTTCTCCCATCATCAGAAAATTTTTGATAAAAGCTACAAAGAATGCCTGACAATTTTGTTTGAAATGACCTAAATGTCTTGCCCTCCTGACATCTAAGAGGAATAGACTTCCTCTTACTGTTTCGTATAACTTGAGTGTCCCTGACTCCACATTTTTACTATTTTTTTTCTTAGATTAGCAGTTTCAAATCGATATTTTCGTGAATGTTATTCTACGTTACCAGAAAAGTAAATTACATATAGTTTATACATTAGGTTTCACACTGTGAGAAATAGGGGAAGGTAATTACTTCTTGAACTCGTAAGTATTGAACGAACACCGACATTCATTGGCTTCTTTGTAATGCTTAATAAAGTTGTACTATTCTGCTGGTACAGTGTGAATTATTTTGAAGACCTAAGGAGTGATTTTCGAGCACTAGGCGGATAATTATTACTTACAAAACCAGTGGAGCAGGTAGCTGCTACCAAACTGAAAGGTTCGTCATTGCAGTGCATGATCTGCAAGCAGTTTGCGCAGTAATAGCCGACGGGGTTATACGCGCAGAGAGCAGGAAGTGGGGTTTTGTTTTCATCTCTGCGAAAAAAAAATGCTATCATTAGGGAAGTCAGCTGTAAAATGTAATACTTTTTCTGCTAATCTGCTCCTTCTATAAGATGCACTGCACGAGCCGATTTGCACGGTCACAAGAAATGAACGATCTCGACTCGCAATTGCAATATTTCTGAGCAAGTCAGTTAGTGATACGCATTTACCTCAATTCCTGCTTTAGCCGGATGTCAAGCATTGCTCACCATATGTATTAAAGTTCAGGTTCGGTGATGCGCCTTGATAGTTTCGCTTCAGTGAAAAGCTGCTCATCAAAGGTAGATATCCCGATTCGAAAAAAGGGGATTATCCCAATTAAACTCGTAATCTTCGCTCATCTTCCAAATTCTGCCGTGCGTTTAAGAATACGTTATCCGTGGCTACGTTGATCATCTGCTCATTTTCTGCGTTGTGAATTCGGAGTAAATGGAGTTTTGATGGGGAAATCGTAAAAATTATGAATTAACACAATGCTTAGAGAAGCTGTAAATGACTTCAATGTCTGGTTTTAAAAGTAAAAAAAAAAAAAGAGAAGTGTATGCAAATGTGAGAGAGCAGCTGATACTAGGCCTCACAATACTAAGTTTCACCGACTCTGTATTTGCTGTATGCACAGCTGCCGTGGAGGTATTTACTATTTTCAGAAATGAGGAGGGTAGGATGCACGGGTCGTTGCATAAAATGTTTCTTGTAGATGGTACCATACCTCTTGACGATTCCTGGTTCACTGCATCCGGACACTCTTCTCGGACCAACTGGCTAATATCTGCAACACGAACTAGTGCATGTGGAATTCCCAGCAGGGGGTGCGGTTAAGTTAACTTTTCTTTTACTTCTTCCGAAAGAACTTGTGACAGTATTAGGCTCCCTGAACAAGTATATAGGGAGACGTTTCTGTTATTTGACTATCCTCGAACACAGCCATGCACAGCACCGACAGGAGGAAATTTCACCGATTTTCGCTGCATAGAAATAGTTGAGAAGCCATAAAACCTATAGATAATTGAACAGGTTGCATATGGCAGCGATCACGATTTAACTCTGAGCTCAAAAATACATTGGTAAGCATATTGGAACACCTATGAATGATTTAATAGTTTCCAGTGACAAATTATCAAAACTTAGCATCAGGCACAACATATGTTATGTAGTTGGGAATCATGTATTAAAAATTTACTTGACAATAAACAAGGTGAGCTGAGACTAGTCGTATTAAATAGCCTACAGCTACAAGTTGGAGAGGCGATAGAGGGAATTAAAGACCAAGAACGTGAGCGATAGGAAAGTAAAGCGCATCTGAAGATAGGTGATGTAGCAATGACAATGTGAAAATTAAGAGTAATTTTGGCTAATGCTGATAGGCAAATTCACGGAGTGCGTTAAACAGCTGAAGTGATGTTGAATGAAATTCATTTGCTAACTAGCGACCAAAACAGGGACAGGTCAAAAGCCTGCCATATTGGAAAAACAACATATCACAAATTTAGACCGGTATACAACTTCTGCACTAACTGAGATGACCTGCTCTGAATGAAGCCTCTGATTTATCTTAACCCCTTAGCCTACTAACTTTTCCTGAAATCTTTATTGTTTTGTAGTAATAACATACAAACACTAGAAACTGTTAACGAGTTTACCATCATCTGCCACTTGGTCTAGTCTTCATCCATTGGTTTTCAGGAGAGAGCGACAGGTTGGCCACCTTCTCCAACATGGTCGGCTTTTGTCTACATGCTGTCGTCAAACGCGGTGAAAATTGGATAAGCAGATAAATGCTCACTTTTTAGTCTGCTTTTGCCTTTTTGGCAAAATTCCTTCCCATTGTTTATCTTTGATGCTTTAGGAAGTAAGTTTAACTGGGCTGGTGCGTGTCGCACTTCAAAATTCTAAGGTAAAACGTTGGATTTCGATTTATGTAAACAAAATTTCACAACGATTAAAATGCACTTCGTATTTAGTTATTTTCAGTGAGCCAGGTGGTGTATACATCGAAGGTTTTCGTACAGTTGTTTATGCATTACTGAAATAGTATTAACAGAAATTAATCGCAGCAGAATTTATATCTAAGTGACGTACCTGCTGCCCACTGCCAGCATCACCATCTGCAAACAAAGAATTTTATTTTATTTTTTTTTTATGGTGAAGGCGTTTCTTTCGAAGAAAACTACTTCACATATATAGTTTAGCCTGATGCTATGACGTATTAAAAAGCAGTGAATGGAGTTTCACATTTCTCAAATAAAATACGCTTTATTAACTACGAACAAATTTTTCCTGTACGAAGTTTGCTACAGGTAAAGAGATGCGAACTTGGAGTTCTACATAAGTAACGCAATTGCCCCGAGCCGTCAAAGCTCCATTTTACTAAGTAAGATTGAGTGTCTCAAGGGTAATCCCCAAATAGAAAATTTATAGGACTTATAAGGTTTTGTTATTTACTCATAGGTAACCAATAGTTACCTATAAATTTCCGACTGGGCTACTGAGGATTGAAGACAGGGCGCCTGTGTGAAATTTCAAAAAAGTTAGGCCTCAAAGGATCCATTTTGGTACCCAATCGAACATGCTACGACTCAACTTATCAGATGCTTATCGTAACAGAAAATACGCGATACAGTTGTACAACGCTTTTCGTACGGGGTAGGGGGGGGGGTTGATTGCAGTGCAGTCAAACGATAATGCAAAACAGCAGTTGGTTGAACTTGGTTACAATTTGAACCGGCTGTTCGTACGTTGTTTAGCTGGCCGAGGAAGAAGGCTACAAGCTCAAGAATGATATGATTCTTTTCCATAAAGAGGGAGTGGTGGCAAGGATATCTTATTTTCCGATCAGTATTTTGCAACGAAAATGTGTTAACTAAAATCGGCGTTGTAAACACTTCGGGATCTCCCAGCCCGCAACTTGGCAGGTACCACCTCACAAGGCTCGATATGCTGTACCAATTAACAAAACTGCTTGCCTGCTCTCCTCTGCTCTTCCCACCGAGTCTGAGGGTAAATTTGCAGCCGCGACACACCTCATCCTCACCAGACAGCGGACACTGCACTACCATGTGCCATTGCCAAGGCTGCCGTTGGAATTTTCGAGAAAACGCCCGAAATTCAGCATATAAATCCAAGCTTTGGCATCCCTATGCATAGAGGACAAATACACCAATGGACAGGCAGGCGGAAAACAAGATATCCTTGTCACTACTCCCTCTTTATGGGAGAAAATCATATCATTTTTGAGCTTGTAGCCTTCGTTATGCTATACAAAGGTGGAAAACAAATAAAACGTTGAACAACGTTCCTGGGCCCAGATTTATCAAGCTACTTACGTGTTGTTACTCATTCATCTAGTACTTCGAATTACTACGCGGATGTAGAAAAACAAACTTTTATTCCCACAAAAAAAAAAAAAGGAAGAGATAAGCTAGAGAATCTTCTAAAGTAGGTATATTATATCTTTGCTACACCTTGGAAACATTTTCATGTGGTTACAGCACTCGAGTCTCAACGTGTAAACTCAAGCAAAACACTAATATAATCAACCTGCAAATTAAGTTCGTTGAATCGAAGATGCAAACCTACGCTATTGGTTGTTCCCTGAAAGGAAGACGTAAAGCGACCGTTCATTGGTTATAGTAGTGAATGTAACTTCCAATCACAAGGCAAATAGAATACTGCCTTGTATCGTCGTAGTAAGGTACGACATTGCAAGTTATACGATATTATTAATGTTAGTTAATCTGGGCCCTGGATTTTAGTGTTTTCTTAAAAACTTACCAGTAAGAATATCAGCGTTTTCATTGGAGCGTTTTCTTGCAGTGGATTTTTGCGACGTCAAAGTAACTCATGAACCCTTCGAAAATAAATGGATCATTTGTATTTGAATCATTATAGTAAGCATTAATTCTTCTCATACATGTCTAAAGCTGGAACTTAATGCTAGAAACCATTATAAGTTCCATTGTGCAGTCTTGAACATTATACCATTTTTTAAGTCTCTATTTCAGAAGAAACCAGAAACTTATTTTCCTCACAGTTAAATGTTGTTAATGAATTATGAACAAAGCTTCCATCCCTTGCTGGTATTTTGACTGTACAAACGCTAACAGAGGGCACTCCATTAGCACTATTTTCTCCCAAGCTATTGCTAAAACGGTCTTCTAATTACTATTAAATCAGCCGGTACAAATGCCAGACATGGCTCAAGCATTGCCACTATTTTGGCTTATACAAACCCCAAATACAACTCATTAATTATCACTATTTTGTCTTAGTGAAACTTCAAAATGGCCCATCCATTACCACTACTTCCGCTTATCAACACCAACGTATACTCCTTCATGGACTGTGTTCGAGAGAATCGAAGTAAGATATCCAAATTGAGTAGTTCAATCTTTCCTGGAACATCAACAGAGCAGTTGATGCTTCATATATATACCGGGCTTTGCAAAAGTCCTGATCTGTTTTGTATTTTCAAAGTGTGAAACTCATTTCAAAGACTTGATGAAATTTATTAACAATGACTTATTCCTAAACTATTTCAGATAATATAATAACTGATAACAGTGTAAATTTTTATACATTGTTGGTAATGGACCCAAAAAGGATAAAGATGACAGCTCTCCTTCGCGCGGGTAACCAGAAGGCGGACATTGTTAAGTTGTAAAATGTCAGTTTATCAAGGGTGAAACGGGTCCAAACCGCCTTAAGAATAATGAAATCCTCAAAGATCGACAACGTTCAGGCAGACCACAAGTTATTTAACGGAAGAATGTTCGAAGAGCCTTTGACAATGATCCAAAATTCAAAATGACTGAATTTACAAAGAAGAAGAAAATATCTGTGTCAACCGTGTCAAGAGCTGTAAAGAGTGAAGGTGGAAAGAGTTTAAAGTGTCAGAAAAGACTGTTGCTAACTGCTGATATGGTTAAAAAGGGCAAGAGCAATGTTACCGCCTGCTTAACGAATTGAAAAGTCATGGAAATATAGTCATTATTTTTCAGATGAGAAGACCTTCACCGTGGATCCTGTCTTCAATAAACAGAACGATTGAGTTGTGAGCTTTGGCCAAGACGTCTCTGATGTTCGTTATGTCTCCACAACAAAGCATCCGGCCTCTGTGATGATGCTTGGCGTTGTGGCCTCCAATGGAGAGAAGATGCCTCCAGTGTGGTTCAAGGGCGGTTACAGGTCGACAGGGGCTGAATGCAGGGATATCATGGCCACAAAAGTTCTTCCTTGGAACAGAAATAGCGTCAAAGGTGGAGATTACTTGTTTCCGCAAAATGATGAACCATAAACAAAGCTTTTACGAACTTCGAATGGCAAATTATTATAACAGACCAGCACTTTTGCAAAGTCCGGTATAGTGTATAGGCAGGATCAGCATTCCTGCGAGTTTCTTTTGCTGCCGCACCATATTTTTGAATCGCACGCAGTACCCTCTGTGCAGATAAATAATTACAGTATGAGTTCCATACACACTTAGCTTAAATGGCATAGCTGCATCAATAATTATTCAGTTCATGGCTCAATTATTTAACAAGGACACAGGAAATCAACGGATGCAACAACTAGAATTTTGATTAAATTTCGTATGAATATGGTGAAATGCAACAGGACTCTTTGCAGCAGTTAAGATTTGCACTCTTAGAAAAAGTGATGTTGTTGTTGTATCCCCTAACTGCGAAGGAGACTACGGAGAAGGGCGGAGTAGAGGAGGGAGGCAGGCAAAGGAAGGTTGAGGAGAGAGAAAGAATGAAACACCGAGGGGGTCCTCCCAGAGATGCACGGGAAAAGCGTTGTTTCCAAAACAAGCGTTTCATCTCATGCATACTGTAGACGTAAATTGTCCATGCAGAAGCAACAAAAGCAATGCTACAACAGCGTGCCAAGGTGGATGTTCTCCCTCAGCACACAGGAAGGCATGCTGGTTTTGAGACCATTTTCTGACAGTGTCTATCATAATGGAGATTTCTATTGGTAGATTGGGACTAAAATATCATTGTCAGATTGGAAATAATGTATTATTGTTTTTTTTCTGCGTGATTACTGAGGAATCCTCCAAAGTGTCTCTTAATGGTTAGGTTTAATTAAATTTGTGTTCCAATATCACATCACTATTAGAGAAAATAATTATGAGCCTACATTAGATGGAAAGAGTTCGCTTAGACGTCGAGAAATGGTTGTTATTGACGAGCATCTTCGACACTGTGTGCCCTGCGAGTAAAAGTTAAAAAAAAGTCCCCTCAGCTGCACAATGTGCACAAAATATATCGTATAGGTCAGTTGTTACTGACTCGCTCATTATCAGAGATCGGACGTTCGAGCCCACGCCAAGAAAGAGAAAAAGTATTGATGATGAGGAATGCATAGCATCAGCAGTTCTTTCATTCGTAGTCCTCGTCTTTTGGGGCACGAGTCTTACGGTTTGGGGAGAGCAGTTGTCGATCTGGTCTTCTGGCTATCTGACGCCATAGCTCGAAAAATCTGCGGTCGAATGCAGCTATACACTCTTATGAAACATAGATGAAATCTGTTTGTAGTGCGAACAAGTATAAGTGACTTTCTTAGTTTGGTCTGTGATCAAGGCAGCCTTAGAATCACCTCCCAGTCTGAAATAATGGTTGTGATTATAGTAGAATATAGTGGTGTGCGAGGGATTATGGTCGATTATGGATGATGAAACAATATGGTAGATATGTCGACCAAAACATAAGATTGATATTAGTATATAAAAGTTGATATTGGTGGAGGCAATATTGGTTGTTTAAGGTTTGTCAGGAAACGAAGGTCGATGGTAGTACATGGATGTATGGAGACTATAAATGGTAGCTACATGGTAGTACATGGATGTTCGAAAACTATATATGGTAGAGCATATGCTTGAGCATAACCATGCTAGGTTATCAATGAATTTCCATACGTAGGATCATGAGTGGAATTCCTCCCATTATTTGGGGAAGAATATGAATGGGTTGCCATGGATTATAATATAGCTGGAATTCCCAACATAATCAACCAAAATAATATTGTATGACTATAAGTTTGAATGCGAAACATCTAAAAATTCATATTATAGTGCAAAGATTGTGTACATTTCCAGTTTTTATTTCCTGCCGATGAATTGTAAAAAATTGCAGAGTATGTATGGGCGCTAACAGCCTCGACGTTATTTTTATCTATTGTTTCCCGATTGCTTTAACGCTTTACCACTTTAGCGTAGTTACCCATCATTTGTATTTATTTGTTGTATTCCTTGTTAAACAGTATTATTGTCTATGATCAAATCATCAAATATTGCCAGCTATTTATATACTCATTCAGTTTATATCTGTAAAGTTTCATCAACAAATTATTTCCATTAGCTTTATGTAAAACAATGTCAAATTTCATGATAAATTTAGCCCTACGTACCCTAACAACTGGTACGGCCAAAATTCATCAATCGACTTGTGACTTCCTCTGAACTGTGTATTATATATAGCTCTATGCCGACTTAGAATTAAAGAAGTTATATATAACGTGCGTTAACTGCACAGACTGGTTCAAGCTCCTGCTCTATAGCATCGTTCTGAAGTTTAGAGCTTTTCACCATTCTGAACTGCAGGCCTAACATGGACGTGTAAAAATACCTTTTTTTGGTGTAAGCAATTAATCATCAGCAAACAAAGCAGGCATCCAGTGCACAACATGTTAACAGCAATAAAGTTGATCATGCTTGAATATAGTTGTATCAATCGCGGAACACAGTCAATTTTGGTCGTGAATAGTGTTTTTTACTGCTCATTATGGTAGATAAAGGTTGTGCAGCTAAGACCTTAATGGTTGTATTTGGGTATGTGTGGTTGGGAATTATAGTTGGCAATACGATCAAAGATTGTGACATATCTCTACCATTATGCACCCCATAAATGGTTGAATATGGAGGATATTTCGATAATAAACAACCAAAGATCTCGAAAATAATCATCGTGGTTCTACTATAATCACACTCATTATTCCCGACTGGGCTATAGAATCAGTGTTTTAATTTCGAACACGTCATCAGTGGTTCACTAAGTTTTGATCTAAAGATTTTGATCTTGAATCCAACTTCAGAAGACAAAAGTCAATGGATAAAAATGCAGTAAATCCAATGCAATCAGCGTACCAATTCTATGCAACTCATATATAGGAACAATATTGCAACTCTCCATGAACTAGAGCTAACCTCAACACTTACAGTACATCATCAGCTCTATGTGATGGCATGCATCTCAACAGTACTATAAACACTGCACGCGCAACTTTGCTTCAAAGGAACTGTGGAATTTCATTTTTGGAAAGAACTGACACTGGACACAACACACAAATTGTCTACGAAATTAGAGAACATTGATCAGTTAAGCGAATTTTTCATCCTAAAACATAACTCAGAGGAACGATGAAAAACCGCACAAGTGGGTCGCCAATCAAAATTGATTTAAGCCAAGCCCACCCGACCTGACTTGCACATAGGAATCTTAATTTTGTTACTTTGAATCGTGTTACAGGCTTTGGAAGCAATCCGATTACATGCTGAACTAAATGAAAACCTAATTTTATGACGCAAGATTAAGTTCTTGGAAGTCTCACAGGTAATTGATTGAGGGCCAAAATTTGAAACTTCAATCAACGGGTTGAAGCCATAGTAGCTGTCTGAAATTTCGGACTAGTCAAGCCTCGTAGGCTTAATTTTGCTGTACAATTGAAAACGTCTTGAACGTAAATCTTATTTGTCAAACGCATCATTCCAATATATAGGTATGGGACTGGTATGGAAGTTTTGTGAGGGTCTAACCTGAATTTTAACATCATCTATTCTCTTTTAAACGAGTTGCGGTCAATTACACCTGAGTGACATGAGTAAAACAGAATGATAGGCTATGACTTCTGATCTTTTTCTTGTGAGTTAGCAGCAGGTTATGGTCGCTGCCCCACCCAGAAAATCTAAATTATGTTTTATTTTGCATCTATGGCTGTCTAATAACAGTTGTATGGATGTGGGGTTGCAGCAAGATGCTAATGCTGGATGAATAAGTTGTTCATTTTAAGATAGGGAAGATACAGATATATAACAGACAAAAGAGAATTATTAAAATAAAGGAAGAAATTTAAAAAATAAAGAATTTTTAAAGTTTAGAAAAAAGTCGTCGTTTTGAAGCTTAACCAGCTCTCAGTATATGTGAAACATATACAGCAGAAACTTTCTTGTATGAATATTTTTACGATAAGCAAATGGGAAATAGCTAATGAAATAAATATATCAGCCCGCCTTCAGTGAAACAAATGTTAGGTGTGATGACTTAAAAATCAGAAAAAAACAGTTGACTTATTCACAGAAGGGGTGGAGAAAGAGTATGTTATATAAGATGTTCTTCAATTTTAAAATATAGTTGCAAAGTGGGAAAGACTTTAATGCAGTAGCGGCTCGTGACCACTGAACTAGTGGTGATGCACGCGTGTGTGCCGGGATATTGGTAATTATTTCATAAACTGCAGGATGGCTTGGGATATTACAGCCTGTTAGCATGAAAAGTCTTCTCTCAGTTCATGAAAGACGTATAGATGCCCCAACATGGGACTCTGTAGCATACCAGCTTTACTAGCATCGGGTAACCACTGTTTCGATTACAGCCTGCTTGAGAGGTACCACCTCCACTTACCTTCCACATGATCGCTGCAGACTTAACATCTGGGAGCTCCTTTTATAGTTAGTTTGTTGCGTGGCAACTGGCTGGTGTGTTCTCTGATAAGCAAAATTGTAAGAAGATTTCTTCCCTGAGAGATAGTAACGTAACATACCAGAGGTATTCCCAAAATGAAAAAAAGCTCCTGATAATTGAAGAGGTGCGCATTAAAACTTTTCTCTTTATGCCTTGAGACTTTGATACCAGGTTCAAGAAGAGTGTTGTACGTTTATGATTCCACAGTTTTACAAATATATAATTAAATATTATTTTGTAGTGGGCGGGAGAGCAGGCCCTACACATAATTGCAACTGCATTTTTTCCTTATTTTCCTAGAAGATTTTTTCCCCTCCGGTTGGCGCAATATCCCAACTTCGCAAATTAGGATCAAATAACGTGTGTACAATGAAAGCAATATGTTGAAAAAGAACGAAAATGCAACATATCCAACGAAAAACAATAAAACGCGGTCTAAGTAGACGAACTGTTGCCCAAAACCCCTGCACTCAAGTCTAGGTCTAGTGTATGAATAAGCGAACGTTCAACAGGAGCACATGGGCAATATGTCCCCACACCTGTCTCAAGCTTCCCATCTACTTCGTAGCTTCTGCAAAGCGGGAAAAGTGAAGGAACACACAGGATGCCAAGAGAAGAAGCAGCGGGAAACAAGACGGAGAATTAAAGCTCACGGGGACAGCAAACCGGGGAAAGGAAGAACATTGAAAGGTAGCACCAGTAGGGGCAGAAATTGTAGGAAGAATCATAGCGAGCTCGGAAGTCAGATAGCCTGGAGGCCTAGCTGAGGATACGGCGAGTGAAAGATACGGTACTTTGGCCCTAAGCAAACCTGCACAACTGCGCACAGCAGGTGGTTGGAAAAAGTGTCGCATTACGGGAAAAACTTTTAGTTAGGTGCAACACCCCGGCCCATCACTGGACCAACTTACTAAGCTTAACTTTTCAAGCAAGAAACAGGGATTTTCGACAGGTTACATAGAAGATAAATTGAAAACTATAAACAGAACGCAACGGTGAGCGCCAATAAACGAATAAACAACATGTACTCCTAATTTACGCTGATTTTATCAAAGCCAACACTATCAGGTATATGAAAGTAAATTCAGCACGTTAAATTTCAATTAAACAAGTAACCCACTGAATTTGCGAGGGCAGTACATCGCGGGGTAAGTAATTTGAAAAATAAGTAACCATCCACAAGATAAGAAAATAATCAGATTCACAAAGTAAGAAGTAAGCAAGTAATTAGAAATGCAAAGGAATCGAGGGGATTTCAAGGTAAGTTACTCTCTCTCTCTCTAGTTTCAAGGTAAGTAACTCTGTCTCTAGTTTCAAGGTAAGTAACTCTGTCTCTAGTTTCAAGGTAAGTAACTCTGTCTCTAGTTTCAAGGTAAGTAACTCTGTCTCTAGTTTCAAGGTAAGTAACTCTCTCTCTCTCTAGTTTCTTGGCAAGTAATACTCTCTCTAGTTTCAAGGCAAGTAACAGTCTCTCTAGTTTCAAGGTAAGTAACACTCTCTTGTTTCAAGGCAAGTAACACTTTCTAGTTTCAAGGTAAGTAACACTCTCTCTAGTTTCAAGGTAAGTAACCCTAGTTTCAAGGTAAGTAACTCTAGTTTCACGGTAAGTAACTCTAGTTTCACGGTAAGTAACTCTAGTTTTAAGGTAAGTAACTCTAGTTTCAAGGTAAGTAACTCTAGTTTCAAGATAAGTAACTCTAGTTTCAAGGTAAGTTACTCTAGTTTCAAAGTATGTAACTCTAGTTTCATGGTAAATAACTCTAGTTTCAAGGTAAGTAACTCTAGTTTCAAGGTAAATAACTCTAGTTTCAAGGTAAGTAACTCTTCACATAGTAGGTAACTCGATTCACAAGATTAGTAACTTTACAAGGCAAGAAACTCTTCATAAGGCAAGTAACCCTTTACAAGGCAAGTAACCCTTTACAAGGCAAGTAACTTTTTACAAGGCAAGTAACCCTTTACAAGGCAAGTAACTTTTTACAAGGCAAGTAACTTTTTACAAGGCAGGTCTCTATAAGACAAGTAACTTTATAAGATAAGTAACTTTGTAAGACAAGTAACTTTATAAGACATGTAACAAGTATATCTGATGGTTTTACAGCGCATGCGGCAAACTAACATGTCGTTAATAATTTTTTCCCAGCCACAACGTAGGTAAAACGAAGAAACTTAGAAAACCGTCACTGTGGTCGCAGAGCTTCAGGGAGGTACGCTTCCAGAAGATTACAAGTATGTCAAGATCATCGCAGCTTGAGGCTCAACCGGAGCAGAAAACATTGCCGGTTCCTTTAAATTCAGTCCACGCCATTAAGCATTTTGAGGTAAAGTATTCACTGCAGAAGACCCTGCGACTGCACATTTCTATGACGGCGATGAGAAAACGCCAGTGGAAAAACTAACTCAGCTGTTAGGTCACATTATTATCCGCAGGTCATCCAGCAGGACAGTTCACACGAAGTCGTCAAATCAACAGCCGCACATGCTTGACTCAGTTCAGCATGGGTCAGATTCCGCCCACCTGACGAAAAGAAGAAACCACAACTGAACCACAATAGTACAGAACTTGCGGAATTTTACAAATTTGAACCCTAGTCTCGCTTATGCTTCACGTAACACATCATCTATCGCAAGCGGAAGTATCTTTGGTCGCTATGCGAAAGTAAGCAAAACTAAATTTAGAATATGAAAATGATTGAGGAATTATAGAATCTCGATTCCTAGAATGTTTCAACGTCACTTTCGGATGTACGAAACTCAAAATAATCGTAACATGAGAATCACAAATGACAAACTCATGGAAATAACAAATAATGAAACTTGCGCAAGTACCTCCATACACTCACCCTCCGCAACTTTCCGAGTACCTCCATCGATTTTGCTATAAGGCACAACATAGGATCAGAACCTTAGCCGACAATTTTTATAGATTGGAGTCGCCACAAGTTCAGCAACGAGCGGAAGAAATGAATTTTCCCAATTGAACTGCTATTATCTTTTAAGTGAAACGTAGCAAAATTCGAATAAAAAAAAATATGTAAGTATATAAACAATGTGGGGACGGAATTAGCGAATTAATATGTCGCAAATTCTGACAGTATGAAAGTTAAAACTCTGATCCCCAGCATTCCACCCCAAATCACTCACTTGTTCCGTTGCGGCGCATCACCTTCTAGGGTACTAGCGCCCCACACCCCAAATGCTCTCCTAACGGCTACCTGATAAAAAAGAAAAGTATTGCCATTCGGAGGATCAGAGGTAACGTTCAGGAGGCTTGTCAACCTGAAAATCGGAAAGCGTCTCGCGCTCCAACAATATTATGCCGGAAATAAATAATTATCTGCCATATTAACGCTGAAGCTGGATCTCCCCAGGGGAATATTCTGGCGGGTCCCTGGACCTCTACACCTGATGTTGGTTGCATCAGGCCGCAGTTCCTGCTGCTGGAGATTCTTCCTGTACTTTCCTGATTCTATCTTTTTTTCCAAAATCGAGAGAAAATTTTTTCAAACACTTGGTTGTTCGTATAGCGTACGCTAACGGTAAACTCACCGAACCAGCTTGAGTGATATTCTTGGAGAAAAGTAATAATATTGATAACGTTAAGAGCTGGGTGTTTCAAGAGCGTGGCTAGTATCTTGGAGAATATTGTTGAAATATTGTTTCAAAGTACATAAATAAACACGTGAATCACACAAAGTAAAACAAATGGTACGTGTGGCCTACAACCACCAATGGTAGGTAACTAAGATGTTCTCAATGCTTCAACATTCAAGGAAGTAGAGATTCATGTAATAAACCATGAGTAGTGGGGAACTATAGCGAGTTGTAACTGAAACTGCAGAAGGTAAAAAATAAACGGTTGTGTCTAAATTATTGATATATGATAATGATTGTGTCGTTTATATAGCAGTGGACATTATGGGCAGACCATAGATTACCCTTGTCGTCACACAGATATACCGAGCTAATGAAAAGTATTGTTCTATCCTATACCATCAGTAAAAAATCAGGGAATTTCAATGACTAATTTTATACCTTAGTAGAACATAAATTATTGTGCTATTTACGTTTTAGATTGGGACTTTGGTTGCAGAAGAACTGAGATATCAACAAAATTTTACTCATTCATATGACGTCTTATTCTTATTACTTATGACGTTGTTATAGCAGCGAAGTCTCATATTTTAATGTTCGCTGTAAAGCTCTTCTGAAATTCCTGTAACGTCTGTGCCTAAGTAACATGTTGGTTCAGCTTTTAAAAGTTTTCGTGTTTTAGTTCAAGCAGTGCCCGCATTGTCATGTCTTTTTAAGTTTGCTTCCAAGCCAATAGCATGTGCTTTAGTGTAGCTGCAATAGTTTGACAATATATAGCATTTTTGATACTTATTTTCATGTAAACCGCGTACAGATTCTTTATTTTTATGTTTCAGAATTTTATATGCTAGCGATACAGAGTAGAGTGCACTGTCCGTCCCCTTTCTTATGCCCTGTCTTTATGCCCTGTTGTTTTCATATATTCTGGTATATTTCCGCTTACTACAGCGATTGTGCTGGCCTTTGTTCGCCTGTAAATCTGTAGACTTCTTTGTGCCTTATTGCCATTCCTTGGCCTAGAACGAACTTTCAGCGGAATCTTACTTAGCGCAGTGTGGAACGGCTGCTGTCAAATGTGCAATTTTTAATGCACTTAAGGTTTGAATTGCCTTTATCCTTCACCGACACAACGCAATTGGCAAGCGCTATTAAGCAGGCCGGCAGTTATTGCGCTTACCGGCAACAACATCATAAGGAGTATGCGCCAAATTGCAGGTCAAATAACAGCATCTCTCTCGATCTTCGGGCAGTCTTGGAGATACAATGAGCCATCAGTACAGAGAAACAATGCTGCTGCGCAGCTGTTACTTCTCAAACTCAGATGACGTTCTTCGAAGAGTACCTTGTTACAGCTACTTCTAGGTAGGTAAGTGCGCATCAAGAAGTGGTTTACCGGCTGGAATCGAACTCTTCTACTAAATAACGTATAGATTAGGAGTACGGAATACCCTGAATCTGTGTTTTAAATATTTTATGCAGAGTTACAGGTTCCAACGAGCCGGTACTTGGAATGAGAGTTTTGTCTAATGTGACTGAAGTTTTTTTTTATTGATACACGTTACTGCAATTTCGATATGAAACAAGTGAGTTTCAAATTTGTAAAGCGGGTGTTAAACGGCGTGAGACGTGTGACGAAGCAAAACCTTATACCCTACTAGGACCCATAACGGGCACTTATCTGGAAGGCATTTATAGGCCTCTCATTGCGAGAAATAAATGTTTATTTGGTGTGTTGATGAGGAAAGTTCAGAGTCATTCTCAAAGGCTGGTAATCTTTCAAAATGTTTTCTGAAAATAAAGCGAATGTCGAAAGTTCTATAGGATTTTTGAGTATCTGAATGCTCAGCGTAACTGATATGAACTATCGATGATCATAGTCTTTGTGTTACTCGCACACGGTTCAATGTTTTGGTGAAAGTGCCTGAGCTGAGCCCAACATGAGGTGAGGTCCTGACCTAGCTTATTTCACTCAGGCTCTACATACTATCTGCTATTAAAAAAAAGTACAGTTGGAGAAAAGTAACCTTTAAGTAAAACAACCTAGCTCGAGTAACATAGGGTGAAGGAAAAACGAACAGAGTCGAGCAACAATGCCCTGAGTCTAAACTGCGATGCTCCATGAGGTATAACAATATAAGTAGAAACTCGATCACCAGGGTGCTGAAATAATTGTCAGTGCTGCGTACTTTTCAGAAGCGAAGACAAAAAAGAACCTGACCATCTCTGCGACGAAAAACCCAAGGGTTTCTACTGTGGCAATTGCTTGCATGCCTTCTACTGCTCTGATGATGAGGCTGAGGTGTTAGACAACTGCCCCAGTGGCTTCGTAAGCTAGCCTTTACCAAACGCAGTAGTTTAAATCGCGGTCAAAGTGACAACAGATGAATTTCATAGACGTCATGCATATAAATATTCGAGCACCTATAAGGCATGGGCAAAGAGCTTTTTACAGAGACAGTAAGAATACAACTTTAGCCAGTAACCATCCAAGCACCAGAGGAGTAGTGAGTCAAGCCCATGAAAACCTTTACTGGACTTCGCTGTTTTTTGCCACTGGACGCCTTTTTTTTGTATGTATGAGCTGGCTTTGGGTTTGGGGCTCGGGGTAGCCCCTGAGTTGGAGGAAATGCCACTCGAAAGGCGGATGAGACCTCTTTTAGCCCAAAGGCATCCCTGAGAGGAGATGAACAGGCTGGTGCCATAGCTCAGTCTTCCGCAGTCTGCTCCTCTCTCTCTTCCATCAGGTAGTACCACCTGATGCTCTTTTCCTTTCCTTTCTATTCTTCTTCTTTTCGGCTAAAGCCTGTACTGGTGACGACAGGGTCTGGGGCGCGTAGATAGCTACCCGCTTTCGTAGCTATCGTTACTGTTGGTTAGTTTTTTCTTTATTACCTCCGCCAAGGAGGTTATGTTTCC
>LQNS02278070.1:17337599-17366585 GCA_001587735.2 Parhyale hawaiensis
TCTAAGTGTGGCCGCACTAACGCTTTGTACAAGGGAATGATGATGTCTTTGGACTTGTATTCAAAATTTCTGGTTATGAATCCCAGTACTCTGCTTGCCATTTTCACACAAATGATTTGATTTTGGAGTTTATACAAAGAAAATTATGGCTTCTGAGCCAATTTTAATTTTTGCTACCGTTGCTTCACTTGGCGGAGGTATGCGCTCTCAGAGTGCTCTAGTTATGCTTGATATCATCCTCTTCTCTTTATGGGATTCTTTGTTTCTTTTCCTTTGTATATTTCTGTATTTATCTGTACATTACTGTACATTTATGTTCTATTATTTTTTCTTTTCTTTCTCTTACTTTATGGGGATGTTGAAAGCAACCCGGGACCTGGTCGGGCTCGGGGGTGTCGTCTCCTCTATTGTTAATATTAGAGGATTGCATGCGAACCTCGCGGAGCTCGACTTTATGTCCCGTGGTGTGGATGTCGTGTGCTGATCCGAGACATTGGTGGCTGGCAGAAGGCACGACGCTGAGCTTGTCTTGGCGGATTTTCAGTCCCCTTATCGCAGGCTGTGTGGATCAGGGCCTGGATTCCGTGGAATGGTCGTCTATGTCTGGAGCGGATTCTTTGCTTACCGGCAGTCAGTGCGCGAATGCGTTTGTCATGAGATCATTGTTGTAAGGGTGTGTGGCCGACTGAATAATTATTATTATTATTCCTGCGTAAGGTGAATTCTGTGTTTGGTGACAGGTTTTCCGCAGATGTTTTCATGCGTTTTTGCTGGCTGTGTTGAAGTATTGCTCACCGGTCTGGGCTTCAGCTGCTGACACTCACTTGCATCTGTTAGTTCAGCCAGCAGGCTGTGCGCTGATAATGATCTGGTGAACCTGTCCGACAGAAGAAGAGTAGCCGAGCTATGTATGTTTGATAAGGTGTACAGCAATGAGAGGCATTGGTTGTATTATTCTCTCCCTGCCCTCAAGGTTTTTGGGGGGAGATTCGTGCTGCTTACGGAGCGCACTCTTTCACTTTGGAGGCTGTCGGATGTCGAACTAATCAGTTCTGTTGGTGCTTCGTGCCCTGGTCGGCTAGGGCTTGGAATTTGTTGCCGGCATAGCCTTTAAGTCAGTTTAAGTCAGTTGTAAATGGTTTTTTGCTGAATTTCCTTTAGCAGCGTTTTGGGCTTCCCGGTGTTGCAAGATGCTTCATTTGGGTTGTACTACCCAGGAAGTAAAGAATAAAACGAGAGAACTCAATAGGACTAAAATAAAACTTAGCCGTGACCGCACGTAGCAAATTTACATCACATCGACGAGTCGAAGTATTTGAGTGTGAGACCTCAGGCTTTCGTATGTTGTTTTCTTGAACATATTACCGTAGTTTTTCTATTTATTTCATTCAATCTCACGCTTATGACTGGTCAGCTACTTGAGCTACAAAATACCGTAAAATGTTGTCGCCAAGTAAAGAAAGTTCGAGCAGTAGGCTAACTGTAACTGTGGTTTCTCCCACGTACAGAATTCGCTATAGTGGTGGTTATATTTGTTGGTAATGAATAAATATGTTCTCAGAAGAGCTCTGTGCACTGAATATGAAGTGTAAATAAGGCTTCAATCAAGAAAAAGAAGTTAAATCAGGTAGCCGAAAAGAACAAGTTCAGCGCTAGTGCTGTGAAAGTTTCCACCAGCATGCACTGCAATTTTCTATCGACAATTGCTAAATTAGTACATATAATCTAAATTTATTTATACGCTAGAGAGGAAGTTCACAATTTAAGACGATTTCTCTGGTTAAATTAGTTAAATTACTCCTAGGCTGCTCAGTCATTGATTCGTCGATGATGACGTTGCTAATTTCTCGTGAGTCCTCTCGTTACGCTCTTTGCTTCCTGGTACTACCTGTCCGTGGGAGCTCAAGCGTGAAGTTTTAATAATAATAATTCGTTTGACTGAACTATATTTTCTTGGTGCTGCTCAACGTATGACCAAATCCTAACTGATATCCTCGCCTTATCTTGCAGGGGGACATTTGGCTCTCGCAAAACTCATGGCTTAGTTCATAAAAAATTGAATATTAATATATTTATATACTTAAATCTTGAAGGAAATCCTTATCACCGCTCTTCGCTCCGCTCGCGGGTAACAAATAGGACATTTTTGTTACTGTAAAGTTGTGGTAAACTTTATTACAAAACTTTTATTTGCACGAGTGCATTTATTTACGAAAAAGTGACTGTTTGCCTCCGTGAGGATCGTCATAAACATCCTAAGTTCTCCCAATTTTATGACCCATGCTGACTATTAATTTTTATGGTCATGCTGACTATTAATTTTGTCATGCTGACTATTATTTTTTGGTCACGCTGACTATTGATTTTTATGATCAAGCTGACTAGTAAATTGCGTCAGCATTTAGCATCAGTACTGGTGTAATTATACCAAGTCATTGTGAATAAATGATGATGGCGATGACTATATGGTTTTTGGTAACAGAAAATGGAGATGCAAATCAGGTGGCAGTTCTCAAGCTAGTGTTATCTGACGAAGAGTTATAAGTGCACTGGCTCCTGCATATGTAGAGTATCGTGGAAGTGGCTGTGCTGAATAGTTCACAGGCTGAATAATAAAAAGATGTGCAGAATAGTTCAAAGACGAACTGACTCACTGATGGCTGTGTTAAATAATTCATAAATTACCTGACAGAAAACTGCGCTAAGTAGCTCATAGGCTGATTAGCAGAAGGCTGTGCTGAACAGTTTATACACTGACTGACAAGCGGCTATGCTGAATAATTGTTAGACTATTTACAATAGGTGGTGCGCAACAGTTCAGAGAGTCGTCGCTTAATTCTACAATAAGTTCCATTGAGGCGAAGTTAAATATAATAGAGGTAATATGCTTCCACGTGGCTAATTTAAGTCAACGAGTGACGTCACAACCCGTCACATCTACCACAAACACTTCACCCTATCGCGGTGGGGCACACGCTGAAGTGCTGTTATTGGTCATGACGTCACTCACGCCTTTCATTTGGTGACTCGAGAGCAAACTATCCTTTTAATATTCAGTTTGACTGCCACGATATTATTTGCATGTAGTATACCAGTATGCGGTGCATTTTCAGAATCATTAAATATTACGCCGCGTTTAGTGCTGAAATATTTGAATAACTCTGGACAGCTTTACAAATGTAGTACCACCGTTGTATAACGTCTTCGAATGGTGCAATACAATATTATTTTTTTTTATATTTTTTGATATCATTATTTCACTTCACGACATTTGCGGACAACTGCTGTAAAAAATAAACTTTTGCATCATAAGTTTAAACCATTAGATATGCGCACTTTTGTCTACGTGAATGTAATTTAACGCTTGCAAAACCATTAGATATTCGCACTATTTTCTACGTGAATGTAATTTAACGCTTGCAAAACCATTAGATATCCGCACTATTGTCTACGTGAATGTAATTTAACGCTTGCAAAAATGGGGTTGGAAGCTTATACATAATAATACTGTATAGAAGTAGGTGTTTAAAGTAGATCTTGTGCTTAGAAAGTATGCTGAAGAAAGTGATCTGAATGTACAGTAAAGTAGCAATGTTTCATTTCCCTAATAACGGTTCTTTTTTTAATTAGATTCCTTATTCAGTACAGGAAGTGAAAGGAACATGAAGCTGCTATTTTTGTTCCTGGTAAGACTTTTTATCTTCTTGAATTTCTTTGCAAAAAAGTACATGGTTGAATGTGACAGTATTTGTTTGAAAGAACTTTATGAAAATAACTTATTGATTTGCCATTCGTAATAGCTAAGAATTTATGTAATAAGAGCATAGTTTAAACTGAATCCTAGTACTATTGTTTTCTTAGTTTTACACTGCTTGATCCCATTATTAATTGTTCTGTATGAGGTTAATGCATGAAGTTTTTTTTTAGCGGATGGATTATTTGTTTTTAGGTAAAATTGATGTTATTGGAATTAAAATTTACACTGAATTTCCGCTATTTTTGCTTGTTGAAAGCCACAAATGCTAGATCAAGTGTTTTCTGGATGCCCCTTAGTTCTCTTTCAGACGTTCATGGAGCTGAAATAATTATAACTCAAATTAATTCTTTGCTTAGCTAAAATTAGCAAATTACTGTGGCAGATAGCTTATACAGTATATGTAAATGTGACCTATATAAAGAAAGCGGAAGAAATATAAGACAAGCTTCAAGAAGAAAAACGGCGATGGAGAAAATGCCTAGAAAGTAATTGTTCGAACTGTTAATTCAGAGAAGGAGAGCTGTTTAAAGTCAAAATACTGCTGTTAGAATTATTATTAATTGTATATATATATATATATATACAGAAAGCAAAATCCGTGGGTATATTTTGCCCAAACAACGACTGTGTTCTAGAGTAATGTTATGTACTAATAAATTTTTTGATAATTCGAATTTTTTTAACATTTGATATGTTATTTTTCAGGCGATGTTGATCACCAGCTCCAGGTAGGTCAACTGAAAGCTGAAGAGAAACAAAATGTAAATTTAACTTTTCAGTGCAGCAGAACCAATGTAATTTTTAACATATTTTCCTAATAGCTCTAGAGTTCAAATATCAAGAGTTTTTCACTTACCTGCCTATACAAAAACGGGCCCAACGACTAACTGAAAACGACATTTATGTATATCTGGATAGCCATCACGCAGTTAACTAACGTTATTGAATGTCAATATGTGACTAGCATAATGAACAGTTGCCAATAATAGAATTGTGATATTTTTTCAATATACTCTCAAAAATAGGGCCTTTTAAGTTTTGGGGTACTTCTCAAGATCAGATACAGTTTTGAAACAAAAGAGTATTAAGGGTTAAATCTGTAAATAGACATGCACGCCAGTGTCGTTGGGAGCAGGATGTAAGTAAGAAACTCCTTAATTCTATTTAAATACGCCGTATTAATACCAATAACTGTGCTTAAACAAAAGAAATTCATTGGCTTATTTGCTACAGATTCACATGAATGCAGAATTGGTCAAAGAAATTGCTCCTTCTGCACGGAAATACTTTTGTATCTCTAGATTTTATTTCACTGCAAAAATTTCAAAATAGGTTTGTTCTCCCCGAGAGGGGAACTTTTGGAGGATGCCGTGCTAAGTACATGACTGTGTTTGCTTTAATGAAATATACATAAAAGTTTCGAGCGAAGAGGTCTATTTTGTCGCAGATGTCAGACCAGAAGACCAGACTTCTGCAAGGGCAGACCCGACGGCTACTACTGCAGACACTGCCAGCAGCCTGTGTACTGTGCGGCTGAGCAGATCCTGGAAGTGGACCCGTGTTCCAGTAACCAAGTTAGTTTTTGGATGCGCAAGTTCAGTGGTTCTCTCAATGTAGGCCTAAAGGGGACTGGTTAGCCATAATGATTTTAGTTAATATTGGGGACTACGAAGTCTTGGGATTTGCTCAAGAAATTAGAAATTCAATCTGAATCCTTGGGATTGCACTAGAAAATAAATGAAGTCCTTTACGTTTGGCATATTTCATATAGATATTAACTACATTTCTAGTAAACAATTCGGGACAACGACCCGATTGATACTTTTTCCCATTAGCGTATGCTTTAGTTATACAAACTACCAGTGGTAGGAATAGAATGAGATTTTGGCGAAATAAGAGGTTAAAGACACAGCGGTTTCTATTTTAGTCGGCAATTAGTAAAAGAAATTTTTTTCTTCCGTCATTGCTGGTAGTCATCTTGACTAAAATATGCAAATAACAAACTTATATTCATTGGATATTGTTTGGCATAATGGTCTGTGTGACTTGTTCAAACGGTCGCTTTCTCGAAATGTTCATTAAAGTTAAGGTGTAAATGTAGGTTGAAGATAGTATACTCGCACAATAAAAGATCATGTTTTTAATTTTATCTTTGCATTGGTAAACTCTAGGCCAATGTACTGATATCGTGAAAAATTCTCAAAAAGAGTAACAGCCTCTTTGCCTCATCGGGTGCAGGCAAGAGGCTCAATGTCGATTGGACTTTTGGAGAGGCATGCGTTTTATTTTACACTAATTGAATAAGGTCTCTAGGATATTCTAGTTTGTAGTTACACCTGTGAAGACTTCGTTGCTTAGTATAAAGATACTTGTGGTTTGTTGTAGTGTAGGTATCGATGAACTGGCAGATCTAGGATAAGACCCAGAACCAATAATCGCAGGGATCTAATGCACCCGTATCAAGTAACAATCTTGAAAGCTGTAATAAAAAACGAAAACATTTTCCGCTTGTACTCATACATAAATAACATACTATTTATTTTTGTGTTTGTTTTGAACGTGAATAAAACATGATACCCTCTTTATATTAGATATCCTGAGGTTTCAGTCGTTTGCATCATTCTCTCTCATTGCATGTGAAATGTTGTGAAGTAATGAGTGTTTTGGCACCAAGTGCATTATGTTGTACAGTTAACGATTGTGCTTAAAATGGTGAAAATATGGCTACTCTTGTACCAGAGATACGTGAAGAAATTCTAGTTCGATTAAAAAATCGTTCGGGTAAAAAATGTTTTCACATTTTATTTCATGTTTTTTTTAATAAATCCTGGTGAACTAGGCGTTTACGGCATGTTACGTTTTAGAACATGGTTTGAGAAGCTAATATGCTAGAAAAAATCTTCAAATGTTAAGTGATTTTGCTAGTGTTATTGCTTAGTTAATCCGTATTAGCAAAATGCGGCAGAAAGTTTAGCCAATGAAAGGTTCAGGAAGACACGTTTTGTGCTCTAAAAAAAATTACCGTGCTGTTGCCGAAAGCAAGAGTATCTGCACAATCTAAGTTACACAGCTTTATTCCTGAAAATCCTAAGATCGGAAACAGGAATTGTACACTGTGTGGCAGGAAGCTATTTGATAGCTAGCACATCAGTATAATACTCATTACAAACTAGACTGCCCGCGCTGTCAAAAATGGCGACGAAGAATTTGTGATGACTAGGGTTATTTTAAAAATATGCAGGCATATTCTATTCAATTGTATGACTCAATTTTGATGTTCATAATTTATACTAGAGAAGTGTACGTATAGGCATTATATTTTATGCAAGAAATAAAAATTCAGTCACATCATTGCACAGAATGTGCGGGCATATTTTAGCAAAGTCAAAACCTTAGTGAAGACGCTTCTGCTCTGATCATACTTTTGTTACTCATATGATTGCGAACGATAAACTACAACGGCCAACTTAAATTGCCATAAGATATGAGTGCTCACTAATTCAATTCATCTGAGCAGCATACTTTTTCCTTCCCTTAGATGACATGTTAAACAAATACATAAATATTAGCAAGTAGTTAAGCATCACTTAATTTAATTAAATTTCCCTTCGCGTATCCGGTCTACGCTACGATACTTCGATTCATCGAAACTTTTGCGCCAGCTAAAACTGCTTCTTGAATGAAAAAAAAAAAAAACAAGTTATAGAAAATAACACTGCGTCTATTGGACCGTGAAAAATCGCTTCTCCTGTACTCCGTTGGTCTCTACTCAATTTGTACGCTATGAATTGAGGGCAACTATAGTTTTGTTATTAATGCATATGGAGAAAGGGATAGAACCATACTTCATGGCAGCGTTTAAAGAAGGCGGATATGCATTCACTGTTTGGATTTCAATGATGGCTGAGCAAGAAGCGCTTTCATATACATTAAAATACGTTTGTTACCATCCACAGCCTAGTCTATGTTCCACCCAGGAAACAAAGAACGTAACGGGAGGACTCACGAGAAATTAGCACCAAAAAATGACGTCTGCATCGACGAATCTATGGCTGAGCAGCCTAGGAGTATTTAAACTAATTTAATCAGAAAAATCGTCTTAAAATGCGAAATTAATCTCCACCGTATAAATAAATTGAGTTAATATATGCTAATTTAGCAATTATCTATAGAAAATTGCAGTGTATGCTGGTGGAAACTCTTACACCACTAGCGCCGAATTTGTGCCCTTTTAGCGAGCTGATTTAATTTCTTTTTCTTGAATGAAGCCTGATTTTCACTTCATATTAAGTTCACAGTGCTCTTCACAGAACATATTTCTTCCTTACCAACAAATACAGTATAAGCATCATAATAGCCAATTCTGCCAATTCTGCTCGAACTTCTGGACTTGATGACAACATTTTACAGTATTTTGCAGCTCAAGTAACTGGCCAGTCATGAGCTGGAGATTGAATGAAATAAATGGACAAAATACGGTGACATGTTAAAGAAAACAACCTACAAAGGCCTGAGGTCCCACACTCAAATACTTCGACTCGTCGATATGATGTAAATTTGCTACGTGGGGTCCCGGCTAAGTTTTATTTTAGTCCTATTGAATCGACCCGTTGCATTCTTTGCTTCTTGGTTCCACCCATCACTTTTCGATGAAACGTGACAGGATAGCCACAGTCTTCAACCTGGTCTATTTTTCGCCCATCTGTTTATTTTAAAGTGTGACAGAAAACTGACAAATGAAGAAGCAAATAAGTATATAAACAAATTAATAAATCAACAGATAAATACACATTGGTCTTTATTATATTGTAGATTTGCTGCAGAAACATCAAGTTCTAGTGTAGGTGAGAGGAGTTCCAGCAAATCATTTGATTAAAAGCTGGGAGCGTAATGGGAAAAAGATATTGTTACTGGCAAATGTTAAGCGTACGCAGATGCTTTACGGAATAATTAGACACTATGCAGCTCATATTATGAAACTCCTCAGACTTATATTTCTCTTCTATATGGATTATTACATTATGATGCTGATTAATCTGTTATGCTATTCATTTGCAATCAATAGAACTTTGTAAGATGCGTAAAAAACTTTACTTCTCTGTATGACTGTATATTCGAAAACTCAAGGTTTGACAAATATTTTAAGTTGAGATTTAATTAAAAATAATTTAGAGCCACCAGTTGCGAATGACAATACAGTTGTAACGACACCAATTGAGCCTAAAACTTTTGATTGAAATTGACCTGAGGCAACTTGAAATAATTTGTTAATGGAGATGGTAATTCATTCTTTTCGGCGGAATACTGAACTTTACGCCATTCATTCAACGCAGCTCTATAATTTGTTAATAGTTAACATGTCGATATTCATTCGGTTTCTTCTCGAAGGTCTGCGAATTCTTCTCCGACGTTGTGGCTTGCGTTCCCGTTAGTGAAGCAACTGGTGACTGCGTTTGCTCGACGGATACGTGCGACCCTTACGACCCTACCATGCTAAACGTGTGTGACTTCGATGGCATACAGTATGTTGATGATTGCAATACAAACGACCGACCTTCGGCTTGCATAGATGGTGAGTGCGTCAATCTCTGTTCCGAGCATCCTTCCCAGTCCGTTCTGGATACGGATTGTCGGGGACAGTTCAACTGCAACGAAGTTGGAGTTAGCGAGTCCTACGACTACTGTGGCAGTAGTAGCTACATGGATATAGGTGGTGGATGCTACCCATCTCCACCACAGCCCTGCAAAGGATACTGCAGCAATGGACAGTGTCCCGATCCTCACAGTTGCACCAGGTAATGCTCGCCAGTGAACAAAACAACAACAACCCACTCCCAAGAAATGATTTCTCAACGCCTCTGAGAAGAAAACTATGTTTTTGCAGGGCTTTGTTTGTGTCTTTGTCAAGTATTCTGTACATCTGCGTGTTAGAAATACAACCGGAAGATCATGTTTGGAATCTTGCGAAATTTACAGCAAATATTAGGATGTCACGAAGTATAGATGAGCAAACTTTGGTGACAAACTGTCTTCTCCGTTGCCTTTTCGTCTGTCTGTTGTAGTTTATTTAGTAACACAATTCAGACAGACTTTGATGGATCGTGACAAAATTTACAGGAATTCTTAGGAATGTTACGGAGAACGAATTATTAAGTATTCTATTATCCCACCGACCGTTCGTGTGCCTGTCTGGTTACCATTCTGTCTTTTATTTCGCATTGCGTAGCTTGGTGCTGGTATGCGCTCTGGGAGTGCGCTGCTTGTATGTAAGGCAAATACTAACTCTAGATTCTGGATCGCGGAAAAACCCAACAACTTTTGAATGCTCAGAGAAGGCCGTAACACATTCCAGTTCATGTTTATTAAAGGGTAGAAACTGAACATTTCACATTTTAATGGGTTCTGGATCGCATAGAAACATAATTTTTGAGTACTCAGAGAAGGTAGCGACACATATCAGTCATGTGAATTAAGTGGCAGATATTGAACATTTTACATATTTAGAAAACTGGTACCTAGTCTACATAGACGATTAATAAATATAGTGTCCGCTAGTTTTTAGCATCGATCAGCTTATGTTGCATTATCAGTAGTTCTATTTCTTTCTGGTTAAAAAATAAACCTCATCTGGTTATTCTTTTACGCTTTACTTCGTTAAAAAAAATCAGTTACATCAGTCTTTGCCTGCAATAATTGTTGTAGATCTACAGTTCGACTTTTTTAGTTTCAAGCTCCCAGTTTTTTGCTTACCTTCAATAACCAGTAAAATTGCGACTGCAAATAATGGCCGTCATTCTCTCGTTGAATTAGACTTTTTAAAAAGAATTTCAGTTGTAAGTTTCATTGTTTGTATTACACCGTAGTGACAAAAATGTTTTTCCTTAACTCATAGCGTGCCAGATTATACTTGCAGCTGTAACTATTTCGAGATGGTTTATCGTAGACCAGGCAAAAACTTTGTATAATGCCCAAAAAGCCATTGCCCTTGTTTCCAATTATCATATATTATATCGGCATTTTGGGGAAGTCATCGCCTCCAAAATTTGTACTACGCATCTTACAGCTTAGATTATTTTTCAGATGGCATTTTGTAGACGTGGCGACAGATCAGTGCATTATTCACAAAGTCAGTACCTATAATATTTCTTCTTTTCAGGTATTACGTGTGCGATGCTGGGGAAGTCATCGCCGGCCCAGTCTCGTGCCAAATTCCTTACAGTTTTGATTACATTGACCTAAGCTGCCAGAGCGCAGGTTCCTGCTACCCCTTACTGTCCTGCTCGTTCGAGGAAGCTGCACCCACTACTGCAACTGCGGGCACAACTTATGTCACCACTGCTGCTCAGGCAGAAGATTCTCTACTGTCAGTTGCTATTCCCAGTCACGGGGTAGATGCAGGCGAACAACCCGTCGCACACCCGAAGCAGCAATAATTCTGCGCCTGGCAGATACATACATGGAGTTCCTGCTCGTCGAGTGAGTAGTCTAATTTGACGGTACAATTGGAGATGTTACAGTAAAATTTAGAAATTAGTAATTATGCATAATCGCTCAAATTTCAGTGATTTCGTGTCATTGGACCAGGTCCGTTTAGGTCAATGAGCTCCAATAGGTTAGACGAGGCAAGTTAGGTTAGCAACAAACATTAAGGACACGATCGATTTTTTTGGGTCGTCGAAGACGATCTAAGCCAAGCCTACGTGACTTGATTTGAACGAAAATAGAGATTATAACTTCAGCTTCATCACTTTGAGTCGTGTTGCAGGTGCTAGAAGCGACAGGATTATGTAGGGAGTAAGACTATTATTACTCGTGTTATAAGACTTTACGCCTGGGGCACCACGGGCAGGTAGTGCAACCCAGATGAAGCTTTGTGCAACACTGGGAAGCCCGAAATGCCTCCAAGCAAACTCTATCAGAAAGCCATTTAATGCTGGCTTAAACGCCTGCAGGCCGACACGACCAAAAGCTGATTCCCGATAATGAAACCCAAGCTGAAACAGACTAGGGCAAAAAACATCGATTGCATTGACGACTTTGGCACTCAACAGTTTTCAGAGTGTTTCCGCAGCACGTGCAATTCTTCTAATGGCCCTGAGCCCTGGGACAGAAGAATACTACCAATGTCGCCCGTTGTGCACCTTATAAAACATACAGAATTCGGTCACCCCTCGCCTATTGGACAGATTCACTAGATCACTTTCAGTGCACAGCCTGCTGGCTGAGCTAAGAAGTAACAAGTCGGTCGAGCAGACACATGTGAATGTCAGCGGACGAAGACCAGCCCGTTGAGCAATACTCCAACACAGGTAGCATGGTAGCATCTGCGGACTACATCTTTGTCGCGAAACACAGAATTTTCCTTACGCAGGAGCCCAATTTAAATTGAAACACGAGACACGACTTACCTAATATGAGCCTAAAACGTAAGCGTCTCATTAAAGGCTCGACCGAGAATCCTCAGTGAGCTAGCCCTGGAGCAAATTGCTGAGGTAAAAGTGTCCAAGACCTACTGACAATCATAGAGTTAGTCTTGCCTACTTTTAGCTTCATACTTCAGGTGAGCACCATGCACTAATGCACGAAAGATTGGTATTTTGAGATTTGTTGACAACATTACGCATGCTGGTGGTTGCTATATTTGCTATGAAAGTGGAATCGCAAGCATAGTTGATGATTATGTTTTCCAGCGAAGAGAGTATGTCACTAGTGTGCAGAGCAGCTGGCAGCAGGCCAGGTACACTCATCTGAATAACGTCAGACACCATCGCAACTGCGGCACACAAAACCGTCAACAGACACACTCTGCATTCGCTAAAAAAAAGCTTATAAAAAAATCACGAATGAGTTGCAGAACCCTACCATTCAAGCCGCGAGACTCCAATTTGTACAGTAGACATTTGTGGTTGACCCTGTCACTCGCTGTAAAGAAGTTCAACTGTACAAGAGATTCAGAACGACGATCTAGCACTGACTGTAAATCGTGTGACACAGACAATACTGCGCACAACAACCCAAACCAATTCTGTACCAAAACGCAAAAAACAGGCAGTAGTCCAGTAACCTCAGAAAAATGGAACAGCTTACAAGTCACCAGTTTCTCGAACAGCTTCGATAAAATGAACCTCTGCGGTAATTGGTGACATTTGGCGACACTGGACCTGCGAGAATGGGGGGGGGGGGGGTTATTTCTCGAGTAAGCCAGCAATGGGTCCTAACCCTTTCAGGCACCGAAGATCACTCCAACCATAGGGGAGAACGCCAGCAAGTTGTTCATAAAACAAAGGAAGTATCCCGGCAAAGGATCAAAGTCCTATAGAAGTACTTTCATAGTGCTAAATCTATGCGCCAAAGAAATTAAATGGGGCTCAGGGTGACATCCATGAAACAGTGAATACCCATTGCTGCTCTACTTCCCATCCATTGATGATAGCCGATAACAGCTCCGCCTTAGCCAAGGGAACAGCAGTGATACCACCACCACCACCGGGTTCAACGAGAGGCGATAACGAAGGTTCAGCAAGGATGAATGTATCCTTCATCTCGCTCCACCAACGCTGTGGATTGTCAATCCTAAGCAGAAACTTTCTCGAACGCTGCGTCTGCTGATACTGGGCCCTCTCATTCACACGCTGCGCCTCAGCTCTACGCTCTACATAGGTATCCCACAACAAGAGGTCAGCGAACTCCGCCAAGCCTGAAAACTGCTTGGTTAGCATCGGAAGCTAACCGACACTGAACGTCATATCACTCTTTGTCCCGTGACCACACAAGAATACTCCTCTTAGGGGCAAACCTCTCAAAAAGAGATACAATCAAGTAGTTAAGTTCAGAGATATGGTCAGGTCATCAGAGGACTTTGCTCGAAAGGAAAGTCCCTTACTGCTCCAGTGATAGCATCTCAATGAGCTCTAATCTTAACGAGCATCTTTCTCCAAGTGATTGCCACTGGAACAACCTGCTTCAGCTCCAAGAAATCAACCAAGATTTGAAAGGTCTGAAGTGCCAGTAGTGGAGCAACTGACACAGTCGCCAAGTCAGGGATATCTGTCATGACCGGGTCGTGATTATTGTATTATTGTCAGCAATATGCATGGACCCTCGGGCAAGCTGTACACAATTAGACGACGTGGAAAAGTCCAACAAAGCCTCGCCATACCCATTAGTAGGTGATACAAATCCCACTCAGTCCCTGTGGTGCACATTGATATCCCCGGCAAAACAAACGTCAATTTAGGATCTGTGCTCTTGATGGAAGCCATCGCTGTCAGTATAGAGTCATAAATAAAATCATCAGTAGCAGGGCTCCGATACAATGAGAACAAATAAAAATAGTTCAAACGGTCACATATCCTAACACTCTATCTCATGGCATTCATTCGTATGCTTACTACCGGTGAGAGTACAAGACATTCCGGATATAGATAGCTAGTCTCCGCAATCTAGGGCCAGATTCAAGTGGGCTGCGGAGAGGGAATTTAAGACCTGCCGTCGTGCATGTCGTGCTTCGTAACTAACACTAGCGTCTCAGAACAGTACAACACGTCAGCACCACTGGAGAAGAAGCTGAGCTCCGAAATATATGCATAAAGTCTTCTAATATTCCATAAAAGAAACGACACCACTCCCCCCCCCTGGGCCCCGAGCCTGATTCGATTCTGTCTCGGGGTACTTTCCATATCCCCACACAGAAATTGAATCACACAGAATCTAAGAATAGACAAGGACAAAAGAGATGTTAAAAAAATCCCATGAACAAATGATTAGCGGGGGCAGAAAGAAACGGTCCATCCGATAGAATTGCCATGCCGTGCAAGGCTTATACAACCCCAGGTTCGCCTGACTGCAGGATCGACAGTTGCGGTAGACAAGTAGGGATGCCTCCTCCAACCTACCACGGCCCTACCACTCACAGCACGGGTGGAAAGTCTCGCAGGTAACTGATTAAGAGTCAATACCTGGAACAGGAATCAAGTCGAAGCCAGGGCACCTGTCTTAAGAGTCGGACAAGTCAAGAGTTGATTTCACTGCCCAATCGAACGTTCCCTTAGTTGAACGAAGCAGCTTACTTTACTCTATGTTAAGTTAAGCTATGCGAGGCCTCTTTCATTAAGCTAAGTTTACACCTATACCTATGGCTTCACAGTTTTCCTGAAACACATAGCATTCGAGAAAATATTGGTTGACAATTTTAGTATAACAAAGGCAAGACTGATTACAGCCCTCTGTTGCGAAGCGAAAGAAAGGTTATACGTATACTAATAATATTTTTCAGAATTTGCGTTGAATAAAAAAATTTTGTGTTTCAGTTACTACTGAACGAGCTGGTTGCTAGCTGGAAGTTGCTACATCTGTGGTCTACTGGAGTGAGTCAAGAAATTGATTTCGCCATTATTCAAGTAAATCCAGAATTTTTATGTTTGGCATCTTGTGCGTTTCGAAATACATATAAATACATCAGAAGTGGATTTTCCTTACCCGAACTTTATAGGGTAGTATATTGTTAGATTTGAAATCCTTCATACGACTGCTAGTGGGCTGGACTAAATACAATTTATTTGCAATGCAAAGTGGTCAAAAATATTTTATTGAACACAAATGCATTTTAAAAATTAGATTAAGCTAGAATAACATTGTGTATTGTAAAGCGATATGTTATTATCATATGCCAGCGAAGCGAAGAGTGGCGATACTGCTTTCATTTGCGGTTGTAACTTTGTCCGCCTAAAAAGAGGCAGAAGAGTAGAGCCATCATCACAATCTTTTTCGGGCAGCCAGGTGGGTTGCCTGAGATGCCAAACTTCAGAGTAGACTGGCCACAAAAAATGACGGCGTTGAATTTGTTACTTTTGACTCAGCATTTTCAGTTCCTCCCTCTCCCCCTTACCACAGGTGATGGTCCTACGCCACGAGGATATGCTAGTTATATATGGAACCCGGATATTGTACTTACGGGCAATTAACCTGTTGTACATTTCGTCTACCGGATATTTAGCCTAATAGATACATGTCGGGGATGCAGCTTGTCTATCAATCATTAACTCGTAAACCATTTAAACAATCATAAAAATGTCTATCAAGCCAAACCTCATCTCTTAGTAATGTAGTTAGGGAACCATATAAGTTATCGGGAGGGGGGAGTCTAAAAAGCGAATGAACGAAGGTAGGTGGAGTGGCCGGATATCAGCTCCTGTACAGTGAGCGGGTGTGGGGCTAATTGTGGACTGTGTGAAGCGGTCCAGCTGAGGTCATACGGTTGAGGTTGGGTCTTGTTCTTTTGAGGTAGAGGAACTGTAATGTCACGAGCTTGACTGGATTGGAAGAGTCTATGATGGAGAAGTCATTCTTGCTGATGGAATGGTTGTTTTGCTTAGCGTGTAGGCGGGGAGCAGAATGTGAGTGTTTTGCAAGTGGTAAACAGCTGATATACGGATGACTACAACATCATTTTTAAAGAGGATTAATAATGATAGATAAACGGTAGGTTGATGAGAATCAATGAAGAAATTCGAGATTACTGGATTGACTCAAATGCGTCCAGCTATCGATCATTTTTGAGGTTCACTCGAGCAGAGGCCACGAATTAATAATGTAGTATGCTAGGTCTGTTTGCTTAATGGCATGCAGATAAGCTACGGATTTAAAACACAAGTTCATTACTGGCACATCGGTATAATATTATAAAGTTATCAGCGCTTTGAGAAGGTAAAGAAACTATTCTGAACAATTACATCACTTTCTTTATTATCTTTTAAATTAAATATATTGTCATCAGGGGCAAGCCCTGAGATTCTCATGTGAAACGAGACTCTTTAAAAATAGGGTAAACTATTTCTCTTACCTAACTTCCTGACGGTGTAGGTCGAGAAGTGAAGGGTCTCGTTGCATTGAGTAGCGTTATAGATGAATAAGCAAAACTGAAACTTTCATAAACTTGAGAAGTACAAGATGGTGATGCGAGACTAATCATTTCGAAATTCAGGTATCCGTATATCCGTAGAGTGCACATATATCGCACAATTTAAGCATCTGTAAAGTACATTTAGGCATATAGTGCGTATCGCCACTTTACTGCTATCATGCTCAACACGGAGAATGCGCCTTAGGGTACGGTATATTCAACGTGCTTTTTGTATGTGTACGGTAAACGATACTGGGAGTTTTGCTCGAAGTAATGTCATTTTAAGGAAGTTCTACTGGAGGAAATGATACTTTAGGGGAGTTCTGCTCGAGATAATGATATTTTAGATCAATGAAAAACGAGCTTCAGAGGCTAAATTATTACCATTTTAAGTATAACTTATCATTAATAAGTAACGGAGATAGAAATTGCTATGACAGCTGTTCATACTTCACATCCGTAGTCACGATTCTACAAATTTGAGTGATAGTTGTAGAATAGATACTTTTAAAAAGTACTTCAGGTATCAAGTTAAGATAATTGCCAGACTTGAAGATGGAAAAATATTACAACTCTTCCTGAAATCTCCGGTATTTCATTCCATGTGGCAAAAGCGCGGCAATTTCTGCTGTTGCAATACTATCCACAGATCCTACTTAAGTCGTCATTTCAAGTTCTACTGCGAATTCCAGACACCAACTCACTTCAGCTCGGACTTCATTCCAAGCATCAGAAGAAAAGGGGACCGTAAATTCCTGTTCGATATAGAACATTTTTTTTTTCCTGTAACGAGATGTCTTCATGTTTTTTTTATTACATTGTCTTCTTCGAAATCCATTGGTCATGTTAAGGCAGGGTAGTTTGGTCAAAATGATGACGTTAGAGATGGCGAAAATGACGACCACCAGAGCATCTTGATAAAGGAATGTGTCTAGGTACAGGTCAGGTGGGGGTTCTCATGCTACGTTATCTGGTGAAAGATAGGGTCTAGTACGTGACTCTGGCAATGATTAGTTAACTAGAGACTGTGCTCAATAGTTAACAGTCTAGGACGAGGCTGTATTGATTGGTTTGTAAGCTACAACACTGTGCTGGCAAATTTTTAGGAGGGTGGGAGTTTGGGTTGAAAAGTTTGTAAACTGACGCGAGGCTGCGCTGCAGTCGGACTTTTCCCCATTCGGAAATTTATAGGCATATTACTACTGCATATGAGTAGATTGTGAATGGTATCGGATAATATCGGATAAACACTTATAAATTTTTGATTGGGAATTAGGGCCTTAAGTCTAGACAATAGCTACAATGGAGTGCTTGATATGCACTTATAGCTCCCTGACGCCCACTCGACCCATTTCATGAGGTTACACAAAGTGCTTTTCCTACAACGAACAAATGCTGTTAAAAGTTTACCTGCTTATGAGTGAACAAATTGGGAGGAGCTATAGGTATGCAGATGAGATCAGTTTTTCAATTATACGGAGGCTCGGTGATCATCTGGTTCCTAATTATTTTTACTGGCGTTTTCCTTGCGGTATCATACATTTAACTGTATGTAGTAGCGGGGCGCGGCTATTTGAGAATAATATCAGACTTCTATTCTTTTCTTTGAGATTATCTGTCGTTAGAAGGTATTTGTACGCCTATACTTTAATGGGAAATTGCGTAGCCCTTTTGGTACCATCCCGTTTATTAGCAGTCTGTGATATTTTCACTGGACTCGACTCGTGTATCCTTCAATTCTTGTTTGCGGGAGGCCTACAACTTACACAAATTTTCTGGTTGTATGTGTGAACTCGGCTCTTCAGCATCAGTCAAATACTCTCAGTTAGTTTGAGATTTGGTAACTCCGATGGCCACTCGAAAAATCTTTTCACCAGTATTGCACGGGATTTCAAAATGTTTAGGGTTTTTGTCAAGCTGGAAAATTAAATGAAATCCAGATTGCAGCTTACAAGCATCATTATTCACCTAAACATTTAACATATCGATGTATTTCACGCTCTGAAGGCTACTCTTCGTAGAGGAGCTAAAACAAGCTCACAATACCATGCGGTCTCCTTGTTTAACTGTAGAGAAAAAGTTGGGACAATTCCCTTCTCCAGTCGTTCAGAAACTTTCGCTCGCAACAGTGTAACATACACTTTCATTGTCAGTCTTTTTCTGGCCAAGGAATGCTCCGCCAAAAAATAAAGGGATTTTTCATGCGATATCAAGCCTAACTCTAGCTGTTAAAAATTAGACTGGCAATGTAGAGTTCCACAAGGACGGAATGCTATCGATCAAGAACTTAGTATGGCTCGAGCTGTCGAAGTAATGCTGCAACCCCAGATTCCCTAACCGCAGTAGTGAAGTTGTCATCGATTAGCACAAGAAAATGGAGTTAAGCTGAAACTCTTGGCTGAATTAGCGGGAGCTTCTGATTGGCACGCTGGTGTGCCAGCGTGTTGTACGAGCTATACCGAAAATTACCGGCGTATCAGATAGAAGCCGTATCGGGAAGTGTGGTGTTACCGTACTAAGAAATGAACGTTTCACGGGTCTGTCTGAAAGGCCCTGCAAAGCCGTGAAAGTTTCACGGGTTCAGCTAGTCTAATGCTATTTGTTTTATTTCAGGAAAATATACGCTGCTAATAGGACAAGCAACCGATCACAAGAAAATGCAGTTGCTGCTTTTCGTGTTGGTAAGAGATTTTTTTTTTTAGTTATAGTCGCGTTCTGAATCTTAATATATTTGGGGGAAGCAAGCCTTAAATTATCCTCTTGTATACTTTCTGTTTATATTTACTTGAGAGCAGCTTAGTTCTTGGTGTTTTTTGTTAAATTTATTAAAATTAGGATAGCATTGTTGCCCTTCAGTTTGATTAGGATAAACTTGTTGATTGCCACTTGAGTTTGGATAAGAATGTTACTTGTTACATGTTTTAGCATAAATTTGCTTGACTCGTTGATTTGTCACTTGGTTTCTTATATTTTTTATTTGTGAAAATCCCTCATTTAAAATTTCATTACTTGTAATTAGTGAACTGCTATGACCAAAAGAATAACAAACAAACAAAGAAACAAACAAAAAACAAACAAACAAAGAAAGAAATAGGATGTTCTACAAAAACAAATATATTTTGCGGGCATAATATATTCATAATTCCCTAAAGCAGAGTTGTCTAATTTCCCTGAAGAAGATTTTTACGATTTTGGACGTTTCCAAGTTTTCCAAGAGTTAATAAATAAAGTAATAGTTAATAATAAAATAAATATTTTTCTTTCAGGTGCTGTTGGTAACCAGCTCTAGGTAAGTCAAATTTAGCTATAGGTAGAGGATAACCTGCAGTTTTTTTTTTAAATCGGTTCTTAAGTAGAAAGCACGGTGCCCGCCAGCAGCCTAGAAGCAACTTAACTAATCCGTTTACGAAGTCGCTGTACGGCTTCAGCTTGCGCAAAATTGAACGGTATAAAAATTGTCGAATATCTCAGTCGCTACCGCAATTTTTATACAACAGCAAGTGGCAATGACGAACTTTTAACTGTCGGTCCTAATTGTATGCTGTTTAGGCTCACCAAATATTGATATTTTAAAAATTACTGCAAGATGTTTATATACGTCACGCTGAAGTCACGGCCACGACTGCGCAGTCGGATTAGCGGAGTTGGCTCTCAACTGCTAGCGGCAACGAAAGTTATTACGTGGGCACCTGGCTTTAGAATTCAATATTGTGCTACAGCTCAGCTCAATGCTGGAATTGTCAAGTAGCTATACTCTGAAACTAAAATTTCTCCTAATGGTAAGTATTAGGTGCTTTTGTTTTTTGTAAAGCCTAATGAGAACTAGAAAATGTGGAGCAATTTTAAGGCATGTAGCAAGTAGAAACGCGACAGACCTGTTAAGCAAGAAGTTTAGTTTAATAATAATTGTAGTGTACACTTGTGAAAAACTAAATTTGTGTGTATGATCTGCATGTATTGTTATTATTAGCTTTCTGAGTTGAATATAAGGTCACATTTTTTGCATTAAATGCATGTACCAATGTAATATATATACCCCCAATGCAAGAAAAGAAGAAGAGAAAAATAAAGAAGGTTGTAAATACCGTAAGGATATGAGTGATATTACCTTTCCGTAATGGATTCTGTTCTTGCAGAGGCCAAAATAGAAGACCAGACTTCTGCAAGGGCAGATCTGATGGTTACTACTGCAGACAGTGCCAGCAACCTGTGTACTGTGCGGCTGAGGAGATCCTGGAACTGGACCCGTGTTCCAGCAGCCAGGCAGGTTAACAGATACACTAAAGGCCGGTTCACACGTACCGATTCAGCTTTACGTTTGTCATTCAAAGTATCCGAATGGTTCCTTGGGTTCTTGAAAGCCCACTTGCGTGCACACGAAAAGAGTCCCTAAAATTGCAGACGTTAAGTAAGTGTGCTTAACATACAACTGTCTCTAGCAAAGCTTCGGAAGTCTTCCAGTTTAGAGTGAATTATAACTAAGAAAGCTGCGACAAAATAACGCTACTCAAAACAAGCTCCTATACCGTATTGTTTTGTCAAGTCCTATACTACCAATACATATGGCGTTGAAAACTGGGATATTTACTTCCGCCAAAGAGGTTATGTTTTCATCGAGTTTGTCTGTCTGTCTCTTTGTCCCTCTGATTGTCTGTCTTTCACCAAGATAACTAAACAAGTTACTGGCTGATCTTTAAAAAAATTGCCGAGAATATCAGGTATGTTAAGAGGAACAGATGGTTAACTTTTGATGAAGATCCGTTCGTCCGTTTGTGTGTGCCTGTATGCCTTTTTTTCTTTGTACCATAACTCAATACCACAGCAATGAAATTTACATGAGTTGTTAAGCATGTCACCAAGAGCATATGACTAAGTTTTGTGCTTGTCTGTCCATTTATTTGTTTGTTTATCTCTGTATTTGACTTAGCTTGTTGGCAAAATAACGCAAAAGTTGTTAACGGATCCTTATGAAATTTACTTGAATTTTTAGTAATATTTAAAGATACATATGATTAAATTTTGGTGATGATCGGTTCATCTGTTTGACTTATGTTTGCCAGAATGTTCGTCAGCAGCACAACTCGAAAAGTTATGAAGGGAACTTCATCAAAATTACAGAAGCTGTTGTTACTATTCAGAGGTACAAATGGTTACATTTTGCCGTTGATACAGAGGAAACCATTGTTTCAGAACGAATTTGAATTTTTCATCATCGTTGCTTCGCTTGGCAGAGGTATGCACTCTCGGGGTGCTCTAGTTTCAATATGGAATCACGGAGACATCATATACACTACACTGTTCGTATGTCTTATAACATCATATGTAGAACATAGATGAAACACATACAACGCACGGAGTGCCACACGAAATCACAAGTGCATCATCTTCCCTGTATGGTTTATGATACAAAATCACAGAAAAATAATTTACACTATTGAATAAGTCGAACAAAATGTAATCTGTTTGTCTACTATGAATAGAGATCATTAGTTTTGAGTAACACCCAATTAAATTTCCCAATTTTTCTGGTATATTTGACATAATTTATAACGATTTCAACTGTATAGGTTAAGTCAGTTTAACTTGTATAAGTGATGCCAGTATAGTTGGTAATATTGACGTACGTAGATCAGGTTTCACAAGTCATCAAACTCATCCGAGCACATTTATCACCGATTGCTGCCGGTGCTCAGTTTTTGCAGATTATTCCTTCGGCAAAAGTGGAGTAATTAAAAAATTAAAAAGATTCGTTGATGGGATACAAGCACCTGAAAGAGATCTATGTATACTAGCAGCAGCAATCACTGTAGAAACATTCACCCAGTTCCTACTACTCTCAGGCTTGTGAAGTAATTTCCGGGATTGTGGCCTGTGTACCCCTCTCTGAAGCGGGCGACAACTGCCAGTGCTCGGCGGACGTATGCGACCCTTACGATCCTACGCTGTTAAATATCTGTGACTTTAATGGCCTAGAGACAGTAGAAGATTGTAATACGATCGATCCACCTTCGGCTTGCATAGATGGAGAGTGCGTCAATCTTTGCTCTGGATATCCTTCAAAATCCGTTATCGATGAATCGGACTGTCGCGGAATGTTCAACTGCAACCAAGAGGAAGTTAGCGAGTCCTACGTCTACTGCGGTAGCGGGAGCTACATGGATGTAGATGGTCAATGTTACCCATCTCCGCCCGAGCCCTGTAAAGGATTCTGCACCTCAGGCCAGTGTCCAGATCCTCTCAGCTGTTCCAGGTGAGATTCGACGAAAAAAAAAAAAAACAGATGCAAGAACTATTAAACACACTAAGTCTAGAACAGAAGTAATTTAATGGTTCTATTTACATAATAGATTTTTATCGCCTAATATTCAAGATGGTCAGAAAAAAATAATAAGACTGAGCCCATGCAAAACTGAATATGTGATTAAGGGAACAACGATAAGGAACTAAGCGTACAGAATTTGCCATAACTGTGGAGCAGAATTATTGTGAAATACCTTAAGTATAGAGAAATATAACTCATTTTGGTGCAGCAATCTCATGATCCCTTCGTTTTCCCGCTGATAACAGCTGAGGTAATGAAACAGCAGCCAACTTCTTGTGTTATCCCTGAAAAAATCATGTATTTATATATTTGAAACTAAATCCGTAATGGGCTTCTGCAGAAGCTAAACGTTCAGTTGCGAGTGCACATGTCTTCCCATTATATTTTTAAATGTGGCGTAAGGTATTTACATGCAACTGTCACAGCTATGGAAAATTAAACTTAGTGCCCATTTTTTGGCCCAGTCCCAATAACTGGTTAATTTTTAGGCAGCAGACTGCCCACTAATAAACAATTCTGTACATCGCTATATAAAGTTCCCATGTCTCTATATATAAGCGACACTAAGTGTTAAGTATGCAGCCATGGCAAACTACTATACTGGCTCATTTCGTGCCTAGTCTCAATAACAGGATTGTCTTTAGGCAACAAACTACAGACCTGTCAACAGGTCTGTACTTCACCCATCAATTCAGATGTGCAACCTTGTTTCTGGGTCATCAGATGTTACGTACGTAACTCTGGCAAAACCATTTCTGCCCATTTTGCTTGCATTACTTGCATTATTATAGTGATTTTAAGGCAGAAAATTATAGATTTCAATGCAATTCTGATCGCCACGCTCTAATTTGACGCTAATGAATCTGTTTGTATTTTTTTCTGCATTACCATTTACTTTGAATGCAACTGCGGAACTTTTCTATTCCTTAGAACGTTCATTATATACAGGAAGACTATTTTCAATTTAGCAGTCATTTTAGTACAATACCTAAGAACTAATTGCTCGTCCTTATTTTTTCTCCCATCAGTTATTACGTGTGCAGCGCCGGAGAAGTGTCTTCCGGTCCCAACCCGTGCGATGTCGCGTTCTTCTTCGATTATCAGGCAGCACAGTGCAGGTCTACCAGCCCTTCTGTCTGCTACCCGATAACTCACTGCACGTTTGAAGAAACCGCAAACGCCAATACAGGCAGAAATGACGAGAAAGTTGGAGCAGCTGAGAATGCTCCTATGGCAGGTTCTACTCACAAGAATAGGGTATAAACAGACTAAAAGTTCGGCATATCCAAAGACAGGATTTCTTTGATGGTTTTGGTCATCTGCCAATGTGAATTGAGGTTCATAAGAAGTTGTCCAGTAGCCCAAAACTAAACTCATTTCCGACTTTATTGCTCTAATGTAAAAATCTAAACAATAACAACTTTTGACAAATAATTATATATCTCAAGTTTTAGTCAGTTTTGATTTCATATTTTAAAATACCTTGTACTTGTTCATCACCATTAGTGTTAAACTTGAAAACTCTTACTTTTCTTACATTCCTCAATTCGATAAGTATCTCTGTTTCTTGTCACACGAAATTTAATATCCGTTTCATACAGCTTTAATTTCATCTAATCCAGCTTCTTCTCTTTCGCTACAGTACTTCTCAGTCCTATTGTATTTCCTAGGGAGAAGCAGCCCTTTTATCGAGCTAGCACAACCTAAGTTTGCTTGGGTTAAGCAATATTTTTAAAATTCTGTGGTATTATTCCTTAGATAACTTTGATGCATAAGTTATGAGCATTAAGAAATATATATATATATATATAATGTCTCAGAGTGAAGTTTCAATGCAGTTAGTAGCTTATCCCATTAAATTTGCAAGTAAAATATGGGCTGACTCATTACTTTGTGATTTATTCTTGCCTATTTGTACGATAAAAGTATCTGAAAAAGAAGCAAATAAGCATTATTCAGAGGCAAAGAATAACAAATATTTTCATGATATGCAAAGAAATCGACTGCCAGTCAAACTATTATAAATTGCAATCATCCGTTACTGTTTTTCCTTTGTGTTGGAAATTGTACCATTTTATCCACTTTTTTCAAGAAAGTTGCGTACTCATACCTAATATTTCGATGAAGATAGTTAAACCATCATTCCACTGCAAAACTTCAATATTATCTGGAACGATGAGCACTTATCTATCGTATTACAATGTTGGATCTGCAATTTTAAAAAATTTGAGCGGATTATCTAAAAGAAAAAATCTCTACGGATATTGTAACTAGTATTTAAGTACTACCATTGATAAAACGTAAAGTAGAACTCCTGAATCTTAGAAATAGTGTCCCCATTTCGAAATGACAAGTTCCACTGAATGCCTGTGTAATATTTTCGTGAAGCATTGTCCTTAGCTGATTCCATTGAAAAAAGCGATATTGCCCTGCAGTATATTCACTATACTCTGTACTCTATTAAGAGTTGCTACATCAACATTACTGCATACTACTGTATTTTCAACGACTTTTCCGTTTCCGAATCATGAGTCGGGTGGTAGTAAATCTGTTGGAAGTAAAGAGTATAGTTCTGTTTCTGTCTTCTTTCCCATAAACTAACCGCGACCTTTTAGAATGCGGTGCATTTAATTGCCAATATGTGAAATAGTGATTTATGTCTGTTTTTCTTTTCGATTATTTACTTACAGTGCCATTAAGTAATTAATGTGGGAACTCGCTCTGTGAAATACGGAGTAATAAGCAAAAACCTTCCCTTCGTGAAGAACTTAATGATTTAATGATAATACCACCAGTCTCAGAGTTGTTAAGTGGTTCTGCCTTTTGCTCTTCATCTTGTAATCACGAAGTTCAGTCATACAATATTATTGTCATACACAGCTGTGGCTTCGAAGGCTCGTGGCTAACTATACTCTTCGTAAATAATATTAATTAATTGCCTTGAATTAAACCCTTGTTTAACGAGTATGTTACATGAAATTCCAAAAGAAAAGAAAGAACGTAGTTGCGATCAGGTCCGCTCTTCAAAGAGGAGAGTGCACCGCTTTCTAGTTTGTCTCTAGATATTTATATATAATTATCACGCTATCTACAGGCTGCGGCATAAATCCTGTTGTAAAATAAAACTCTGATTTATCCCGAAAAAAATATACATATTTAGTAGTCCAATTACAGAACATAATTAGTCAAAATGATTCTCTCGAGCCTTCACTACACTACAAAGTCTTTTGAGCAATCAGCAATGGCGGCACGCACAACATCTAAGGGTATTTCCTTCCAGCTTTTGTTCAATTTTATCTTGAAAGCTCCAATATTTGGCAACGAGTAGAGCAGATTTCACAGAAAATAAGACACCAGTAAAATTGAAATGCTCGCTGATAACCTTTCTCGCACATGGACTTCACTGTCAATCACTAAGGAAAACAGTTAATATAACAAAAATTTTTTCTTTTGCAATCATTCTTGTTCTACCCAAGTATAATGCATATTCCCTGAAAATTTGGCGATATCAACCTTCAGTTCATGAAATATTAATACGGTGGTGGATCTGGACTATGAGGGTACCACTACACAATTTTAGCAACAAGTGTCCTCCCTACCACTTCATTGAAATAGGCTATTCTCTCGTTCGTGATAGATTATTATTTTACCGTAGATCACCTCGACCATTAGCTAGGCCTTCGGGACATCTCTCTTTCGTGCCCACTTTGCTTGTTCTCATGTGCGTTGATCCTGTGTGGTGGGAACACCTTCGTGCATGGGTTCCTCATTTCTCTTTGCATAATATATGTCCCTTGCTCTTTCCTCTGTGATATCGTTCTGCTCGGAAACGGAGGCTTAAACTTCCTAACTATAACTACCCTACCATATCCACAACAGCAGTATGCTATGCGTGCCTGACTCATGTGCTCGAGGTGCCTAGTTCAAGCGACAAGCCTGTCACGGGATCTTTGTCGCATCCGGCGCGCTGAGTCGGCAATTGTTTGGTATGCGAAAGCTGCCTAACCAGGAATGGGAGAGGGACTCGGGTCGTTGAATGTAGGTACGTAGGTACGTACTAGCGTATTGATATATAGGTATCAAGCGAATGTACTTTTGAGACACACTGCGATATCGAGTATACCAAGTGAATGTATTCCATCGATATTGCTTGCAACTGTCTGTGAATTGACGAACTGATAAGGTTGTTTAGCCCAAGGAGCTTTTAATGGGAGGAGCAAGCCCAAGCACTCTCTGTGCGAGTAAACACATGGCTTTGTCACGTGGTCGAAGCTGGCCTTTGGAGTCCTTAAAGTGGCTGTGGTCAGCACATATAATTAAGGAAGATACAGACAGGCAGTTCTTCAATATTTTTACAAAGACAATCGTGTCTGAAGATTTATATCCCAGTGCTCATCCTGTTACTTTCATCATCAGATGGTATACAGGATACAAGTTTGCTTTACATACTTCCATTTGCTCGGAATTTGGTCGATGGTTAATGGCTACAAAAATTTGAGCTCAGGACTCCTTCTTATATAGGCTGCGTACGGCAATGCCGCTCTCCGATTGGATAAGCCACTCAGCCAGTTTAGGGGAAAAGTTTACTCGCAACACTCCCGTGTCACATTAACACATTGTCACATTATCACATTGTCACATTGTCACATTAACACATTGTCACATTGCCGTAGGATAAATAGAGACGGTGCGCTCCTCCCTATTAGAACCTCCTTGGCTTAGCCTTATTCATATCCTACACAGCCACAGCTCACTCGTTTTTCCGTTGAGTTCCGTCCACTCGACGTAACATCTTGCAACGCGGCTGTACGATTTACTATTTTCTCCGCAATCATGCAATTTGACTATTGACCACAGAATTTCAGGTTTCTTCTTAATTCCACTCATGGGTTTCTGTAGTTACTATAGCAATTCGATCTCCCTATTCCGATTATTAGCTTGATAAGTTTGCTGCTACCTTTGCCGAACGCGTTGGTATGTTGTCGGGTAATGGAGTATGTAGAGGGAGAAAAACAGATAGCCTCTGCTTTGTTGTTGCACTGCCGGCTGCTGATATGAAACATTTGTGAGAAGCAGAACAGTCGTGCCTGATAAGGCTGCTTTATATTCTGCAAGCTGGTAGTAGCAGGAATGCCATTACGGCTTCGTGTCCACCCAAAAGGCTTGATTATAAATTTCTTGATTACTTTCCGGGACTAATTCACGTGTCAGCTTGTCTATGTCTACAGAAACAAATATTTTTATTGCAACTTTTTAGGGTGACTGAACATGGTGATCTTAGCACTTGGGATTTCTTCTATGATTTTGAAAATTATTAGTAACTTTGAACTTCAACTGTTCTTCATTTTACACTTGAGAATGTGTAGTAGCAGATGATTCTTCACCTGTAGTGTATACCATAATACAGTAGGCTTTTGTATGCGTAGATCAACATGTACTCCAAGAATTCATTGGTTAGTAAAATTGGCAGTTACGTATGCATATATACCAATATGCTCATCAGAAATATACGGGTTGATGCAATTGTAATCAAATGATGGTTAGCTTAATCACCTATGTATAGACTATTTAGTATGGACTAGTTAGTTTATTTAGTATGCATATTTATAGTCATCAATCGCGTCTCGTTCTTTTACTTCCCCTTGTCTTACAGATAATGGCAGAGATTCCTGTTAATTTAGTATTCTTATGCAGGGGTCACACTAGGCGTTCGTACGAGCAACGCGCAACTCACTCAGAAATCTTTGTTGTGTATCGGAACGACTATAGGTGACACACTAGCGACGGGCAGCTGCTCGGCCGCCATACAAAGTCCCGTCCAGAGTACCACGCACAGTTCCGCAGAACTGCGTTGCTCATGCTTCTTGATCAAAAGGAACTGCAGTTTTTCTCACTTGTTATACCTTATTTTACTTCTAGTATCGATACAACTAAGAATAAACAATCACTGTAAATGCAGATACCAGTTATATCGTGCTACAGCAATGCCCGTACTGCTAAGTGAGC
>LQNS02278070.1:17383675-17398819 GCA_001587735.2 Parhyale hawaiensis
CAACTCATGTTAATTTCATCAAAATCCATTCATAACTTTTTGAGTTATGGTATCGAGAAAAATGACGCAGACAAACAAACAAACAAACGGATGGACATATCTTCACCAAAAGTTAATCATCTGTTCTTCCCAACATACCTAACAATCCCTGTAAATTTCATTCAAATCGGTTCATAACTTTTTGAGTTATCCTGGTGACAGACAAACAGACAAACAAACAAACAGACAGACAGACAAACACGACGAAAACATAACCTCCTTGGCGGAGGTAATCATACCTTTCCGAACTTAACCATATGTCACCAAGAGCCCAAAATCAACATCTTCGGGGTTTTTGTTTTTAGAAAAACCAGACCTTGCCTCCTAACCTTACCCTATGGTTTGAACCTTTTTCTAAATACCCAACTTTTTGGATACAAGCAATTTTGACCGGAATCTTAGTTACCCAATGTAACCAAACATTGCTCTAGCAGCTAGTATCTTCAATGTTTGCTGCGCATGACTATTTTGTGGGGAGTAAACTGTTGTTAATGTATGCCTCGGTTTGCAAGCAAAGGGACATTCATGCAAAGGATATCACCCCAAAGGGGCAATATTAATAATAATAAACTTTATTTAATACTCATGGAGACATTTCAACACTGAAATGTTACAGTGCTACATGGTGCACAGGAGGATGTATCTTATTCCTCGGTTACAAACAAAGGACATCTCGCAGTGGTCTTGTATTCTAGACATCATTACGCCAGATGGCTTGGCCTCCGCCAGTCAACAGTATGCGCTGCCATCGCTGACACATATTAGATCGTCTGTAGCCAGGGCCATTGCGGATGACTTTTAATAATGAGTTGCTAGAGTTTTCAATCCTTTAGTTCAGGCTCAAGGCGCATTTTCTGGTCCTGACTTTGAGACAATCAGTGTATTTGTGAGCAAATATTTGACTTGCACTATTAGACCTAGCTAGGTATTTTCATCAATAAGCGGAACATGCCGTTATAAGCAACACGCAAGCGCTCAATAGATTTCTTATTAAAGTTACACCAAAGTGAATTACAGTACTGGGGGTAACAATAGGTTCGGAATAGCTGGCATTTGACGTCTTCAGAGCAGTGACTGAGTATCCTAATTAACGTGTTGCCATCTCTATGGAGCTTTCGCATTTCTTTCTCTATATCCTGGGCACGCAAAAATCATCAGTGATTCTGTGACCCAGGTAAGAGAAGCTGTTTACGTACGTAAGCTCCACACTATTCAAAACAGAATGTTTATATCCAAGCAGGTTTCTGCTCCAGGCCTGTTTTTACTGTACAAAGATTATTCGCTTGGGTCTCGTAGATTGCAAGCAACTTTTGCTGTCGTGTAGCATGGGGAGATACAAGTACCATGTCGTCAGCATAACTAAGGGCATTGACTGCTTAATTTTGGATATGGCAGCCTACTCTATCAGCGTTCAACTTTGTATGGATATAGTCAATGAAGATATTGAACAGAATGGAGACAGTAAGCCTCCTTGTCGTATACCATTACTCATGCCAAACGCTGATGATATTTGCGTCCCCCATTTTACGTAGCATTTCTGAGTTTGTAACTAATACTTTAGTGTTTTTACAACGTAAGGAGGTATTTGTTTCTCCAGCATACACTTAAACAGAGAATAGTGGTGCACCCTATCTAATGCTTCCTTAGCGTCTAGAAAACATAGATATTTTGGGGAGCCATAGTCAGTGAAATAATTTATAACTTTTTAGTTCAAAGGCAGCCATTTCCGTACCGTGTTGTGCTTTAAGGCCAAATTGGTTATCTGAAGTATCCATATAAGCTGACATCCGTCGCTAAAGAACCAGTTCTACTAACTTTGAGAGTGACGTAGCCCCAGCTATGGGGCGGTAGTTGCTCATGGGTGATACACACTTTGTCTTACTTTTTACAATTGAGGATATTATGACGGTGATCAGAGTATCTGGGAGGAAGCATAGAGTTAGGCAGCAAGTAAGAAAGGTAGCTAGTAGGGTTACAAGCTTCTGAGGGCCGTATTTGTAAGCTTCAGCGGGAACCTTGTCCGCGCTTGTAGCTTTGTTATTCTTAAGTAGCTTTAATGCTTCACGGACTTCATCTTCCGATACACTACATTGGTCATGAGCTGTGCTCATATTATCTAGAATGCCATTATTGTGATCTTTATGATTATTGTCATCAAAACCGTTCATCATACCTTCATAATGAGATTCCCAGAATTCAGCAATGTTACTTTCTCCTGTGACTCCATCTATCGATTGAGCAACAGTATGCTCCTTCGGTTTCAGATTTTTTTACTTCCTTCCAAAAGTTAACGCCCCTATTCTGAGTAAGTTTGCTACTTCGTCTTTCTGCTCTGAGCTCGTCCCCACGCCTACGCACATATTTAAGGGCAATTTGGCATCTATTGTGTAGTTTATTTATTTTTTTTTTGTACCCACAGTTGGCTATTACGAGGCCTCCTTGCTTCCCTCCACACATTGAATGCGTGTCTGCTAGCTTCGTGAAGTTCACGGTCATATTCATTATAGCCTGGAACGTCCCTCCTATTTTTATTGCGAGCAATACCAAATATATGACGCCCAGATTCAAGAATGGCGGATTGCTTGTCAGACAAGAGCGCATATCGCCCTCCTCGAGAGGATGTATCAATGTCATTGATACTTTCCTCCAGGCTGTCACTCAGACTGAGCTGGATGTTGTCCTCAGTGGTAGTTGTCCGCCGGGTAGTTGCCGACGGGGAGTAATTGTCATGTAGCGGTAGGCGTTAGTTTATCTTTCACCCGGCAACTCTCGAGAAAGAGTTAAACTGACAATGTAATTATAGTTAAATGTTAGGGTTAGTCCTGATCAAGTGATATGTTTTTGTTATCACCTCCTAATCATTGTTATCTGATGGACTACGTTTGGGTTAATGTACTCCATGGTGTGATCAATGTTGCTTCGTTTTCTCCTTTATATAATGACTAAATCCATAGATCCACTACTCTAAGTAATGCTATTGAATAATAATACATAGTAATAAATATCGAGGGGATTTCACCACCCAAACTGGATTGGTTGAGCGATGTTCAGCTCCACACTCTGGCGCCGGGTCACATCCCACGACTTAAGGCTCAGAGCACTTTGCGAATGATGTGCGCTGTTCCAAGCAGCGCGCTCTTCTGGAGGGTTCCTGGATGGAGATGGCCGCACTTCAGCTCTCGCAGGGCTGTCTTGAGATTCTTCGACATTGCCTCCAGAGCTCCGATGACCCCTGCCACAGTCTCTGGAGTAATATTTATTGTTATTATCATCAACATGTAAATGAACAGTTCCAATTATAAATATGTGAGTAGTGCTTCTGCGCAGTGTACATCATAATTTTATTGTTGTTTCCTGTAGCTTTTGCAGTTTCAGGCAGCTTCCACACAGATTTATCATTATTATCTCTGAGAAGGATAAACTAAGAAGATGAATACAACAATGCAGCTGCTGGTTTTGTCTCTGGTAAGTGTTTCCTTTGTAATAAACTGCAATGTTTTCTTATCATTTAGTGGTAATAGTTCCGCAAGGCTTTTTGATATACGCAGGTGAACTGATTCTGGTGAAGTAAAACAGAAGTTAAAGAAAGGGATATATTTGTTTGCTGCTAACAGTTCTACAATATTACCCTAGCTGTTCTTAACCTTATGTGCTTGTTTTACTCTCCGGTGGTTGCTCTCTGGCCGCTTCACCCCATAGATGTATTACTCTGTCTAACTACAGCACTCTGAAAGCGCGTCAAGTAAGGCAACAGCAACGATAAATTCAAATTGGATCTGAAACCATGATTTTCTTTGTATCAACTGCAAAATCTAATCATTTGTGCCTTTTGATTATTATTATTATTAACAGCTTCTGAAATGGTTTTACAGATCCGTTCATAGCTATTGGAGTTATGGTGCTAACAAACATTATCAGAAACATAAGTCGAACAAACAAACGAACCAACCGATCTGTACGAAAATTTAATAATTCATGTCTTTTAATATTACTAACAACTTCTGTGAGTTTCATAAAGATCCCTTCAAAGCTTTTTGAGTTATTGCGCTAACAAGCACAAAATCAAACGCAGCGACAAACACACGAACAAACGATCCGATCATCACAAAAATTTGGTGATTTACTTTTCGTGATATACCTCAGAATTTATGTAAATTAAATAAAATTCCGTCCCTAACTTTTTGAATTTTGGCATTGAGAAAAATAAAGCAGACAAACAAACAAACAGATCGACGGATCTTCACCAAAACTTGATCGTTTATTCCTCCTAACTTACCTAACAGTCCTTGTAAATTTCGATAAAATATATCCTTAACTTTTTAAGTTATCTTGGTAACAGACAGACAGAGAGACAAACCAACAAACAGATAGACAAACCTGACGAAAACATAACCTGATTGGTAGAGCTAATAATAGCTTTGATAAAAAAGAATCGAACTTCTCTGGATATTCTTGACATCGTGTTTTCTAGCAAAAACAACAGCCTGTAAATTAATTTGAAGGATGATACGCCTCGTGCAGTATAAGCATTAGCTTTAGGCTTTAACACTTTGCAGTCCTCATAGTATCTCTTCAGTGTCAAGCACCATATGTATGATACACAGCATATGCATAATACTCAGTATCACCATGTGCATAATAAGCAGCTCCTTGTTAAGTGACGTGTTTGTGAATAGGGAGCAAAAAATCGTTGCCGACACCCAGGCATACATCATTAGTAATATTGATATCAATACTTATTAATTTTGTTCAGCTTATTAACTAATATGGCACTCTCTGGCCCACGTACTCTTAGCAAGATCAATTATTTATAGTACTAACATACGTCAAACGATGAGCGAAATCTCACGTCTCCCTGGTCCACAATGACGTCATTTCCGCGTATCTTTTTCTTTACTTGTTTTCTGTGGTTCTTCCGATCATTGTACAGTTTCCATTTTGATGCTAACTTTGGAGTCACTGACAACAATGAGATATTTAATTGACATCTCTTATATATATTTTGTCAATATATATCTTTTCAACAGTTCAGTTCCTTAACTGAACAGACCGCGCCAAATACAGTAGGATAAGTTGCCGCTTGTCACCACTGCCTCGCTTATTGCCCCGCCAAGGAAGTTATGCTTTTGTCGGGTTTGCCTGCTCGTTTGTGCATCTGCCCGTCAATCCTCAACATAACGCAAAAGTTATGGATGAATCTCCATGAAATTTAGCGGTGATGTTAGGTGTGCTAGGAGAAACGTGACTAATTTTAGGTGAAAATCCGTCGAATCGTTTGTTTGATTGCGTAGTTTTTCTTGCTAACATAACTTAGACAGTTACGGGGGATCTTCATAAATTTGTAGGAATTGTTGGGATGTTGCAAAGAACAACTGTTGAAATTTTGATAATGATCTGTCAGTCGCCATGTCTGCTTGTCTCTATGGTCTTTTTTATGTTTGTCCGAGCAAAACTGGAAAGGTTATGTTCGAAACTCTAGGAACTTTGTAGGAATAGTTTAAAATTGGAAAGGGACAAATAACCGAATTTGGGTAATGGTCGCTTCGATCGCTTGTGGATGACTACAGTATATGTTTGTATTAGTGTTTGCCGGAATATCATTCAAAAAGTTACCGACGGATCTTAAAGTAAAACTAGAGCAGTTACTAATGTCAAAAGACGTAAATGCAAAAGTTTGGTCATGTTGAAAAGAAAATTTTGAATTTTAGACCTACTTCAATTTTCAAAGAATTGACAGTCTGCTTTACTACGCAGTCGTAAAATAAAAATAAGAACCAGAATTATAGAAGATAAGGTCATATTTACTTATTCAATTAAACCACATTAAAATAAGAACGTCGAATTATAAAAGGTAAACGTTTCGGGCTTCGCCCATAATCAGTACTCTGTAAAGACTAAGATATAACAATTACAAATGAAATCTAATACTTAAAATGCAAATGAATTCATAGATCAAGACACCTAATTACTAACTATAAAAAGTGGATGAGCACTATTCTGGTCATTTAAAATCGGTTTCAGTCTAAAGATATAAAGCGATTCAACTATTCTAAGGTCAGACCTATAGCACGTAGTAAGCGTTTCGAAGTTTTCTAATCGGACTCTGGAGCCGTAAACCTCAGCGTGCTCTCGCACGGATGAAAATAGAGGATGGGCAAGGATGTTACCGGTACGACAGCTTCTCCCAGCGTGTTCAGAAGTTCTGTTAAAAAGTGTATGGGAAGTAGAACCCACGTACGAAGATGAACATAGTTCACAACTGTATTTATATACAAGAGATCCCTGAAGGCCCCGGGGAAGTGCGTCTTTGTACCGGAACAGTGAACCAATATTAAGTTTATTTGATAAAATTATTTTGAAGTCTAAATCGGAGAAATATTTAGATAAAAGCCTGGATAATTCATTACGTAATTTTTCCGATTGTACTCCACAAAATGATATGACAAAGAAAAACAGATTCCTGGCTGGCAACTCATCGGTGTTAGGTTGGTAACGGACGGCGAGAAATTTTTTAATGTGTGAATGAACCAAATTAGTTGGGTAACCATTCTGGCGGAAAAAGCTGACAAGGAATTGAAATTCTGAATTCCTTGTTAGCTTTTGGCTTTTGCTTTAGCTCTATTGGCTCTGTTTTGTACCAAAAGTTGTCAATGTGATGTGCTAATTCTTTTTTTTTCTGTTGCAGATACTGCTGGTTGCAGGCGTCAGGTGAGGAGCAATAAGCTAACTAGCGCTACAGCATCCTGTTATGGAATGCATATTAAATAGTTTGTTGTTGTATGTTTGGTTGGTCTTTCCTTCCCTGTCTGAAACATGAGCTAAAAGAAAATTCATCTGCTGAATGGAAAAACGCCCTTTGCCTTGCATTTTATTTTTGAAAGCATAGGAATTAAAGGCGACGAAGTACCTGTAACTGGTAGCAGAGACATTGCAATTCCTTCCCGTTCCGACCATCGTTTTCAATTTCAGCTCAGGCTAAGTAGCTCAATTTGAGGAAAAGACAAGCAAATAAACAAGAACAGGTATTTCTGAGACCAGAATAACGAAGAGGAGTGAAGGAAAAATGAGTTCAGCTAACGGAATTATTTTTTACCTTCATTTAATGAAAGTATGTGGTTTTCAGTTTACTGACATACTAGGCTAGAGAAGTTTCATGTTCCTATATAACGAGATCACTTCGTTATGTGGCTGGCAGCAATTTTAAGTTACGTGCTGCTCGTGAATAATAAAAACAACGAAATAAACGCTAACAGGGATTCCTAATTATAACAAGAGAACAAAGATCAACGTACATAGTCGTATCTACAGTAGTTATGCATTCCAAGGTTTCCCTTCTTTCTTCGGGTAATGAAAGACAAATTTTATTTATCATCGGAGGAACAAACAGTATACTGTGGATGCTGATGAGCCTCCAGTAGAATCCATAGTGCAGTCTGTGCAAAGAACTATAATCAGCTTCAACTTGAAATTTGAATCGTTGAGATTAATTGGAACATGCAGGAAAGAGACACGATATAATGCAATGCGGACATCCATCTTTGAGGGCTCCCTCTTTTTAATTGTTTTTTACACAAGATAAGCAATTGTAGTTGGTGTTTGAAGCTGCGCGTGATGTGACCCTTCGTCTAGAAAATTCATGGGGATTAAAATTGTCGGTCATTTCGATTTTGTACGAAGGCAACTTCGATCGCAGTTGCACTTTATTATCGTCTTGAAATGCTGCTTTAATTTCTCTTGGATGACAGAAGGATGTATATTATAAGAATACATATGATACACTCGGCGCTCTAAAATAGAATCACAGCTAAGCGGCTAAAAAAAAAAAACTGATTGACTTGCCAATGCCGTGTCTTCCCTGTAACTTTTTTAGGCGGAATACACTAGCCAGGCATATACGTATCAGAAATTTCCCATGCGGTGAAAGTGGATTACTATCCTTAAATATTGGATTGCATCGGAATAAATATAGATGGAGGCAACCACACACTATCGCCTACAATGGAACCAAAAAGTTAGAAGTGGCTTTCTGATTTGCGTGTGTTCTTCCAGCTCAATTGCCACAGTGACTATGTGTATATATGATATACCTTTTAGACAAAACTAAGGTGCTCACCTCACATCAGCCACTTTTTCGAGCATGAGCTGGCTGGGATGAGATGCTGACTGAGGTAAGTTATGTGCCGACCTCGAATTAAATGCATGTACATAATATTTACGCTTACCTAAAGACCGGTACGCAAGCTACATCAGACAGCCAGCCAGTTCGTAGAACAAAACCAAGGGTCGCTCGTAAGTCCCATTTGTCACCTCCATCAATGCTTACTCCAAGCAGATCCTAGGTAGAGTAGCAGATAAAGCTAAGTTTCCTAAAGTAAATTGTTTTCTGGCTAATATTTTCAACGGATTTTCAGAGCACAATACAAGATGAATGATGCTTTTTTCTGCTCTGAAAAAACAGACGGAGACTACTGCGTCAGCTGTCTGCAGCCCGTCCACTGTAGTGGAGGGGAAGTTCAACCGTTGACTGAGTGTTCATTAGGCAATGTAAGTAAGGATTTTTTTGTCAGTCTCTTTTGCCGTTATGTAAAGATTTGTTGCCGTGTTCATTGTACTATGTTAGAAAAAATTTCCATGACAGTCTCTTTTGTCGTTATTTAAAGATTTGCAGCAGTGCTCCTGGTTCTATATCAGTAAGGATTTATTTTTAATATCACCATAGCTACACAGGGATTCGACGCACTCTGTGTCCATTGAGTTAAGTTAGGAAGGATTTAATTGAGTATCAGTGAGCAATGTAAGAAAAAACTTGATCCAGTATTTAGGGCTGTGTAAAGCCCCTTGCACACGAGAGTCTCCATACGAGAACATTTCTTCCTACTCTTCCGATAACTTTGCCGAGGGGGCAACTTCTTGCCTAGTATTAAACTGCTTAATAATTGCTTAAACTCTGGCCTGGACATGGGGTTGTTCCACAATACGAAGAAACATTTGCCTAGGTGGGAATATATCTCTTACTGTTGAGACAGTTTCAATTCGCAGGGGTGTAGATAATTATGCTATACGTGTTAACACCTGTGGTTGTAATTAAAGAGACCACAGCTTTTCTTACTACGACGTGTAATACTCTCCTGTTTTGACTCTCGCGTGTAGAGGCAAAGAAAGAATTATAATCGGGTATCCTTGGGCTATGCTAGAAGGATTTTATCGAGTATCCATGGGCTATGCAAGAAGGATATGATCGAGTATCCATGGGCTATGCAAGAAGGATATGATCGAGTATCCATGGGCTATGCAAGAAGGATATGATCGAGTATCCTTGGGCTATGCAAGAAGGATTTGATCGAGTTCCCTTGGGCTATGAGAGGAAGCATTGGATTCAGGTTCATTGTTATTTCTAAGTCTGGATTTAACCGGCTGTCTTTCGTCTTGTGTCAGTAAGGCAAGACAGTATTGCTCGAATGTACGTGGGAATAAGGTTAGGACCGATCCAAGCCCTACCGACCACATGGTGACGGCAATAACACACTCGTTGTTTTGGATCTGCTCCTCCTGGTGTACAAGCCGCATAGCTGCACCTCTTTGCACCTCAAGACCACCAAGCACTACGGTGGAGCTCGGCTAGTATGCTACGCTTTGTCATAGGTTGCTTATATGTGCAGACGCGATAGATTTGATCGCGGTGTTGAATACGAATGAAGTGTTTCATTACTTGGTGTGGTGCTTTTAACGGGGATAAGATGGGGGTGAAAGTCATTACTACCGTAGCTCGTTACAGAAAGGACCCTTCTATTTCTAGTCTTCGCTTTTCCAGGGTAATAAAATAAAGAACAATTATTGTTTTGCAGGTGTGCTATGAATCTGGAGCCGGAAAATCGTCATGTGTTCCCATGGCTAACGTCTCGATCTGCCAGTGCGAAAATGACACGTGTGACTACTTCGATCCCACCATCGTCAACAAATGCAACTCTTCAGGCATCTACCACAACATTGACTGTGTAGATGACCAGACCTATTATAAAACGTGTGACCAGGGTAAATGTGTAAACATCTGCAGCGGGCACCCTAATCAAACCGTCGTCGACACTTCTGATTGTACGAAAGCCTTCGACTGCAACGAAAATGGAACCAGTCAGGCTGTATTCTTCTGTTCAGAGGGAAATGGCTTGTATATCGACGTAGACGGGGTATGTAGGCCGAAGCCTCCTGTACCATGTGATACAGCTTGTACCGATGGTTCTTGTCCGGATCCTTTCGACTGCACCAAGTATTACAAATGCAGTAAAGGTACTGTAACAGATGGTCCTCTGGCGTGCCCTGCTGGCAAGTACTTTGACTACGCTGCAAGTCCTCCGGACTGCACCGGTACTGACGAATCCGTGTGCTCGCCCCTCACGCAATGTGCCCTCAAGACGACTGGCCGATTTATGTCTGCTATAGCGCAGACTCACAGCAAAAGGCCACACTTCTAAGTGATTAACGCTATACGGGCTCGCAAAACAGATTTACTTCTGGGGGCGTGGGATTTCACAATTACAAGAAACAGGAAATTTTTAAATAAACTTGAAAACTGCCAGTAAGGGCACAATCAGCAGCTTTATCAAAACTTCAAAACTTATGTAAAAGAATTAATAACAATGCAAAAACAGAAGTAGTATTATGACGAGTGCGGTAGCCACAAACCGCTCTAGAGGTGATTGCAGTAGTATTATCATACTGTGTTAAATTATAGCAGGTGCATTGCATGTCTTATTACGCTGCATGTCTTATTACGTTGCATGTCTTATTACTTTGCATGTCTTATTACGTTGCATGTCTCATTACGCTGTATGTCTCATTACGTTGCAAGCCTCATTACGCAGACGCATTGGTATTTGTGGCGCACCAAGTGCAGTAATAACTTGTGGATAGGTAATATTTGAAGCGTAGCGAAATGCCGTCAGTGTACATCAGAGAGCTATCATGATAATAAAGAAAATACAAGAAGTAATGAGGAAATGGTATTGTATAATTTTAAGCAAACCATATAATAGTTTTAAAATATGCATTTAAAACAAGTGAAGTAGGCACATATCTTGTTTCAAATATATAGAGTCTAAAGAATATTTTTTGACATAATAATTTCTATTGTAATAATTTCATAGTTTTAAAATTTTGCTTTGGGCATTGGCTGGGGATTACAGCTGTGAATAATTGGTATCATGATTTTGGAAGTTACAGAATTAGCTGTAGTTTGTGTATTTTATCACGGTGATTTTATCTACAGTGTTTTGCACGGTTCAGAAACGTGTAGTTTTTGATAAAATTAAGGCTGCTACTGAAATCTTACCTGGAAACGTGTAGTTTTTCAATCAAGTAAGGCTGCTACCAGAATATTACTAGTGGGGGATTACGGCAGTAAGTGCTGTAATCCACAAAATATCCCAGAAAAAAATGAGAGCGTATAATGCGAGAGTTACTCACTAGTAGAACTGTTTTTTTTTGTATGGGGTAATTTGCTGTACATTATATATTGCTGTCTTTGAGCGGATATAAAAAAGCTTTTCATCTTGACGTTTCATTAAATACTGCAGTTCCTGGAGGAAATTGAATACGAAATTTGTGTAGAGTAAAATTCCACGATAATGAAACAGCAAGTGTAGTGAAGGTACTGCAACAGGAGGCCCTCTGACGTGCTTTCCTGACATGTACTTTGCCAATCCTGCTACTCGTCCACGCTGTACAGTAAAATTTTTTCCTCTAGTAACTGCATATTTTTTTCTCTATACGCGCATTTTTCCCCGTTAAAAGTGTAGTATTAATTATCTTCTGTTAAATTGTTCTTCCAGAAATCTGTTGATATCCCTGTGATAAAATTTTCGCCGTAAATAAAATTGAAGCATTCGTTGATTTTAGCGCTTTAACCCGCTGAAATATTTGTATATTCTGATGATATTGGTACTTTAACAAAAATAGAGTACTCAAAGTATGCTCACGGTACCATTCAAAGTAAAGGTTTCAAAATTTTTCATGACTAAGGAGTTGTGCTCAAAATATTAAAGAAATTATGGCTATTATGATCATACTAGTGGACCCGTGCGCGAAAAATTTCACGCAATAATCTATATGTTTGCCTGATACCTCTAGGAAGGTGAGGAATCTTCTCTTCTCTGACTTGCTTTTTCATTTCCCTCATTGATCTTTTGTCGGGCTCTCATCCTTAGGTCTTTTATATTGACAGGCAGAAGTAAAACCTTAAGTAACACACTCCAGTTGACTTGAATGCCACTCCAGTCAGCTTATATACAATGTGAGCGCTCCTTAGCAATGATACCGTCTTTCCAACTCAAATATCTGCTTCATTTGAAGTGCTGAAATTTTGGCCTATAAAGAGAAAACTGCTCCGTCAAATAAGTAGGACAGTAAGCTAGAAGAAATAATCATCTACTACCCGTGAAAAATAATCATCCCCAGAGTGCTTCTTTGACCATCTGCTGAATATATAAAATAGGACGCCAGAAGCTGCATTTATATATATTGTTTCTGTTTCAAGAAGTGCTTTGAGCAAAAAGTGCATTCAGTTAAAGGAATAAGGATCCCACTTTCGCAATCTTCTGCAACCTGTCATCGATCTCTACGAAAACGTAACTTAATTACCAAAGCTACACAATAGCGTATTTTTCGCCAAATTCCTGAAGAATGGACACAGAATAAATAAATACATAAAGCTTTTTAATATATAAAGATAATTCAGGCAGTGCTTCTACAATTAAAAAACAGGGACTTTCTTCTCAGGTGCACGATATTTTATAGTAAAATAATATAAATTATGCTCTAATAGCATTGTGTTTGCTTAGAAACTATGGGAATTTTTATACTTCAAACTTTGTTGCCAGTACAAAGTAATAACGCCTCGTGGTGTAAAGCCATCCCCCGCAGTGGGGGGGAGCACATTTCAACCCTGTCTTTTTTGATGACCAGCTTACTCAAGAGTATTGGCATTTTGCACATCTAGGTCACACAACCAGACACTGTATGAAATTATCTTAACTCCTTCTCCCACTTTTAAGGTGGGCAGACAAACAAATACGCAAATATGTATACTTAAATCTTCAACGAAAACAATATTATCTCTCTTCACTTCACTCGCGGGTGATAAATATCAAATGCAAATTAAAAGTTTATTCACTAGAAAAAGTAACCACACAATAGTTGCTGAGTACTACCTGTACCTTTCATGCGCACTGCTCACTCAGTGCTTCGATTAGGCCGTTGTTATACTATTTTAACTTCATACTTGTGATACCTGTGATGATACTTCGGACGAGGTCCAGGCGAAGTTACACACGCGGCCCATCTTGTGCAGAGGCGATGCTGCAGTCCGTGACCAGCGGGGTGGCTAACAGCGAGTTATCCCCACAGTTCACGTAGCCGCTTACAGCAGGTTTATCTGGCACTTTCTGTAAGCATGCGTCCAGTAAGTGTTTAAATTTCGCAGTCTCTGTAAAGGTGACATTTCGAATGTGACGAGGCATTTTGTTGGATAATCTCGCCCCTCGGACCACGAAACTATTAGAATACTTTGTGGCTATCGCATCACCGCCAGTTTTGATCGGAATGTGCACCTCACAAGAGCGACCAATACGGTTTGAGTGTCTGGCCTGGATTCGCCCATTGACATTGACAGTAATTCCTTCTAAAATTTTCCAAATATATATGATCGTAATGCGCTCGAATCTCCTTTGAATGCCCAGCTTCTCGGTGGAGGTTCAGCTTGCACATCGCCTAACTTCAGTGCTTCAGTTGGATGACTTGGGTAGGGAATTATTTATTACTAGCTGGACCCGAGAAACTTTCACGGCTTTGCAAGGCATTTCAGGCAGACTCGTAAAACGTTCTTATTGTAGCATGGCGACACCACACTTATTCTTCAACGCTGGGACTCGATACCGTATATTAAGTCCATCCTTTTGGTTGATAATAATATCCATAATTCCCTGCAGTGGAGTAGCCTGGGGCGGATCGTGGGGTCACACGCCCTCCCTAAAAAGTTACACGCACCCTTCACTGGAAATGAGGCCCTGACAAAAATGCACTGCTTAGGGCCTAGTTTTTCTGTCTCTCTGCCCCCCCCCCGTTGAATTTTACTGACACTCTTAGTGCCCACCCCCAACATAGAAATTTTCCAGATCCCAATCCGTTTATTCAGAACGGCCCAGGGACATAAAAATTATTTAAAAAGACCTTGCCCAGCTGCACATGACTGCTGACCTCTGCGTATTATTGGACCCGTGAAATATTTATATAAGCTAGTAGCACACGTGAAACGTTCACTGTCTGGCTTCAGGCGCTTCAGATAGATTAGTGAAATCTTCACATTGTACCATGCCAATGTTGTAGTGTTTGTTGTGGCTCTAAGCTACATCCTATAGAATATGCTGGTCGGAAAAACGACTATTATTAATGACTTCGACAGGGGCAGATTCACCTGGGCACCCTATATAAATATGCAAGCTCTGTCTAACTGGACTGGAAACTGGAATTCCTTTGGCAGCAAACCACGATACAGGTTCCCAAAGATTTATTCTTGAAAATTTCGGGCGTACAAACAGTTAAAAAGACCTGACTTGTCGCCGAGAGATTAGTCTCCAGCCGTATCACAGATACGCCAGCTTCCCGAACTCAATAAAGCTCGAATTTTCTTGTATCTATTAGTGATGAAGAGCGTGACACAAAAGGTAAGTAGGAACTAGCGTATTAATAAATAGAAGATTGCACTGTGTATCGGGACAACAAGCAAGCGAATGCAAAGTTTTTACTTATTAGCCCCAGCAGCAGGAAAAGAATGTAGTGATGACCGCTGGGTATTTCCTTATATGCTTATTTATGTATTCCCCTTTCTTTTCTTACTCCACACTTGTTTATTTCCTTCTTATTTCCTTCCCCCTAAGTGTATATAAAATAATTAGGAAGATGTTTGAAAACATAACAAACTAGAGCACTCTGAGAGCGCATACCTCCGCCAAGTGAGCCAACGGTAGCAAAAATTCAAATTGGCTCTGAAACCATAATTTTCTTTGCATAAACTCCAAAATCTGATCATTTGTGGCTTTTTATATTAATAACAGC
>LQNS02278070.1:17399802-17415938 GCA_001587735.2 Parhyale hawaiensis
AATCGGTTCATAACTTTTTGAGTTATCCTGGTGACAGACAAACAGACAAACAGACAAACAGACAGACAGACAGACAGACAGACAAACACGACGAAAACATAACCTCCTTGGCGGAGGTAAATATTCTAGGGACTGTGCCTCATAAAAGTGCATTTTTAGAGCGCAGAAAATATCGATAAAAACACGACACTCAGGTAAATGCAACACACACTTCGGCACCAGAGGAAGATAAGTACGAAAGAGTAATGAAGGGTCAGCAAGACTGATGAAGTAACCAGAAGAAGAGACGCAAGTGATGCCTTTTCACATCTAGGTCAACTCTCCTGACTGCCTGCGAGAGAATCCGTATTTGCATTACATGTACTTAACGACCCCAAAGAGAATTTTCATGTTAGGCTAATGTGTGAGGTTTTCCCAGCATGACAAATTCCAACATTTATTTTTTCTCTGTTAAAATGTTTACGGGTAGATAAATGAAGTTAAAATGGAAGCTAATTCGCACCTACAGTGAAGCCCCTGCTCTCCTTTAATCGGTCATAAGGAGAACTACATAGAATTTATATTTCTACATCATATTCGCAACGTCGCAAGCAATGAAGCTTTAAAGTTTAAATATTCACAAACAGAATTTCCTTTCGGGGAAAAACGCTTGCACAATTTCGCGAATACGAGTATTGCAAATGAGCGTGAGCATAATGCCCTTAGAGGCAATTGATACTGTATAATTACTTGCAAATTACATAATAACTACAGGAAAAAGGACATCACACTTATGAATATTTGCAGTTGATTGGTTGCTTGCTGGTTTGGTCTCTCCATCCCAGTATGAAGTTTTAGACATGATGAAGTTCAATTACTGAATGGTAAGTAAAGGACCCGTTGTCCTACCAAATTTGTAAGCATAAGGATTGAGGAAGACTAAAGTACCTGTACTGGTAGCATAGATAGTAGACTTAATTTCCTCCCTAAAGCTATAATGTTTTATTAAAGCTCATGATGCTCATATTAAAGAGGATCTCAACGAAAAGATATTGTTGAGAAGAGATCCACGAAAAAGTGAAGGAATTATTATTTCTTTCCTTTGTTCACTAATATAGTGAAACAGATTTAGTTGCTTGCTGATTTGCTGCTCTTTACATCCCAGTATATAAGTTTAGTGAAAGTATTTCAATTCGCTGCGAATATTTTTTTCTTTCAGCTCTGCGCTTAGTGAGCAGACAGAACGCAAGTTCAACGAAGGAAAAGGGAGAAGTATTTCTGAGAACATGCATGGCCACTAAGAAGATTGCAGGAACTGGAGGTTCCATTCAGTCCACTGTTTTCTATCGTCATTGGAGGACGGATCAGGCCATTTACACTTATAGAGTGACATGTATGTTTACATTAACACCAAAACAGCGTGTGCAGTGTGCATACTGGCCGCAAGTGTTTCTCGGAGCTTTGCAATGCAGCAGGACAGTGAATGAAATTTGATATATAATTCAGCAGAATTTTTTTTATCACATATATAAAATTTGGCAGAATTAATAACATTCTGATTGTTCTCTCAAGTTGGGATGTAGCTGTGGGTGTTGCAAAAGGCTGAAAGTGTCAAAAAGTGCTACAGTGGAGCTCCTAAAATGTAGACAAAAATATTGCCTATGTGTCGGAAAGACGAGGGCTACACTTTTTCTCGTTTCTATACATTTTTAAAGCTTTTTTGAAGTTAACACAGCAGGCATTGTGAAATCGTACTGTGGTGCTGCTAGTATTCAAGCGCTGCCAATGAAGTTCTGCTATCCAATCAACAACAGCCATTCCCTACATATGGTGCTCCATACTGTTGACGCTCTTAATGTTTTCTTCGTTTCGGAATGTCTCCGTTTTAGGAACTTTCTGTTAGAGGAATTAGAGATGCTGTTAATTTGTACACTTTGTCATGGCAATGTCAGGTAGATTGTTTTTTATTGTCTATCTCATGACAGAAGCGATGCAGCTACAGTCGAATTCACATTGCAGGGTTATTGTAATAACTACGGAAACATAGTAAATATGGCGGAGGAGATGAAAGTGATGAGAAGGCGAACTACTGCTCCTGCGGAATTACACCTCCAATTACTGCGAGCAGTAAGTTGATGTATTTCATACATGTTTTGCATTTGCACAGACACGAAAAAATGATTTTCCATTTCATTAGGTTTTATCTACTATTGCATCTCGTTGACGTTTTTTGAATGCAAACTTTGTAACAGGTTAAATTTGACCAAAAGGAAATAACAGATTTTGTTCATGAGTAAAATTGGATTTCACCCTTCGTTAGTTACGTATAGTCTCCATTGATTCTAAACTTCATAGACTAGTGTTTTTTTTTGTTATAAAATGCAAACTTCAAAAACTTTGTTCTCACCCCGTGACCAACGGAGGATAAAGTTAAAATTTGACTGTTAAGCTAAACCAGGTTTAAATGACTAAGCAGTTTTACAATAGTAGCATCTTATAAAAACTTACAGACAATTTGCTGATAGTTCTAATGCATGTACAATGAAGGAATAATACTTTATTAGATATTGTGTCAATTGGGAAAATTTGACCGCATAGTATTAAACATTTTGAGATTATTGACATCAGATAACCCAAAACGCTTTTGAAATTTTCTTTTAAACAAATCAGTAATTGTAGCTGCTACCTAATCATAAAAAGACTTTACGTTCAGCAAGATTAGTAAGGATATTTAGCACAGAAAAGCTGTAATTCGCTGCTCTATATTGCGCACTATATCTGAACAGCAAATATACCTTTACAGGAGAAAAATTAGAAGCTTCCTAACTAGTAAAGTGATATGGAAAAGTGGTTGTTCAGCGTCATTCGTATCTTGTATATTCACTGATCACTTAGCGCTATGTTAGGTCTTAGTCACGCTATGCTATGCCATTGCATGTTCATTTAATGAACAGACGTTCGTCCTGCTTGTCGTTTGACATGCATTTAGTGTTTTCCATTTGAATCTTGGCTATAGACGTGCATTGTGTAACTGAAAGTCTCAGCATAAGTTGGCCGTGCTGTTGCATAGTAAGATATAGCCTCATCATAATAGGGCTATACAGCGCAGTTCATGATGAGTTAATAAAACCCATGGCGCATGAACATTAAAACTTAAAAAAAAAAACTATTGTATTGAACAATATTCTGAATTATAACATGTGCCCTATAACTCTGAGCTGGCTTGTTCTCATTTTAAGTGCTATTTCGCTATCTTGTCACGTCTAAGTTTGCTTTTACTGTAAAATGTGTGTTTGATAGCAATGAAGATATAAATATATAAGATTAGGCTACTGCGTAAGGTGAATTCCGTGTTTGGTGACAGTCAGGTTGCCCGCAGAAGTTTTTATGCGTTTTTGCTGCCTGTGTTGGAGCATTGTTCACCAGTCTGGGCTTCAGCTGCTGACACCCACTTGCGTCTGTTGGACCGATTTGTTCGTTCAGCCAGCAGGCTGTGCGCTGATAATGATCTAGTGAACCTGTCCCACAGGAGGAGAGTAGCAGAGCTATGCATGTTTTATAAGGTGTACAATAATGAGAGGCATTGGTTGTATTTTTCTCTCTCTGCCCTCAAGGCTTTTGGGAGAGCGACTCGTGCTGCGTGCGGAGCGCACTCCTTCACTTTGGATCCTGTCAGATGTCGAACTAATCAGTTCTGTGGATGCTTCGTGCCCTGGTCGGCTATGGTTTGGAATTTGTTGCCGGCATCGGCCTTTGGTCGTATTGGCTTGCAGGCGTTTAAGTCAGCTGTGAATGATTTTTTGCTGGATTTCCTTAGCATCGTTTTGGGCTTCCCGGTGTTACAAGATGCTTCATTTGGGTTGTATTACCCGTCCGTGGGAGCTCAGGCGTGAAGTTTTAATAATAATAATAATAATAATAATACCATGACCCATTGGGTCACTAAAAACCTATCCTAAGTATTCCATTTTCTTTTGCCTGTTTCCTGAATTTGGAGTAGGTTACGTACTGTATGGCAGATGTTTCTATAGCCAAAATGCAAAGAGACGAATATTTTTTTTTGAAATAGAATTACATCTAAACCTTATCCAGCTTGCAGTGGTCACAGAGATACATCACTGATGGTCTGAAATAATAAATTGAAGAATTATTATTATGAAATCTCCGAGTTCCTCTAAGTTTATTTCCTATGTACATATAATAGCTATTGTGCGCACGGTGACATATATACAGGTAAGTAAGACGTAAGCAAGTAGGTAAGCAATTACGTAAGCAAGTAGGTAAGCAAGAGCGATTCACGAATGTCCGGAAAATAGGGGCAGAGCTGACTCAGCATTTGAGCCCCGTCTACACGACGCATTTTTTGTATCAAGGTTGTTCTCACTGGGATTTTTCTCGCGTTCGTGGGATTTGACTACTTATTGCAATTGACCCCTAGATTTACGGCTTTGGGAATTGCTCATTTGGTTTTATAGTTCTATCTATCTCCATCTAACGGCCGAAATTTTGGTGTATATGCAACTACGAAACATATGTCGCTGGATAACGAAGTGAAGGAAGAAAAACAGATGGCTGGAGATATGCTGTAATAATGTTGGCCGCTCGTATCAAACACTTATGAGAAATTCTGCAGTTGTGAATGATAAGGCTGAGCTTTATATTCTGCAGACAAATCTTAGAAGGACTACAACTACCTACTTCCATTCGTCAACCCTAATGATTTGATTAATCTTTGAATACTCGGGGGACTATTTCCTCAATTTTCAAACACGGCTGTTCGACAGAAACCGACTTTTTGGGGAACTTGAAGAGCAACTGTGCATGTTGTGCTCCACTCTGTGAGATTTTCCCACTACTTTGGGGTTACTCTCAACTTCGGTCGCCAGCTTTTATTTATTTTACATTCGACAATGTGCATCAGCTAGCGATTTTCTACCTATACTGTATGCTTTACAATAGCAGCGTTTTTTTTAGTAATATGAGGTTTCCGATGGTTGTGTATCATGAACAATGCAGATAAGAACCCCTATTAAGCTAGGAAATGGAAATCTGAGAGAAGTAGTATGGGAAATAAAGAAGAAGAAGAAGACGTGCTGAGCAGCTTTGTCGCATCGTTTAGAACAGCCTTCCAAAGCGAAAGACATTAAATGTAAAGTCAGTTAGACCGCAGCCCCTAATTGGAGACTTACACGCACTGGTTCGTGCTCCGGCTAAACAGGGCGCTGAAAAGGTCGAATGTGGTCTTGCCCCGAGGAAGATTTAAAATTGAAAACAGACTCTATACGCAGATTATTTATGGGAAATAATTTTACCTATACTTAGCTATTAGGGTTAGTCTTGATAATGTGTTGCAGTATGATTTGGTCATCGTTTTCTTCGGCCATTGTTCTCTGATGGACGTGTACCCATTGGTGTGATAAATCTTGTCTCGTTTTTCTGGTTTAAATAACTGTAAATTTTATAGGTTTGATGTTCTAAAATTAATCCTAATAAATCATTGTTTTATTTTCATGAATTACGTAAATTTAATAATTACAGAAAAGATTAGGTAGTACTTTTGCACAGCCTTGATCTTAACTTATCTTTTTTTTGTGGCTTTCATATTTTCAGAAACCTTTCACACAAATTTACGGTTATTATCTTCGCAGTAAGACAGCGAAGGCGAACAGAACAATGAAGCAGCTGGTTTTATTTCTGGTGAGTAGTACTTCGTAATATTCTGTAATATTAAGCAGTAGGAATATTTCCCCTCAACTCTCTGTAATACGTAGGTGAAGAAATGTTAAGAGCTTCAACTATTGCAGTAAAACTGACGCTAAAGCAGAAAACCATTTGTTTTTCGCTAACTAATGCGTTGTAAAAAAGTTATCTTATCCATTCTTCATTGTATCAGTTTATTTTGTTTTTCGAAGGTTCCTCGCTTTTCGCATGGCTTATGGTTCGATTTTTGTTTCTAGCCTATAATAGTAGCGATAAAGTGGGTCGAACTCCCATCAACATTTTCGAATAAATTTTTCTCAGCGAGGCGACCGCTTGTAAATCAGCTGCAGGGCTAACATGCCTACATAGTGCCTTAACGTGCTAGATATTAGGTAACGGCCCACAGTATTTAGTAATAGCAGCCCGTCAGTCTACATGTAGTCACCATATGCAGCATTTTCAACACCTCGTGAAGTGGCGTGGATGTGCCTAAGGAGCACGATATGCTTGCTGAACACCCAAGTACTTAGTGTTAATAATACTGATACAAAAAGTTACTGATGTTTTTCCGCACAGTGTCACTTCTTGACCCCCCTGCCCTTAGCAGGCTCATGCATCAGCGATATCTCGCAGCTACCTTGCCCACAGTGTTATCAGCTTTCACCTTCTCTTTTTTGTATATATCTGTGGTTGTGCCCACAATGATTTATTGATACTCATTGCGCAGTGCCTATATCCTTGATGCTTGATTCAGAGCTACTAACAGTGTCAAAACATTCATTTGACTTCAATTATTTTGCGGATATGTACAATTTTTCTACAGTTCTCTCGTATAATTTAAATGGCTGTCCGGAAGAGGACAAGGTGGAGTCTTTGGTGAACTTCATCGTTAATTTGAATTATTGTTACTTCTTTAGTGAATTGACGAAACCGACTTTGAAAAATATGCGATGCTGCATCATATTACGTACATGTAAATTTCATCGAGTAAGCAATGACGATAAAGTTGTAGAAATTGTTTATTCATAGTTAATTGAGCAAAAATCCGGCTTAGACCAATGTTTAGGCGAAATTTGCAGCTTGAGTCTGTTATTTTATAGCAAACTTTCCAATGTGCAATGAAAAATTCCGTTTCTTTCGTTACAGATTCTGCTGGCTGCAGGCGTCAGGTGAGGAGCCCTGTAGGCTAGCTATATCGTATCCCGCTATGGGATAATAAATAGTTTGTCGGTTGCTTGGTTGGATTGTCACCCCATCCCCGTGTGAAGCATGGGTTATCAGAAAATTCACCTACTGCATGAAATAGGGTTCTTTTTCTCGCCAGTCTCTTAAGTATGGGAATTGGAGACTGAAGTACCTCTAAGTGGCAGCGGAGACACAAAAAAATTATTGTGCCTTTCACTTCCTTCCTATTGCGAATATTGATTTCGCATTCATCTCACACTGAGTAGCTCACACTGAGTAGCTCACACTGAGTAGCTCACACTGAGTAGCTCACACTGAGTTACTCACACTGAGTAGCTCACACTGAGTTACTCACACTGAGTAGCTCACACTGAGTAGCTCACACTGAGTAGCTCACACTGAGTAGCTCACACTGAGTAGCTCACACTGAGTAGCTCACACTGAGTAGCTCACGCTGGTTAGAAGGCGAATAAAAGAGACAGAACAGGCATTGTAGAAAATGGAATAACGGAGAAAAGTGAAAAGTTTAATTTCTGTCTCCAGTTAATGATAGTGGGGCCTTTAGTTCGCTTAAATAGGTATGGGAGTACCTTCATTTTACTGTATAATGGCAGCTAAGAAGTTGTATTGGCATTCCACTGTTGTTCTGGGTTTCGGTAAAGGTTCTGTTTTGCTTATAACTAATCAAAAGAACTGACTAAACACCAACGTTCGTTTGTATATATATTCGACTACAAAAATAAGACAAAAGAGAGCAATGGGTATTTAACTATTTTGTGTTTCATGTTCCACCTCTTACATGGGCTTAGCATGGCAGAAATTTGTTCACTGAATGAATAAAAGTAGATGTTGATAAGCATCTTACACGTAGAATTCGTAGTGCTGTCTATGATGCAAAGTATTCTTAAGAATTTCACAGTGCACAGACTTAAAGCTTGAACTGATGAGAGAAGTTGAGAGAAGAAGCTTCAACGAGGCATGATATGATGCAATACGAGGCATGATATGATGCAATACGAGGCATGATATGATACAATACGAGGCATGATATGATGCAATACGAGGCATGATATGATGCAATACGAGGCATGATATGATGCAATACGAGGCATGATATGATGCAATACGAGGCATGATATGATGCAATACGAGGCATGATATGATGCAATAGGAGATTTCTTGATCCATGGCTCATTTTTTCAGGTGCTTGTTTCCTTCATTTTCCTTGAACTCATTACCTCCGCCAAGGAGGTAATGTGTTCGTCGTGTTTGTCTGTCTGTTTGTTTGTTTGTCTGTCTCCAAGATAACTCAAAAAGTTATAACCCGATTTGGATGAAATTTACAGGGATTGTTAGCTATGTTAGGAGGAACAGATGATCAACTTTTGGTGAAGATATGTCTATCCGTTTGTTTGTTTGTTTGTTTTCTGCCTCATTTTTCTCAATGTCATAACTCAAAAAGTTATGAATGGATTTTGATGAAATTGATATGAGTTGTCAGGTATATAACAAAGAGTAAATGACCAAATTTTGGTAATGATCCGTTTGTTCGTTCGTTCGTCTCAGTTTTTAATTTTATTCTTTTTAGCACAATAACTCAAAATATAATGAATGGATCTTTATGAAATTTATAGGGTTTATTAATAATGTTAAAAGACATGACCGATTAAATTTTGGGGCAGATCGGTTTATTCGTTTGTATATTTGACTCATGTTTGTCATAACGTTTGTTAGCAGTTTAACTAAAAAAGTTATTAACGGATCTTCAAGAAAATTGCACAAGCTGTTATTACTATCAAAAGGCACAAATGAATAGATTTTGGAGTTTATACAAAGAATATTACGGTTTCAGAAACAATTTGAATTTTTTGCTACCGTTGCCTCGCTTGGCGGAGGTGTGCGCTCTCAGAGTGCTCTAGTTTTCAAATAGTATAAGCAGGTGCAGCTATACTTTGCAGCTAAACATAAAGTGACCCTTCTGCTATTTAGAAAATTTTGAGGGCTGAGATGTGACCTTTTCATTTTGGTAGGATGAAGGAAACTTCAATCGAAGCTCCAATTCATCTTCTTGAAATTTGACGTCAATTTCCATTGCATAACTGAAGTGCATGCCAATGATATCTATGACACGTTCGTCATTCTAAAGGAGAGTTGCATCCATGCGGGCCTGAACAACGAGCAGCTGAGTGGCCTATGTTCTTTAGATAAAAAACACCTGGTTTCTTATCACTAACGAAGTAATATCTTAGCTACAAAGCAATAACAATGAATCGTAAAATACATTGTTGTTTATCTCAATGCTCTTGTTCATCTGTAGTTCATCTCAAACGACAATGTGCATTGATGCAAATTCAAACGACAAGGTAGTTTACAGTTAACTAATTTTGCTTAATGGCAAGCAACCATTTTTCTGTGAGTATTGATGCAGTATCTTCAACGTTATTCTGTTTTTTATGGCGAGACTCGATAGTCAGACACATAAGTGTTAGTAATTGTTGTCGGTAAATAGAATAAACAAGCAGAGAAAATAAAAAGACACACGGAAGTAACATGCTATATGGTAAAGGTGGAGGACTATTCTCTGGATTGAATCACATCGGAGTAAATATAGATGGAGGTGACATGAACCCCGTGCAGTGGCATCAAAATGTTCGAGGTGGCTTTCTGATCCGCTTGTGTTCAGTGAGCTTAGTTTCTACAGGGGACTATGCATGACACAAGAGGAAAAATTATTGGACTTACCACATATTAGCCACTTTTTCAAGCCCGGGCTGACTTGAGTAACGTGCAGATTGAAATAACCAACACACAAACTTCCACAAACTTAAAAGTAATTAGCAATTGCATGTATTTAAACATGATCCATGTCAGTAAGCAAGCTATTTCAGCCAGCCATCTTTCGAAAAAAAAAGAAAAAAAAAATGGTTGTTTGAGGCTTGGGTCCTCTCTGTCGCCTCCATCTATGCTTCCTCCGAGCAGAAGTAGCAGATAAATCTAGGTTTCTCATAAGAAATTCGTTCGGGCTGATATTTTCTGCGTTTTTTTCAGGGCCAAATACAAGTTCGACGATCCGGGTTTCTGCTTCTATAGAGATGACGGCCACTACTGCGTCAACTGTCTACAACCCGTTCATTGTGATGAAGGAAATATTGAAAAATTAACTCAATGTTCCTTGGGCAATGTAAGTAGGGATTTCCTTTTATCAGTATTTAAGGATTAGTTGCAGTGATCCTTGTACTATGTATGTCAGTAAGGATTTGTTTTGAGTGTCACTGGAGTTACATACAAGGATTTGAGATAGTATATATTGGGTAAGTGGGGAAGGATTTGATCGAATTTCCTTGGGCCTCTGTCAGTAAAGATTTGATGAACCTACTACTGTCTTTTGTTCTGTGTCAGTAAGAAAAGTAATATTGATCAAATTTATGTTGTAACTAGAGCACTCTCAGAGCGCATACCTCCGCCAAGTGAGGCAACGGTATTAAAAAATTCAAATTGCCTCTGAAACAATAATTTTCTTTGTATGAACTCCAAAATCTAATCATTTGTGTATTTTGATGGTAATAACAGCTTGTGCAAGTTTCTTGAAGATCCGTTCATAACTTTTTGAGTTAACCTGCTCACAAACGTTATGATAAACATGGGTAAAACATTCAAACGAACAAACCGACCTGCACTAAAATTTAATCATCTATATCTTCCAACATTTCTAACAACCCTTATAAATTTCATAAATATCCATTTATTATTTTTTGAGTTATTGTGCTAACAAGCATAAAATTAAAAACAGTGACGAACGAACAAATGGATCATTACCAAAATTCGGTCATTAACTCTTTGTTATATACCTTACAACTCATGTTAATTTCATAAAAATACATCCATAACTTTTTGAGTTATGGCATTGAGAAAAATGAAGCAGACAAACAAACAAATAAACGGATGGACATATATTAAACAAAAGTTGATCATCTGTTCCTCCTAACATACCTAACAATCCCTGTAATTTTCGTCCAAATCGGTTCAGAACTTTTGAGTTTTCTTGGTGACAGACAAACACGACTGAAACATAACCTCCTTGGTGGAGGTAATAAGTTTTGAACCTATAACAGGACAGCCCCTTAGGGGCATAAGGATGGGCCACAGGCCATAGGGTTAGGTCATAGGGTTAGGTTAGTTTAGGTTCGTCTATCCTATGCTAGGGGGCCAGGCAACCCCAGCCATTAGCTAGGCCTTCAGAACATCTCTCTTTCGTGCCCACTTTGCTTCCTTCCTAATTTCATACGCTTACTCACTCATGCTTTATTCTGCTTTTCCTCTTCTTTCCCGACTTGCTGTTCCTATGCGCGTTGATCCAGTGTGGGAACACCTTCGTCATGGGTTCCCCGTTTCCATCGGCATACTATATAGCTCTATGTCCCTTGCTCTTTCCTCTGCGATATCGTTCTGCTCGGAAACGGAGGCTTAAACTCCCTGACTATAACTAAAGCTAACTATAACAGGCCAGCCGTGAAGGGACGTAACGGAGGCGTTGTTACAGTTTGCGCTCAATACTTGCCCGCGTAGAAGTCTCAATGGTTGGATCTCTCTACACGCTCTCTGGACGTTAACTTATACAGGGTGCACACTGACATTCACACTGGTCACTTTATGCGAGGATGCGAAGCTCGCGCTTCCTGGTACATTTTTAAGGTCAGTAGCTTCGATGCGGTAGCATGAACGACGTGCGTGCCGGAGTAGTATTATTGCAGTTGTGACACTCACTGAAAAGTGTAACTCAGCACACCATGCACCCCATCCCCATATTGCGGCTGAAGTAATTACTAATCGCTTGTCTTTGCGACGAAAATAATACATTATTTTGTGTTTCACTTTGACGCCTTAAAAACGTTTTATTGCGCAGGTATGCTACGAATCTGAAGCTGGAAAAGCGTCATGTGTTCCCATGGGTAACGTAACGAGCTGCCAGTGCAGCAGTGACACGTGTGACTACTTCGACTCCACCATTGTGAATAAATGCAACTCCACGGGCATCTACCACAATATTGACTGCATGGACGATGAGCCCTTAATATTCAGAACACTGCTCCCATTCACGCACTTGGAAACGTCGCCCGTGAGTTTAATGTGTTAGCAACGGTGAAGGCTGACATGCTTTCGGAAGCAGACATTACTTTTACCTTGGTCGTGCCGACGCCGGAACACACTTCTCCCGGAGGGTCTGTACATCGACACAGACTCGCAATGTAGGCCGAAGCCTCCTGTACCATGTGATACCGCTTGTACCGATGGTTCGTGTCCCGACCCTTTCGACTGTACCAAGTACTACAAATGTAGTAAAGGTACTGTAACAAATGGTCCTCTGGCGTGCCCTGCTGGCAAGTACTTTGACTACGCTGCCACTTCTCCGGACTGCTCGGGTACAGACGAATCCGTGTGCTCGCCTCTCACGCAATGTACCTTCAATACGACCGGCAGTTTGACGAGGCAACATCCTTAAGTGTTAAGGATCGATATGCGGGTTCGTGAGACAGATTTAATCCTAGGAATGCGAAATATCGCAACACGAAGCACAATTCAGCTAAGGTTATGTCGGTAAAGGCAATATCTGAGGTTTTGACCGAACATATGTAAAAAAGTAAGATAAGAATGTAAGAAATAGATGTTGTTTTATGGCATGTGCGGTATCGACAAATCGCTGTTATATGTATGTTATGGTGGTAAATTGCTGTGGTATTGGTGGGAGAACCATTATCATGAAATATTAAGATGTGTGCCATAGACCGCAACAGTACTTGATTCCTATAGGTCCAAGTGACCTCTGACGCTGGAGGCCAAAATGGGAAAAATGGGATTTTTCTCAAGCGCTATCATGAACCTATTCAGACACGGTCCTGCAGGCAAGCGCCCGAGTGCGTCCCCGCCGTATCCAAGATACCTGCTTCGCAAAAAAAAAAAAACTGTTGGATACCTTGGAATTTTTTTCTTCCGTATTAGATAGGGGAAAAGAATAGCTCTTGAGAAAATCCCAGTTTTCCTTAGCCGACTTTTGGCTGCCAGCGTCAGACCTAAGAGACAAGTACTGTTGCGGTCTCTACATGTGCGTCAATTAATGACTAACAACAGGTGCATGCCTCATTATGTAGTTGAATTGGTTTTCACTAGCACACCGAATAAAAAAAAAAGGGTTTCAGTAGCATTTAAAACGTGATCAATTGTCACCTGTGGGATGTAAGCACTGATCAGGATATTAAAAGAATGATAATAATTAAGAAATTACAATATATTATGAGGATATCATAACGAAGAGTTGAAGCAATACTCACAATAGTGTGAAGATAAGCCGGCAAAACAACTGAAGTATGCATTCATCTCAAATATTCATAATTGCTACTAAGTTCGCTATTTCATTGGGGTAAAATTTTGCTTTGGGTAATGACAGATGGTTAACTTTGGGAATAATTTTTGTCAATAGAAATACCAGTAGTTAGTTTACATCGGCACAGTACTGTTATCTATAGTCTTATGAATGGCTTAATAACGTGTGTATATTGACATGCGCAACAGTTTCTGAAATATCAGTTGTGTAATAAGTACACTAAGCTACAAAATATCCCAGCAGAAATGAGAGGAAACAATACCGCCATTACTGCGCTTGTAGAACTTGCTTTTTTTGTGTTAATTTGCTGTATTGCAAGTTATGTTATACTATTTTTGCGGACTTAAAAAAAATGTTTGTCATGGTGTTGTGTTTTATTATGTACTGCAACTCCTTGACAAAGGTAAATGCAAATATTATAGTTAATAAAAAATTTTATAGTTATGAAACAGGGAGTACTGTGACGGTATTGCAACAGACGGTTCTGGTGCGGGCATTCCAGACATCTACTTTGACTTACGCCGCCACTCCTCCAGTTTGCACATTGGAATGTTACTCGTGTTTACTCATGTATGTGCTTCTATTTTTCTTCATTGTAAAAACAATTTTGTATTAACAATATTTCGCCTACTTCGAGTGACGCACACCGTGGGAGGAGAAGACAAACATACTTCTTAACAACAGAATAAAACCTAATAGAATTTGTACAATAAAATACTTTCAAGTTTTTTATAAAGTTCCATACCAAAAACCCTATGCAATTGCACAATATTTAGAAAAATTCGTATTTATTAGGAGTTAGTAAAATTCTGTAGTCGAATACGTTCTCTAATGTTGTTAAAACACTTATGGGCATCAATATTCTTTCAAAATCTACTTAGTTAAGAATTCTCCGTTTATTAAGATCCGTCTTGCCAGGGCTGAGGCATCCCGCCACACAAGTTCTCTCTACAGCAGGAATACCACGGGAGACGAACCGACCAGCGAGAAGACACCGCCCGGGTAAAATATAGCCTAACTTACCGAAATTATGGTCGATCCGGCCTGTGGGTGTCGCAACTTAAGGAACACTGATACCTAGCACCGGCGCGGACTATACGTTAGCTCTGTTGTATCCGCAAAAGTACAACTAGAAGTGACATTATAAATTATTTATGCGTTGGGCTAAAATCGTGGGATAAAATATTGCGGCTACATGCATTAAATTCAAATTTTACTATGGGGTAAAATGTTCCACAACGAATTTGGTGATAACTTTGCATTGATATTTTAAGATGGAAAATCTTGAAGCAGTCACTAAATGCAAAGCTTTAACACACTCAAAGAAAAAGAATTTTTTTGCTAGCCGTAATATTTTACAGAAGAGGAAAAATTGCTGATGGTACCAAGCAAAGGCAAACGACTTGGAAATTGATTAATTACTAAACATTTGTACTTAATATATTTAAAATGAGGTTATTATAATTAAATGACCAAGAAGATGCTAACTGGTATGTGATTTAATACTAAAACAACACGAACTGCCTCGGTTACCTTAATTGTTTATCATAATGGAAGCTATGCTCTATTCTACTCGCATCATTTTACGTTAGAAAATATGGTTATTTTGCTGCGATACATATACTACGCAGTATTTGAACTGCAAATTTTCTTCCTAGTAGAAATTATTAAGGCAAATTGCAAGCTTCTTTACAGAAAAAATTAACCATATTGTTGCTATTCAGTGAGTGCGACTAATATCCAGCATGTACGCACTTCACTCAATGCTTCAGTTATGTTTGGCTTATACTACATGGCCGTAGGTAGATCCTTAAGCGAGACCTTGAATTTCTTTCAAATTCAGTACTTCTCATGGATATTTTTTACATCGATTTGCACTGTGTATCGGGACTATGAGTGAGCTGAGCGTTCATTCATAAGTTGTGTTTACGATTGCACAGTGTGGCCTCGGTGCTAGAGGAGCAGACGAGTCAAATAACATTGTGATGCGCGGTGTTTTTTTCATATTTATTGTTGCATTCTCCTATCCTTCCTCATTCACACACTTGTTTATTCCTTTTGTGTCTTCCTTACTTCCAAAAAAATGTAAAAAAGAAGACGTTGGACATTATTGTAACAAAATTTATAAGGATGTTCTATATATTGTGCTTGTTAGAATAAACTTAATTAAAAGTGACAGGCGCTCTGCCACAGCAGATACGCTGTGCTTGAAGTTGCTCGAAATATCTGTAGGAATATTCCTCTGTTGGGAATGCAACATACACGTTGTCACGTGAGGAAGAGAGGAACGAAAGATCAAGGGAGTCAGCTCAAGAAGACAATGGTCTTAAGAACTAGTATCAGTATTTATGTGCTGCTATGGAGAACGGGAATTTTCAAGGGCTGGTGAATATCAATATAAATATCTCGTAAATATTTTCATACCGTAGCCCAAGTGGGCCCCACTGACACAACAAGCGACGCATAGCGATTTTTGCGGGACACATGTTGCCTGTGACCGACAGCAGTGCACGGTGTGAGGGTTGCGTCGGTGGGGTCAGTAGATTGCCTTACCCGTCGTTGCGTTTCTTCATACAACAAATTTGTTACGTCGCCTGTTACTTGGATGGGAGCCCGGCTTTGCACAAATGGACTGCGCCTCAATTCTATATCCGATTACGTTGCAGCGAACGAGGCTTCGGCTTGAGCCTTGCTATACTATTAAAAAAATATCAAATGTGTGTGTTATTTCTTGCAGTTCGTACACTATGACAAGCGGCGTTTGTCAAGTTGAGTACACACATATATATTGGTATATCTGGGCAGCAGATCATTATCTATACAAGTTTCATTGAAACGAAGATGACTTCTGAGCTTACAGAGCTTTACAGCTTCCCTTTCCACTTCACGAAAC
>LQNS02278070.1:17449485-17463461 GCA_001587735.2 Parhyale hawaiensis
GTGGCCACCAATATTTGTGACTGGGCCTAATTACTAGGTTGAATTTTGGCTACTTTGTTTGTACTTGTAAGCTTATAAGCATATTTTGTGAACCCATTGTGTTCTTAATAAAAGCTAATTATTATTATTATTGTTATTATTATTAGAGCAGTAGATCTATGGATTTAATCATAATAGAAAACAGAAACACGAGGCGACTTTGATCACACCAAAGAGTACATTAACTCAAACCAAGTCCATCTGATAACAATGACTAGAAGGAGTTGATAACAAAACATATCACTTGATCAGGACTAACCCTAACATTTAACTATCATTACATTGTCTGTTTAACTCTTTCTCGAGAGTTACACATGACAATTACTCCCCGTGGGCAACTACCCGGCGGACAACTACCCCCGAGGACAATATCCAGCCTAGTCTGAATGACTGCCTGGAGGAAAATATCAATGACATTGAAACATCCTCTAGAGGTGGGCGATAAGCGCTCTTATCTGACATGCAATCCGCTATTCATAATCCGGGCGTCATATATTTGGTTTTGCTCCCAATATAAATAGGAGGGACGTTCCAGGCTGGAATGTACATGTCCATGAACTTCACGAAGCTAGCAGACACGCATTCAATGTGTGGAGGGAAGCAACTGTGGATAAAAAAAAAATAAAAAAAAGTAAGTGCCGAATTGCCCTTAAACATGTGCGTAGGCGTGAGGACAAGCTTAGAGCAGAAAGACGAAGTAGTAAACTTAGGTACTCAGAATAGCAGCATGGACTTTTAGAATGAAATAAAAAATCTAAAACCTAAGGTGCATACTGTTACTCAATCGATAGATGGAGTCACTGGAGAAAGTAATATTGCTGAATTCTGGAAATCTCATTATGAAGGCATTATGAACTGTTTTGATGACAATTATCATAAAGATTACGTTGGTGGTATTCTAGATAATAAGAGCACACCTCATGACCAATGTATTGTATCGGAAGATGAAGTCCGTGAAGCATTAAAGCTACTTAAGAATAATAAAGCTACAAGACAAGGTTCCCACTGGAGCTTACAAATACGGCCCTCCGAAGCTTGTAACCCTACTTGCTACTTTTCTTACTTGCTGTCTAACTCTATGCTTCCTCCCAGATACTCTGATGACGGTCATAACGTCCCCAATTGCAAAAAGTAAGACAAGGTGCGGATCAGACAAGAGCAACTACCGCCCCATAGCTGTGGCTACGTCTTTCTCAAAGTTAGTAGAACTGGTTCTTGAGCGACGGACGTCGCGTATATGGATACTTCAGATAACCAACTTGGCGTTCAAGCACAGTACCGTACAGAACTGGCTGTCTTTGCGCTAAAACAGGTTATAAATTATTTCGCTGACAATGCCTCTCCTATGTATCTATGTTTTCTAGACACTAAAGTATTGGTTTCAAACGCAGAAATGCTACGTAAAATGGGGGCCCAAATGTCATCAGCGTTTGGCATGGCATGACTAATGGTATACGACAAGGAGGCTTAGTGTCTCCCATTCTGTTCAATATCTTCATTGACTGTATCCATAAAAAGTTGAATGACGCTAGAGTAGGTTACCATATTAACAATAAAGCGGTTAATGCCCTTAGCTATGCGGACGACATCGTACTTGTATCTCTCCATGCTACAGGATTGTAAAAATTGCTGTAATTTGCGAGAGCTTAGCGAATAATCTTTGTATTGAGTATAATACAATAAAAACAGTGTGCATGTATATTAAGCCTAAGAGCAGAAACCTGCCTGGATATAAACATTCTGTTTTGAATGGTGTGGAGCTTAAGTACGTAAACAGCTTCTCTTACCTGGGTCACAAAATCACTGATGATTTTTACGATGACCAGGATGTAGAGAAAGAAACGCGAAAGCTCCGTGGAGTTAGTAACACGTTAATTAGGAATTTCGGACACTGCTCTGAAGACGTCAAATGTCATCTGTTCCGAACCAATTGTTACACCCCTGCAGTGTAACTCACTTTGGTGTAACCTTAATAAGAAGTCCATTGAGCGCTTGCTTATAACGACATATTCCACATATTAATGAAAGTGCCTAGAGATAATAGTGCAAGTTAAATATGTGCTCCAAAGTACAGTGATTGTCTCAAAATCACTACCAGGAAATGCACCTTGAGCCTGAAATGCAGGATTGAAAATTCTAGCAACTCATTATTAAATTTCATCCGCAATCACCCTGGCTACAAACTGTCTAATATGTATCTAGGATAGCAGCGCATACTGCATGTTGCCCGACGGAGGCCAAGCAATGGGGCGTAATGATGTCTAGAATATTAGACCACTGCGACATGTCCTTTGTTTGTAACCTAGAAATAAGATACATGTCCTGTGTACCATGTAGCACTGTAGCATTTCAGTGTTATAATGTCTCCATGAGTATTAAATAAAGTTTATTATCATTAATATTGCCCCTTTGGGGTGATATCCTTCGCATGAATGTCCCTGTGCTTGCAAACCGAGGCATGCATTGACAACAGCTTACTCCCCACAAAATAGTCATGCGCAGCAAACATTGAAGATACTAGCTGCTAGAGCCAAGTTTGGTTACATTAGGTAACTAAGATTCGGGTCGAAATTGTTTTTATCCAAAAAGTTGGGTATTTAGAAAAGGTTTAAACCATAGGGTAAGGTTAGGAGGCAAGGTCTGGTTTTTTTAGAAAAAAAAAAAATTGATTTTGGGCTCTTGGTGATATATGGTCAAGTTAAGTTCGGTAAGGTATGATTACATGATGTTACGTGAAGTAAGTAAGGTGATGCTAGGCTATTTTATACTAAGTTTTTAACAACAAAGTGCTTTGCAAATGACAATTTTCTATATTGTAACAACTATATTATAGAATCATATTCCTAAGCATGCTATGCAAGACACTGATTGAAGGGCGTAAGCGTCCAAGGAGGTAGTTGTTCTATAGGGGCAATTGTCCTAGGGGTGGTTCCCACAGGAGGTAATTCTCAACGGGGGTTGTTGTCAACGGGGGTATGTTTTCAATACGTAATACAAATTTTGATTCAAATTCTGTTCTATACACGACACTGTCTTCGCCTTTGGAACACTGCTCTGCGCGGTATACAACAGACCTTTTCAACACTTTGCTATTTCCCATGCTACTATTTTCAAATCTCCATTTCCTCGCTCAACATGCCTCTTATCAACATGGCGTATGATACATAAGCCTCAAAAAGGTCACGCTACAGAAAAACTGCTGCTGTTGTAGTATGTGTAATGTCTAATCTGCAGTGGCTCCTCTACATAAGAGCAGCTTTATTTACAAGAAATTGAAAACACGAGAGGTCTTTCGAACGAATATAATATTTAATTTATCTTAGTGCAGCAGATTTTTATGTTCAGTTACTATTTGAATGCGTTCTAGTAGTCGAGAAGATGTGTTTTACAGTTATTTTGGGTCAACTTAAATGTTTTTGGAAGGTCGAGAACAGGTTAATTGGTTTGGTTATTTCTCACTGGGAAAATTCATTCGATATACGAGAAATTCCAGATGCGAGCTCGATCGAGGAACAAAATAATCTCGTATGTAGAGAGGCCACTGTACAGGTAAAGCATCACTGGCTAATGCACATGGTCACATTTTAATGTAAAACGAATAACAGCAAGAGTCCAAAGTTGAGAGTAATTCCCAAGATAATGAGAAAAGTCCCGGAGGGTAGGAGCACCATATGCAATTCCGTTCAACACGACAGCAAGTAATCAGAGTTTCTAGGGTAGCCTTGGATTTTAAAAAGTGAGAGTAATTGGCCACCCTGAATGTTCAAAGAATCATCACGCCTCCAGGATTGACGAAGAGAAATGGATGTACTCTTCATGAGACTAGCGTACAGAATATAAAGCAACCTTATCACTCACGACTGCATAATTTCTCACGAGAGATGACATTAGCAGCTAGTAATATTGCAGCATATCAGTAGATATTTGTCATTCTCCCATTGCTTCATTACTCAGCAACATTATATCAAAACTGTGTGACTTCAGTAACCAACAAATAAAGAAAAATATTGGCCTTTAGATAGAGATTCAACTGCAATAATTACCGCTCACTTCCAAAACAAGCCTTATGCTCTAGAGTCAATACGGCAGTCAAAATCCACGAATGCTGGAAAGAAAAAAAAAAAGAGTATAACCTTGTTGCACAAAAATTACATCCTGTAGACAGATTTTAAATACTGAGTCAGCTCTGGCCATGGGCAACGCCAATGGCACCGGTTAATGATATCAAAAATATTAATGCGAATATCTGGGGCGCATATGCGGTTCTATCGGACGATATATGCGATAATTGTCAAAAAGTTTTCTACTGAGAATCACTTGGGGGTAAATTTTAGGGGTAAAAAGTTAGTAGTTTCGCCTTCGCAGAATTCTACAAGCTGCAAAACTTGAAGTTTAAACGGCAATTTTCATATCATCGTACGTGTAAAATTTTCAACCCCTAAATTTGAAAGTTTTAGAGTAAATGAATATTTTTATGCTTTTACATAAAAATCTTATGTCAAGGATATTTGTGGTTTTGGGCTGAAACATATTTACCGAAAACAAAATTTGTATTTTCGTTGTGGCAGGTATATATACAATGTCAATAAATTTTATGTTATATGAATAAGGAAAGACCAATGAGTTCATGAATAAACATATCGACAAATACTGAGTGGCCATCACCGCGCAAGTTGAATTATATATTTCTCTAATGCAGGGCGGACACTCTACAACAGCACGTTCAAATATTCAACTTATGCTCGGATTTTCATCACACAACTCGCCCCGATACACAGTGCCAGTCGATATTCACGATATTCATGGAAAGCAATAATGCTAAGCGATATGGAAAATGAAAGGCTACACATAAGTTAACTATTCTGTTGCAGAGTGTGGCCGCAGCCTACATAGCGCTGAATGAGCAGAGTATATGCAGGGTATGAGAGGCGCTGAATAACCCTAAATATGAGGAGATTTGTCTATTAAGGAAGCTTGTGATTTTCCTTCTGTTCAATTCTACTACCTTGCACCAATATCCTCTGTTCATATGCTGCGCAGAAGACAGCATCAGCTATATGGAGAACTCTGAGAGCTAATACCTCTGCCAAGCAAGGCAGAGATAACGAAATTTTCAAATTGGTGCTGATACCACATTTTGTTTGTATCAACACCAAAATTTAATCCTTTGTACCCTCTAACAGTATTTACAGTTGCACTAATTTTCTTGAATATCTGTTCATTTTTTGAGTTATGCTGGTAACAAACACAATGGCAAACATCAATCAAAGTCACAAACAGCTGAACCGATCATCACAAGAATTTAATCATTTCTGTCTTTTAACATTACCAACAACTCCTGAAAATTTCACTGAGTTACATTCACTACTTTTTGGGTTATTGTGCTAACAAACATAAAATTAAAAACAGTGACAAACTGACGAACGAACAACCAGATCATCACAAGAATTTGGTCATCCACCCTCCATAAAATACCTAACAACTATTGTAAATTTTTTAAAGTCCGTCCATAACTTTTTGAATTGGGGCAATCAGAAAGTATAGGCAGACAGACAAAAAAAAACAAACAAACGGATGAATGGATCTTCACCAAAAGTTAATCATTTGTTCCTCCTGACAGACCTAACAATCCCTGTAAATTTCATCAAAATCCATCCAAAACTTTTTGAGTTATTTTGGTAACAGACAGACTGAATAACAGATAGACAAATCCAACGAAAATATAACCTCCTTGGCGGAGGTAAAAATCCAGATTTTCTGGGCTAAATATTACTTGCAGAGCAGAACATAGTTTCCTTTATGGAGATATATCAGACAATACTCATTTGTACAACAGAAAATGCAAGGAGGTTCTCGGCAACCTGCTGTTAATAGTTGCAAAATTTTTAATATTATGAGGTCAAACTTTTCCTAAGAACACAATTTCTAATTCTTCAAGCTGGAATAGTATATACTATCAGTAGAATTTAATTATTACTTTGTTAAAACACTACTGTTGCAAAACTGCCTCATCTTCCAAAAACATGTTTCACGACCAACGAATATTTCAATTCCTTTCTTTCAACATTTTACTGAACATAAATCACAGTGCAATATACTGTACTTACGAGACGCTAGTTTTGCAGTTCCGACGTGGGAAAAGAGTAGCAGTGGCAAACATACTAGATTAACTTAATCCTGTGTTAGCCGCTGGCATAAAAATAAATAAATTATCGTCACCAATTAGAATAACCACCAATCTGAATACTTAAACTGGATAAAGACTCTACGTGACTAACGAAGAGTAAAAGTCCAATTTAACTTATAATAAATGTCTTTGTTTCATCTTCTTACAATTTTATTGGCTATAAAACTTGCATTTAACAACGTCAAGAAGCTGCAACGGTAAATGAAACTCAAAGAAACGCGCAAATATTTTTGAGTGTCAGTGCACATACTATGATATATCAAACATAATAAATTACCACATGCAATAATAGCAGGTCTAATTCTGCATTTTCCGTAATTCACATACTCGTCACCTTTATTTCTTCCGTTATTCTTTTTTTCCATTTATGCTCTTATTATAGTCACCCTCTGAAAATAATATCTCCAAAGCAGCATTAGGTCGAAACATCGGCAATAAATAAGACTTGCCGTTGCTATGACTCAGTACGGAAATAAACAGAATCTTTAATACAATAGAATTACTGAAGCAAGGAGTCCTTGATAAAGAGACATACCAAAGTGGAGAATATGTGAAGAAAGGTGGAGAGTAACAGCCCTCTCTATCCCAATTATGTCAATAGGTGACGTCTTTTCAAGTGACTGGATATTACAACTTGATTAGCAGTGTGTATGTACTAGTCATGTTACAGTAAAAACTTCACCATTCCTTCGGTTCTTTTCAATAGTATGGCTTTCACTGAAAATATATATGTAATTATATATCAAACTTCATTTATTTTCCTACAGTATAATTTCGAGCACGAAACACTTGCAGTGATAGTGCATAACCTGGAAGGGATAATCTAAACATACATGTCATGATGCTAATAAGTTATCTGTGCCATCCTGAAAAGACGACAGAAAATAATTCATTGAGGGAAACCTCCGTTTCCTTTACGTTCTCAGTGATTGTTTTGAGAGATATATTTTGCCCTTTTTCCTTCGTACATTTTGTGTTTAATTTCTTCACTACGCGCTTAGAGAAAGAAATGTTCGCCATGAGGTAAAGAGCAATATATTTATTACATTTTGAGTTACCTCACCCGTCTTCATAGCTCAAAATTCAAAACTATAGAGAAGCAACCCATTGCTTTCCAGCATTTGGATATTCTTCTATCCCATTTTTCGTATCGGGCAAAAAAAAAAACAGGAACCAACCATGCAAGCAACCAACTGTGTATTATTATATTAGAGGCCTGTGCTGTCTCTGTAGGACGGATAGAAGTAATTACTTCAGTGATGCTTTCTTTCTTTCTTTCTTTCATTCTTCTCGTGGTTCCGCTCTCAGCAATGTTTAGTGCTTTTCCTTCTTTGAGTTCCTCTTTAATGTGAACATCATGAGTTTTGAGAAAAATATTCACTTTGGGGAGAAAATGGAATCTAGTATCCATGCTACCACGTGAAGGTACTTCGGTCTTCTTCTATTCCTGTGAAAAAAAAAAAATTGGCAAGGCAACGGGTTTTTTACTCTCCTGCAACTTAATTTAATGCTAAGTAACAAAGGTAGCAGAGAGACGGAAAGGCCTACCAAGAAAGCAAGTTATCAATCGCGTATTTTCAGATAGTGTGACATCTTTTTTCTGTAGTTATTGTACAATATATGCAGGTTGTTACAATATTTTTGATACAAACGTCGGCGACTAGTAGAAAATTTCAAGATAAACACTTTTCGTCAGAAAAAAAATCGATAAATGCTAATTTTTGGAGATATTGGTCCTAAAAGATTTATGGGATTTGAAATTCATACTGCAGTGTGGCGTGTACTGAAGTGGAATAATTATCATGCCTATCACTTCCAGAGAGTCCAGGGCCTACTTCCCACAAATTAAGCTCCTCGTGAACGATTCGCGCAGTGGAATTTGAATAAGAAGTTAGAATATCCCCATTTTGCAGATTATGAGTTGTTCACGGATGAAGCTACCTTCACCCTTGATGTTCTTCTTCATGTTCATAATTTTCACGTATGGCAGCAGAACAACCCTCGATGTCATCGATCAACCATCGCTACACAGTCAATGCTTGGGCAGGTATCATGCGCAATCAAATCATTGGCCCATACATTTTACCAGAGCGTCGCACTGGGATTGTTTGCAGTCTTTCTTAAGGAAGTTCTTCCGGATTTTCTGGCCAATGTGCCATTGGGTATTCGCAGAAGACTTTGGTTTCAACACGATGGAGCTCCGGTACATTATGCTCGGAATATGAGATGATTTTTCAACATTCAATTATTTCCAAATCAATAGGTTGGTCGTCATGGTGCTCTGACCTCGCCACAAAGATCACCTGATCTGTCTCCGCCAGCTTTTTCTCGTGGGGGCATATGAAAAGTTTTATTTATGACACACATGTCGAGTCGGAAGAAGACCTCGTCGCCCGAATTGCTGTTGCTGCTGGAGATATCACTGACTTCCATGGAATCTTTGGCAACTCCCATCGACGAGGGTGTCGTGCTTGTATCAATGTTCATGGTAGACATTTTGAGCAACAAGACCTTGACCTCCTCATGGACTGGAGCACTACGTGGCAGACGAGCTTTAATGTCGACAAATTTCCAGAAATGCACGTAGGGTTGGAGAATCCCTTAGCCCAACAGAAAATGAACGGGGCAGAATTGGCGGGTGTTTCCCACAAACGTGGCTTGGGAATGACTATAACCAACTAACAAGCAGAGTACTGGGATTCATCACCAGGAATTTGAATACAAATCTAAGGACATCATCATTCCCTTGTACAAGGCATTAGAGCGGCCACACTTAGAATTTGCTGTTCAATTCTGGGCGCCACATCTGTGTACAGATATCGATAACATGGAAAGAGTCAAACGTAGAAGAACGACACTGATACCTCAGCTGCGAAACAAGCCATACGAACGTCGCTTAAAAGAACTGGGCCTGATCTCTCGCGAGCAATAATAGAAACATTTGAGTATTTGAATGGCTTCAACGACGTACCTACAAAGAGACGTTTTGAAAGAGATGTTATTGATCGCGTGTGAAACAACGGTCACAAACTCAAACATATAGCTTGTAGATCAACCTTAAGTCCGCAGTTCTTTCCGTATTTCTTAGTAAGCATTTGGAATAGAGCCCCGTCCGACGTTGTCGGTGCGGAGCACTATAGTGCCGCAAGCACAGTAATTAATTCACGTATTTTACCCTCCTACTTTATTCTGGGGTGTTCTGTAAAGTACCGCACTTATTACAGTAAACTCACACAGTTTATATTTCAGTAGCAGCCACACTGGTGTCAAAACATACCCATCACTGAACCATACACAAGATTATAGGTAGTATTACCATGATGAAGTACACAAAGAACAGCTATATCTAAAGACAGTTATTCACAGTTATAAATTCCCGTCAGCACCCACAACAAAATTTGCCATAATAAAATTGCTAAAATAGTATTGATAATGCCAAATACCAGAATTTAAACAGAATAGTTAAAATGGAAGGTATACTTTACTCGTTGAATGCTTCCCTTAAAGCATTAAATGTTGGATTGAAAACCATGGGTACATTACCGTTGCCTCATCACTTTTTGATGTTCTTAATGATCGTTCCTATAATAGCTCTTGAGCATCCATTAATAACTTTTTGTGACGTATCAGGCACTATTGAACTAAATATTTTTAATTTATTCTGTTCGGTAAAGTACTAATGCGTCCACTTCATATGACATGCAACAGCTGTCAGTCATTAACGCAAATGACATAACGTTACGCAATAGAACAACTCTCACCCCTACTACAGTGACTAATTTTTTCAATGTCATAGTAGAACATGTGTTTTTTTTCATTGCTGATATTGCCTTTACTGGTATTTTTTATTGTTATTAGGAATCGTTGCGTTCCGAATAAATTTCATAGGGAAATCCCGCTTGCCCAGAAGTCAAACTAGAAATCGGCAAAGCGTCAGACATTTAAGGGTACTGCCTCTTCACGTGGGTTTCCCCCATAGCAGACATCAAACTTTCAGTAGTGTTGAGAGCACACTGAGTGAGGGGCGAGCACACTGATTCATCTGTACCGGTGCAGTCCGGAGGTGTTGCAGCGTAGTCAAAGTACTTGCCAGCAGGGCACGCCAGAGGACCGTCTGTTACAGTACCTTCGCTACATTCGTAATACATGGTACAGTCGAAAGGATCCGGACACGCACCATCGCTACAAGCCGTCTGACATGGGACAGGAGGTTTTTTCCTGCAATTTAAGTCCAAGTCGATGTACAGGCCATTTCCCTCTGTGCAGAAGGTCGCACCATTAGTGGTTCCATTTTTATTGCAGAAGAAGATTTTCGTACAGTCAGAAGTATCGACGACAGGTTGATTAGGGTGCCCGCTGCAGATGTTTACGCATTTACCCAGATCGCAAGATTTATGATAAGGCTCATCATCCATGCAGTCATAAACTTGGTAGATGCCTGAAGAGTTGCATTTGTTCACGATGGTGGGATCGAAGTAGTCACACGTGTCACTTTCGCACTGGCAGCTCGAAGCGTCAGCCATGGGAACACATGACGATTGTCCAAATCCATCACACACCTGCGCAATAAAATTTCTTTATTGTGTCGCCGTGGAAAAACGAATTAATTATTATGTTCCCAGGGAAGACCTGGCTCGAAACAATTAATACCGATAGTGGGGTAGAAGATGAATAATTATTTACGTGGTGCAGTGCAGTATCCTGTAAGACGACCGTATGTTTTCGTGTTTATTTAGATGATGCACTGCCGATATATACGATGCTGGCTGAAGCTCTGCTGTTTTCGTGAAACTTAAGACGCAACAGACAAAACCATGTCGCCCACGGGCAAAAGCAGACTCAAAACAACTGATTGCATGTGGACCGTCACTATGTGCCCAGAAAGGCCTCGCTATACTGTTGGTTTTAAACTTATTTCATCAGACATTCGAGCAATAATTAGATTCTTACTGGCGTAGGACATAAGACAATCGCCCAAATGCTGACTTACAGAGCCCAAGAATACTCGCTCAATTGATGACTTACAAAGCCCCAACAATACGCAATCACACCATTTCTTACATAACTGAATGGACATTGACTCAAATCCGTATATAGCTCTAGGGGCATTCAAGCAAATCCTAACTTACATAGTAGACACACGGAGCCCTGCAACAAATTTTTAAATAACGTTAAAGAAACAGGCAAGTAAATCTTTACTTATTTTGCACAAGTAGCACTCAATGAAATCCTTACTCAAATTACTTACATTTCCCATTGAACACTCGGTTAGTTTTTCGATTCTTCCTCCTTCACAGTGAACGGGTTGCAGACAGTTGATGCAGTAGTCGCCGTCAGGTTTCTCAGTGCAGTATACAGGATCGTAGAACTTATATTCCGCTCTGAAAAACCATAGAAAATATCAGCCAGAACGAAACTTACTATTAAAAAGTAGTGTTCTGATACTTTGGCTGTGATCGCTTGGAGTAAGTATAGATGGAGGAGGTACCAAAGACCTACACATCTACGGTGAGCAAACCGTGTTTTTATTGCACGGGCTGGCTGGTTAAAAGAGCTTTCGTAAGTATAAAGGTAAAGTATACTTAGACCACATCCTCACCTGGGAAACCCACATGCACTGGTTTGTGCTGCGGGTATTGGCCCACTGGCCCCAGATGAGAAAGTGTAGTCGCGGTAAATACATGCATTTACTTTGAGGTTGGTGCGTTAGTTTTTCCAGTAAGCATGTTACCCCAGTCAGCTCGTGTTTGAAAAAAAATGGCAACTGTACTGCAAGCACCTTAATTTTACCTCCTACATAATACAGAGTCACTGTGAGAACTTGGCTCCCTCAGGACTTACTGATCAGAAAGCCACCTCGAACATTTTGGTCCCACTGTAGAGTTTCTATGTCGCCTCCATCCATTTACTTCGAAGTGATCCAATCCTAAGGCTAGCCCTTCACCTACCCTGCATCTCATGCCCTGCGGGTTTGTTTTTGAATTTACTGACAGCAAATCCTGACTCTTATGTATTGCTAGTCCGACTATGTAGTGTATCCTAACCTAGAAATTACAGCTTGTAATAAGCACTAAATAGAGTAAATGTATTCAACTGCAAAATACTAGTTACACTGGCAAAATACAAATAGATACTAAATCCTAATTACATTTTTTAAATGTACTTATAGGTATACTAAGTTATTAAATACTTCAAATCGATCTCCTGCCAATCTTATCCAAATGAAAGTGGAGGACATGGAACACCTAAACAGAACGCGTTGGTTTGGTCGTGTTTTGATTATTTACACGCAAGATAGAACTTTTCCGCCAGTCTGAACAACGAGGCGATGCACGTGCAGTGTCCTTGCTGTCTTTATAAAAGGAGTTATTCTGGTATTTTAGTGAATTAGAGGCCTCACCGTCATTAACAAACGAGCAATCAACAAACTGTTTTCTACTCTATTATAAGAAGCAACACAGCTTAGAGCTCCTCACCTGACGCCTGCGGCCAGCAGTATCTGCAACGGAAGAATACGAATTAACATTTCACACTGATATCTTTTCTTATAGAGTAACGACAATGAACGACAATGATGCTATAAATTTTCCCAATAGACATTTTTCCAAGCACCATTCTCGTTCTTTGGTCTACGGTAAAACAATATCTATCTGTAACTTCAATTTTATTGCTAACTGAACCGAAATTGACGTGTTCATTTTATGTTTCAGTATCACAGAGAATCGGTTTCTGGAATTATCGAAGAAGCAATAATTGATACTGAGAGCTACACAAGATAACGATGAAGCGCTGATAGACAGCAGTTTTTCTTTGTCCTTTAAGTCATTTCAGTTAAGAGACTGAACTGCTCAATAATGATTTAGAGACGCAAAATAATGGAGTCAAATGAATGTGTTGATGCTATCGGTAGCTCTGATGCAAACGTTAGGGAAGGTCTCTTTTGAACGATCATCAGTGGTTAGAGTCACAGAAGGTTGCTCAGAAACCGCAGGCACAGAGAGTGACGTCACTGTGGACCAGGGAGCAGTGAGATATCGCGTTGAAAATATTGGTGCTTGAGATTGCTAAGTGTACGCAGTTGATGAAGTGTTAATAAACGGAACATCATTATAATACAGTAAACATCGTAGGGAGTTATTATGGTTATCATTTGTATATATCGCCGGACGCTCTTAACGAAACAGGCAAGCAAAAGGCCATGTTGCAAATTTTCTAATTATGTGGGGGTTTTGATGGCTATCGATAGGCAAAAATTAGACCAGATTGCAGAAGATGGCACCAGGGGTAAACTTTATCCTTGAAGTTGAATGCACTTCTTTCTTGTGAACCAAAAAAAAATCGAAACAGTGAAGATATTTACAGTTTCTTTTAGCGCTGTCATGGCGTAGGATAATTCTTAGTTAATTTTTAGTTTGAAGCTATGGTCTTTGTTCTCAGCTCACGACGTGAAACTTGAGTAAATAATCAAGGAAGAGGCAACTTTTTACAATGCATTTGACGCATAATTGTTTTTTAGGTCGGATTCTTCTTTTGACGAAGCAGTGGTTGCTTGAGAGGAAAAAAGTTGTTGCACTGAAGGAGCATCATACCGTACAAAGGAACCGTAGAAGGGAATTTAATTAAATTTAGAGATCATTCACTGCTTACTAACATAAATCTATTTTTATTTATACGTCATCTGGACCTGTAACAATTTCTAATGACCATTTCAGTACGCCGTTACTGTGTATCCTTCAACGAAAGCATGATC
>LQNS02278070.1:17477054-17500886 GCA_001587735.2 Parhyale hawaiensis
CGGACGTACATACGCACACACACACTTTGCTGGCGCATCTCGTCAGTCTGACCAACCCACCCGAAACATAGCTTTCAAAGTCATGCAACAAACCTCTTGCGAAAATTGCATTGCATCGCTTGTATCCCCAGTCTGTCCCCGGCCTTATGTGGGGATAAGATTCTACCGGGAGCTTTGTTGATGCTCGACGCCCCCGCCTGGCCCAGCTTAACCGCTCCCCTTCAAAAAATCAAAATCGAAAACCCTGAGAAGGAATGAGCAAAACAGCGATGAGCAAGGTAATTCCGTGACCCACTTTGATGCACCGTCACCATAAAGTGATGGTCACTCACGCAACTTGATGCGACTTCCACATTTGCATTCAAACATTGCGTAAGCCTACATAAATGAAAGACATTTTCTGTGAGTTCGTTTAGAAAGTTTTTTTTTTACTGGCGTTCTTTGTCCCCTTACCGCTCATTTTGTGTCTACACAAGTAACATGCGCTATCCACCAAGATACACTTTTTAATTACAATGGGTGAGTGTATACTGCATACGTAAAGAAATTCTAGTTTTAGGACTAATTTGATGTGTTCGTTAACATTGCCTTGTTTGGCGGTGATATGTGCACTAAGAAGACTGTTTAGTTACAAACGTTTCAAGAAAAAATGACGAAAACGAACGATATGCTCGTGAACATTTGTAGCTGCAGGCGATAAAGCTTTGGATAGATGTTGCTGCATAATAAAGAAGGAGAGATAAACAGACTACCGCAAATATTTTCTGACATTTTCGGCTAACCTCAAAAAATGCAGCTATATCTCCTTACCAACCCTAAAGATTTAAATAATCGTTTAATATAAAAATATGTGTTAATTGTAGCAAAACAACGTATTTATATAATAGTTCAACAGCACCTCATGTGATTAAACAATCCTCTCCGGGAGTGACAATCGGGATCACAAGTGGAGCAGTTACAGCACATGAAATACGAGGAGAATTCAAAAAGATCGCGGAATTGCTTAAAATATTTAAAGGTAAAGGTAAAGTCAACATGATCGTACCCACAACTGGAAAACCTGCATGCACTGGTTTGTGCTGCAGATATAGACCAACAGGCTCCGGAGGAGTATACGGCTGCAGTCGACCACAGATGTCTAGAGCTATGGCGCCAATAGCGGAAGACTCCATGCGACAATATCTGGGACCCCCCAACCCTTCCTATTGCTAGGGAAAGTCAGTAACCCGCAGCAGTATGCAGACTGGATGCTGACCAATCACCCGAGGACGCTAAGAAGTTGCCCAGCTGGGAACTGGGCACGAACCAGTGACATTGAGAGTCGACGTCAGACGTTCTAGCCTGCTGCTAGTGCGGGTGTGTTTATTTAACATAAATTCTGTAGCTTTCCTGCGTTCGTTCAAATGTATTGCTCTGCCAAGTGTGGTCCTCTTCTCCGCTGATTCATTCCACCAACTTTGACGTAAGTTGCTGCACTTGAATAGGCAAATGAGCAATTACTCATTTGAGCATCACCATGAAGCGTTTGGTATCGAAGTCAATGGAAGTTCGTTACTACCAAATTTTCCTGCGCCTTGATGTCTGTGGGGTGAGTTGTAATTGCGTTGCGTTCATATGAATAAGAAACAAAGTTTAGGCCTTTGTTTTGACAGCGGATTTGATACAAACAATTCTTAGTACTTTGATATTAGCAAAAATGAGAGAAATTTTCCGCAAATTTTCCTGCAAAGGGGCTATGTTTTTGCCGACGTTTGTCTGATTGTCTCTTGGTGTGCTTACCTGAAAGGTAAATTAAAAAGTTATGGACTCATCAGTATGAAACTTAAAGTAAATGTTTGATTCGTTTGGACCAACAGATGTTTAACTTCGGTGAAGATCCGTTCAGCCATCTGTTTAAACGTTTGTGTGACTGTTTTTCTTGATAGTATGACTCAAAAAGTTATGGATATATCTTTATGCGAAATTTTCAGGAATCGTTGGAAACATTACGAGATGCGAAGAGCAATTTATAAAATTTCTGTGATGATCTGTCGGCAGGATGTCTCTTCGTCCCTCTGTTTAATTTTATGTAACACGACTCAAAACGTTATGAACAAATATTTCTGAAATTTGCAGTAATTTTTAGAAATGTCACACGGTAAAATGATCATATTTTTGGTGACAATCCATGATTTGTTTGTGTGTTTGATTATATGTTTGTCAAAGCATAACTCAAAAAAATTTTGGACAGATCTTCGAGAAAACTTCAGGAACTATTATAAATGACAAGAGATATGAATGATAGCTGTTTCTTCTGTAGGGTCTCTAATTATTTCTGTTCTTACTCTCTGGCTGAACTTAGATATGGTATTGTCTATTACAGCCATGGGAAAGTTACGGTTGGTGAATATCAGATATATATGACAGCATCCAGCAACTTCACGAATTCAAATCTCTACTGGAAACCTTCTGTGTACTCAACTTCGCGTATGAGCTAAGTGTCAATAATAAAATCAATTTTGTCGACGTTTCAGTCGACGGCAGCACCAACCGTTTCATAACAGCACTCTACCAGGAACCAACCAGCACCGGAATATATCTCAGCGCTAAAAGCGAATGTCCACAGAAGTATGAGAACAACACCGTCAAAGCATTAATTCACCGAAGCTACGTATAAAATATCATTCACCTGGAGTCACATTCATCAAGCCGTGAACAAGATAAAGCAAGCCCTCATCAACAATGGCTACTCCAACCATCAATTCGACGCAATCCTACGAATCTACGTCGACAATGAAAACAACACTGTTACCAGTCCAGCAACCACCCACACCATCTGCTATGTAAATTAAATGTAGAAAGCATACCGAACGGATGAACGTATACTGAAGAATATCATAAGAATCCACACAAGATGCATAAACGCAGCAGACAGCCTAAAACTTTACATATACTATAAGAACCCGTCTATCAGCTTATTGGTAATGCGTAACGACCCTAATGCAGTGAAACCAGATCTCAAACACACCAATGTCTTGTATTAATATACCTGCACAACAGGAGACTGTAGGCTCTAGAAAACATCACACATAGGTATGACTACAACCACATTATCCCGACGGTTAACACTGCATCTGAATTCAGGAGCCCCCAAAACGTACATGCAGCAATACCACAACGCAAGCTTGACAAGGGAAATGCTCGACAGGCACGAAAAAGCTACAACAGCAGAAATACCACCAGCGCCTACAAATAACAGAATTCCTCCTCATCCGAAGCCTGCAGCCCACTATCAACGAGCAAACCACTGGAACACGCCGGTTATTGAAGCTACATGGAGAACTCAGCACATGAATCAACTGCTGCACCAACAATCAGTTGGGCAGCCACCATAGCCCATCAACCAATCACCTACGTGCTCACCAGTCTGCTTGCGCTCCAAAATCTATTTCTACATGATAAAATTTCCAAGAACTCAGATATTATCGCAACCACTCAGCGTCCTCACCATACAGTTAATAGCCTGAGGATGATCGATGCTTGGTCGAAAAGCGTCGCAAGAAGCTCACCAAGGTACAGCGATGGATCATGGAAGATGCCACGGAAAAAACAGCAGTAACATCAGTACGAAGCACTCAACACTGAACAATTATTTCACCGAAGACAGAGGAACCGTTTTTAAACTGAGACAGTTGGAAAAACTTAATAAAGATATAGTAAATCTAAAATTTGGCATTGTTTTTAACCTAACATATATGTATATATAACAGACATGTTCACACTGTAAAAAATACACATTCCTATGAAAGTAAAACTCGAACATTCATGTGAAAGTGAAACAGGCGAGCTTGTACCATTTGAACTAACCGACTCTTGTATCAAAACTTCTGATAATTGTTGCTAGGCCATGAGTTTCTAAAGACAATATGGTTTTTGGGAGATATGAAATAATATTTGCAGCTACCGATGTCATGCGCATGGGAAAGAAGCACCAGTCGTGCTTGATAAAGTTGCTTTAAATACCACATCATCACGCCAGCAAAAGTGCATTCATTGCTTCTTCCCAGGTCCTGAACAGAAGTGTCCTAGTGTAGATTTGCTCCCGTTTCAATAAGCACTGCTTTTATGAAAACTGATGTTTGTATTGGAGGGTTACACTTCATCTAACTGGTTCTGCAACTATTTGGAATTTTTTGCATTGTCATGATATCTTACTTCATGTTAAGTCGGAGATATTTTTTGGATGCTTCCATTGTTTTCCAATTTTCCCCTCAACTTGAGATAATACTTTAAACTTTGGAGGGGAGGGGGTACGATGTTTTCATAACTGTATGTGACTGTTCACTATGAACCTTAGCTATCACAAATTCAGTGGCAGAAGCTTATGTAAAAGGAGACCTAAGCTGTTCTTCATACTCATCACCCGAGGTGGGATGACGGTACAGTAGCCACTAATATATATTGAAAAGCAAGTACGTCCACTTCCCTAAGCTCCAAGGGAAAATATGCCTAATTTTCTTTCATCAAACCTGAGGTTGCTAAGAGGATTCAAACTATTGATGTTACAACACTGTAATCGTAATTATAAGCAATTAAATGCTGAGTTTGTCTTACTAAATGTTTCAAATGGAATATATATATATATTTACCGCTCCCCTAACTACCCTTTTGTTCGACCTAGAGTCTCTAATCTCTAACTTACATGAAAATAGCAGACCTTTTAGAGTAGAGTGCGTAACAGATAATTAGATATTCTGAAACTCAGCGAGGAAACTCTCTTATAAGTTTGAAAAATTGGGTCTTGAAGAACAGGTGTCAAAAATGGGTGCGTAGCTACTGCATTGTTCCATCTTATTATGTTTAGTACCAATTCTGGTTCAAGCCTCTGGTCTTTTTATTAAATACTCTTAGGCCGCATGAAACGTAGAGAACATAGTGCGGTAGATCTGCTGTATCAGACTCATATTTATATAATGGATAGTGATTATGAATAGATATATATCAATAGGTATATATTACATATTTATATAATGGCTAGGGATTATGAATAGGTATATAAGAGGCAACTCTTAGATGTGTAGCATGTAGGTGTGTTATAATCTGTTTTGCAGCCGATTACTAATCAGTATCTGCATGCTTCAAATTAAATCAGTGTACAGTCTGGCTTCCTTCTTTCTTCATTTCATCATTTTCTGTATTAGTAACAGTTCTTTTAGCAATATAGAAACATCTTAGGAGGTATTTCATTATCTTGAATATTTGCACTTAGATCCTGTTCTGCTCTGTACCTCATAATAATTATTGTATCATATTTTTTGTTGGCTTAATACTTTGTGTAAGACTTCTTTGCAGCTTTTTTTCAACATAAATTTCTGAAGGAGCGAAAAGAAAAATGCAGCTGCTAATATTTTCCATGGTAAGTATTTTTTTTGGCTTTAACTTAATTCGCATGAAAAGTTCTTTACGGTGGGCGGTGGGAATGCCAGAAAAAGTTCAGATACATATAAAATTTCATCACAAAAAATAAATGAGTAAAAACACATGTGAAACCTCGATAGAACTATTTATAGTGTGACCATTTTATCAAGGCAGTTTGGCTGTGGTCAAATTTCTGTAGATCGTTGCCAATTCTATGGGTATTTCTGAGATTTTGTTCGGCCCATATCTTAGCCCCACCCACTACCTGTATATAGAGAAATATCAGAAATACCCATAGAGCTGGCACCGCTGTAGAGGATTTGACCACGACCAAATTGCCTTGGTAACATGGCCAGGCTATAGTGGAGTTCACTCATTGAGAAAAGGTTCCCTCGATTGTTGCTCGCTAGTTTTTTCGATCCAAAGAAATTTATCTCTTCCCGTGTTGCACTCCATGAGAGCAGCAGTACCGATCGTGATAAAATCGCAGTTAAGCTTTCAATATCTCTTCTGCATTTTCTTTTTCCGAAAGTGAGAGCTTGTGTATCTACTAGAGTCCCAATGTTATAAACACCTTCGATGCCTATAAAGTTTTTTCGGACAGGAGTCAGGTGACGTTATGTACGCCGCCCATCCTTTGCACAGGTGATGCTGCAGTCCGTAACCAGCAGAGGGAGTTGCAGGGTGTTACATCATCTCCTCTTTGCACGTAACTGCTTGAAGCTGTATGGTTACAATAGAAATCAAGAAATATACGAAGAAATACATAAGGATGCATGAAATGTCGCAATTGTGGACCAAAGATATAGGATTGCACACTAAATGATCACGTCCCTCTCAATAATATATTATTATTGATATTATTTGTGCTTATCTTATATAACATCATTCATAGAGGAAGGCTATTATGTTACTCACATGTACACATTACCAATCAGCGAGGGCGCCATATGATCCTTTGTCTAATGAGTTGACGTTACTCTGATGCTCATTTTTTCTTCGTATGGTTGGCTGGATCTCCCGCCCCTAACATAATTCTGGTCCGTTTCTGAAGCTAAGAACGCAAATTAGCTTCTGGGGAAGCGAAAAATTCTGCTTGGGTTTCTTACATATATTGCCTGCTCAAAACTCATCCATGACGTCTGATGCAGATCTACTGACTGAAAAAAATGTCATTTTGCTTGAATACGATCGTTCGATTGACTCGAAAGAGTTGGTTTAAGCCAAACCCACTTCTTCGAAACCTCAGACAGATGCCCAGGGTTTTCCCATCTAATTGGAGTTTGGCGTTAAGCTTGAATCACTTATTTATGAGGCAACCGAAAACTCAATCATGGTCCAAATTTAGGTTGCTTCAGCTCTCTCAAGAGTTGCTTTTAACTCTTGCAACGTGATTTTAAGTGGCGTACCAACGCTCTTGTCGGAAGTCTCAGAAACGAAGGATTGGATTGGATCGACTCTGACGAACCAGTCAAAAATGCTATAGTCTTTATCAGGGCAATGCTCTAGCTGTGATGGAGGCCGGATTAGAAGCAGGGTGGCGCTCAGTTTAATTTCCGTCTCAAAATATAGGAGCGTGCATCACATTAAATACTGTAGGAAAGCATGACGCACACGAGTTTTGTCAAGTCGATGAAATTAACATGGAATTAGTTTAGAGTAATATACTGTATATGTCGGTATGGATCAATCAACGATTACCTGGAAAAAATATGTGAGTGAAACAAGTAGGTTACTTATCATATTTTGTAGGCAAGTTTATCGTTCAATAATGTAAGGTCCTTTTGATTTGTTCCAGATCCTGCTCACCGTTGGCGTCAGGTGAGGAGTTTTAGGCTAACAATTTATATCTAAGCTAGTTATAGTGGTTTACTCCACTATCAAAGAATATTACTGAATATGAGGCTAATACATTGCAGGGGTTTCTCGGTCAACATTTAATGCTCATACCCCCAGTCGTAATTCTCCAATAAGGCCAGGGCAACACCAACACAGAAAGAGACGCGACGTGCGACGCCACATTGTTATATATGAAAATACGTAACGTCGTGTACAGCAATTTTCTGTCCCCACCGACGCAACCCAGATCGCGCAATACACAGTGCATTACTGTCAGTCACAGAGAACATGTCTCCGCGAAAACTTGAACTGCCTTACTTGTGGCGCTGATTTGACCTAGTCGAAATGGGACAACCGCGTCATGGCTTCACCTGCAGCTCAAAAAGCACAACTTTCTGCTCTGTCGCACCTACATATTCCCACACGTAGAGTCTATTACCCAAGTGATCCCTGAAGTTCAGCAGTAATATGTATATGATTCAAATCTTAATGAGTCTATCAATCTTAATTAAAAGAAGCATGAAAGGAGAGCGTAAGAAAATATAAAGTATGACGAAGAGCGAGAGAGAGGGGGAGGGAGGGTGAGTCAGAGGACACTTGGAGTCACGTTTTATCTACCTTAACTGCTTCAACTACCTGTCTCTGCACTTTAGCGATGGTAGCTATACTGCATGGTCTGCATCAGTGGCTCAGGAGCTTCTGTGGTCTGTCTCACTCTTGGATTCCAGTGAAGTTGCCTAACTGATGAAATGGTTTGCTGAATTGCGCTTCTTATTTTTTCTTTGTGGCATGCATTCTTGAGCCTGATGTCTTTTTAAATTCGATGTTCTATGACAAACATCAAAATAATGTAATATGAACAATACTTAAAATTCGCAATACAACCATGGTGACATATTTCGCTAACTAGTCATTGTTCATAAATGATACGGATGGCCTTCTTTAGGGCTATCAGCATCTAATTTCGGTTGTGAATCTCATTAAAATTAAACTTTTGATTGCCACGTTCAGTAATAACCAAAACTGTTTCTTTGCTTGAAAAGAAGCAAGCTGACTACACTGATGCCTTTCTCCAGCTAAATATTGGATCTTTCAATAAGGGCGTGCAATTTTCAAATGTAATAAAGGAAGTGTGCATGAAATATGCAATGATTTCGTCGAAATTTGAACGAACATTTTTTGCCATTTATGGAATATGACGTCGTTTGAGCGTTCATGGTGTCATTGCTTGATACCACGTATTTGGTAGATCCAGTTTTCGATGACTTTGTACCCTAAATATAGCTAAATTTGTTAAATAACGTTTGTCATGCTGACTTTCAGTTCATGAACTGTTTGCGGTTGATTCTCATAGACATGCGATTTAAGGTTTCCTCCCCCAAAAACAAGAAGTCTGTTTTAGATCGCACCATCTATCGGTAGGTGGCCAACTCTCATCGCCGCTCTTAGGTATAAATCTGGCCTCAAATATCTGGTGCAGAGAACCCATCCACTGTGTGGCACCAAGAGCCGGCCTGTTGGAACCACATATATGTCGTCGAATACGTGCCAAGTAAAAATATTCTACTGACTTTCTATTTCGTACCTAATGCCATAAAATTTTCTTTCAAATTTAAAATAAATTGAGTAGATATCTCAGACACTTGTTATTTCTTACATGAAAATATTGAACTTCTTCATTGAAAGACTTAGGACGCCTTCGATTGGATCATCAAAGTCGATCTGAGCAAAACACACTTCACTTACCTTATCCGGACCTGCAGACAGGAACTTGGCTTTGTCATTTTGAATCGCGCTGCAGTTCTCAAAATCAACTCGATTAAGTTGAGCCTACTGATATTTCCATTTTATGAAGCAAGATTGAGTTTGTTGAAGTCTCGCAGTTGATTAATTTTCAGTTAATGCCAGAAACTTGAATAAACGGGTGGAGGCCAGGGCACTTGCCTGCAGTCTTGGACATGTTAAGTGAAGTGCGCTTTGCTTAGATCGACTTTGACCACCCAATCAGAGGCGTCCTAAATCCTTAGGTAATGTTGGAAATTCAGCTGAGGACGTGTTAAGCTGGTCCCACGATACGGGATAGTGATAAATTCCTGACCCGATATATTGAATTTCATCCGTTAGGGAAATGTATTTTGGTTAGAAACGAGCTAGTTTCAGGCCCTCCTCTTTCGTTGCTGCCCTAGCCGAATTTTTAGCCACTCAAGGTGATGACTTACTGTCTTATCTTTCATGGTAGTGCTAGGGCACTACCACCATTTGATAATATTGATCACTCGATCTAGCATTTCCGACCAATTTCTCTTACGCTTGATAAAGTAAGGGGCTGCACTTCTTTGGAGCATTAAAATAAATGTTTTAAAGCGGATGGTAGAGGCAGTTAAGGTTCATACCCTGATGCCGTTCGAATACTGGCTTACGTTGCGTCAAAATTTTTAACAACATGAGCAGGAGGGATGCTGATGCCTTACCAAAGTTGAACTGGGAGCTCTCATCTGTTTCAGCGTTTGATTCGAAGATCGAGCTAGCTGATGGAGATTACCTTTTAAGTCAATCAGCATCACAATTTCAAAGACGGCAGGGGTATACATGCATTTTTCCGTCACTTGAAACTGCACGAGGGATGTTATTCATTATTATTATCATAATTATTTCAGCCAGATGCTCTTTGACAAATAAGATCTAAATTACCATTCACTACTCTTGTAATATTTTACTCAGGTAGTAGCGGCAACATAGAGTGCGGAACTCGACGCGCTGTCTAGGCGTTTGATATCTGTACAGCTGCAGTGGGGAGGGGGTACTTTATTTTCTTAGAAATAGGGAGAGGAGAGTAGGGGGCAATGGTCGTTCCGTAAGAGCCCTCCGTCGATGATGCAATATCTCTTGATGGTTCGAGGTCGACTGCAGCCATGCAATCCTCTAGAGCCCGTTGGCTTATATCTGCAACACAAACCAGGGTGCGTAGAATTCTTAGTAGGGGGTTCGGTAAAGTTGGCTTTACCTCTGACTTTACCAGTTGATATACATGGAAACTCCTGTAATATACAATTCATGTGCTGAAAATGTAATTGCAAAATTATGGATTTCATTCAATGGTATTGAAATACCTTTCTGTATTGAGTATGCGAAGCAAGAGTAGTTGCTACGTAAAGACCTGCTTGGACAGCAGGATGCGTCTCAGGGGACATAGGAATGCTGAGATCAACCCGTTAACACAAGAAAAATTGAATAGATTGGCAAAATAATTACAATGTGAAGTTCTTGAGGTGAATTGCAATTTAATATATTTTTTCACAATTTTTCAGAGCTGAATACAAGTTTAATGACATATTTTTCTGCCAAGATAAACCCGATGGATACTACTGCTTCAACTGTCTGCAGCCTGTACACTGTGTTGAAGGAGATGTTGGAATATTAGATAACTGTCCATTGGGCAAAGTAAGTAAATATTTTATTGAGTGCCTCACAGGGTTGCAAAGAAAAGAAATGGAAGATTTTTCCGCGTGTCCCGTGGGCTGAGTGACAACTTCATCGATGTCTCAACCCTACAAATAAGGTTTTATAGCAAAGACGGAGGAGGGAAACCACATCCGAAGCAGCAGTATTGACACAAGCTGCGCCGATGTAAATGTCTAATTGTCGTATCTTTTCAAGAAAAATGTCTTCCAAATCACTGTTATAATTCTCTGATCAACATGGTACTCTGCCACTGAGTTTGTGTTGTGCTTACTTACACTCAGAAAAATGAAACTGTTAGGTCCTGCCGTTTTGCCATTGTCCTGGGGGAAATGATTGCTGTTAACGTTGTTGACTAAAGTGGACTAAGCTTGAAGTTGTCACTGTTAACCTGAGCTGCAGTCCTAATTAGTTTTTCTACCATAATTAAAGAGGTTTCACTGTATGTACATGCGATGCTTCGAACAATACTAAGTTAACAAAAATTAATGACTGCTAATTCGCAGGTATGCGATGTTACTGGACCTGGGGAATCGTCATGTGTTCCCATGGCTAATGCTACAGGCTGTCACTGCACTACCGACGTGTGTGACTCCATTGATCCCACCATTGTGGATAAATGCAACTCCTCAGGCATCTACCACATCATTGACTGTTACGACGACTATTCACAAACCTGCTCCAAGGGAGAGTGCTATGACATCTGCAAGGGACACACAAATCAAACAATCGTTGACACTTCTGACTGTACTAAACTCTTCATCTGCGATCAAAATGGAATTGGCATATCTTACTGTCCAGAGGAAGAGGGGTTATACATCGACATAGACGGGTCATGTAGGCCAAAACCTCCTGTACCATGTCAGACAGCCTGTATCGATGGTGCTTGTCCGGATCCTTTCGATTGTACTAAGTATTACAACTGCAGTGAAGGTACTGTAACAGACGGTCCTCTGGCATGCCCTGATGGCAAGTACTTTGACTACGCAGCTCATCCTCATCATCCACACTGCAGAGGTACAGATGAATCAGTGTGCTCGCCCCTTACTCAGTGTTCCCTCAACACCACTGATATATAGTTCGCTATCTACCATAGCGTACCCGCACGTGAAGAGGAGACTCCCTTAAATGTGTGAGGTTATGTGAGATTACAAAGCAGATATACTTCCGACGACTTTTGATTTTATAATTACACAAATTGTAATTGTACTGTATACTCTGTCGGGATTATTGCACTGTCTCTGCGTAGAGACAGAAGGTTAAAACTTTAATTAATTGCTTTTATAAATACTATCAATTTGTGTGCCCTACCATGCCAGTACCAGCTATAACCTTGTTCAATGGGGGTAACAACGAGTATATTTTGCCTCAAGTACTTTAGTAACATATATATTACTTTAGAGGGTAACCCGACGAAGTGTGGTAATCCTCGAAATCTCTCAGCGGAAATGAAAGGCACTAACGGGCGAGTTATTGCGCTGGCAGATTAAGACTTTTTTTGTATGTGGTGATTTTCTGTGTTTTACATAATGTTGTATATGACTAGAGATTGAATAACCTTACTTGTCACAGCGTTTCGTTAAATATTGCAGCTCCTCGACTAAGTTGAATGCAAATTTTATACAGAAAAACTTTCTATAAACGGAAATGCAAGTTTGTTATTAATAAATAGAGCCCGGTTCCTAGCATTTATTCTATTATTGGTATAACGACTGCAAAAAAATTGCATTTATTACAAAATGCTCTTATGCTACAAGCAATGTACCTAATTATGCCGTTTTTCAAACGGAATTTGATCTTGTAGCAAACTAGTCCCTTTGGTGAAAGTTGGCGTAGAACTGAAGGATGCACCTGCTCTTCCTTCAAATTATAGGTAACAAAGGATACAAAATAAAAAAACATCGGCTATGCAGAACCTTGATCTCCATATATTTTCCAACAATGCATGATAGACATCTGCGTACATATGTATGTATTCTTAATGCGGTTTGCAAGTCATCGTTAGGCATGGGCTTGCTCCCTAAGTATCTACTTAGTGATCAGTAGAGCCCGGATCTCTAGCATTTATTCGATTATTGCTTTTACGGCTACAAATACAAATAAAGATTTGCATTTATTGTAGAATATGCTACTCTACTATTAACGGTATTTTGACCAGACACTAAGCCAAAAAGTAGTCATTATTGTATCAGACAGGGACAGGTACACGCCATCACGGCAAGATGGCTTTTATGGACTAACTTAGTTTGTGAAAAATGGTTACAATGTAAGTGCGGTATTCTGCTAATAGGATCGACAGCAAATATATTAACGGAGATGCACCACACACCTGGTACATCTCCCCCTTATAGTTATCGAAGGAAGAACAGGGAGGGTGGTACAATGATTACGTCCCATCAGTAGCCCGCAGTTTCCAGAGGAGTGTTAGGGCGCTGGCACACCAAACGCGGTTCAGCGAGAAGTTTGCAGGCAGGCAGTTTTTGAGAAGCACGGAGTGCATTGGAGCGTGTACACCGAACAGCGGCAGGTGTACACGCGCTGGCGGCGGGCGGTGCGACCTACTGCTGTGTGCCTTGCCAAATGTGTGATACAGGCTGCCACTCTTTGGGAATTTTCTCTAGATCTTCTGAATTTATAAGGGTTCCAGGAGTTTTCAGACCAATTTAGGAAATTTTTCCAAGCCTACTACTTGAGAATTAAATAAATAATTAACTTCTACCTGTTACCACCACATACATTGAGATAAGCGTGAAGTTTTTATTTCTATTCATTTATAACTATTTCGGGAATTTCCTCAAGATCTGGTAAAATCTAGAGCTCCCACCTACTTGGGGAATTTGAAAAACTCTGAGTTTCATCGCTGGACTGCGATCAGAGTCCACCAGGCCGTTGATCGCAGAGGTTCTGCGTCAGGTGCGCACTGCTGCTCAGTGTTGCCAAATGAAATTGGGACTTTCTTGCAAAATCGCTGCCGAAAAAATCAGAATCTATAGTTACAAAGAAAGGGAAAAGATTGTGATTCACATGTACTGGTTTCCTTTCCTGCTGAATGGAAGTTCCAATGCAGTCATTATAATTGATAGACAAGCTGTGGTTTCGGTACGGGAGCTATGATCGTTTTGCCATAGAAATCCATCAATCCAATGTCGTTGATGGCAACTTTCGGCAGTTTGAAGTGTTCGTAACATTTGCTATGCCTCCTTAGGCCATATTTTACAGTAAGAATAGCTGATAGGATAGGCAGTTGCATTTTGTTTCTAACCCTTTTTTTCACGGCGTTCATGCGCTCGACTTCGGTGTTCGAATGGAGTAAACTTAGTTTTAAAGCAACTGCTGTCAAATCCTTCAATTGGCCGAATCCGGAACTACAAAAAACTAATGATTTGCAAGTAGTGATATCATTACATTCATTCAGTTACAAGCTAAGTTTGCTGTCAGTAGTTAAAATTTAATTGAAATAAAGAACTATAACAATCTCCACTACGTTTGCACACATAGTGCGATGTATCACTGCTTTAGCATCGGAGTTGGTATTTTTGCAAAAGTCGTCCAGATGATCGCAGGAATACAATGTTGCATGACAGTAGGTATACATGGCTGAGTTGACTTCCTCCGTAGTTGTCTTATCTTCTTCAACAATGTATATAAATCGTAAAAGAAGTACTCTGACATGGACTGGCGAGTTTGTGCTTTTTGTTTAACTTTTGAGGGTACTTCGCGTTATCATTACTAATTGCGAGGCGAAGGATATGCTGAATTACTTTAAAGTTTAATCGGCACTAAGAATAAGGATCATAATATAAGAGATATGGCATTGCACTGAATAGCTCCAGTACAGGCAAAGGACGCGAAGGCGATAACTCGAGCTGCGTAACACAGCTCGTCGCTCCGGCAGTGCGTGTGTGTACGAGCCTCAGCCGTAAGCAAACTCAAGTCAGAGACAGAGCTAAGCGATAGGTTCAAACTGCGTGGGGTTTAACGGGCAGTGGGGGCTGATGAGGGAACGGGGGTGGGAGGCATCTTCTCGGAGCTTTATGGATGCACTGCGGAAACCGCAGGAGAAGGTGAATGGCAAGATACAACAGCCTCGTAAGACCCACATTGCCCTCTGCCTCGGTTCACCGAGGAACTGTAGAGCTGTTTAGCCCCATTTAGTGTGCGATGAGTTCACTTATTGCATTTTTAATGTCCTGCACTTCGCTAACAACTCGGTCATTGGCATGTTTCAATATTGAGAGCTCATGTCGTTGAGCTTGTAATTCCTCGACCAGATGCTTATCATTAGGTTGCACCTTACTTTTCTGTGTAACGTTTTTCTGACACATCATAACGATATTATACGGACTGCTGCAGACTAGCGCTGGCAGCTTGTCTGCATCATATAGGTCAAATATCTCCAGGAGTTTATTGACGACTGTATGGGGCAGACGTGGCTTATTTTTGAGAACACGCTTCATGTCCTTTTCTCTCCCTTTTCACATTCTTCGGATTATAAAGTCTCATTGACAATGACTGAAATAAAATTGCTAAGCATTTGTTAACAATTTGCTTCACGTAAACTCAACATGCTCAAAAACAAAAAAGCCACTGAATCTATGCAATCAGTTGCTACCTATTTTCTTTGGTAGAAAATCCATTTTTTTAGCAGTGCAGCATTTCGCAAGCCAAGTCATGTTAACAGCAATGCTATCGAAAGAGCATAGAGAAACATGCCATATATATAGACTCGTGATGAGCGAACTCAGAGAAAGTCAGAAATCACACCCTGCTGCCTTAGGTGAAACTGACATGAGCACTCAGTGAGCAGTAGTTCAAGTTGTCAGTCAAAAGAAATGTAATCATGAACTAGATATTTTGCTAACCAATAAACTATTGCACAAAAAAACTCTTGGAGGTTGTGAGCAGTAATGGTTTATGAGTAACAAAGAGCCTAATAAGTTCTTACTTCGTTGTTTGTGCTATCCTAATATACACAAGATTTGACTGTCACCTGAAATCTGGCATTGCTTCAAGGCCTCCTTGAGCTGATTTAGATAGCTACACTAAAGCATTTTAAAATGAACATTAGGACTTCAGTTATTAGCAAAAACGTCATACAAGTGTAAGAAATGTGTTTACTACTGCAAGGCCCACTACCTAACACATCAATTTGGGCAATTTGGTTTTAGGCATAAATATAATTGATGAGGCTTTAAATGCCAAAATTGTGATAAATAAAACAGCATCATGATTGCGGTGCATAGGTAACTAATAATTCAATTGGGCTGTCCACCAATAATATACTTTGAATCCTTTGATAACTGTGGTTCTAGATAATTAATAAATAAGTTTCTTCATTTCTTTGCTTAGTTTGAACCTTGAAGTTATCACTTTTTTGTTTGGAATCCTCGAGTATAGTTAGGCCCTCCAGTACATTGAACTCAAGGGTGAGGTGAGGGATCAGCTTCTGAACATATTTTTGAAGTGTGCAATGATGAATAATGCCCTATGTGATTTAGTAGCCTAGTGTTGAGTATATTTAAACTGTTATTCACAGCTATACAGCTTTTATTTGCCCTAAAAAGTGCTTCCTTTTAAAAAAAAAACTACTGGCTGGGTTTTAGGTAGGTTTTATTGGGTGGCTTTTTTAATGCCAACCCTACTTGAATGCCGTATTTTCCGAGAGAGTAACCACATTGTGCAAGAGATGCGGCAGCATTGTAACTGACCCAGCTGGAAAGTTGCATCAAAAGACAGTAACGTCTGTAACACTAATGAAAGACTGAACAAAAAAAAGTCCTTTTGACTCAAAAATCTCTATCACATTCACTTTTAGCAGCTCTAAAATCTGAAATAAGAAGAGAAACACTCCGAAAACGCAAATGTCCGCCAAGCAACACAAAGTTGACGAAAAAAAACTAGTCCTGCGACCGATATTTTCATTTCATGATCAATAAAACTTGGTTATTTATGCGTCTTAATATCCCTAACAGCTGCTATAATTGTTCCCAAAATTGATCCATATCTTTTTCAGCTATGTTCTGGAAATCAACACGACAAACATACTGTATGTATAGTCAAGCACACAGCGGGACCTAAAGATCATCATAAAATTTAACCATTTAATCCTCGTTACATTCCTAAAAATTCATATATATTTCGTGAATATCTGTTTCTAAACTTTTCAGTTAATTTACAAAGAAAAAATAACAAACTAACAGTTAAGAACATCTTTACTAAAAGTTCATCATCAGCTGTTCCTAACATACCATACAATAATTGTTGCAAATTTCATGAAGATCCGAGTATAAGTTTCTGTGCCGTCTTGAAGACAGACGGAAAGAGAGAGAGATGGACAAACTCCGAGAAAAGCATAGCCTCCTTGGCGGAGGTACTTATCTTTTGCTCTGGAAACAAACATACTTTGGGGTGGAGACATTTGAAATTTTCATAATAAATGTTTACCGTAAAGCTATCGGAAAATCAGTTCAGTGGATGCGCTTACTCATCAGACCCGAAATATATATTTTCTTTTGGAGAAAAACAGTTTATGTTATTCAAACTTGGAACATAGATGAGTTTTTTGGCGAGCAAACAAGATCACGAAAAACACAGAGAAAAATCAAATCTATTTGGATTCAACACAAGACGATAATTGTCCTCAACAGCGTATTACATACTAAGAGGACTGAGGACATGCAGTGCTTAGGAGCCACAGTTCATTCACTACAGATAGTTATGTCAGCTCTAACGCCCTGGTGGCCAATTTCCGCCAATCACAGACCGCCGTCAGTGGCGTCAATTTCAGCCAATGGGCGACCGCAACGTCACTATGCTGACGTAAATAAATGAGGCCGCGAGGGACGGCTTGTTGTACTACAGTATACCAGAAGGACTTTCCCGCAAATTGTTTGTCATTTAGGCCTATTACCTCAAATTGGAACTACCCATACACTTAATTACATCAGAAAAATAAAATAATAGACCACAGAAGTGATGCATTGCATTGCATCTTGATTTCCAGCGCCATGAAAAGAATGAAGGAAATCATCCGAAAATGTTTACCTAGGTTAAAACGAATGCTTTGCTCAGAATAGAATGATTCGCATAGGTTTAAAACGATGAAATGAGAAGATTTTCATTCGCTAAGAATACTTACCGATACAACAACAGGTTATAAAGCAGAATATTATACATACATGAAACGCACAATAAACTGCAATTGAACAGTTTTACAAACGCTTAAATAATAGACAATCGTGACTCACACCTCGCCTCTCTCACATTGTGGATTTACCCAAGATGCCTCGGTTTTTGGATTACCCAAGATTCCTTGCTGCAAAAGGACTGACGCTATTGGCTGATACACTTTTGTGTGATATCAAGATGCTGCAACTGCAGGCTTTATTATCAGACATGACTTCTATAGTAAGTGAACTGTGGTAGGAGCACAAAACCGCACCGCCTTCGGTTTGCTGTGTTGAATTATTGCGTACAAATTTTAGGAATGTTTGATGCTCTTAGTTGGGCAGAATAATTGATGTAACCTTCTTATCATTAACTTGTTCGAAGTTTCAGTCGCTTTGGATTTAGGCTGCTTAATATATATACTTGTCTGTCCACGCAATAAGTGGTCAAAGGAGTTGAGCAATCTTCATAATTTTCGTAGGGAGTTTGGTCGGTTGACCTAGATGTGACCCAAGCCAAGAAACCATACCTAGCTGACCATAAAAACTGACGGCGTTGAATTTTCCTCCACCGGAGCGATTTGCCTCCACCTCGGCAGATCGTCTGGAGAATGGGGTGTTCTATTTTTTTTCCTATATTATTATTGAAGAGCTAATCCATGGAAAGAATGCGGCTGTGCCCTTGCCTCTTTCATCGAAAATGACTACGTTGAATTTGCCCCTACCGCGGGTGTTGGTCTTACGCCACGGGGTGTTCTAGTTTGAAATGATATGGACAGCCACGATAGGCAGCTTTAGATGGTTCCAGTAATGAAGGGTTATATCAGCATCAAAAGGTCAAAATGTCATTTTAATATCAACTAACGGCTGTCCTGGTATCTTTATCTCATGGTTAATTATGCACTTATAGCACATGGCTACCAATATGCATGCACTCTGTATTATTATTGTGTTTTCATTAAGTTTTCAGCAATACTCGGATTTCTTAACATCCCTTTTCTTGCGGCTATTGGGATGAGCTCTACCAAAAGCTCCACATACATCACTTTCTGGGATTATTGCTTCAAATTTGTCGTTGCATGTGATTCTAAAGACTGTAAAGTGCATTACACGTAGAATATAAAATTTAGTGCCAATTTTTCCTATGAAATTTTAATATTCCTAATAATTATGACGAAATTTCAATTATTTATGATGTCCAAAATTATGATAAATATCGCCCACTGAAGATATTGACATATGACTTTAGATTCCTTGCCCTGCAACCCATTCCTTACGGTATCACCAAGAACTTAGTCTTGGTTTGAGATCTCTGTGATTATTAGAAGTCTTTTTATCAGTGCTTACGTAAATCGACCTTGAGGCCCATTTACGAAAGGCCCTATTTCAGTGAGTGGTCAGTGTAGTCTATGCTACTACTTATAAGTTACGTAGTACGATAATATGAGTTTTCTTTACAGATAAAGAAGATATATGCAGAGTAGGTACGACAAATATTGCGGTACGTCTGATATTTTGTCCAGGGACTGTAACGATTGGACCTGGCTCCGTGGTAACGTACCGACCCAGGCCTGCACTTTAGGCCTTGGCCAAGCCCGGCGTCCCTCGGCGTAAAGCAAGTTTATAAGAGGACTTTCCGGCTCCGGACAGAAGCAGTACTATCCCGAGGAGCTTCAATAGAGAGAAGGGAGCCAGGAGCCTCGTCCGTAAAGCTCAAGAGTCGCTTATGGCTGAAGCCAGTCGCCGTATGCACCAATCGCATATCAGTGCATCGGTTGGTCTGCTGCTCCCCCGTAAAACTCGCTGCTCCCCAGTCACTTCCACCAATGCGATTCATAAACGCGTCTCACCGCCACAAATGATCTGGTTGACTCGCTGGCGAATCTGTGAATGGGTCGCAGGACTCCCTCCTCCTCTATTGAAGCTCCTTGTACTATCCTGAGCTTGACTATAATAACATGGATGGCGCCTCACCAACTGTTGTTAAGGTAGGTTGACACCTACGCACTTTCTTGTTGGGACGTGGGGTCGCGCCACCTTGTGGCGTAGGAGGTGGCGTTGCTCTTATGCCTGGCCATACTAGGCATTTACACAGACAACTTTATGCCAGGATAAGAGACTCGGATGTCATTTATGCCACGGTATCTTTGCTACAGACTTTAAATCAAGTATGTATCGAAACGGCCCGCAGGCTGCTTATCCTAATCAAGATCCTTGCAACCAGTTGGGAGCAGATATGCATATGTGACCCCTGCATAATGTCGCTACTATCTCGTCCACCACCACTGTACCTCTTCATGATGACAAGTGACGAACTCGAAACGTTTGAGTAAGCTCTAGTGAGCAACTACGCAGCATTTTTTGACAATAGTGATTCAGAGTTGTCGGATAGCTTGAGACAGCAAATGAATATATTATCCGATAAGAGCTTTCAGTTGCCTACCATAAAACTTCTATAACGGAAAGGCTACTCAAAAAAAAAAATATATATTTATATATTTGTTTTGCACATTCTTCTATGTGCTTCCTGCGAAAGTTTTAGATACTTTAAATCTATCATCAGTTATATACTGCCACACGTGGGCATAAGAGCTCAGTTGACGTAATAGGGGTAACACCCTAAGTGTGCGATGATGCTTACACATTGTGATGATAAGCATTCGTGAGACGAGCACCAGTCTTTAGTGATAAGGCCTCTATATAAACCGCTGACCTCTGCTCCTACTTTGTACTCTTTCACGTGACTATCGAAAGGAAATATTTTTTTCTCAGAAAACAAGAGAGCGGGAGACTATTAAAAAGAAAAAAATTGTTTTCGTACAAAAGAAGAAAGCAAGAGAGATTTGAAACTGCAGGATGCAGTTGCTTCTTTTTCTACTGGTAAGTTTTTCGTGGCTGTAGAAAGGATTTACACTTAGATAATATTTAGCAGTGGCCCTGCTTGAATGCTACAGTATATTTTCCGAAAGAGTAGCTATATATTGTGAGAGATACGAGTGTGATGCAACTGATGCAGTTCGAAAATTGTATCAGGGGATAGCAACACCTGCAAAATTAGTGAGAGAGCAGGCCAAACTTAACTGTGTCGATTTGACTCAAAATTTCAATCGCTTTCACTTTCAACTGCTTAAAAAAGTAATTAGAGAAGCACTCTGAGAGACGGTACCTCCGCCAAATACCACTGTCAGGGCACGTCCACCGAAGCTCTGGCAACGTTCCGTATTCCTTGAAAGTACTATGCTTTTTCTAAGTACAGTATAGTTCGGGCTCCCTGACCGATGACGTTCATTCGTCTTTTGGATCCTCGTGTGGCCTCTTACTTACTTTAGCCTGACCTGAATCAGGATTGCTCAATAACCCCTTACAACCACCATGTTAACGAAATCATCAAATTGCTCCAAAAACTATAAGATTTCTATTGGGTCATCATAAATTGGTCATTGGTGCTTCTTAATATTACTAACAGCTTCTGTAGTTTTTTGAAGATCCGTCCATAACTTTTTCAGTTATATTCTTATAAAATATACAACAAACATTTAGTCAAACACAGAAACGGATCAAGACCAAAATTGATCAATTATGCCTCTAACATGTCTAACAATTCATGAACTTTTCATGAATATCCGTTCTTAACTTTTTGAGTTATGATACTGCCTAACATAGAACAAACATAGATACAAACTGACACACGAGCAAACAGGTCAACACAAAAATATGCTCATTAGCTCCTAGCATTAGCATTCCTAACACTTCGTGCTAATTTCATGAAAATCAGACTACAATTTTTTAAGTTACGTCAACAAAGAGCAAAAGCTAGACAAACAAACAGTTGAACGGATATTCACTAAAAGTTAATCATCAGCTGCTCCTCGTTCTGAAGACGGATAGACAAAGGGACGAACAAACTCCGATATAAAGCCAACATCGTAGGCGAAGGAAATATTTTTTTGCACTGGTTTTTCTCACAAACATAAGTAAACAAATACATCGCACAAAACAAACATACATTGCGGGGAAAGCAAACGAGAGATGGCATTTAAACGTTTACTCATAAGCTATAGGCCAATCACTTTAACTGATGCGCTTATTCATCTATTCATCAGACCCGAAGTATATATATTTTTTGACGGCAAACAATTAAATGTTGTTCCAATTTAGAGCGTAGATGAGTTACCTTGGCCAGCAAGCAAGACAACGAAGCGATGAAGCTTGAAAAAGCTTTATCTGAGGCTCAACACAAGACGACCACCCTCATCAACAGTGGATTATATACATATTGAGATGATAAGGAGCGCTCGGGCACTCAAGTTGCTGGCCGCTTTAACTCCGCTGCGTCGTACTATTATTAAATCAAATACAAATTTTGAGAATTGTTCGATGCTATTACTTGGGTAGAAGTGATGCTGACCACGCAGCTCTAACTTGTTAGGAGCTCCAGTCACTTTCGATCCCCGTTTATGTTGCAATCGTGAACTTACGGTACATTTAGACGAAGGAATGGTGACAACTCGACACCTCCGTAATGGTGGTTATGTTTTTTTTTTCTGTTAGTCTGTGTGTCTTTCTGTCTGTCACCAAGATGACTCAATAAGTTATGGATGAATTTCGACGAAATTTACAGGGATCGTTAGGTACGTGAGGAGGAATAGATGATTAACTTTTGGTGAAGATCCGCCCATCCATTGTTTGTGTGTGGGTCTGATTTTTCTTAGGCCATAACTCGAAAAGTTATGGGCCTATTTCTATGAAAGTTATAGGAGCGGTTAGGTATATTACGAAAGATTAATGATCCAATTTTTGTGGTGATCTGTTTGTTCTTTCGTTAGGTTGCCACTGCTTTTAATTTTATGCTTGTTAGCGCAATAACTAAAAATGTTTTGAATGGATCTCTATGAACTTTACTGGAGTCGTTAGTACTGTTAAAAGACATTACCAATTAAATTTTTATGATGATCGATTTTTCCGTTTGTATGTCTGACGTGTTTATCATAATGTTAGCAGCATAATTCAGAAAGTTATGAACCGATCTAACAAAAAAATACTGAAGCTGTTACCATTGTTGAAGGGCACAGAGGATCAAATTTTGGTGTTGTTGATACAAGAATATCATGGTCTCAGGGCCAATTTTTATTTTTCGTAACCGTTGCCCTGCTTGGCGGAGGTATACGCTCTCCGAGTGCTTTGGTTTTTATTTAGCTCAGAAGTTTAATATCACTATGTTATTTATGATTCGTCAAGTTTTATTGTCACCATTGTACTTTCACATGTTTATTTTGACTCCATCTGTGGGGTTGACTGTCACTCAAAACTCTCATGCGCATACTGAGCTGTTTGCACCGTCCAGGCATTAGTAGACTTATACAGAACAAGAAAATTAGCATTGTTCTTATTTCGAACATTAATCCTTAACATAGCATTCATGTATTAGACTTATTGGGCCTATTTGAACTGTAACATTAATCTTAGTTTGAACTTTAAATTGCATGAAGCGGCTTGCGATGGGCTTGTGTTTTCTTCGGTAGGCATTAGAATGGGCTTACCTGTCCATCATGGAAGGTAGGAAGGGAAGTGACAGCAGACGACCAAACTTTCGGAGTTGCTCCCGTCATGAGTTGGTGAAGGAGAATATTAGGTATCAACTTTTTTATACTACCAGCTCTTCACGGGATGGAGAAAACTAAGTCAAGCAACATAATTTTGGTTTACCGCTGAGTAACGATATCGTGATAAGGATACGAAGACACTTTAGGCAATAGCTTACGTTTTTTGGCGAACATTTGTACCAGGCGCTTGCAGTAAATATGTGTCTAGAGGTGTTCCATCGTTCTTTACAGTACAATAATATTTTTGAAGAGTTAAAGATCAAAAGGATAAAACTGTCTTCAACTTTCCAATAATCTGATAAATAATTACTCGTCAAATGTCATAACTAGGGCCTTGCAAGCTACAGCATGTTCAGGCAAAATACTTA
>LQNS02278070.1:17501095-17515548 GCA_001587735.2 Parhyale hawaiensis
TTTACAGTACAATAATATTTTTGAAGAGTTAAAGATCAAAAGGATAAAACTGTCTTCAACTTTCCAATAATCTGATAAATAATTACTCGTCAAATGTCATAACTAGGGCCTTGCAAGCTACAGCATGTTCAGGCAAAATACTTAATATCTATATAATACTCGCAATATTTGAGTCATCGTTATAGCATAAATTTTATTTCTGGACTACAGTTTATGGATGCTGCGCTCAATTAGAAAGAGATGAGCTTCAACTCATCCACTGTCAACTCATAGACTGTTGTGAACTCATTGACTGTTTTCAACTCATCGACTGTTGTGAACTCATCGACTGTTGTCAACAATATTGAGAGAAAATATTGGGCACAATACGGCTCTGCAGCCCCTCTCTCTGCCACAGAGAACTTGCTGCTATTTTGCAAACTAAATTTATATTCTCTCCCTTGTTGCAGTTGGTGTTGGCCGCAGGCTCCTGGTGAGTTGCCTTAGTTTAATTAAATACTTAACTTAAGGTGAGGTTCTGTTCACAGTAACGACCAGTAAGGTACTCTTGACTGACCGGCAAAACCAAGATTTTGACACTTGACTTGGTCTGGACATCAAACTGGAGCTCTGCCGCTGTCGCTCTGCACTGTGTACCAGTAATTGTGTCAGAAGCAACTCGATTATTCTGGGCTGGCTGAAAATTCCATTTATGGGGCAAAATTGAGTTTATGGAAGGCTGAAGGACAATCAATTAAGGGTCAGCGTCTGAATCCTAGTTGAACGAGTCGAAACCAGCATGTCGATCTGTTTGATATTTCGGCCAATTCAAGCTACGGAAGTTCATTATTTCCTCCTAATCAAGTACGATATATTTATAGATGCTCTAGCAACAGTAACAATAAGTTTAAATAATTTCACTAAGACTGAATAGCAGAGAAAGTCACATCATATGTTCGCAAGCCCACATATTTTATGAGATTCGTTTATTATAATTGGACAAATTTATGCAATGAACCTTACCATGACTGCTATTTTTTAAACACTGCCCCCTAGAGTTATTTTACAGGTTAACCCACTTATTAATAATATTGATATTGCTCCGTTATTAAGCCCAAATATTGCTCTAAGCAACCCCAAGTTATCGATTCCGATACCGGGAAGTGTCCTGGGATTATATGCCGAATGAGCCCGGGAATATTCCTTGAAGGAAATAAACAAATTTGGGACTTAACAGCCATTAATAAATAAGCGTTAAGTGCTGCGTCTCGAAGAGGTGGATGCTGCGTAATGCTGAAGATTGAGACATACATAAGGTAAATTAACATCTGAACATCTTAAAAGGCCCTTGGCAGACTGAAAAGTGAAATACATCTCTCTTTATGAAGATGAAACAGATTTCCTTTCACATGTTTCACACCATCAGTCGTTTGGTAGCCGATTTCGTTGATATGAACTAGATGTCTGCTATTGACATTGATACTAGTGATTAGAGAACGGTTCCTGACAATAACACGGACTAGAGGCAAGCTACTGACATTCGTAACATGGAGAGCCTGGCTAGTGCACCCTGGCCAGGAACTGTGCTACACACCGTTGCTTATTACAAAGATATAAATCTGCATTCCCCAAATGATCCAGTACTACATAGTTCAAAGCTTGTAAATAGTTTTGTAACGACAAATCTGCTGAATCGTTTCCAAAAACGAAAAAAGATATCTGTATTGTCACCAGGAATCCGGTAGGAAACCTCCATCAATGATCAATAAAATATGATCTAGGAATACGTTGAAGTTGTAGTTAGGAAGTGAGGTTTTTTTGCCAGTGGCCTTTAGTTTAACTAATATTTACCCCTTTTTCAGGTCCGAGAACAGGTTATTTGATGACTATTATTGCGTGCACAAACCAGACGGTTACCATTGCACAAGCTGCATGCAGCGCATCTACTGCGTAGGAGGAGGACAGTTCATCTTCGAGGAATGCCCCTTGGGCTACGTGAGTTGTCAGACTTACGACGTTTTCGATTGGGACATCGCTGTCGAATATTTAAGTGCACTTGACTTGATTTTTCAGACCGATTTAAGCGTGTCCGAATCGAACGAATTTTAGCAGTTAAGCTGAAAAATATTAACCTAAGCTGTGACGTCACTGGTAAAATAAATATTACGTTCCTAACATTTAATAGTTTAGCATCCTTAGAAGTAAATGGAAGTAAATAAGTAAAGTATATGAAATATGGCGCTGGCTCTGCTAATTTTTCGCAAGTTATGTATGATGTGTCGGACACAACAGTGATGATGTACTACATAAACATAAACAGAACACAATACTGGTCTGCACGAGCGACTGATGTATTCTTGTCATTTTACCTATCCATGGTTCGAGTCAGCAAACAAAGAGTGTAATACGACACCAGAGGCGTGTTGTAAGCAGACGCCGGTGTTACCCTGACAGTGTTACCCGTGTAGCAGTGAATGCAACGAGCGATCGCAGTTTCCCTACAGTGTTGCTTCAAATGTTAGAATTTAGCAATATATGGCTGTTCTAGAGTTTGTAGTACTATTTTTTTTTTTCGCTATTAAAGTCAATGTTTGTAGACAAAAGCAGTGTTACTCAGCTCATAACCCTACAATTTTTGTGGATTGTCATCGGTGTCACCCGGTGTTAGCCAACCTGTGTCGCATTGGAGGCCGGTGTAGCACAGCCTGGGGTGTGTCGCAATCAGTATTTCTGGGTTACCTGTGCTGCTACTGTGACCCAGCCAGTTGCAGCCCGAGTTGCAATCATAGCGCAAATGACGACTGCGACACGAGTTGCGGCGATGTAGGTCACCGTGCACAAACGTCTATTTTTAATAAAAGGAGCACTAAATTCATTTAAATACGCAACAAATAAATTTCGCACATTAAAATAAGTAAATCAGATCAGTTACTTGGAACTTCTTTGACAAAATTTCAATTAAAGCTATTTCAATGTAGTTGAGCTTACACCGCCCATCGCTAGATGACGCTCTCAGAACCCCTTTTCGGGTTGCGGTAATTTTTTTTTTCAGGTTGCGGTAGCCCGGTTTTGGCGTGATTGCGACACACCCCTGGTGACACCATAGGCCTGGTTGCAACACGCCCCAGTGCAATATACTTAAGTTAGCCCTGAAAAGGTTTTCTTCAATGCATCTGTGGCTTTCATAAAAGACGAACTGATCAATTTATTTTAAATCGTTGTTTTAGGAGGTAACAATTGCGAAAATTCTTTCCTTTGTTTTGATATTAATTCGCCGAAAGGAAAAAAATTGGTTTCCATGCCACCATAGTTGTTAACATTAGGGTAAAGTCAAATGCATTGCGCTTAAAAAAAGTCAAACTACCTACAGAGCAAGATTGACTTCCCGGTTTCGCTTAAGGCCTTAAACTCAAGTCAGAGTGGCAAACAGAAGAGTCTGACATGACTTTCCACTCGATTTAAGCTAAGCAACTTGACTTTGTGTCCCAATCAAATACCTCTTTAGTGGCTCTTGGGGTAAGTAACTGATATGCACGATCTACTGCTCCTGGGTTATGTGAATGGTTCGAGTTGCTTGACTTTGTGCCTCTGGGGCTATATAAGTGAGTTGGCTGACTTAGTGGTCCTCAAGCTTCTAGTAAATGGCTTGGCTGATCTAGTGCCAGTGGGGTTAGCTCTCGGGCTAAGTAAGTGTAAGTAAATTGTTGGATTTAGTGCCCTTGAGCTACATACAGTATATAAGTGACTTCTTTGACCTATGCTCGTAGGGCTGTGTAATTGGATTGCTTCAAGAATTGCCTCTTATGTAGGCTACGCAAGCGAGTTTTCTGACCTAGTGGACCTCGTGCTATGAAAGTAAAAATTTGATCCTGTGCTCCAATTCCATCTAAGTTCGGTCTTGAACGAGGGTCCTATGTGTTCGGTAAGTAAGGATTTGATCAAGCGACTCTTGGGCTATACTAGCAATGATATGACGCCCGAGACTCTATTCTGGGGATGCGAACATGTGATCTGTTCAAAGTACATGAGGATGTAACTTGAAAAACCTGTGCCCGCAACGCATTTCCTCAATCAACAAAATATCAACAGTGCAATCAACAAAATATTAATAATGTTTCATCTATTCTACAGGTGTGCCAGGAATCACCGGAAGCGGTGGAGTGTGTCCCCATGGAGGAAGCTAACAATGGCTGCGAGTGCACCAGCGACGTCTGCGATTTTGTGGATCCCACAATCGTGAACTACTGCAACTCCTCCGGCATCTACGAGACGCATGACTGCGTGGATGACATGTCGGATTTCGAGACGTGCGACCAAGGGGCGTGCAAGAATCTTTGTATCGGGCACCCAAATGAAACGATCGTCGACGTTCCCCGTTGCGTCATTGCATTCTTTTGCAATCACTTTGAGGAAAGCTGGCTGCTGAATTACTGTACAGAGGACGAAAATTACTACATGGACGTGGACGGACATTGCAGAGATGCCCCGCCTGTGCCCTGTAACACTTCCTGTGTCGATGGGACGTGTCCAGACCCGTTCGACTGTACCATGTACTACGAATGTAACAATGGTACAGTAGTAGATGGTCCTCTGGCGTGCGACGACGGCATGTACTTTGACTACGCTGCTTCTCCTCCAGACTGCACAGGTACAGATGAATCAGTGTGCTCCCCGCTGACTCAGTGTATCTATGACACAACTGAAAGCTTTAGGTCTGGAAAACCAGTGACTCACACCAAAAGGCGACCCAACAACTGAATGATGCACAGTCTCAGACTTCGCTAGCAACTAGGGTACGCTTGATTGGGGTTGGGACTTCACTAGCAACTAGGGTACGCTCGATGGGGGTTGAAACGAAGCCTCCAAGGCTTAACTTGTCCACAACTTCAGGAAGGTGCGGTGGCTTCGAATTGTTAAATTTCAATTAAGTTTCAGGTATTGAACCGTAATTGGTAACCCTTCAGACGTACACAAACTTAATTCTTGTTTCTTAAAATAAAATTTGGAGTTTGGCCATCGTAGTCGTTTTGTTTCTTATACTTACAACACGATTTGCTGCGACAACGACATAGCTCGTGTCTAAAGTTTCGAAGGCTAAATTTTGACCCCCGGTGGAAGGTGCCCCTAACATTTTACTATGGAAGGGATTAGCAGAATATTTAATTTTGAGAAATAATGCGCTATTATTCGTTACTCGAAAATTCATCTATGGCATGTTGATGGAATGGTAAATTGATAGATTGGTGGTTTACTCGAATTGTGAATGCATGTGAACATCCAACATTCGCTGAAATTATATTCTCATGAACTACTGTTTGATGAATTTACCAATAGATGAATTTACCATTCAGTAAATTTATTGTTCAATGAATTTACCATTCGATATATTTATCGATCGATGAAGTAGCGGAGAAGAATTTACCCGCAATGAAATCATTTGCTTCTTCGAGAAACGACAGAAAGCACTTTTGTAACTTACAAGTTTCCTCATACTGAAATTACATTGCAAAATTAAATAAAATTTTTTTGACACTCTGCAAGAAATGCAGAGTTGTTATACTTACCGTACTTTGAAATTAACTGGAACAATTCCAAAATCCTCCGTAGTTTAAGGAAGAATTATCAAACCAGGAAGTATGTATGTACATTTAAAAATACTAGCTAGGTAAATGAGTGTTAAGTTGAAACGATGCAATAGTTGTGAAGTAAAATGACGATTATGTTTTACGGCTTTGGTTTCCTGTATACTGTATGCGCATGTCATTATTATTTATTCATTTTTTTGCTTGGAAAAGAGGAAAATTTCAGCATTTTCATGTTGATACTACTGAGTACTCTGAGAACGCAAACCTCCGACAAACAAAAAGTACCAGACAGGCAGACGAACATAGGAATGGGCCGATGGATCAACACAGAAATTCGATCATCAGCTCCTCACGACATCCTGTAAATTTCATGAAGATCCGTTCGCAACTTTCCAGTTATATTACTCACAATCAGGAAAAGACGAAGAAAGACACCCGACAAAAACTTACTTTGGAAGAGATAATAATTTGCATTAACCCTTTATTTTCTGCCACAACGTTTCTCTTTTTATCGACGTGCGTCAACTTTAGCAAAGCGTAAAATTCCTTTGCCATTCAATGGAAAAAAAACATAAACAATTTTCCTTCAATATCCGATGCTGTACCTCTCTGCACAAAGGATAAATGCCGGTGATTTTCCTGTTGAGAAGAGAATTCGTACAATGTTGTTATTATATTCCGTGTGTCTTAGTTTTATTTCATTGCTAGTAAGACAATAAAATTATACGTTTTCTCATCTGCTTCATTTAACCTTAGGCAGACTCTTTACCTTGAGCATCTTTGGACGAAGTCCTGGCGACGTTCCTCACGTCCCCTCACGTATGGGGAGGCACAATGCTTGGGTAATTTTTCTTACACTCTCGGATGCTCACTTAAAATAGACAAGATCAACTTATTCAGTGGCCAAATTTAATCTTTTCTTTGTATCATAAATGTCTAAGGAAACTACCGGACAACGCTTAGGTGCAGAACATTGGTTGGATGCTTAATTCTTCAGCAGACGAGGGACCGCCGATACTTACTACCGTAATGTTATTGCCACGAACGTATATCTAAGCCACCCTGTGAATAGTTGATCTTTTCCCTCCGGCTGTATTCATATTATTTTGAAAATTGAAGAGTGTTATATCAGGCGTCCAGAGTCAGAGGGGCGAACCGACCAAAACAAAAAGTGGGAGAAAATCGCGGTCAAAGTTTTGCAACTTTAATTCTATCGTATTTTACTTCTATTACTACTCTATAAGATCGCGTTTCGTGTTGTAACTTGTATACACATAGAGAGGAGGGTTAGGCCCTTCGTGATCCGTAGCTAACTCCATACCGATAAAAGTGGTCGGTTCGCCCCTCTGACTCTGGACGCCTCATATAGTGTAAGTCTGTTTTAATGTTATTTTTTCGCTGCCTGGAGTTGGATTCTCCTTTAAGAAGTATACTAGAAACACCAGTGGTCAACGGTAATGTGCACTGTGGAGATAACTTGCTGCCGCACCCCCCCCCACCTCGCTCCTTACTTGGTTGCTAGCTGCGACCCAACAGAAGAAACCCAGCATCGTGACTCCACACACGAGACGTAATGTGCGCAACGCCACTCGGACTCCGTTTGAACACGCTGAAGGTAGAGTTCTTAATTCCTGAGCTACACGACCGTTTAAAATATAATTATGAAGAATTTGAAAAAGCTATTAAATTCATAAAATTGCATGTACAAGTGAATGCAGCCATGTCTACACTCGGAGTTAAAGAGATTTACTTCTTTTGTTCATCTAACAGCTTGGAGTTAATCATCCAATAGAAAGTATCTCTGACTCAATGGTGCATTGTTGTCCTTGATCGCCGATGTTTTTTTTCTAAATTTGAATTAATTCCGCACTCGCGATCACAAATTCAGTTTTTTCCTTCAGTTTTCGATTCCGGAATGCAAAACATAGACTTGAAACGTTAATTCTGCCCGCGCTACCGAAACGCCAAATTTTATAAGGCGGATCAGTCCGCCGTCCCGGATTCAAGCTCCCAACGCTGATCTTACATTTTTTACAGGTTGTATTGTCAATACTGAAATTCGTGCCAAAATTAAATGTTCAGGATAAAACAATGAATTTCGAGGTTTGCAAATTTGAAACTCGATGATACTATAAATTTCGCTCCGCCCCAAATTATCAGCTTTTTTCAATTTTTTACGTCACCATTTATTTATCTGACGGTTATCAGTAACATTAGAAACACTCACAGCAGTCACACTTAATTAGAGCCAGTCTATCTCTAACTTAAATGCGATTTTGGATGCCGGAATGCCAGGTCTAAAAGTTATGCTGGGGACGCACTAGGCATTTATAATATGTACACAGGCAACTTGATGCAAGGATGCGAGGCTCTGACACAGTTCATTTACAGAATATAGTTTTGTCAAATTTGAGTGTATGCGCCACGCCACTAAATTTTCAGGTTTGTGACGTTACAATTGCGTCACGCCGCTGTTGCAACTAGGAATTTCTGCTATTTTCACAGTGGCGTGACGTAATTTTGACGTCACAAGCCTAGAAATTTAGGAGCGAAGCGTGTTCACCCAAATTTGACGCAACTATCTTCTGTAAATGAACTGTGATGAGACTCACTAACCTACGTCGATACCGTTCATCTGATGGTGAAGCAGGTGAAATGCATCCGCCATTAACAGGTACAACAGTAACTTTCAATTGCTAACATCATTAACTTTTTATTTGAAAATTACGAAGGCATTCCCGATTAAAAATTTCCGATTGACCACGGGTGGCATATGGTAGTCACGCAGACAGTCGAGAAAAGAAGAGGCGCTTTTAAGAGGCTACCGCACTGCTCGGTCTCCAAAGGCGTTTTTAGGCTGGCAACATCGACCTCGTTCGGAAAAAGATTCACCCGATTCACCCGCGCTTGCCTGACCGTGTTATCCAGTTATTCCTGGCCTGCGCGAACGTAGAAGAATATTGCTGTTTTGAGCAAGCACGGCGAAGCGCTCGCTGCTCGGGTGAATCTTCTTTCGAACGAGGTCGATGTTGCCAGCCTAAAAACTCCCTTGGCGATCGAGCAGCGAGGTAGCCTTGAATGAGCTTCTTCTTTTCTCGACTGTGTGGGGTCTACCATATGCCACCCGTGTTCCACCGAAAACTTTTTATAGGGTTGCCAACATTCAGAAGCAAAGAAAATGTACTGAATGATAGAAAAGACCTCGACCACTTTTTTCGCTACAAGTAAGCAGTACAATGCAACCTCTGTAAGAGAATAATTATTACTGTGATCTCAAGCAGAAAAAACAAAAGATCAAGCAGGTACAGTTACGAATCGAACCCTCTATAAAGATCTGAAGCTTCAACGGATGCTATCCTTTCAAAAAACTGGAGTTTAGTTGGTCCGTATAGAGTTCAGGATTTTCTTGCCCCAGATATTATTCGATAGTAGGACTATAAAAGCGCCAACATCATAAGGAACATACGAGTATGTTACGTAGTGCTTATTGATCTGCGGCAGTGTTGATGAGAACTTCGGTATCATTGCAGCTGATTATTCTCAGCATCTGCCCTTATTTTACAGATTACCTTGTTATCGTGACAAGAAAGACACGGCTGCAGTATATAGATACTGTTTCTTATAACAATTTATAATTGCAGATAAATACTCATCAGTATTTCCTTTCACGTTAGTCCATCCACAATGGGTAAAGCAAAAGTTGCTGAAAATAATTGGGACTAGTGCACACCCATTCTCTTCTTATGCTCCCCGTAATGAGCCCAGATCCCGGTATTCCTCTATTGTTATCATCTCCAACAATCAGTCACCGTGTGTGGTACAAATTTCCCTGAGGGGTGTTAGGCATGCACTCTTACAAAACTAGTGGACCCGTGCGTGAAAATATTCTCACAATAATTGATATGTTTGCGTAATACCTATAGGCCGGGCGTGGAATCTTCTCTGACTTGCTTCTTCATTTTCTTCATTATTAGGTTTTCTATATTGATAGACAGAAGTAAAAGCTTGAATAACACCCTAATAAATTTGAATGCAACTCCAGTCAGGTTAGCTTAGATACAATGTCAGCGCTCTGTAGCAATGATACCGTTGATACCGTATTACCAACTCAAATATCTGCTTCATTTGAAGTGCTGAAATTTTTGCGCTATAAAAATTCGCACCATCAGAGAACGACAGTGTGAGGGATGATATGCGCGATATGGAACTGGAGGAACACATGGTAATGGACAGAAATGCATGGAATAGCAAGATGTGCTTCAGCATCCCCTCTGAAGAGGGATAATACTGCTGCAGAACAAAAAGAGAAAGACGGTAAGCTAGAAGAAATTGTTGTCTACTACCCGTGAAGAATCATTATCTTGTGAGTGCTCCGTTGGTCAACTGCCGAATTTACGCGTCGTGACCTGAGAGAATAAGGTTACAAAATCGGAAAGACGTTTCGTCGACAATATGCATTAAAGTTGGAAGGATAGCTGGAGGAACGAAATCATCTGTGGGAAGAAACTGCGAATCAAGATGCACGAGAGCGCCAATGGCAGCTTCAGATATCTTCAGTGCTGAGATTTCAGCTTCGGCAATGCAAAAAGTGCATTTAGACTTGAGGCCGCCTGATACTTTACCATAGATTCGATGTATGGAGAAGGTAATGCTCAGATGAATCAGACTAAGCCTACGATATCTTCATTTTTGAATTTCAACTGTCCCTAATTAAGAAACTTTTGCCATCTTCTGCAACCCGGCCTATTTTCTACCCATCAGTTTTCAATGGAGCTGGAGAGGACGACCAGAGCCTCCAACCTGGGCTAATTTCTGCCTGTCTGTTTTGTTAGAGCATGACAGGAAATGGATAAACAAACAGATGAAGACACATCGGTCTTTATTATATTGTAAATAACCAAATAAACTCACGGCAGTGTTTAGTATATTGTGTTGATACATGTGTGTGGTTGAATGTGTGCCTCGGGTACGTATTCAAGTAACAATGCAGTCAGCAACCTACTTCTCCTTATTAACTGGTCCACCAACACTTCCTCTCAAGCAAAGTAATCTTAATCGTATATGAGTATAAGCCTACTTCCGGGGAATACGAGTTTCGTGACATCCATTCATGTATAGAATTCGCTACTACAACCCTTTCACGTCTCCAAATGGTGCATTGGGTAACTGGTTCAGTAGACTCATACTTTGAATAATCATGGCTCACAACTTGCGTGACAACTTTTTGTTCGGCACACCAGTATCTTAATCAAGGAAATTCAACCTAACTACCTGCAAATCGTTGAAGTCATCCTCATGCAACAACACGAACCTTAGACAAATTTGAAAGGAACCAGATCTAACCGCATCCCTTAACTCTTTAAACAGACTGTACAATACCACGCCACGCTGACGCTCTTCGTATGGAATTTGGAAGAGGAAAATGCCTCCACGGTAGCAGCGTGCTCACGTTCGCAGCTCTAACTCCTTGTATTGCAGGTTCGAGGCCCACCCAGGCACGCGAGCTCTTTGCTTATCTAGGTGTGTTCACTCTGCAGTGCGATGACGTGCATGCATTGCGGCGGGGTGGAACTTGCCTTCCTCAGAGATGAGGGGGCTAGAGGGGGGGGGTGTCGCTGGTCATTTGAACCTTCTTCGAATTGGCACCATAGTTCTTGATGACCCGTGGTCGACTGCAGCTGCACTTACTCCTCTGGGGCCAGTGGGCCCATATCCGCAGCACAAACCATTGCGTGTGGGTTTCCCAGCTGAGGGTGCGGTCAAATTTGACTATACCTTTACTTAAAAGAAGACACTGTCAGCATCTTTAGCAAGAGGATCATTCTCAAGGACTACTAGTTCATTCTTAAGGATTACCATTTCATTCTTAAGGATTACTAGTTCTTACTTAAGGATTACTAGTTGATTCTCAAGGATTACTATTTCCTTCTCAAGGATTACCAGTTCATTCTCAAGGATTACTAGTTCATTCTCATGGATTACGCGTTCATTCTCAAAGATTACTAGTATATTCTCAGGGATTACTAGTTCATTCTTAAGGATTACTAGTTCAGTCTCAATGAATACTAGTTCATTCTCAAGGATTACTAGTTCATTCTCAAGGATGACCAGTTGATTCTCAAGGATTACTAGTTGATTCTCATGGATTATCAGTTGATTCTCAAGGTTTACTAGTTCACTCTCAGGGATTACCAGTTCATTCTCGTGAAGCACCATTTCATTCTCGTGGAGCACCATGCCATTCCTACAGATTATTATGTCAGTCTCACGCATTGCCAATACATTCTTACAGATTATAATTTCAGCCTCTCGCATTGCCATTTCATTCTTACAAATGATCTCAGTTTCACGCATTACTATTTCATTCTCACAGATTATCATTTCAGCCTCTCGCATTGCCATTTCATTCTCACAGATTATCATTTCAGTTTTACGCATTGCCATCTCATTCTTAGAGATTATTATGTCAGTCTCGCGCATTGCCATTTCATCCTCACAGATCATTTCAGTTTCGCGCATTACCATTTCATTCTCACAGATTATCATTTCAGTTTGACGCATTGCCATCTCATTCTTAGAGATTATTATGTCAGTCTCGCGCATTGCCATTTCATCCTCACAGAATATCATTTCAGTCTCACGCATTGCCATTTCATTTTCACGGGTTATCATTTCAGTCCCACTCATTACCATGTCATGCTCATGGATTACCATTTCATACTAGCGAATTTCCACTTCATCCTCAACGGGTCTACCAGTTATTTACGATTCTGATGTTTTTTCTCCGTTTTCCATGTATCAGCAAAACTTTTATTTGTTGTTCTGTAGCCGAATTGTTTTACTGTTGCTAGCAATGCGGTAGCGATGTGATGCTGCTAGTATCAGTGTGTTTTATTTACTTTTGCTTTATGTGTGTTTCTTGTACTTTTCTTCAGTAAACTTACTTGCTTGACTAGGTTACAGTAAAATTTATTCATGCAAATTACTCAGTTACTGCAACCTCAGCATACATATATCCAAACCCGTGATTTTGGTTTACTAGTCTATTAAGGCTTCCTTCCAGTAGTTCAATTGCCTAACTAAATTTAAGGTTCCTGCGGCGCAGCACAGAAGCCGAATTAATTAGAGTTTTACTTTCTTTGGCGTCCTGATTTTTGGTAGAAATGGTAAATGTACTATACCATACCTCTTACATGAGTTTGTCCCTATATTAAAGAAAATACGCTACCTCTGCAATTGTTTTCTACTGATTGCACGGATTCATCTGTGCGCATGAAAAAAGTTGACACTATTGGACTTTAATTTTTACTAGACGGCCGGTGACCCGTTGGGTCGTCATCACGATCGTCTACCCTTTCACAAAAACAGCAGGTGTTATTCAGCTGGGCATAGACCACCCGCTATGCGGCCGTCCTCTTCTGCCCGTCAAGGAGCGGCCCGTTCAGTTCACCATCAACATATTCTTTGCTTCTCTAACGAATATTCAACACCCAGGTTGTAAGCAAAGTCAATTTATGTGTTACGTATTTCAGTTGTATTGCCCATGGTACTGATGAATTGATCATGCCTGTTCTCGAGGCCGAGCTCAGATTTACTTCCGTATCACAGATACAATCGAATTAAAGAGCTAATCCATGGAAAGGATAGGGCAGTGGGGCCGTGCCCTAGTCCATCGAATTTCTTCTCGTCCAAAAGGGAAGAAACTGTGTCAAACAAGACACAAGCAAGCAAGGCTCAAGGAGTTTCAGTATTATAGAGATGTAGCTGCCATAAAGATGCAAAAGAATAAGAGAGACAAAACGCTCGAGACTGCTAGCTAGTATTAATAACAAGTAATCGAATATGGGCTTAATGCAAGTTTAACTGTGCTACCTCTAAGCTAATGTTTTCTTCCAATGTATTTATAAACTCATTATTATTGTAGTGCTTTCATATACCTGTTACAGTACTGTTGATGACAATGTCACCTGGGACGGGTAGGAGTGCGCAACTGCCTTCTCCCACAGATTTTCCTTGTTTTGTCGGAAGAGAAAAGACTCAATAACGGCATCTTCTTTCAACCGGCTCCCATTATAAGCTAATTGACTTCAAAGTAAATTATTAATGTCAGAAACGCTGACGCTGCAATCCCCACTTAATCGTGCTGACTCGAAAACGAACTTTGCAATTCGACCAGGAAGCCCAGCAGTCTATTTATTGTACCACAGCACGTATGAAACAAACAAAATATGGCGGCACTTGCTAAGTTTCGGACCTCAAATTCCGAGCGAATCAGACCTCAGGAGGTAGTTCGAATGACTGTCGTCTGAACTAGCCCAACCTCTTATTAAAGGTGCGGAGTTCGATCCACAAGAAGTTGCCCTTATTTATTTTATTCATGTCACTATGCAGCGGTTATTAATATGGGCTTAAAGTTATGAACTAATGTTCCAACAGCAATGACAATCCATAATCCTATTTTTCAATCAGGTAGTGCATTTAAGAGCTTTCGGGGCTACAAGCATTTATGACAAACTATAGGTAAATGAAGCACAGGATTTCCGCGTACTGTATTTAGCTTCACGAAACTGTAATATTTTCCGTAAAGTGATAGATTTCTGAATAAAAAACAGATAAAAGATGAAGCACTCGGTTATATACGGTGACTGATGTCAAACCCTCGTGGGAAACACACCAGAAGTGTCTGATAGCATTGCTTTATATACTACTGAGTTCTACATGAGTGCAACCGCTGTAGTTTGTGAGCTCCTGCTGGTACAATTACAGGTGAGAGTGGAGGTTCTGTAGTTTGAGAGCTCTGCTAGTACAATTACAGGTGAGAGTAAAGGTTCTGTAGTTTGAGAGCTCTGCTGGTACAATTACAGGTGAGAGTGAAGGTTCTGTAGTTTG
>LQNS02278070.1:17537593-17553532 GCA_001587735.2 Parhyale hawaiensis
ATTGAACCGTAATTGGTAACCCTTCAGACGTACACAAACTTAATTCTTGTTTCTTAAAATAAAATTTGGAGTTTGGCCATCGTAGTCGTTTTGTTTCTTATACTTACAACACGATTTGCTGCGACAACGCCATAGCTCGTGTCTAAAGTTTCGAAGGCTAAATTTTGACCCCCGGTGGAAGGTGCCACTAACATTACACTATGGAAGGGATTTGCAGAATATTCAGTTTTGAGGAATTATTCACTATAATTCGTTACTGGAAAATTCATCTATGGCAAGTTCATGGAATGGTAAATTCATAGAATAGTAGTTAACTCAAATTGTGAATGCATGTGAACATCCAATATTCGCTAAATTTATGTTTTGATGAACTACTGTTTGATGAATTTGCCATTCGATGAATTTACCATTAGATGAATTTACCATTCAATAAATCTACCATTCGGTAAATTTATCAATCTGTGAATATACCATTCGATCTATTTATCGATCAATGAATTTACTAGAGAAGAAATTACCCGCAATGAATTCATTTGCTTCACCGAGAAACGACAGAAAGCACTTTTTTAACTTACAAGTTTCTTCATACTGAAAGATTTGCAAAATAAAAAAAAAATTGTTTTGATACTCTGCAAGAAATGCAGCGTTGTTGTACTTACTTTGAAATTAACTGGAACAATTCCAAAATCCTCCGTCGTTAAAGGAAGAATTCTCATACCAGGAAGTATGTACATTTAAAAATACTAGGTAGGTAAATGAGTGTTAAATTAAAACGATGCAATAGTTGTGAAGTAAAGTGACGAGTATGTTTTACGGCTTTGGTTTTATGTATTCTGTATGCGCATGTCATTGTTTTTTATTGATTTTTTGCTTAAAAAAGAAGAAAAACTTCAGTATTTTTTATGTTAATACTACTGAGTACTCTGAGAGCGCAAACCTCTGCCAAACAAAAAAATACCAGACAGGCAGACGAACATAAGAATGGGCCTATGGACCAACACCGAAATTTGATCATCAGCTCCTCACGACATCCTGTAAATTTCGTAAAGATCCGTTCGCAACTTTCCAGTAATATTACTCACAACCAGTAAAAAGACGAAGAGATAGAACACGGCAAAAAACTAGTTTGGAAGAGATAATAATTTACATTAATGCTTTATTTTTTACCACAGCGTTTTTTTAATCGACGTGCGTCAGCGTTAGCAAAGCATGAAATTCCTTTGCCATTCAATCGAAAAAAAAAAAAATCCGTTAATATCCGATGCTGCACCTCTCTGCACAATGGACAAATTCCGGTGATTTTCTGATTGAGAAGAGAATTCGTACAATGCTGTTATTATATCTGGTGTGGCTAGTTTTATTTCATTGCTATTAAGACAATAAAGTTAGACATTTTCTCATCTGTTTCATTCATTCTTAGGCATAGACTCTATACCTTGTGCATCTTTGGACGAAGTCCAGGCGACGTTCCTCACGTCCCCTCACGTATGGGGGGGGGGCACAATGCTTGGGTTATTCTTCTTACACTCTCAGATGCTCAATTAAAATAAAGACGATTAACTTATTCAGTGGCCAAATTTAATCTTTTCTTGGTATCATAAATTCTAATGAAACTACCGGGCAACGCTTAGGTGCAGAACATTTGTTCAATGCGTAACTTTTCATCAGATAGGTGACCGCCGATACTTACTACCCTAATGTTATTGCCACGAACGTATTTCTAAGCCGCCCTGTGAATAGTTGATATTTTCACTCCCGCTGTATCCATATTATTCTACTGAAAATTGAAGAGTGTTATATAGAGTAAGTCTGTTTCAATGTTATTTTTTCGCTGCCTGGAGCTGGATTATCATTCAAGAAGTACACTAGAAACACCGGTGGGTAACGGTAATGTGCACTGTGGAGATAATTCACTGCTGCCAACTCCCCCCCCCCTCCCTATTTGGTTGCTAACTGCAACCTAACAGAAGAAACCCAGCATCGTGACTCCACACACGACAGGTAATGTGCGCAGCGTCACCTGGACTCCATTCGAACACGCTGAAGGAAGAGTTTTTAATTCCTAAGCTACACGACCGACTAAGATATAACTATGAAGATATTGAAAAAAGCTATTAAATTAATAAAACTGCATGTAGAAGTGAATGAAACCATGTATTCACTAGGAGTTTAAGAGATTTACTCCTTCTGTTCATATAACAGCTTGGAGTTAATCATGCAATAGAACGGATCTCTGACTCAGTGGTGCATTGTTGTCCTTGATCGCCGATGTTTGTTTTCTAAATTTGAATTAATTCCGCACTCACGATCGCAAACTCAGTTTTTTTTCCTGCAATTTTCGATTCCGCCAAATTTTAAAACGCGGATCAGTCCGCCGTCCCGGATTTAAGCTCCCAGCACTGATCCTACATTTTTGTTACAGGTTGTATCGTTAATACTGAAATTCGTGCCAAAATTGAATGTTCAGGATAAAACAATGAATTTCGAGGTTTGCAAATTTGAAACTCGATGATACTGTAAATTTCGCTCCGCCCCAAATTACAAGCTTTTTTAATTTTTACGTCACCATTGATTTATCTGACGGTTTTCAGTTACATTAGGGACACTCACAGCAGTCACACTTAATTAGAGCCAGTCTATGTCTAACTTGAATGTGATTTTGGATACCGGAATGCCAGGTTATGCTGGGGACGCACTAGACATTTATATGTACACAGACAACTTGATGCAAGGATGCGAGGCTCCGACACAGTTCATTTACAGAAGATAGTTGTGTCAAGTTTGAGTGTATGCGGCACGGCTCTAAATTTTCAAGTTTGTGACGTCACAATTGCGTCACGCCGCTGTTGCAGCGAGCATTCTTTGCTATTTCCTCAGTGGCGTGACGTCATTTTGACGTCACAAACCTGGAAATATGGGAGCGAAGCGCATTCACCCAAATCTGACACTACTATCTTCTGTAAATGAATTGTGATGAGACTCACTGACCTACGTCGATACCGTTCATCTGATGGTGAAGCAGGTGAAATGCGTCCGCCATTAGCAGGTACAACAGTAACTTTCAATTGCTAACATCATTAACTTTTTATTTGAAAATTACGAAGGCATTCCCGATGAAAAAAATTCCGATGGACCACGGGTGGCATATGGTAGTCACGCACACAGTCGAGAAAAGAAGAGGCGCATTCAAGAGGATACCACGCTGCTCGGTCGCCAAAGGCGTTTTTAGGCTGGCAACATCGACCTCGTTCGGAAAAAGATTCACCCGATTCACCCGCGCTTGCCTAACTGTGTTATCCAGTTATTCCTGGCCTGCGCGAACGTAGCAGAATATTGCTGTTTTGAGCAAGCGCGGCGAAGCGCTCACTGCTCGGGTGAAGCTTTTTCCGAACGAGGTCGATGTTGCCAGCCTAAAAACGCCTTTGGTGACCGAGCAGCGCGGTAGCCTCTTGAATGCGCCTCTTCTTTTCTCGACTGTGTGCGGGGCTACCATACGCCACCCGTGTTCCACCGAAAATTTTCAATAGGGTTGTCAACATTCAGAAACAAGGAAAATGTACTGAAGTGAAACAAGAGACCTCGACCACTTTTTTCGTTCCTCTACTTCGAAGGTCAAGTAAGCAGTACAATACAACCTCTCTACGAGAATATTACCTCCGCCAATGAGGTAATGTTTTCGTCGTGTTTGTCTGTATATTTGTATGTCTGTCTGTCACCAAGATAACCTGAAAAGCTATGAACAGATTTGGATGAAACTTACAAGGATTGTTAGGTATGTTAGGAGAAACAGATAATTAACTTTTGGTGAAGATATGTCCATCCGTTTGTTTGTTCGTTTGTTTGTCTGCCTCATTTTTCTCAATGCCATAACTGAAAAAGTTACTAATGGATTTTTATGAAATTAACACGAGTTGTTAGGTATATAAGAAAAAATAAATACCCAAATTTTGGTAATGATCCGTTTGTTCGTTCGTTCGTTTGCCACCGTTTTTAATTTTATGCTTGTTAGCACGATAACTCAGAAGATAAAGAACGGATCTTTTTGAAATTCATAGGGGTTGTCAGTAATGTTGAAAAGCATAACTGATTAAATTTTGATGCAGATCGGTCAGTTCGTTTGTATACTTGACTCATGTTTGGCATAACATTTGTTAGCAGTATAACTCAAAAAGTTTTGAACGGATTTTCAAGAAAATAACACAAGCTGTTTTTACTATTAGAAGGCACGAATGATTAGATTTTGGAGCATATACAGAGAAAATAATGGTTTCAGAGTAAATTTGAATTTTTTGCTACCTTTGCCTCGCTTGGCGGAGGTATGGGCTCTCAGAGTGCTCTAGTTATTACTCTGATCTCAATCAGAAACAACAAAAGATCATACAGGTACAGTTACGAATCGAACCCTCTATAACGACCTTAACAGTGTATGACTGAAGCTTCAACTAATGTCATCCTTACAACAAACTGGAGTTCTAGTTGGTCCGTATAGAGTTCAGGATTTTCTTCCCCCGATATTATTCGATAGTGAGACTATAAACTGCGTCTAGAGAATATACACAAATCACAAAATATAAAGAATTGTGAAAATAATTGTGTTTTTCTATCATGTCAAGGATGTTATGCATTCGATTGGATATAGTTTACTTAGATTTAGATTGGCGAAGAAAAACAAAGGCCAGTTTTGAAAATACTTATTAAATTAACAAAACAAGACTAATTCGACTGTCAATAGTTTATTTGCAACTATCACTTTTTGCACTTTAATACTTTGTTTTCTTGGAAAAACTAACGTGACAATATTTTGAAGCAATTTCTAGAGATAATATCATAACATACATATGATTTAACAAAAATAATACACAAAAAACATTGAAACATATTAACGCCTCTCATAATTTACTACACCGATGCTCCTTTCTTTTCAAGGACTCTCACCAGCCTGTTAGCTAACACCTGGTGTTAGATTTGCAAACTGTCGACGCTGATACATTATTTGCAGCAACCTTTACTGCCTCCCAAAGGTCATGCCTGCTGTTGAAATTTTCTCCCATTACGATGAATTTCTCTCTTGACAACTCTCCACAGGCTCTCAATGGGGTTTCAAGTCACAACTATTTCCAGGCCAGGCCATGTACGTGTCTCCAACAAATCTCATTTCTTTCAACCATAATTTGGTGAACTTTGATGCATGACTGGTGGTTGTTGTGTTGCATGAAAATTAGAGTTCTATGATTTGGCAATAGGCTTGTCATATACCATTCATAGAAATGTTGATCCTAAAACTCACAGTAATGTTTGAAGTTTATTTTACCGTCGTTTTCAACTCTAAAAAGACCCAGTATCTCATTGCCAACAATTCCAGCCAAAATCACGATGGAACCACCACTTGGTTGGCGTGTAACAAACTGTCTTGAGTCACGTTGTTTACAGCACATCGAGCGAGCCCGCCCACCCAGCACATCGAGAGTGATCCTTGACTCGTCTGTGAGCAAAACTTTGTTAAAATCAGTTTCCACATATTTCTTTGCCCACTGCAATATTTTTCCTTGTGTTTCTTTGTTAAAATGGGCTTCTTGATTTGATTTTGATACCAGCAAACTTCCTTAACGCTTTGCATTTTGTTTTTCTTGACACCTTATGAGCTCCAGCTGCCTCAAATATGAAGGCACTCGATGCATTTGGGTTCCTGATATGAGACAGAATTTGCTTAATTAATTTCCTGAATTCAGCCTGTGTTTTTTTTCTTTCTTGGTTTAATTCCCGTTTAACAAATTTTCTTGATTATTCGATGATCCCTAGTTAAAAAGTGCGAAATTTGCAGCGACGACTTTGCATCGCTAATTTTTTCAGTCATATAGATCTTTTCATCCATTGTTAGTTATTTCTATCGAGCCATTATGGTAAATTTTACCACATGCAAATAATCTCTTGACACTTTGAACTGCAATAATTAATTAAAATTTGTAACAATCTAATCTGAAAGGGACAATCGAGACGTTAGTGTTTGAAGTTTATTTAACTACGTATGGACTACAAATTATATCACTAGAAAACACGTAATCATTAATATTTAGTGAAATAATAATAAATATAACTGTATTGCACATAATCTCTAGACGCAGTTTAAAAGCGTCAACATCATAAAGTATGTCACGTAGCGTTTGTTGATCTGCGGCAGTGTTGATGAGAACTTCGGTATCATTGCAGCTGATTGTTCTCAGCATCTGCCCTTACTTTACAGATTACCTTGTCATCGTGACAAGAAAGACACGGCTGCAGTATATAGATACTGATCTTATAACAATTTTTAATTGCAGGTAAATACTCATCCGTATTTCATTTCACGTTAGTCCACCCACGGTGGGTAAAGCAAAAGTTGCTGAAAATAATTGGGACTAGTGCACACCCATTCTCTTCTTATGCTGCTCGTAATGAGCCCAGATCCCGGTATTCCTCTATTGTTATCATCTCCAACAATCAGTCAACGTGTGTGGTGCTTTCCCTCAGGGGTGTGAGGCGTGCACTCTCATAATACTAGTGGACCCGTGTGATAAAATGCACGCAATAATCGAAATGTTTGCCTAATACCTATAGGCCGGGTGTGGAATCTTTTCTGACTTGCTTCTTCTTCCTTCACTGATCCTTTTTCTTGCTCTCATATTAGGTCTTCCATATTGATAGACTGAAGTAAAAGCTTTAATAAAATCTTAATAAATATGAATGCAACTCCAGTCAGGTCAGCTTCTATACAATGTCAGCGTTCCATAGCAACGATACCGTTGATACCGTCTTACCAACTCAAATATCTGCTACTTTGAACTGTTAACGGCCGACAGAGTCGCGGACGACCCAAGCTGCGATGTAGCGAAAGAGTGTGAAAAGATGTCAGGAAAAAGCAGCTGGAGGACGATTGGGTGGTAGATCAGGCGCTGTGGAGGAGAATTGCGAGAAACAGCCACCCCCTATGAAAATGGGAACGCAACCACAGAAAGAAAAAGAAGAGAAAACTGCTCCGTCATTTAAGACAGCTAGAAGAAATAATTGTCTACAACTCGTGAAAAATCAATCGTCACCTCTAGGGTCCTTCGTTGACCATCTGCCGAATTTATACGTCGTGACCTGAAAGAAAAATGTTATAAATAAAAACGGACTCCAGAAGCTTCAAGTATCTTTACTTGGATTTCAAGAAGAGTGTCAAGCAAGAAGTGCCTTCAGATAAAGGGATAAAGAACCTTTCCCATCTTCTGCAACCAGGCCTATTTTCCACCTATCTGTTTACTTAAGAACGGACACGAAATAAACCTACAATATAATAAAGACCGATGTGTATTTATCTGTTGGTTTATCCATTTTTCATCAATCTTTAAACAAAACAGATAGGCGGAAATTAGCCCAGGTTGGAGGCACTGGTCGACCTCTCAAGTTCCATTGAAAACTTATCGGTAGAAAATAGGCCGGGTTGCAGAAGATGGCAAACGTATCTTAATTAGGGACGGTGGAAATTCAAAAATGAATATACCGCAGGGTCAGTCTGATTCGTACGAGTATTTCCTTCTCCATAAATCGAATCTATGGCAATGTATCGGGCGACCTCAAGTCTATATGCACTTCTTGCATTGCCAAAGTTGAAATCTCAGCACTGAAGATACCTGAAGCTTCCATTGGCACTCTCATGTATCTTGAGAAGTAGTTTCTTCCCAAAGATGATTTTCTTCCATGAGCTATTCTTCCAACTTTGATGCAACTGTCGACGAAACATCTTTCAACAACCCAAAAAATATCGGACAAATACGACATACTATGGTAGGTATGATACCAAATCGAATCAATTATTTACAGATTTGCTGAATTGCCTGCAAATGTAGTTAATTTTTTTTCATATCAGAGAAAGAAAATAAGAGTGTCGATGCTCAGTAATTAAGAGACCGAGAACCTTCATCTAAATGATTTTTAAATTTGGCAGTTGTATGAAGGGAAGCATGATTAATGAAACAGGATCAACACAAAATCTTCGTTGTCATTTTATGTCAGCGCGGGCCCTCTAGTAAATAAATAAATACGCTAAGGGTTTAATTATATAAGGACTAGTGGACCCGCGCGTGAAAAAATTCACGCAATAACTGATATTTTATTTAATATAGGCCGTTGCAAAATCTTCTCTGAATTACTTTATTTTCTTAATTGATCCATAGTCATGCTGTCAATATTAGGTCCTCTTACCTATGACTTGCCGTTTCCCCATTTTCCTGCTCATTACGATCGTTTTCACTTTTGCAAAACAAAGCAGGTGTTATTTAGCTGGGCATAGACCACACGCTATTCGGCCGTCCTCTCCTGCCCGCCATCAACAGATTCTTGGCTTCTCTAACGAAAATTCAACATCCAGGTTGTAAGCAAAGTCAATTAATATGTTACGTATTTCAGTTGTATTGCAGATGGAACCGTTGAATTGATCATGTCTGTTCTTGAGGCCGAGCTCAGTTTAACTCCTGTATCACAGATACAATCGAATTAAAGAGCTAATCCATGGAAAGAATGGGGCAGTGGGGATGTGCCCTAGTCCATCGAATTTCTTCTCATCCAAAAGCGTAGAAGCTGTGTCAAACAAGACATGAGCAAGCAAGGTTAACGGAGTTTTAGTATAATAGAGATGTAGCTGCCAGTAATCGAGATGCAAAAGAATATGACAGGTAAAACGCTCGAGACTACTAGCTACTATTGATAACAAGTAATCGAATATAGGCTTAATGTAAGTTTAACTGTGCTACCTCTGAGTTACTGTTTTCTTCCAGTGCATTAATAAACTCATTATTTTTGTACTGTTTTCATATACCTGAAACAGTACTGTTGATGACAAAGTCACCTGGGACGGGTAGGAGTGCGCAACTGCCTTCTCCAACAGATTTTCTTTTTTTTTGTCGGAAGATAGAAGACTCAATAACGGCATCGTCTTTCAACCGGCTCCCATTGTAAGCTAAGTTAGTGACCTCCAAGTAAATTATTAATGTCAGAAACGCTGACGCTGCAATCCCCACTTAATCGTGGTGACTCGAAAACGAACTTTGCAATTCGACCAGGAAGCCCAGCAGTCTATTTATTCTACCACAGCGTGTATGAAACAAACAAAATATGGCGTCACTTGCTAAGCTTCGGACCTCAAATTCCGAGCAAATCAAACCTCATAAGGCATTGCGCTGCTCTGATTAATAAATGACCACAAAATCGCATCCAGACAGTGAAGTGATACAAGTGAAGAAGAAATGACTGTCGTCTGAACTAGCCCAACCTCTTATTAGAGGCACGGAGTTCGTTCCACAAGAAGTTGCCCTTATTTATTTTATCTATGTTCTTATGCAGCGGTTATTAATATTGGCATGAGATTATGATCGAATGTTCCAACAGCAATGAAAATCCATAATTATTTTTTTTTTCAATCAGGTAGTGCATTTAAGACCTCTGGGGGCTACGAGTATTATTGACAAACTGCAAGTAAATGAAGCAGAGGATTTCCGCGTACTGTGGCAGCTTCACGAACCCCTAATATTTTCCGCAAAGTGATAGATTTTTCAATAAAAAACAGATAAAAGATGAAGCACTCTGCTATATACGGTGACTGATGTCAAGCCCTCGTGGGAAACACACCAGACGTGTCTGATAACTTTGCTTTATATACTACTGAGTTCTGCATGAGTGAAAGCGCTGTAGTTTTTGAGCTCCTGCTGGTACCATTACAGGTGAGAGTAAAGGTTCTGTAGTTTGAGAGCTCTGCTGTTACAATTACAGGTGAGAATAAATGTTCTCTTTTTTTTTCTCCCTAGACTCACTCCTTACAACAGGAGTGAGAGCAACAGTTTATTTCTGGGCATTCATTCTTTAGGAAAAGGGGAAAACAGTTCGATTACAGGCGAGGACAGCAGCTTCTTTCTAGCCATTCACTCATTAGTGAAAGTAGGCAAATTTCTATTACAGAAGAGGACACCAGCTTCTCTATAGCCACAGACACCTTAGAAAAACAGGAATCGGTTTCATGTAGAGATAATAGTTTTTTGCTGCCTCAAGTATAGTGTAACAAAGTTCGATAACTGTGTGCTGGTGAGCTTTACATTAGTTATACAACCCTAATTTCATCCCTTCGAGACTGTGCAAAATTTAACCATCTGGAAGTAACTTTTTCCTGTCGAAAAGTAATTCAAATATGTTGCATGTATGGAAGTTGTAAGTTTATTGGAACGCTCTGTGTAAGTGCAGTGTTGGTATTTACTTTTAGATACACAAACGGCGTCCCCCTCTTCATGCGCTAGCCATTCTTGTTGAAGCAAAATTTTTCAACACGTAAATGAATAATTGCTCATTTGTGCGTTCCATATCGCTGTGTATCATACATATATAACTGTTATCCTTATTTTTCATTTCAGGTAATTTTGTAAGAAATTTTATACCAGACGAGGATTAAGAAAGTACGAAGAGCAAGATGCAACGCCTTATATTTTTCCTGGTAAGTTTTTATTTCCGATAAAGCTCAATAAAAACAGGATCAATAATTTTAAATTGCTCTGTTCCACTCAGTATCACTGATGCTGGGCCCACACAATCCTACTGCAAGCTAAACTTAATGAACGAGTCTTCAACTCGCACGTTGTTCATGCTACCGTTTCTATGCGACCGATTTTCTTGTTGCATCGGGACAACGTGTAAGCTGAACGTTCGTAAATAAGTTGGGATTGTGGTTGACTAGTGTCTTCCAGGCATTAAAATACTGAGACGTTCAATTCCCCATAGAAACATAAGAAAAGCCGAGCTCACTGCCACAGGTGGGAAGATTTCATGGAAGACAGCAATAGAACTTATATGAGCCGCTTGTAGTTTTGAGTAGTTTGAGTTATTAATAGAGCTGTGATAATATGCTCTTATAGACAGGGAAGTTGGTGATAGCTTCAAAACAGTGACAAGAAGCTCAAAAGTGAAGCTATGACGGTAACACCACCTGCAGAAGCAGTTCACTATATAGGAGCCTATAGTTAATGAAATTTTTGTTTTGGAGTTATCATCGACTTCTCTGTCTATAAAAGCATATCGTCACAGCCATAGTTATTAGTTAAGGAAGCTGGATACTGTAGTTTTGTCTTTCCTACATTTGAATCTCAGCATGAATTCACGTTTGGTCTCGTTCGAGGTCCTCCTAAAGCCCGCTGCACACTAGAGTCGAAACATTGGAACTTTTGCGTTGAAAATGCAAAGTTCTGTGACTATGGCTACAGATGGACTTTTTTGAGCGATGCCATAAAATTTACGTTACTTTAAAGTAAAATCTTCTTTAGAAAGGAATAGAAATATTGAAATCATAGATGCAAATGGTGCCTGCAATAGCTCAATAGTACAGCGATTCTTACTGTCATCGCTACTTTTTCTCGACGAGTGCTCGAGAGCAGGTAAATAAGAGTGGAATACCGTATGCAGGATAAATGATTATAAACCGTATAGCAAGGCCTGCTCATGGCTGCAGGTAGCATCAATACGGTCATGGGACGCTAGCTTATTCTATTTATTTATTTTTTGTTGTTGCCGGAAACAGGACAATCTTCAACGTTTTATTAATTTCTTCGTGGACTTCTACGAGGCGGCCGTAGTTACCGAATTGGTCCTCCGTGTTGCTCAAGTTCATTAATTGCAAAAATAATCCCATGGGACCTGACAGCTTCCAATAATAGAATACGCCAGGGACCACACCATGCCTTGACTGTCCCCTTCTCAGAAGTGAGGCTGGTGACGAATTGATAAATCCTAAAATTTGTTCCGTGAACAGTACCTTGTCGAAGAAAAAAAAAAAAAATCTGTCCTTGGAGACGCAAAGAATCTATCTATTGGAAAGAAGCACACATCCATGAGCAGTGGCAACGGTAAATTGCAAATTTTGGGCTGTAAACGTAAACGTAAGAATTGCAAATTTTGCAATTTTCCCTTGGTCAATGCTCATGGATATTTTAAGTCATTTTGCTGTCCCACGCTTCAATTATCGTCGTCCACAGTTGTTATATAGCTATGAATGTCTGTCTCTTGCTGATAAACACTTATCTTGTTGCATCACTGAGACCTGCATGCTGATGTTTGAGGTTATTCTGTCTACGGGTAAAAAGTTTATCGAAGTTTAATCTATGTGCCTCCTTTGCAAATTTCACTTGACAGTCAAGGTATCGTGTGGTCCAGCCAGGAAACCGTGTATGTTGCTGTAGTTAATTTGTAAATCTTTTTCGATCCGCGAGCATTAAAACCTATTAAGTTTCATTTACTGTTTGCAGGTGGTGCTTGCTGTCGGCGTCAGGTGAGCTGCAGTAATTCAACAATAGCAATTTTTGTTTCATTTTCTTGAATTCGATTTAAGAAATCTTCATTTCATGCTCGTAAACGTAAGAATTTATGTTTATGTCTTCTAGTCGAAAATTGGCAAAGTTGTGATAAAATGAAGACATATGCCCCATATGGTGAAAATCCGATAGTGTAATACTGTACATCCAGGTAGATTTTTATCAAATTCTGACGTATCAGCAATGTTATGTGACGCAGTAATTCTGTAAATCCTCGTCAATTTCATGCTGTGAATTTCTGCATAGGTATTTGGGAACATGCTGTAAATTTCACTTCATGCAGTTAATCAGGGTTTAATATCCCACCGATAATCACAGATGAAACCATAAAACTCGTCTTATAATATTAAAGAATCTTAGACGATGCGATATTTTTCATGCTCAGTGGCTTTAACCTTAATATTTACAGCTCTCAAAGTATTTCGTATCTCCAACGCTGAGGCCACACTTTGCATTTGCGCTCACAACTTCATGCGAGGACGTGCAGCCTGCACGTCGCTATGCGATTGATATTAAATATACATCAGAGGGATGTGCGAGCTGCACATGCTCGCATAAGTTTTTCGTGCGCATGCTTAATGTGTCTCCGGTATTAGATGATACTCTACATGCTGGTCGTTGGTGCTGGCGGTAACTCCTATATTCTCGCCTTTATTTTTCAGATCAGAAAATAAGAACTATGATCCGTTCTATTGCTTAAATAAACCCGACGGATTCCACTGCGCGTCCTGTATTCAGCCCATCAACTGTGTCGCCGGAGAAATTGAGGAATTGGAACAGTGCCCCTTGGGCTATGTAAGTCGCTGGGTTTCCTATTTTAACTCAAAAACGCCAGACTTCAATATATTCTCAATGCCGACTCACTTCACAATATCAGGCAGCACGGATTCAAGACCAAACACGGCACCCACACAGCACTGGCCCTATTTTATGAAATGATCGCAACAGCCAAAGCCAATAACAGAAACGCAGACATTGGGCTGAGAGACATAAGTCGAGCCTTAGATAAAGTCTGGCACGACGGACTAAAATACAAGATAGTTACCGCCAACTTCCCAAATTGCCTTGCACGCACTCTAAGTAACTTTCTAGACAATAGAGCTGCTTGCATTAGGATTAACGCACACACAGGACCACAGTTTCCACTACACAGCGGTATACCACAGGGCAGCTGTCTTTCCCCCTCACTGTTCACTTACTATACACACGATCTAGAAGAACCATAAGCTCACTCAAAATACATTAGCTACTCAGATGACATCACACAGATAGTAACACTCGCAGGGTCTCCAGCAATGATATCCAGAACAACAGCCAGGGTAATAGGCGGCAAAATAGAAAGCTTCAAATACAAATGGAAAATAAAAACAAACAAAGAAAAATTCCAAATCATACCAATCGGAAGACAAAAACCAGTTAATGTGAGATTGCAGGACAGGGTGATACAATACTCAACCAACGGCAAGGTTTTGGGCTTGAATTTTAGTTCCAGAGCGCTCGTCGGACATATTAAAAATAGAGTCGCACAAGCAAAAGTAACACTAGCAAAGTTATACCATTTCAGGAATCTCTCGCAAGAAAACAAAAGGAAATTGTATATGACTCTGGTCCGACCGGTTCTCTTATATCCACCAATTCCACTACATCTCTGCTCTGCCTCACAAATGTTGAAATTGCAAAGAGTTCAAAATCAAGCCACCAGGTACATCACAGGCACATCACTCAGGGAGTAAAAAAGATCCACAGAACTTCACGAATTGAGAAAGCTCCAACCCATCAACATTACCCTGCAAACACAAGCCCAAAGAATATGGAAAAACATTGAAGACATAACACCCCACAGCATCATCAACAAATTAACACCACTTGAAGGACAGACACACAAGCATAACTGGCCATCCAGCAGACAATCAGCACAACATAACATTGAACCACTCTACAGATAACACAACCACTTAACAACTAAACAGATCAACTTACATCACAACGGTCTGATGACCTTTTTTTTTTCAACCGTAAACCATATAGAAACCTAATGAAATAACCTACCCTAATTAGACCGGCACCGCCCGGTCATTCAATCACTCTCCTCCTATTTTTCCATTTCATTCTTTCTTCAATTTTCCCTCTACCTACTAACAACTCTCCTACTATCATCTATTTTTCTCCTCTCTTCACTCCACTCACCGGAAGATTTTTTTCAGTTTGTAATTTAGGGTAAACATGAAGACCCGAAATCACATGAAATTCATGTAGATCAGCTTACAGTATCTAGTTAATTCTGAATGTACCTTTCATTTAACTCCAATTGACTTTCCAGCGCTCTTAAAGCATTTTCTCAAGTTTATATGGCAGACGGAACGGGACTTCATATGTTGTTATTCCCAGAAATGTGTTTTTCTTGAGGCTTCAGAAACGGAATGTAGGCATAATTCGACTACGCCCGTATGATTTTTTTTTACACATGTACGATTTCAGTTATTGAGTAAATTATTGAGCATCTGCAGTACTGATAATGATGAGGTTACCGTTCATGTTTTCTTTGAAAAATACACATTCATACCCACGGTAGCGGCATGCTTACGTCCGCAACTCAAAATCTTAGAAGCGCGGGTTCGAGGCTAACCTAGGCACGTGAGCTCTTCGTTGATCTCAGTGTGCCGAATCGGCAGCTCTGTGCTTACAGAGCGCCGTGGGAGTACTTGCCTCCTCAGAGATAAGGGAGTAATGGCGAGGGTCATTTAAACCTTATATAAATTGGCGCCATTGTTCTTGATGACCCGTGGTTGCCTGCAGCCGCACTTACTCCTCTGGGGCCAGTGAGCCTATATTTACAGCACAAGCCAGTGCGAGCGGGTTTCCCAATTGAGGGTGCGGTAAAAGTTGACTTCACTTTTTTACTTTTACTATCCTGTGTGTTCTGTAATGAAATGTACTAAATCCGTTTATTCCACAGGTTTGCGAGTATATCTCCGATGTGACGGCGTGCGTTCCCATGCCTGAAGCCACCAACGGCTGCAAGTGTTCCAACAACACTTGTGATTATTTCGATGCGACCATCGCGAACTACTGCGACGAAACTGGCATCTACGACACCTTCGACTGCATGGATCAGATGGTGATGTTTGACGAGTGTCGCGACGGGGAGTGCGTGAATCCGTGCGTCGGTCACGAAAATGAAATTATTGTCGATGATTCGGACTGCACGAGAGCTTTCCATTGCAATGAAGATGGAGAAAGCTACTGGGTAACCTACTGCACAGAAGAGGGTGGCGCGTACATCGACATAGACGCAAGTTGTAGATATTCCCCACCTGTGCCCTGCAACACCGCCTGTGTCAGCGGTACGTGTCCGGATCCGTTCGACTGTACCATGTACTACGAATGCGAGGCTGGTACAATAGTAGATGGTCCTCTGGCGTGCGAAGACGGCATGTTCTTTGACTACGCTGCTTCTCCTCCAGGCTGCACAGGTACAGATGAATCGGTGTGCTCACCGCTAACTCAGTGTACCTTCGATATGACTGAAATTCTGAGGTCCGGTGAACTGCAGACTCATCAAATGAGGAGACGCCAT
>LQNS02278070.1:17580548-17593184 GCA_001587735.2 Parhyale hawaiensis
TGTCGGTGCTTCGTGCCCTGGTCGGCTAAGGTTTGGAATTTGTTGCCTGCATCGGCTTTTGGTCGTGTTGGCCTGCAGGCTTTTAAGTCTGCTGTTAATGGTTTTTTGCTGGGTTTCCTTTAGCAGCGTTTTGGGCTTCACGGTGTTGCAAATGCTTCATTTGGGTTGTATTACCTGTCCGTGGGAGCCCAGGCGTGAAGTTTTAATAATAATAATAAATTGACTCTCAGCACGGACTGCTTCGCCTGCTCTTCACACTACTGGATTTTCAAAATTCTAAAAATAAGGCAAAAAGAAAACCTCGATAGGTGCATCCATTGTACCCTGTATACGAGATAATAAATGATATTTGGTTTTGTTTTGTTTTCGAATTTCCGCAATCATGCGAGTTGTGCGGTCAGCATGGCATGAAACTGTGCTATGCTGAGGTCTGAAGGTTTCGTCGAGGACATTTATCCTAGCAGGGCCTACATAAGTTTCTTGTATGTTTGTTTGAACTAAAAAGCGAGTGCTTTATCTCTTCATTACTGATATCTTGCGTGAAAATGTGCAATTTTGGTAAAGGTATACGGATGTAAGCTTCCTATATGCTGTTTACAGCTTACCATGAAAATCTAGAGCTTCTTTATATGCGTCTCAGTTAGAAATAAGGCAGTATTTGTGGTCATGCGCCAGTAGATTTATCTAGGTTTCATATGAGTTTTTCGGATGTACGTGTTCTTTTTCCCGCCTTGCTTCTAATTACTCAGACTGGCGATATTATCGAGCTGGATACGCGACGCTACAGCGATTTATACCGCCAAAGACAATGTCTTTTGACGAGCATTCGAACATGCAATTCAGTACAAAATACTCTTGCAGGAGACACGATTATATATGTGAGTGGTAATGGTTGCTGCTGACAGCATCATCGCAGTCAAGGCACATCATTTTTTTTCTTTTTGTTATTTGTTCGACAACTGCGTACTCGTCAACATTTTAGCAAAGATTTTTATTACTTGTTGGAAATTATCGTTATTACGGAATTGGTCTTGCGTTTGATCAAAACGAACACTCTGCGCCCTGGCAGGTACCAATAATTGATACCAGTAAAATTATAGATATACTTCTAATTATAACTAATTAATTAATTCGTTATAGTTACACTTCAAATAATTTCAATCAAACAGCACGAATGACTATGTAAGTTTATTTTTTTTTTTGCAGGTGATGATCGCTGTCGGCGGAAGGTGAGTTGCTATAATTTCAACGATAATAGTTTTTTTCTTTATTTTGTTCAAGTCCTGCTCCGGAGAGCAGGAAACAACTGTTCTTCGGTTGGTCGAATGTTGGCGCAATTATGATCAAAGTCATGAAACATTCATGACACAAGGTATCCTGAAAAGCCTGCCATAGTAAAACTGTGGTTCTAGGCAACTATACTGCATATTCTGACGTAACAATGGCATCAAATTTGACTTAGTTAAACCTTTAACACTTTTATTTGTTCTCATACAATCATGCTCACGTAAAGAAAACACAGTAGAATTATTACGCACATATCAAAAATACCAAACTGCTAAGTAGAATATAGCTGTAATTCCCCAAAGATTTTATAGTGTGCCTGCGATCGTGCAGTAAAATTCACTTAGCACCAAAAAGCAAGATTCAATGTACCACTCATAAACACGGATAAAACCATGTATATAGCTCTTGCCATAGTACCAACAATTCTAAGACGAGGCCCTATTTGTCATACTGAATGGTGGTAATTTTTGGAGGGCTACGACGAGACGTACACTAACGCCTTAGATTATAGTTCAGGCGTTACTGCACTAGGCATATTAGTCGTTCATTTCATTACAACTCGTCGCCAAAATCGTACCTGCATCTCTAATGATGATGATAGACACTAGTCAAAAGAACGAGTATCATCATCTTTTCGTCCGAACGTTATGGTGAACTCTCTTACACATAGCTTTGAGATTGCCAAGAAATGGTGTAAAAATGTTCACCGTCAGTTCAAGTTACTCCGCAAGTGTCGTTGGTCGACTTTTGGGCATATCATTATATCTGGAGGGATTAATAACTCAATATTCTCGGCAAGTGTGTGCTATTTAGATGGACACATCAACAAATTCGAAAGGAAAGATGACGATACTCGTTTTTTTTACTAGCGTGAGCCATCGACATAACAACTGGGCCACGCCGGCCATTGTCACCACTCGATACGAAGATATGCAACCTGCACGCCTTTCACACTACCGTATTTGTTCTACCGACTTCAAAAACAATGTATCGGAGAGACGTGCAAGCTGTACATCCTCGCATCAAGTTGCTCGTGCGAATGCGTAGTGAGTTCCTGCTTTAAATGAGGCCCTGCTTATCGTTGGTACTGTTATTAACTCATTCATTTTCACCTTCATTTTTCAGATCAGAAAACAAGAACTATGACCCGTTTTATTGCCGGAACAAACCGGACGGGTACCACTGCGTGTCCTGTATCCAGCCCGTCAACTGCGTCGCCGGCGAGATTGAGAAGCTGAAAGAGTGTCCCTTGGGCTATGTAAGTCGCGGCTGTTATTTTAAAGTAACTGTTGTGACTTAGTGCAGACTAGAAGAGCCGATATTAAACTGAAACAACTGCAGATTCGTTAAAATACGATATTCGTTCTGAGCATACCTTTTATTATTTTATCTCCAACATATTTTCAAGTATTTTTGCAGCATTTTCTCAAGTATACATAACCTAGGCTAAAGGAGCTTGACATTAGTATATGTGATTAAAACTAAAAATATGTTACTCGAAGCGTGAAGACAGTGTGATTGATGCGGTGAAAAAGGAGAAAAAAAGATCCACAATATCGGCATGAAGGCTATGTGAATGGAACCTTTTAATCATTCAATCAAATCTCACTTTCGTAAAAATGCATCTACGGTATTGTTTATGATAACTTTAGAGTTGATGTTGTCCTTGAAATGCACACACTCTTGTTGCAATATTTTCCAATAATGAAAGGCACTAAATACATTTTTATTCTCAGGTTTGCGAGTATATCTCCGAAGTAACTGCCTGCGTCCCCATGCCCGAAGCCACCAACGGCTGTCAGTGCTCCAACAACACTTGTGATTATTTCGACCCCACCATCGCAAATTTCTGTAACGAGACTGGCATCTACGACACCCTCGACTGCATGGATGACACGCTGCCGTTGGAAGAGTGTCGCGAAGGGGAGTGCGTGAATCCTTGCGTCGGTCACGAAAATGAAGTAATACTCGATGATTCCGACTGCATGCGAGCCTTTATCTGCGATGCAGATGGAGTAAGCCACTCGGCTGTACTCTGCACAGAAGAGGATGGATATTACATGGACGTAGACGCAAACTGTAGAGAGCGTCCACCTGTACCCTGTAACACCGCCTGTTTCAGCGGTACGTGTCCGGATCCGTTTGACTGTACCATGTACTACGAATGCCAGTCTGGTACAGTAGTAGATGGTCCTCTGTCGTGCGCTGATGGCATGTACTTTGACTACGCTGCTTCTCCTCCAGGCTGCACGGGCACAGATGAATCTGTGTGCTCACCGCTGACTCGATGTTCTTTGGAAGCAACTGAAAGTCTGAGGTCCGGCGTGGTGCACACCCATCAAATGAGGCGACGCCATTGAACCATATACTACATGATATGGAGGTTGACTAGTAAAGCTTTCTTTTAAGAAAAGAATATTTTTGTTAATCCTCGAAAAACAACAGCTCCAACTGGAGTCGTGAGTTTTGAATTGTTGCTGTCTATATACTAAAATGAAATCTGCAATAACGCTGTGTGTGCAATGAGGAATACACAGTATGAGTGAGTTACTGATCTACGGAGCCAGTGTTATCAGTTGAGCCTGTGTTTTTTGCAGTTTACGGCTTTAGTGCAATAACTGCAATACGAGCTGTAAATGCCATATATTAGGCCGTGTCCACAGGTTCCTCATCGTAACGTGTTCACTCAAACTGATGAAGAAGTGCGTTGATTTGATAGAAGCGGTTGCAGCAAACGCTGGAGACTAAATTATGAAGAATGTAGCTACATTTTTTCAACACGCTGAGTCATTCAAGTTCAGTATACAGAACCTATATATTATAAATTTATCCTTTACAGCGTTGATCAAGGACAGTTAGAAAAAAATGCTTTTTATCTTGACGTTAACTATCAGAATCACTCTACTTCCGTTTGAGACATGAAAACCAGAAAACCTGAAAATGTTGTGAGAACAAGAATGCTATCTTTGACTTGGAAGATCAACAGATTGCTCTGCGCTGATTTCTCTTCTATCGGTTTATCAGGCTATAAATATATAAGAAATAGGCTGTTCCTATCATATTCAGGCAATAAGATTATGGGATACAAATGTGAATCCAAACTGAAGCGAAATATAAGCGAATATCTAAAGAAACTATAACATAACTGAATGCGCGGCTTCATTCGTTTGAATGAAGGACACTTCTACGTGTGGACAAAGACAGAAAAAAGTTAACTCACAGCTCGTGTTAATTTTCATGATTGAACGCGTTACGATGAGGAACGTGTGAATTCGCCCTTAGCACATAAAATATTGAATTTATAGTTCGCATTGTAGTATGAAGTCATTTGACATGTTGCCACGTGTCACCTGACTTCATACGCTATGACAACTGATTCCACTATAAATTATTGTGCAATGTTTTTATTGGGGTAAAAATATAATTGAGTTACTGAATCTCAAAAACTGACTATTAAATTTTTGTAAACGGGGAATACATCATGGGAACAAGTAAAGCGAGATATTCGCGAGAATCTTTCTCGCCATTGGGAAGAATTTTCAACTAGCATATAAGCGCAATGTGCATAAAAAAACTAGAGCCCGGATTTCTAGCACTTATTCGATTATTGCTATTACGACTGTAAATGCAAATAAAAATTTCCATTTTTGCAAAATATGGTTCCATACTATAAACGGTATATTGACTAACACACAACGAAAAAAGTAGTCATTATACAATAAATGACGATAAAACGTGCACAAAGTAGTATGTATTTGCACTATCAACAACAAAATTATTTAATTACCAGGAAACGCTGTATAGATAATTAATATATAATTAAACTGGCCATGTTTCAACTTTATTTAGATTTTCAATGAAGGAAAACGTAAGGAATTGTGGAAGTCACTGTCATTCTGGTCACGACATTACCAGTTACACCAGTGCTGGCAGTGGACGAATGTACTGATACCACGGGATGGCAGATTTCGACAGCAAGCATAGAGACACTTGAATTAAACAAAGAATCTGACATGTTTCTGTTAAATTCCACTCAGTTAGAACGCACTAATTGCACAACAATAACGCAGTTCATTGCCTCATCTTTATCGCTTCTTTGGCCAGAATCCATTAAGTATAACTATTTATTGTTGCTGGTGACAGACGTTGCAGCACAAATGAAGAAAACCGTGCTTCACTGTAAGTTCTGTACCCCACCATGCTGCACCTAACTTGCTTCGCACACGGCTTGTACAGAGTTACAGAAGATGTACGGACGCGCTTTCAGGACGTTGATAAACTAATATCAAACGACAAAAACTATTTGAACAATCTTGATGCCCAACACCAAAAAAAAAAAGTAGATACGAACTATTCAGAGAGAAGGTTCCTGATGTGCCCCTTTCCCCACAGCCCATTGTAACGAGATGGGGTACATTGATGAGTTGATAACCGCAGCACTATATTATGCTAGACATTTCACAGTCGTGAAGGTAGGATATAATAATAGTAAGTTTATTGAAACGTGAAGGACATTAAAAAAAGTATCGCAGGTAGAATATGAAGCAGTAACTCTAGTAAAGAAGGCATCACGTGTCATACCCGTGGGTAGCTTAATAGCTAATCGGGCAACTACACAAAACGGAGATACAACAACTGGACATATCACAATAAAAATCCTCTCCAGCTTATGCCGGCCACTGCAATAGTAGTAAGAGAGAGAGAGGCATATAGTGTGACGCAATGCGTACATAGCGCACACTGAGAGCACGCGCAACCCAAGCAGGCGCGCACCTGCACAGCATCAGCGCGCTCAAGGACAGCCGGACAGGAAAGAGGAGGAAGGACAAAGAATGGATCAGAATGCAGGAGTCCAAGAGGAATAAGAAAGTGAACAAAAACAAAAAAGAAAGATGGGGCGGAGATGCAGGAGTGCCCATGGCAAACCAAAGGCTCTCCCAACAACCCCACTCCGCTGAGCATGGGCTAACTGAACATAACTATCTCATCATTTTCCCTCTAGTAGCAACGGGATTTTATTAGACATCTATTTCGTACGACATTGCTGTAGCAGGTCAGGAAAGAGGAGGAAGATTAAATAAGGAATCAGAAACAGGGATAAGAACAGGAAAAGCAAGTAGGAAGATGGTGCGAAGATGCAAGAGTGACCATGGCAAACAAAAGGCTATCCTAACGATCCCATTACAAAACATGGGTGGTCGAACCTAACTAACCTATGATTTTCCCTTTAGTGGCAATGGGAATTCTTTAGATGCCAGTATCATACGATATGACTGTACGATGCGGACATAAATTATGTTGGCAACATGGAAAGATCACCTATCATGTAGTACAACAAAGCGAATTACTTCAGGTATAGTTTTACTAATCACAAGATTATAAGCAGTTTAAAATACAGTAGATGGCATTATCAACCATATGTGTAGCATATCGAGACCTACACACCCAACATGTACAACTTAAGCCGCTTCTTGAAAATACACTCAGTTGGGCTTAATGTAATGTCCTCCGGTAGCTTGTTCCACAAGTGTATAGAATGAAATATGAAAGAAGACTGACACTTAGACTTATTATAAAAAGGCGGATATATGCTACTGCCAGACACTCGAGCTCTTTGCAGATCTTCGTGTGCTGACTCAGCAGTTGTGTGTGCATGCACGGCGCAGTGGCGGAACTGCCTTCCTCAGAGATGAGGGGGGTGGGGGGTCTCGGGTCATTTATTCCTTCCGTCAAATTGGCACTATAGTTCTTGGTGACCCGAGGTCGACTGCAATTACACTTACTTATCTGGGGCCAGTGGGCCTATACCCGCAGCACAAACCAGTGCATGAGGGTTTCCCAGGTGAGGTGTTGTCTAAGTTGACTTTACCTTTACATTTATAAAGAAGGCATTCCCTATTAAAAATTTTCAGTGGACCACGGGTGGCATATGGTAGCTCCCACACAGTCGAGAAAAGAAGAGGCGCATTGAAGAGGCTACCCCACTGCACGGTCGCCAAGGAGGTTTCAGGCTGGCAACATCGACCTCGTACCGAAAAAGATTCACCCGAGCAGTGAGCGCTACGCCGCGCTTGCCTGACCGTGTCCCCCAGCTATTCCGGGCCTTCGCCCCCGTAGCAGAATATTACTGTTTTGGGCAAGCGCGGCAATGCGGTCACTGCTCGGGTGAATCTTCTTCCGAACGAGGTCGATGTTCCCAGCCTAAAAACCCCCTTGGCGACCGAGCAGCGCGGTAGCCTTTCGAATGCGCCTCTTCTTTTCTCGACTGTGTGGGGGCAACCATATGCCACCCGTGTTCCACCGAAAACTTTTAATAGGGTTGCCAACATACAGAAACAAGGAAAATGTACTGACTGATAGAAAAGACCTCGACCACTTTTTCCGCTACAAGTAAGCAGTACAATACAACATCTGCAAGAGAATAATTCTTACTCTAATCTCAAGCAGAAACGCAAAAGATCATGCAAGTACAGTTACGAATCGAACCCTCTATAAAGACCTAAATAGTGAATGACTGAAGTTTCAACTAATGTTATCCTTACAACACAGTGGAGTTTAGTTGGTCCGTATAGAAATCAGGATTTTCTTGCCCCCCGATATTATTCGATAGTAGGACTATAAATGCGCCAACATCATAAAGTACATATGTCACGTAGTGTTTGCTGATCTGCGGCAGTGTTAATGAGAACTTCGGTATCATTGCAGCTGATTATACTCAGCATTTGCCCTTATTTTACAGATTACCTTGTCATCGTGACAAGAAAGACACTGCTGCAGTATATAGATACTGTTATTATAACAATTGATAATGATAACAATTGTTAACAATGATAAATACTCATCAGTATTTCCTTTCACGTTAGTCCATCCACAATGGGTAAAGCAATAGTAGCTGAAAATAATTTGGACTAGTGTACACCCATTCTCTTCTTATGCTCCCCGTAATGAGCCCAGATCTCGGTATTCCACTATTGTTATCATCTCCAACAATCAGTCAACGTGTGTGGTGCTTCCCCTGAGGGGTGTTAGTCATGCACTCTTACAAGAATTAGAATCAGAAGTGCTGCAATTAAAGACACTTTTACGAACAATAATATATTTCATTCTTATTTCAAGCTTTCGATTCAATCGACTCTACAATCGGCAAATATCACGCCCTTCTATCTATTCGGATTATCAAAGAAAACTCTTAAATAGTGAACTGAAAGCTAAGAAGGGTCATCTCAAATGTTTGGAATCAAGAAAGATCCTTGTGTTTCCACATCTACAGTCGCTCACTTCATGGTTCGATTTCTTCCATCTCCGCAAGTATATTCGTTCAGTTAACGTCGAGAAAATAGCCACAGTGAAGCGCACTCAAGCCAAGAAACTTTTTCATCTCAGACTGAAATACCGAGTTGAACGACTGGATCCAAACTCTTTAATATTCAACTTCTCAAAGCATGTCTTAACGGAATCAGAAAGGGAGGTTTTAGCAAAAGGACTGAAATTTAGTATTCCTCCCAAAAAGATCAACTACCATCTTCATTTCTTAGCATTTGAAAAACTATTTTGTAATCTTAAGAATGAAGGTATACACTGCGCAACTAATGACGGATTGAACCAGGTACGCAGCCACTTCAAGCAATGGAGACTGGTTTAAAACTACAATCAGAAAAGAAGACAAAATTAACAGGTTCCTTCTAAAACTCTAAAATGAAAATGTCATCAACGAGGAGCTCTACAATAAACTGTATGTATCTGGATCCAAGCCAGGAATTCTCTACGGCCTACCAAAAGTACACAAAGAAAGTTGTCCGATAAGACCTATCTTGTCAGCAATTGGTACTTGTGGTTATGAAATCGCTTAAGTTCTTGACCCTGCTCATCGCTCCAATCGCTACCAATGAATTTACTGTCAAGGCCTCTTTCTCATTCGTCACTGAAATTTCTCAGCTGGAATATTCTGATGGCTTTACCATGGCTTGCTTCGATGTAAAGTCGCTCTTTACTAATATTTCTCTCGAAGAAACAATCAACATCGCTGCAGATCAATATTATTGTACCGAGACCAAAATTGTGTATCCGCTTTTTAAAAATTTCAGTTTATCAACTATTACAATTCGCTGTAAAGAACGTTCTGTTCGTTTTTGCTGGTAAATTATATATGTATATATGCAGATAGACGGCATAGCCATGGGTAATTCATTAGGACCAACTTTTGCAAATGCATTCCTCTGTTTCCACGAAAAAAGTTGGCTAGATAAATGTCCTGCAGCTTTCAAACCAAAATTCTATCGCTGTTTCGTAGATGATACTTTCATGATATTCAGCAATCCATCTCATATTCCAAAATTTCTAGAGTATTTAAAGGCGAAGAATCCATCGATTCAATTCACTTGCGAAACTGAAGTAAATGATAAAATAAATTTCTTAGATGTAACAGCGAGTAAAAAGAATGGGCATTTAACAACTACAATGTATAAAAACGAAACATTCACGGGTCTAGGTTTAAGATATAATTCTTTTGTTCCGTGTTAGTTTAAAACTAATCTAATTAGTTGCATGGTCGTTCGGGCGTTCAGAATTTGTTCAGAATATGCCAATTTCCATTTAAGATTTCAAGACCTTCAAAAATTTTTCATGCAAAATTATTTCCCAATTAAAGTCATTCAAAATGTATTTTGTACATCTCTCAACAAAATCTATAATAGTAACCAAAATGTCCCTTCTGTAGAATGTAAAATCATATATCTGCCGCTACAATTGTCAGGATATCAGAGCTATGATCTCAAAAAGAAAGTTTCTAGACTCATTAGAAAATTCTATCCACAAGTCAACGTAAGAGTAACATTAAAACCAACCTTGACAATAAGTTCATTTTTCAAATTTAAAGATAAACTACCACTCTCACTTGCTTCCTCCGTCATTTATAAATATCAGTGCAGACAGTGTTCTGCTTCTTACATAGGTGAGACGAGGAAGCAATTGAAAGTTAGGATTCTCAACATAAAGGAATTTCGTTTAGAACAGGACAAAGAACTTCTCACTCTAATAGCAAAATTTTCGATCACTTTCTGGAAACCGGTCATATTATAATGTATGAAAATTTCAAACTGATATCTTCGTGCAATCAATACGACTTAAAGCTCTTAGAATCTATTTTTATTCATGAACAGGCTCAATCCATGAACGATCATGCTTCTTCTACATAACTTTTCATTTTGAATTAATTTAATGCAAGATTGATCACTTTGGTATATAGGATACATATAGGATGTACACACAGCCTCGCATTCCCAAAATTTGTTAGAAACTTCTCCTGAAGATGATTCGCGATTAAATCGAAAGCTTGAAATAAGAAGGAAATATATTATTGTTCGTAAAAATGACTTTAATTGCAGCACTTGCCATTCTAATTCTTATGAAACTGCGATTCCCGAAAAACCAATTCATGCACTCTTATAATACTAGTGGACCCGTGCGTGAAAAAATTCACGCAGTAATAGATATGTTTGCGTAATACCTATATGCCGGGTGTGGAATCTTCTTTGACTAGCTTCTTCATTTTCTTCATTATTAGGTCTTCTATAGTGATAGACAGAAGTAAAAGCTTGAATAAAACCCTAATAAATTTGAATGCAACTCCAGTCAGGTTAGCTTATATATGTTGTGCGCGTTTGGTGGATCGTTCAAATTTTTAAATGGAAAAGAAAAAACCAGTCCTTGCCTCCCCTAACCTACCCGACATTCAACCCGATATATCAGATTGAATGGGCTTTAATGCCGGATTATTGCCGGATTATGGATGTTGTAGGTGGTTTGCGCGTCGCGCTAGCTAGCTAGCGCGAAATCCACCAAACGCGCGCAACATATGCAATGTGAGCGCTCCGTAGCAACGATACCGTTGATACAGTCTTACCAACTCAAATATCTGCTTCATTTGAAGTGTCGAAATTTTGGCCTGTGAAGAGAAAACGGCCGACGGAGTCGCGGACGACCTCAACTGCGATGTAGCGAAAGAGTGTGGAAAGATGTCAGGAAAAAGCAGCTGGAGGACGATTGGGTGGTAGATCAGGCGCTGTGGAGGCGAATTGCGAGAAACAACGACCCCCATGAAAATGGGAATGAAATCAGAGAAAAAAGAAGACCCAGCTGCTCCGTCTTGTAAGAAAGACAGCAAGCTGGAAGAATTAATTGTCTACAACCCGTGAAAAATCGTCACATCCAGAGCCCTTCGTTGACCAACTGCCAAATTTATGCGTCTCTACTTGAAAGAAAAAACTTATAAAAACGGACTCCAGAAGCTGCAAATATCTTTACTTGGATTCCAAGAAGTGTTGCACGCAAGAAGTGAATTCAGATAAAGGGCAAAAGAACCTTCGCCATCTTCTGCAACCAGGCCTATTTTTCGCCAATCTATTTCCTTAGGAGCAGACACGACATCTACTATATAATAATTCACGTCGTGTTTTTTATTTATTTATTTATTTATATATTTATATCTTTCCTGTCACGCTCTATGGGAATAAGATAGGAGAAAATTCAGATTTCAAAATGTAAAAAAAAAGTGGGTTACCTTGCAATTTTTTTTCGGCGAAAAAAAAAAAAGTGGGGTACCTTGCAATGTTTTTCTTCATTATTAGATAGGGGAAAAATGAGGAAGCCCAAAAGACGGCGGGGGTTTTGGTGAAGTGTTAATTTTTTGACGTCATTTATAATACGGCACGGGCCACTGAAATAAAATATATATATATCCAATTTCTTAGGCAGAATGCTGAATTTTCAATAAAGAAGGCTTCTGAACAGTAATAAGCACAGGAGTTAGCGGGGAATTTCCTGAAGGGCTAACTTACTGCCGCCATTTATCGAACACGTGCACCAGTCATTAATAACCCAATATGCCGTCATTTACAATGGCGGCTCGGGACACTGGTCTATATATTAATACGCTTGTACCTACCTACGTACGTACTTACCTTTTGTGTCACGCTCTTTATCATTAATAGATAGAAGGAAATTCGAGCTTTATTGAGTTCGGGAAGCTGGCGTATCTGTGATACGGCTGGTGGCTTATCTCTCGGCCACATGCCAGGTCTTTTTAACTGTTTATACACCCGAAATTTTCATGAATAAATTTTTGGGAACCTGTATCGTGGTTTGCTGCTAAAGGAATTTCACGGGTCCAGTTAGACAGAGCAAAGTATAGATATGGATATCCAAGGAGCTTTTATAGAGAAGGAGGGAGCCAGTAGCCTAGCTTGTTGAAGCTCAAGAGTCTCTTATGGCTGTCAGCCAGTCATCGGATGCACCAATCGCATATCAGTAAAGAGTCTCTTATGGCTGCAGCCAGTCGCGTATGCACCAATC
>LQNS02278070.1:17610246-17625798 GCA_001587735.2 Parhyale hawaiensis
GGCATATCTTCACCGAAAGTTAATCATCTGTTCCTCTTAACATACCTAACAATCCCTGTAAATTTCATCCAAATCGGTTCATAACTTTTTGAGTTATCTTGGTGACAGACAGACAGACACACAAACAGACAGACGAGTGTACTGATACGACGGGGGAGGCAGATTGTGACAGCAATAATAGGCACACTTGAAGTGGACAAAGAGTTTGACATGTTTCTGTTAAATTGCAGTCACTTAAAACGCCTTAATTGTACAGCAAAAGTAGAGTTCATTGCATCATCTTTATCGCTTCTTTGGCCTGAATCCATAAAGTATAACAGCATATTCCTGCTGGGGGTCACAGACACTGCAGCACAAATGAAGAAAAGCGCTGCTTCTCTACAAATTCTGTACCCCAATATGCTGCACCTAACTTGCCTCGTCCACGGCTTGTACAGAGTGCAGAAAAGGTACGGACGCACTTTCAGGACATTGATAAACTAATATCAAACGACAAAAAAATATGTACGTATCTGATGCCCCCCGCCCAAAAAAAGTAGATGCAAACTGTTCAGAGAGAAGGATCCTGATGTGCCCCTTCCTCCACAGCCTATTGTAACGAGATGGGGTATATTGATAAGTTGATTACAGCAGCATTATATTATGCTAGAGATTTTACAGTCATGAAGGTAGGATATATATGCATTTGGGTGGAGCGTTTTTTCAACATTTTTGATTTTCCATAGTGGGTAGTTTGGAAACGTTGCCAAATGGGGAGAAAAAAATTGTGATGATAAAAGCATTTTTTCGTAGACGGATATCTTCTACCGCCCCAAGACCCATGAAGTTTGAAAAAAGTGCTCGTGTGGGCGAAAAAAAAAAACTTTTTTTCTTTTGTTCACTAAACAGTAGCTACACATCAGAGAAATACGCACGTAAAGTTTTAGGCAGCCGGTGCAATGCTAAGTGGGTAGAACTGGGCGATGAAGAGGTCAGGACCTCTCACTAATTCTGCTTGTGAGCTTGAATATCTAGCGTCAAATAGCATTTTCTGCAGCACTGCTTCAATCTACATGGAGGTAGGGACCACAGCCGCCCCTACTCCCATAAAACATCCATGTATATTGTAGCAGTGCTGCAGAAAATGTCATTTGACGCTAGATATTCAAGCTCACAGGCAGAATTAGTGAGAGGCCCGGACTTCTTCATCGCCCAGTTCTACCCACTTAGCATTGCACCGGCTGCCTAAAACTTTACGTGCGTATTTCTCTGATGTGTAGCTACAGTTTAGTGAACAAAAGAAAAAAAAGTTTTTTTTTTCGCCCACACGATCACTTTTTTCAAACTTCATGGGTCTTGGGGCGGTAAAAGATATCCGTCTACGAAAAAATGCTTTTATTACAATTTTTTTCTCCCCATTTGGCAACGTTTCCAAACTACTCACTATGGAAAATAAAAAAGTTGAAAAATGCTCCACCCTACTATACAGGTCCAATGGTTTTTGCTTAGCTAAAGCCGTTTCATCGACCATTGAATTAAATTTGGGAAAATAGCTGAAGCAACGAAATCATCTGTTGGAAGAAACTACGAATCAAGATGCATGAGGGCGCCAATGGGGTTGTATATATATAAAAATGAAATAAAACAACTTTATTTACACATAACAACTAACGCAACCTAACGTAACCCTAAGTTTCCTCACGTCAGGGTCAGGCCAGGGTTACGTCAGGGTAGCGCATGGCTGGCTAGGTACGTTTAAACATTACCTAGCTATGTGTTCGTAAAAGCAGCGTTCCTCTACCACTGACAGCAAATGAAATACAATTAGGTCTTTTACCAATTTTCAGTTTTTCTTGTTAAGCGTAGAATATATGGCAATCGCACGAAAATTTGTAGCAAGCAGCGTTGGAAGACGGTGCGACATGCAATCTGTGTTGCGTTAGTGCGGCCACTTGATAGCAGTGCTCGAAGTTACATTTTTTGAAGCAGCGAATTTGTTGCGTTGCATGTCGCTTGTTGCTCCAATGTGTTCCCGGCCTAAGGTGTCGCTCGTCTGTGCAGTGTGCACGCTTTTGCGTTGGCATATGCAGTGCACCACTGTTCGTCAGTAAAATAGAAACGAAAGAAGAAAGGCATAGGCACATAATCTCCGATTTCTTGTTGATAGCTTGATAGACTATAGTCAATCCAGCGTAAGCAGTTCTTTAGGGGCGGTGCTGAATTGAAAGCAGCAGTGCCAAATCTAATCTACTGAGTAATGCACTTTGAGTACTCGAATATAAATATAATTTTATCGATGAAGACAAGTTATACCACGCGCTTAGGTGAAATTTGGCCAAGCTGCTTGGCGTTCTTCGCCATGCCCATCTGACTCCTTACGCTGGTTTGACTATAGTACAGCGCAGAAATTCAATTAGTTCACTAGTTTTCATGCTGCACATTCCCGACAAGGGTATTAGAGCATGCTCGAGTGGGTGTAAATATGAAATATTAGAGGCTTGACTTGTTCCAAATTCGCGTAAGTGCGCTGGCTTCGACCCATTTAACTGTTAACTGAGTTTCAGGCATTGGCCTCCAATCGGTTACTACGGTGATTTAAAAAATGCTAATTTGCTCCGTAATATGGAGTTTTCTTATAGAACTTGCCACACGGTTCGAAGTGACAAAATCAAGCGGTTAAGGCTAAAATTTGGGGCCCAATCAAGGAAGACCTTAGCTTCAACAGCTTTGATGTTACAGTAGCTGTGACAATAGGTACTTGCCCATGCAACTGGTAACTCCCAGCCAGCGCCCTCACTGCTTTCACTTTTTCTCCTGCTCATCGTGACGAAAATGACATCGTATTAAAAAATAATGGTTTTAAAAATATTGCTCATGCATGTCATAGCTATTTGAGGTAAAGTGTCACTGGGAACTCTTTAGAGAGAAACAGTCCTATCGTGACCTAAATTCCCGCAGCTTTAGCAGCCGGGAAGAATATTAGGTTGGGACATGAGCGTCGCGGGGCGGGGCCCGGATTATGCGGAGATTCAGCCCGTTTGCACGCTGTATAGATCAGACGAGTTCGATTGCGTCATCAAAGTCGATCTAAACATAGTCCACTTGACCTAACTAAGTCTTGTCCAAATCTACGAACAGGAACTTTGGATTCGTCATATGAAAGTGTGTTGCACGTGTTAAAAGTATCCCGATAATGTTGAGCCAACTGAAACATTCATTGTTTTCTAACTACGTCATGACTGAGTTTTTAGAATCCTCACAGGTAATTTTTTAAGGGTCAACACTTGACACTTCAATTGTCAGGTCGTAGCCAGAGCACCTGTTTGAATTTTAGGAAAAGCTAAACTCCAAAGGATTAATTTTGCTGCCCAGTAGAACGCGCACTTAGTGTCAGTCAATATCCTTGTTCTACTACTTCGCCATGAATCTTCTCCCCAGACACTATAATTATGTGCTAGTAAACGGTGTCGGCGGAATTTCCGTCAAACATAGTATTCTGATCGTGAGAAAAATTCTCGACTTTTGGTCTTAACTCGGTAGATGATTTTTCGTTCAATGGGTTTCTCGCAATACTATAAAAAGAATATTCAAATTGAATTATTAGATGATTTATGTAGCGTTAATGATACTGTCGAAGTACTAAATGCTGTTGTAAATGTGGATAATGATAAAATGTTTTTAAGTTGTTTCTGCAGAACTGTCAGTGTAAAAATAAATTATTTTAACACGTATCTGATGGAGTAATATCTTCTAGCTACATTAAAATATGGTAGACTTATTATATGCGGAAATGTTAATCTAAATATAATAAATTCGCTTGGATTATCCTCAATTCATTATTTCATCCATATATTAAGTTCATTTAGATTTTTTCCCACTGTCAACAAGCCTAAAAGAGTCTTTCCTGATAATCCAATTACAAAGTGCTCATTACTAGATCAAATTTGGCTGAACTTCTGTCCTAGCATTAATTACTTATCAGGTGTTATCGATGTTAACGTTTCAGATCATATGCCGACCTACTTAGTGTACGAGGCCGCGCCCATGAACTACTGCTCCACCTTGCTGACTAGGAAGAAACACGATGTTGATAAACAAAATAGTTTCTTCAACTGAATGAGGCATATATATACCAACATTCCTCTCGTAACCTTGCCATGCAAGAGTTGTATATAACAACTATATAACAAGTGTTTCCCGTTAGTTTCGGTTAAAATCAAGCCCAAATTAAAAAAAAAGAATGGTTTTCGCGTGATCTCACACATGTTATTAGAAAAACCTCAAATATGTTATTTGTAAAATATTCCGATTGCTTAGGATGTTTACACGCGGTATAATAAAGTTTCCTACACTTCATACAGGAATGTGTTGAATAAGTTAATCCGTAAATGCAAAGAATGCTATTATAAAAATAAAATCATAGGCTCTCGAAATTGTTCTCGCAAGTTGTGCCTGGTCCTGAATGATATGTTGAATCGAAAAAAAAAACTAAACCAAAGTCAATATATCTCAATGCAAGTGGTAATATTCTCACTGATGAACAATCTGCTAATTTACTTACTGCTCATTTAAACAAGAATACTTGTTGAAGCTCTACCTCCAGAACAAGAGAATTTTACCATTGATGTAAATAATGTTGATACTCACTGCGTTTTCGATCCAACTTGTCCAGATGAAATAGTTAATATTCTCAAATCGTTTATCAATAAGCGTTGTAATCGTAATGAAATCCAACCATTATTACTACTAAAAGTCATGCATCACATTGCTAATCCTCTCTGTTACATTTCCACTTGTGATTTGAGACCGGTGTTTACCCTAATATCTTAAAGCATGTCCGTGCAATTGCTATCTTTAAGTCCAGCAGTTCAAGTGACGTATCTAATTATAGGCCTATATCCACCTTGTCATTCTTCGACAAAATTTTAGAAAAAGTTATTCACTCTAGATTATCAAATTTTCTTTCATCACCCAAAATAATAAGTAGTATGCAGTTTGGCTTTCGAACAAAATCGAATACCACGCTAGCTATATTTCATCTTGTAACTGATCTTCTGAAGCGCTTCCATGGTAAAATATATGGTATATGTCTCTTCATTGATCTCAGGAAGGCGTTTGATACTATAGATAAAACTCTGCTACTAAAAAAAAAAAAAAACTGAATCAATATGGGGTTCGGAACGCTGCAAATGCACTGATAAAAAGTTACCTGTCTAACAGGGACCAATATGTGCTCTGTAACGATGCCGCCAAATCTGATACATTACCAATTACCGCAGGTGTTCTTCAAGGTAGCATTCTAGGTCCGGTACTTTTCACCATTTTTGTCAACGATATAACTACCCTTGGCATGAACGGTGTATTATATGCGGATGATGCCGTTTCTTGCACCAATATATATAGTTCTAATTTTCAGGTTGCTATCGCCGATTTACAAATTTCATTTATGTATTGTACGAAGGGTTAATTCAAAATAAGTTGATAGCCCACGAAAATGAAATAAAATTAATGCTGTTCTCTCCAGGTACTCACCCACAGCTGCCACATGTCTTCTTTAATTAACACTAATCAACTAGAGTGGATGCCTTAGATAATGTATCTTGGATTGATTTTGGATGACCGGCTGAATTTTAAGGTCCACATTGAGGAAGTAGGGCGTAAGTTGAGCAGAGTTCTTGGTATTATCCATGCAATATCCAACTATTTTGACCGTGAATCACTAAAAATGGATTATTACTCATTAGCTCACTCACTCTTGTTCCAGGATATCATCATCTGGGGTGGAGACCCACGTTGTCAATCAACTTGACATATTCATAAACTCGAGGTAATATTGAACAATATACTTAGCGTTAAACGTAACGTAACAATATTCCTCTAATGAATTGTAGTGATATATACTCTACTCTGAAAATGTTGCAATTTCAGTATGTCTACAACTATTCATTACTTAAATTTTTTCGATTCCTGTTACATAATCATGAAGCATTTCAAAAGCATTTTAGTCCATTTATTCCCCATCAAAATTACGAAATGAGTCGTTCTATTCTAAATCTCCCTAATGTGTGCGTGTTGACGTTGAAAAACGCTCTATAGTTTTTCAAATTTCATTGCTTCTCAATAAAATTCCTTTGTATTTATTAGACCCATTTTATGACAATTTATTTAAAAACTGTTCTAAAGAATATGTATTGCAATTGTATTAGCCTTAGTCTTTATGATTGCCCAAAAAGTTATGCTTAACTTCTAGTGGGTATGCAGATACATCGTTGTAATTGTCTCTTCCTCACGTACCAAAAAGATGACTGTATTGTATCAATATGTCTGTGTATAATAAACCTTTCATGTCCATCTTGTTCGGTCGCACTAACTGTTCTTTTTTTGATATTCTCCATTTTTTCTGTTTTCTGAAGTGGGCTATGCACTCTTTATGATGTACAGTGTTACAGTGTAGTCTTTAGATTAAAAATAAATGATACAATTTCCCAATAGTTATCGTGCTTCAAATCTTTAAGTTGAACTCATTAAGAACTACAAGCATGAAAAATTCCATAACCTTAGCTAGAATGAGGTAATGCCGAAATTAACAGTGTTTTTCCCTAATGCTTCTCAAAGTTCTGCTATAGGGTCCAAATACCGGGTTATTTTCTTATCAACGATGTCACTCGTTCGTGAGAAAAACACCAGTTGTTTCTGTTAAGGTTGTTGTATAAATGTTCTACTTTTCTACGAGCGCAACTACCACACACTGCTAGCCCTAGCTGCAATTACAGGTAAGAAAGCAATCGTTATGCAATGTAACTAGAACGTCTCGTGGTGTAAGACCAACACCCACCGTAGGGGCAAATTCAACGCCGTCATTTATGATGTCCAGCTAAGTCTGTTTTTTTTCCTTATACACATTTTAGTGTAACATAACTGCCTATAAAAAAAAAGAAAAGATTATTATTGTGACTCAACTCCTGCCTCTTTTTGAGCGGACAGACTACAAGATCCAACGCAGTCTTTTTTTCAGAGCCAGAATAATCTAGTTTTTTTTAACAGTTTTCACACCTACACATAGGTCTACCCAATTGACGCGCTCCAAAGAACTTCGAACATAACTCAACTCCTTCTTTTTTCGGTGGACGGACAAATATACAAATTTATTCACAAACTTAATTCTTCAACGAAAGCATTATCGCCTCTCTCATTCGCATTTCGTTTGCGGGTAATAACGAACAAGATAATACAGAGAAAACACAGAAAGTTGCAATTGGAGAGAACTCGAGCTACTGGGTAATATCAGTGTATATATCAAGTAGCAACATCTTTAGAGGAAAGCAAGGTGTTCTCTTTCATGCATGCCTAGTAAATATTTTAGAGTAGTAGTTTAAGTCTGTTTGTAATGACTGATGAGATGGGTGATCTTTCGTATCGAGTCTTATTTATTTTATACAAATAATTTATGCATTACTGTATTCCTTTCAGGCAAATTGCATAAGGACGTACTGGCTCGCCAGAGAACTAGGAAAGCTCCAACAGCAAAATGAAGTTCCAGTTTTTCTTCCTGGTGAGTTTTCCTAACATACCTATTAATTTAAAAATAAGAGCTGCACTTCTTGATACAAACACAAATACCTTTAAAACTTCAATGAAAAATAGAAGAAATCAGTAATGCTCTATAGCTGGTACAATATAAAAAGAAAAATCTAACTTACAGAGAAGTTCTATCAAATTACACGAATTGCTAAAATAAAAAAAAAAAAAAATGAAATGAAACTCGAAAGAACCACACAAATCGCTCAAATAAAATAAAAATTTGATATCAGATAAACATTTGTACCACTACTAAAATATTTTACTAAACTGAAAAATATTCAAATAAAATAAAGCAATCTATAGTAATGTTGCAATACAAAAATTCAATACTAAAAATACAGCATTATGTTACCCTTTTACATATTTGACGTTTGAGTGTTCGGTTTATGGCTGTATACGAAATTTCCCACTATTGGAATATATAAACGTATTCCTTTTTTTAGTCATATCTAGTTTCAGATTATGCGAACTAGTAATATTTAGTGGTGCGCCAAATACGAGATCTCATCGCACCTTGAGAGAATTTCTTATTAATAACTATGGTGTATTCGCTGTCAAAAATGACAGCGCGAAGTTTGTGAAAACGCGTCTTCATTCAACATAGTTTTGTTACTAGTTAGTTATAGTTAGGAAGTTTAAGCCTCCGTTTCCGAGCATAACGATTTTACAAAGGAAAGAGCAAGGGACATATATGTAGTACGTCAAGAAAAACGGGGAACCCATGACCGAAGGTGTTTCCACACAAGATCAACGCGCATGGGAACAGCAAGTCAGGAAACAAGAGAAAGAACAGAATAAAGCATGAGCAAGTAGGAGTATGAAATCGAGAAGGAAGTAAAGTGGGAACGAAAGAGAGACGTCTTGAAGGCCTAGCTCATGGCTGAGGTAACCTACAGCCTACAGGGGCTCCCTGGGGGGTGCTTGGCCCCATAGCATAGGATGGACGAACCTAAACTAACCTAACCCCATGGCCCATTCTACCCCCCCTGAGGGGGTTTTGCAACTAATATGCTACTGTCATAGGAGAAAGTGCTCTCTCTTTGAAATCATCTAAGTAGCACAATCTTTCCGCACCTAAAGTGACATGAGGGAAAAAATTTACATTAGTAAGCAGCAAAGCATTGCTGAATGCATTTAAATTTCTCACCGTGTATCGTAGCTGCTTAATTAGCCTTCAATAGATCGAAGCTTTCATGCTCAGCGAAAGTTGCTAGAGAAAGCTAAAAAAAAAGCTGTGTCTACTGCCCGTGAAAAGTCATCGCTCCATCGGTCATTCATTGATCATTTACGGAATTTATCCGTCGTGAACTGAGACCAAATATATGTCTTGATGTCTGGAGAAAGTTTTAAAATTCAGACTCCATACCTGAGCTGGAAGAAGCTGTAAATATTTTCGATTTCAAGCAGTGTTTCAAGCAAGAAGTGCATTCAGATAAGGGAATAAGGATTGCATTTCTGCCATTTTCTGCAGCCTGTTCGTCGATCTCCATGAAAAGGCAACCTAATCACAAACTCTGCAACCTGGCCTACTTTTTGCCTATGTAATTCTTTAATAGCGTGTCACACAAGACATACAGATACGTAAATTATAATAAAATGTCTACGCTATAAAAACCGATAGCTATGAATTTGAGACAACCCGTCTTCACTTAATATGCTTCTAAAGGATAGGCCCACGCTACTACAGCCGACTCAAATTGTCATAAGAGTTAATTGCTCTTTCTTCAATTCATTTAAGAAGCACACTCGTCTCCCACCTGAGGTCACGTGCGGAAAATATCCTCCATTACCATACAGCAAATCATTACTGAATTTAAATAAATTACCCACAGCGTATCCTACTTAACGAATAAGAGTCCAACACATCGAAGCTTTTGTGTTGAAGCGAAAATGGCTCCGTCAAAGGAAGACAGTAAGTTGAAAGATATAATTATGTCAACTGTCCGTAATAAATCATTGCTTCGTCTGCCCTTCGTTGATCAAATACAGAATTTATACGTGGTAAACTGAGAGCAAAAATATGTTTCGATGTATGAAGAAAGTTATAAACATCGGATTGCATGGCTTTGAAAGCTGTGAAATCTTGATTGTTTCAATTTCAAGAAGTGTTCCAAGCAAGAAATGCATTGAGGTGAAGGAATAAGGATCCCACTTTCGCCGTCTTCTACAACATGTCATCGATTTCCATGAAAACGCAGCCTAATTACAAAATCTGCAACCTCGCCTATTTTTCATTTATCCATTTCATTAAGACGCGGACACGAAATAAAACAATACACGAAGCTTTTTATTATACTAGAGCACCCGCGCTGTAAAAAATGAATGCGAGTAACTTTTAAAGACCTATCTTCATTTAGAATACTTCCGTTACTAATATGCATGGGGAGAATACGCAACAGAGGTCAACTAAATTTGTCATAAGGGATGAGTGCTCTCTATGGCAATTTAGCTTTAAAGCACAATCGTGCTTTAGCAGCAAAACTTTTACATTAGCAGTCAGCAAATCATTGCTGATTTAAATTAATTTGCCCCTGCGTATCATAGATACCGACAGACATGGCTTCAGTACATCTTTCTTTTTTTTTTTTTGAAGTGAAAATTCTCCATCAAAGAAAGACATCAAGATAAACGAATTATTTGTGTTTACTACCCCGTGAAAAGTCATCGCTTCGTCTGTAATTTGCCGATCTGCGTCTGGATTTATACGTCGTGAACTGAGAGCAAACATATGTTCTGATGCATAGAGAAAATTATAATATGAGAATCAAGTTCAAGGCAGCGATAAGAGAAGCTGCAAATATCATGTTTGTTTGTAAGGAACTGTTTCAAGCAAGAAATGCATCCCCATAATATAAAGTAAAATGATTTCACTCTTGCCCTCTTCTGCAACCTGGTCACGGATCTCCATCGAAACGCAACTTCATTACGAAATCTGCAATCTGGCCTATTTTTTTGCGTATTTCATTAAGATGCAGACACGAAATATATAAATAAATCCTAATATAATGAAACAGTAAATTTATTATTCATATATATTTCGGGTCAGTATCTTAATGAAATAGATAGGCGAAAAATAGACCAGGTTGCATATTTGGTAATCAAGTTGCATTTCCGGGCATATCGATGACCAAGCTGCAGAAGAAAGCAAAAGTTAGATCCGTTCACTTTAATATCTAGATGCATTTCTTGCTTGAAACAGTTCCTTACAGCAGAACAACGTAGATATTTGCAGCTTCTCTTATCGCGGCCATGAACTTGATTTTTATATTATCACTTTCTCCATACATGAGAACATATGTCTGCTCTCAGTTCACGACGTATAAATTCAGCAGCCGATCAGCAAATCTCAGAGGAAGCACGCAGTAGACACAAATAATTCGCGTATCTTGCTATCTTTCTTTGATGGAGAATTTTAGCTTCAAGAGAAAATGTGACTTAGATGTAATGAAGCCATATCTTTCTGTATCTATGATACGCAAGGAAGAATTCATTAAATACAGTAATACTTTGCGGCTTTCTAATGTAAAAAGATTCTCTGTTCTTCTTCTAAGGTGGGGGACAATTGCGCTGCTATAGATGAATTGAGATAGAGAGCACTCATCTCTTATGGCAATTTTAATTGGTCTTTGTAGCGTTTTCTCCAGATGCTTATTATTAACGGAAGTATGTTAAATGACGACGGGTCTTTTTAAAAATTCTTCACTGTAATTTTTCAAAAAGCGGGTACTCTAGTATATATATAACTAAATACTAAATTTACGAATCGTTTTATTATATTAGGATATAAGCCAATATACAGACGACGGTGTTCATTATATTGTTTGATTATTAACGAAAACGAGTGCTATGAAGCCGAAATCATCTAGCATGTTCTACGTACTCGTACATGCACCTGCAATCGACTTCCTGTTTTTTTTTACCATTTTATTATTTATCAAGTAGATTAGATTAGAGAGCTCGCAGTAGGCCCATATAGTTAGTAAACTGAAGATGAAAAGAAAAAGAATAAACTCAGCCAAAGAGTTGATCATGCAAGCACGATTAATTATTGCTGCAGATCCGTGGAGTTGGTTGACGTACGTCAAGTTAGTACATGAAAGATAATCGATTAGGGTGGCCTCAAAGTTTCAGCCGTTGGAGTTTGTCACTCCTGGATGGAAAGTTCGTAGCTGTGGAGGGTGTTGCTCCGAATGGTTAACAAGATGATATTTAAATGCATTGACTGTCTATGCACCTTTAACTTTGGAGTGGAGTCTCTTAAAATGTTTACTGTGAAGTACGGGAAGAACTGCTGGCTTAGAATAGCTCTTCGAGCTTATGCTTAAGTTTTTGGTCGTTGTTTCGCAGGCAAAAACAATGTGTAACACTCAAAAAAGTGCAAGAGATTTGTGGCTATCTCTACATGCACAATGACATGGGAAATCAGTCTGGCGTTCATTTTGTTGAATTATTGATGGTTTTTACAGAATAGTTACCGCAACGAATTTCGACGAAAAGAAAGCCAGAAATAGATTTCCCATGCCATTGTGCATTTAAAAATGGCCACCGATCTCTTGTATCTTTATTTTTCACAGATTTATTATTGCGTGCTTATAGATAAAGAGTTTATCCCTTATTGCTTTATACTTCAAGACAAGTTAGAGTTTTTTATCTTATATGTATTGAACAAAGAGTGGAAGACTGTGTAAAAACTATCCAAAGAGAAACCGTTTTAAACACAAGGACTTAACATTTGCTAAAGAACAGTGCAACGTTACAAGCCATTATAAGCTGCTTCAAGGTTAGAAACACAAATGTTTAAACTGACAGGTGTGTGTGTGTGTGTTTCATTCATAAACAATAATAATGCTATACGATTCCTGAAACAGGAAAACTGCTTAAGCTACCCGTAGGGTAATAAAGGTACAGGCAAAGTCAACTTTGACTGCACCTTCCACTGAGAAGTCCACTCGTACTGGCTCGTGCGGCAGACATTGGCCAATCGGCCCCAGAGGAGTATGTGCAGCTGCAGCCGATAACTGGTCACTAAGAACGTTGTATGGCGTCGAAACTGAAGGTTCAACGACCAACCACCCTTCCCCCTACCCTAGGGCAAGTACCCGCTTGATAGCTATGCGCACAAGCAAATGTGACGATTCAACGCGCCGAGTGCCTGGAGAAAGAACCGCCTTGTGTGTGGAGCGATCGTGCGACCTTCAGCACAACTGTGCAGCACCCAGAATCCGCAGCTACCGCGGGTATGACTCAGAATCAGGACACTCTTCTTACCCCGAAACATCTCTTGCGTAACATGTACTTTTTTTTAAACTGAAATTTTTGTGCATAGTGTATTTAGCGTCTCCACCAGAAAATGTCATGGTAGATAGGTACGTCTATGAAGGCATGGAAGTACTTGAATGTTTCCATTAATTGCCTCCAAGTCATCTTTGCTCGAACGAGATGAGTCCCACTCCCGTAGGTGACCCTTATATAACATCTTTAAAGCTAGGTCATCACTGTTGTTGTCTGCGTTAGATTCTTACCATTTTATCGCTACTGTTGCCCTGATGTGACGAAAAAAAAAATGAACAGCAAATTCTAAGTTCGGGTACAATAATACTTCGTAAAAAGAAATGGTTCGGTCCTTGGATTTGTAGTCAAAATTGCTGGACATGAATTCCAGGACTTTGTTCGTCATTTTGACACTCTTTCCAACTTGCCGACTGTGTTCTAGATGTTTGTGATTATTATAGATTTATACCGTACGTTATGTTGTTGGGTGGCAGCTGCTAAGTCAATCCCGTTTATTTCAAATGGATGAGATGAAGGGTTCCCGGTCCTATGTCAATTTCTGAACATTTGTCGACCTTAAAGACCATGCGGCACTATGCGTCCATTCCATGAGGCGGCCAGGCCCTTGTTGGAACTCGATTCTCTACATGACCAATGCGGCAGGACGTCATAGATTACAAATTTATTGATTTGACTACGGTTGTAAGATCGAGATCATTGATGTAAATATAAACAAAAGTGGGCCAAGGACGCTACCTATAGGAACCCCACATGGGACTGGAATCCAGTAGCTCGTCTCTCTTTGCAGCTAAACTCCCTGCCGCCGACAAGAGAGCAATGCTCGGATCCAGCGTAAATAGTCTCCCAGGATCCCATGTGCTTCAAATTTTTTTCATTAACCGTTGATGGGGACTTCGTCAAATGCCTTTTAAAAGTTTAGGAAAACGTCGTCAACTTTCTTCAGCAGTCAGAGCTACGGACAACACATCAACAAATGTGCGTCTGATTCTTTCTCTGCATGGGCTGGCAATATCAGCAACACCATTACGTTTGAATGTTTGAAGCCTGCACCCAGAGCTCCCGATTAGTCGCACAATCATCGGAATCATCTCTGTACTTTCCATCAAATGCATAGGACGTACCATCGCACTAGCAAACAACCCACCAATAATTTCAGTCTTCATTACCTTTTGAGGGGTGCAATACCCAGCAGAAAAGTCCAGCTGAAACCTATTGTGAGTTGAAGCCTAGAACTTAGTTACAGTTACTGCCTAAAAGCCCTTACCATTGAGTAATGTAAGAACTTCTTCTTTTGTTGCAGGTGCTGCTGGTTGCAGGGGCCAGGTGAGGTGATTTGAGCCAAGTGCACTAAAAAAAATTCGCTCCCTGTTGGTCCCAAACTTTGAATCGCTGTCATATTGAGCTCTCAAGTAATAGAAGGGTGGAAACATGGTTACTCTTCCTCATCATGTTTAATGCCAACATACACAAGGTGTGCATATTTTCATTAATAATTTGTATGCTTCTTTTCCTTAAGCTAATAAAAAATTCGAGTGAATATTTCTAGCTCGGTTTATTTCGGGTGCAGGCAACGTCAGCAGTAAAACAAAGTCGACGGTAAGCTGACTGTGCACTCAGCTTTTAAAACGACGGCAATGATTCTATAGAATAATTCACTCATAGCTATATCGTCACCTCCCAGTCTTGCACGCACAGGCACACTGTAAAGGTCAAGTCAACCTATTCCCACATTCCAACTAACCTATCCCTATAGGCTATGGCCCATCGTATGTCCAGGGAGGGGTTTCACGCGATCTATTGGACAGTTTATGTAAAAGATGTGAGCCAAAGATTTCTTTTACATACAATGCCATCTCGCCACATATACAGTCTTGGCGGTCACACCTGAGTCGAACATTGTTATTTGTTTTGACCTCAGCATCACAAACATTCTACATCAGGGTACGAGGAGTTAAGCATGGTACATATGCACAATGCCTAGAAACACACGAACCGCGACTGCTCGGGAACACTATAAAAACACAGCGCTTTTACTAGACTTACTTTGAAGCATGCAAGATACACATAAAAGTTACTAAAGTGTCCATGGAATGATAAAAAAAAAAATAAATTTTAATGAGCGCTTGAAATGCGTCTACTCGGGTTGCCTCAGACAGGACCAACGATCAACACCAGTGTCAAAGCTTATTTTCGTGTCTTTTTCAGAGCTGAAAACAAGCACTATGACCCATTTTACTGCTCAGACAAACCAGACGGATACCACTGCACTTCCTGCGTGCAGCCTGTACATTGTTCCGGTGGAGATCTTGAGGAGCTGGATCTTTGCCCATTGGGCTATGTGAGTAATTTTTTTTCTTCAATTACAGGTTCAAAACTTGATACAAAAAGCGTGATATCGTTAAGTGATAACACTTTTTCCTGTACACACTCCTGTTACTGCAAATTTTATTTTATAATCAAGGAAACCCCACCACACTAAACCTAAAGAGTTTTATATACATTTCGCCCCGGGCTGGCCAACGTCAACATCTCAACTCCGGAAACGTTTAGCATCACTAAGCACAATTTACTATTACTAACTATGGTAAAATTCGCTTTTAGGACCATCACGCATTTTCAATATTTTGAAGTCATATATGAGTAGAAGGACGTATTCTAAGACGTTTTTCACGAATGACGTTTTTGGGGCAAATGCTTAGT
>LQNS02278070.1:17635954-17651318 GCA_001587735.2 Parhyale hawaiensis
TTTTCATTCGATCTTCGATTACCCAATTTGATTGCTAGCTATACGCCCGAGCAGATGGTGTCTCCAATGGTTCTTCCCACGGGTGAAGGTTAAAGCCTGGCGGTGAAGGTCGGTCACCTCGATCAGCGGCCTACCTCCCGAAACAGTGGGGGAAGTATTGGAAACCTACGTAACTTTGCAAAGCTAGCCTCGTCAGAAGGAGCTGCGGCAAGCTGCGACATCACCTGCGGAGAAAGCAATCGGGACCCTCGGGTTCGTGAGACAGACTCAAATAATATTTTGGCTGGGAAAGAAGCCCATCAGTATCCATCACTTTCAGGGCTGAATGAAAAATTTGGACTGAAAAAAAAATAATAATAATACACGAAACAATTTCATATGAATGAAGGGATCATATCCCAAACATAAATCGGGCGACTATTAGCAGCTGCTTTAGATTCCATTCTCGTTTAGTGTTACCGTACGTACGGAATCAGCGTCTCAAGTCCCCATTACGACGTACCGCGCATCAGCAGCAGCCCAAGAAACTACTAGGAGGCTGCAGACGCGGAAGCTAACCGTTGAGATGCCAAGGCGACGTTCGTCAGCATCTAATAGTTCTCAGGCGGCGGTAGAGCGAACCTCTAAGGGGTGCAGCAGCGGCGCAAGAGACTCTGCAAGCTCTTAGAAATTTCCCCTCTTAGAAATGCTCTTAGGAAAGCTCTTTCCCCCCACCCCCAATGGCAGCGGCCGGTCGTGGTTGCACAGTGGGGTGTTGCAGTACAATACTGAGATTTACATAATCATTTCAAGAAGTAGAAGTTGGCTACAGACGCTACTGTAAAGTAAGGCCATTAGCAACACTGTGATTCATGAAATAATGACGAATATCACAATTGAAACAGCGCATCACAACCACTTCGGTTGCCTAAAAGGGCTGGGAAGACGTCAAAAGCTTGTAGGTAACTAAATCCAACAATACACCTAGAATAATTATTTATAATTAAGATACCGGTACACCAGACTGGCGACGTGAGAACGGAGAAAACTCCATAATATTATCAGCTCCCAAGCAACTAAGCAAAGAATGACTCTGTTTACAAATAACTTAAAGTTGCCAATGCCAGGACCAAAAAGGGAAAGCCATCAAGATCATTCCAAACATCTACATATAATGGAACAAACGAACAAGAATACTGGCTAGGTATCTAGTACGATATCGCAACCGGTTATAGGATAAACTTATGAAGAGCACAAGTACGCCGAGTATGCCACGCCGAGCAAATGGCTCCGGAAAGGTAAAGTCAACTTTTGCTCTACCATCCACTGGTAAATCAACACGTACTGATTCGTGCTGCAGATTTAGGCAAAGTGGCCTCAGAGGAGTAGGTACAGTTGCAGCCAATCACGGGTCGCTACGAAACGGACGGTTCAAAGACCCGAGAACCCCTACACTCCCATTCCTGGTTAGGCAAGTGCCCCCATTCAGCTCCAAGTATCAAGCACTTGCCGATTCAGCATTCCGGATGCCACAAAGATTCTCGGCAGGCTCGTCACTCGATCCTGGCGCCTCTAGCACCTAAGTCAGGCATGCATGGCATGCTGCTGTTGAGGGCATGAAATTACGGCAAACTCCAATTACATATTTCATAAAGAAAGCAATCCCCACCAATTCAGCGACGATGCGCCACACCACAAAGCGCAACGCAATCCAGTATAAACACACATCGACGAACCACTCCGTCAAGCAAGCTCAGATTGCAATCGGCACCAGAACCCCAAACGAAGGCGCAATCTATATTATACCAAAAGTCTGTGAACCGGTCTTGCTTGTGTCTTGTTTGTGTCTTGTGTGACACATCTTCACTTTTAGATAGGAAGAAATTCGAAGGACTAGGGTAGGGCCTGTAGCCTATCTGGCATAGCTTCTTCGCTTTTGGAAGGGAAGAAACTCAAGGGACTAGGGCACAGCCCCAATACTTCCATAGATTAGCTCTTTAATTCGATTGTATCTGTGATACGGACGTTTAAACAGCCACTAGGTTGGAAGAACGGGCAAGATAATTTCAAAGTTTGCTCGGAAAAATACAACTGGAATACGTAACATATAAATTGAATTTGCTTACAGACTGCGTGTTGAATATTCGTTAGATAAGCAAAGAATCTGTTGACTGGCAGGAGAAGATGGCCGAATAGCGTGTGGTTTATAACCAGCTAAATAACACCTGCTTTCGTGCGAAAGCAAAGACGATCGTAATGACGACTCAACGGGTCACGGGTGGTCTAGTTGCTATTCTAAAAAGAGAGGACATAGGTCTTGCTACTTAAGCAGCGACGTATCAACTCTACCGAATCAAACACATTCCAACTTTCTAAGTACGTACGAAGGAATTATGCTATATCGAGAAGTTTAAGTTTCCGTTTCCACAACAAAGGCGGTATCACAGAGGAAGAAAGAAGGGACATAGTAGATATGACAATTGACACGTGGAACTCTTGTATGAGGGTGTTCCCACGATGGTTGAACACGCATTGGAACAGCAAGTCGACAAAGAAGAAAACGAAGAGATGAAAAAAAAAAAACAGTAGGAGTATGAGATGAGAAGGAAGCAATGTGGGTACGAAAGGCAGACGTCCCAATGGCCTAGCTAATTGCTCAGGTATGGCAATCTAGAAAGTCCCCTGGGGATGCTGCTCCCCATTACATAGGATGGGGTGGAGAAAGGAAGAAACACCATAAGGGTATCAACCCTCACGCAACCAGCCCAGCAAGAGAAACAAGAGAGAGTTAAAGATCACAGAATCACTATTTTAAAATTGCTTAAACTGTTTGCCAATGCCCGCACCAACAAAGACAGAGCAATCACGATTGTTCTAAACATCTGCAGATGATGGAACAAAGGAACACGAATACTGGCTTGTAGGGCATCACACCGGTTTCAGGACAAACTCATAAAGAGCACCACCAGCACGCCAAGTATGCCACGCTCGAGCTAATATGGCTCTGGAAGAAAGCCGCCAGTAGATGACTACGGCATTCACATATTTCATAAAGCAATCCCCATCCACTATGCGACAATGACCCAGATCACAAGGCACAAACAACATCATACCGTATAAGCGCAACGACGAACCACTCTGTCAAGCAAGCCCAGATGACAATCAGCAGCAGAACCCCGGATTACGGAGAAGTATTTTAAAAGATGGAGGACATAGCAAATTACCAACTAAAGCAGCGACGTATCAACTCTACCTAACCAAACACCTTTCAAGTGCGTGTCATAAGACCGATTTTCTGCGATGCTCGTGAAGCAAATGAACGGATGTGAGCCTCAACCGTCAACTTAGGATCGAAAACGACACGAAGATTACCATGTCACAGGAAGTAACGCACCATCCAGTATGAGTGCGGGGAAAGCAGGTCTAACTGTAACAACGTCATCTAGACATGAACAATGAGCATACTCTTAGTCTTACCTGTTTTCAATCTCATACCCCACCTAGAACACAAAGATCGAATCACCAGCAAATTACGCTGAATGAATTCTAGAGCTTATTACGTACTATTAGAAGATAAAACGATCGGTATTTTTTTTAGAGAAAAAAAAAAACGGTCTGACGCCAAGCTAATTCACTACTAAATATCAATAGCTAGTATCACTACACTACTCCAATAGAATACTAAAGATGTCTAGTAGTGAATTAGCTGGGCGCCATAGTCCTTTTTAGTAAAAAAAATACCAAAGGATCTACTTTAGGCTTACCATTTCAAAAATTTATCGGTGATACGTTTAAAGTCTTCAAAAAATTCGCTGACCACACGTAACAGTTGCAGCGGTGATGAATGCTGACACAACATTCTGATAGGAAGTAACGATATTCTGGAATAATCATTTCTGCTAAAGATAATGAAACAAGCGGCAGAGTGGACGTTCTCTATGCACTGTAAAACGAGAAAACTAGGTACTTGCCAGTCCGTGAGTAGCTGCAGCTGATGTCGCAAACATTCCATTGAGAGCACAAGCTAAGAGCTGCAGAAATGTGTTTCTGTGAGCAAACAAGACTTCGGATTCGCTAACGCAGTAGTGGTTGCATTCGTTAGCAGTAGTAGTAGAAACTTTTACTAGTGTTTCAGTGGCATACTGCCTATATCGCGCCGAACTATTCCTGTGTTTAGCCAAGGCCCGTGCGCCGTTAGGGCGGGGAATTTGTCTCATTTTATATATTATAAAGTAGTAAGGAGAATATTATCATTATTAATTTTACATATAGTATGTGTAATTTACAAAGAAACGGGCAGAGCCGTAGTTGACGATAGCATTTATCGTAATGGATTTATCACAGTTTGTGATAGTGGTTACATCTGGTAAGAAAAGTCTTGAGGGCATTTCTGTTAAATTGACAGCGATGTCCCTCAGAAGGCGTTCCTCGGAGGATGGAGTCGACATCCCGACCATGTAGGTCCGGATAGCATTCCCACCGCTCGTCGGAAAAAGTGGGACACTTGGAGTTTAAATGCAAGACAGTGAGGTACGACGCAGTCATCACAGTAGGGTTGCGCACGCTTCATCCGCAAATAGTCGTGAGTGAGTCTCGTGTGCCCAGTACGTAGGTGGCACAGTACGACGTCCATTCGGCGATCGTCGCTATTTGTCACTGTCGGACGGTTTCTTTGATTGATCGTAGTTTATTATTTCTCTGCTCTAACCATTGGGATTGCCATAGCTCGTGCAGGTTTCGCTCGATTAGTGGATAATAGTCTCGGCAGGTGACTGCACGGTTTGCCGCGGGCAAATTCGACAGGGCCACCTGCCTAGACTTCTCGTCGGCGAGCTCATTGCCCTCGGCGTCAACATGACCAGGCACCCAACAAATACACACTGACTTTCCATCCTCTTGTAATTGTTGTATCGTATTTAGTATTCAGTTGATGAAGAGGTGGATGCTGTCGTACGGTATGCTCGGATGGCTTGTACTACACTCAGTGAGTCGGAGAATATTGTAAAGTTTCTATCATTGCAGTCTCCCATGAGGAGCAACGCTGCGCGCACGCCGAACAGCTTGGCGTTGAAAGTCGAGGTCTTCGGTAATACCCGGCATGCTCTAGATTCATTAGTCGTTGTGGCTGCGCATCGAACTCTGTCTCCCGTCTTATAGCCATCAGCATAGATGTGGACAGAACCACCGTGTTGGTCTCTCACGTGCTCCATGAAGAGAGTTTTTAGTAAGAGGGGATGCGAGTCTTTCTTTTTTTTGGTATTGCGTGCCGAGTCAAAACGTTGAAAATGGTATGAGCCAGGGTGGTTTGTCTCTAAACAGGACCCGGGCCACCTTGAATGGCTCCCTAAACAAGCATGATGGTGACATGGACATCACGGCCGATTCTTTGTGGCGAAGTTGTGTGGATGAATATAAGAGCAAGTTACAGAAACGACCCGATTTATGTTATCGTGACAGCCAAAGGCGCGGTTGTCGCACGGAAACTCGTTGGGCCTAACACCCACGAACGAAGTAAGAGAGCTGATAAAGTTTTCGTTGAAGATTTAAGTAATATATATCTAAAGGCTATTTTGTATATTTGTATGTTTGTTTATCCACCAAAAAAGTGGTAGGAGTTTAGTAAAGTTCATAGGCTTTTTCAGAGAGTCTGATGGACTTACCTAGATGTCACCCATGCAAAAAAAAAAAAAAAAATAGAATTAGCTGGCCGTCATGACTGATGGTGATAACATTTTTCTGTCCACCCAAAACGAGACAGGAGTTTAGTCATAATAATGTTCTTTATTTTTTTGCAGTTAGAAGGGTTGTCTGAGATGTGAATAATGGCAAAGTATGAGCCATCAGAAATGACGGCATTGAATTTGTAACTCCACCTAGAAAGGGACAAAATTAGTTGAGTAAAGGTCATTAAGTTTTGCAGGGAGTCAGGTGCGTTGACTTGGATGAGAACAAGACCAAATACTATAAATAGCTAGTCAGCAAAACTTACGGCGATGAATTTTGCTTTCTGGCCATCAAAAAAGAGGCAGAAGGAGCTGAGTAATAAAAACTATACATATGCGTGCATCATTTCTCGGGCAGTCAGATGGGTGGACTGAGATGTGAAATATTTCAAAGCAAAACGGTAAACTTTTACTTTGGGTCCGGCAGGGATAGTTGGTATTCTGACATCTTGTTTAGCTAAAAGACGCCATTTTAAGACGTGTTTCACGAATAACACTTTTTGAGCAAAATCTTCGTTTTTGAGATACAGCGCAATTAAGTAATTTCCCATTGTTTTCCTAGGGAAGAAAATATCCGGCGCTATTATAAGCTTGCTAGCTACCCCATAGGAACTTAACTGAACCTGCCCTACCTAACCTAACAAGGCCAAACCTAACCAAGCCTTGTTAGGAAAAATATGGGAGCACAAATTTATATTTATCTCTCTCAAAATTAATGCATATATATATATATATATGTATATATATATATATATATATATATATATATATATATATATATATATATAGAGGCATGCTAAATTTGAGCTAAATTTCAGAATTCTAATAATTTTAAATAAAAATAAATAAATTATCCTAATGAGAGTAAACACAGTAGGTAGTACCGGTACGTACGTTCTAAATGAAATAAGATATACAGTAGAGCCTAAGCTTCTGTGAAAATTTATTATAATGATGTTCTTGAGAAAGATTTCATGTCATAAGTAATGTAGCAGTGCAAAGTAATACCGAAGGTATTACGTCAGGCAGCGCAGGTGTGCTTGCCGCTAACTCGATGTACCTTCGATACGACTGAAAGTCTAAGGTCCGGTATGGCGCACACTCATCAGATGAGACGACGTCATTGAATGATTCCATACATGACATGGAGGTTAAAAAGTAAATTCGCATTTGTGAAGAGAATATTCTAATTAGTTCCAGAAAAATAACAGCTCCAACTGAAATTGTGTGTTAGGAAAGTCTGTGGCTATATACTAATAAGTAATGAACTGAAACTTTTTTAATGATTGTGCTAATAAGTACTCAATTAAACACTTCAACAAACAAACGAGCGAACCAACAGAACGTCACAAAATTTGTCTAATTACTCTTCGTAGCAAACCTAACAACTCATGAAAATTTCATGAAAATCTGTCCATAGCTTTTTGAGTTATCGCACTGAGGAAAAATCGGCAGACAAACGAACAAACAAACGGATGGACGTATTTACAGCAAATTAACTCTCGGCAAAAAAAAAAAAAGAGATACCTTAGGCCGGGAACACATTGACGCAGCAAGCGATGCAACGCAATTTTCGCAAAAGGCTTGTTGCATGTCGTCTACAGCTGTGTTTCGGGCTCGGCCTCACTGACGAGGTGCAACAGCAACGAGCGTATTGTGTGCGTAGGTACGTTCCGAATTCTTGAACGGCAGTGTGATGCTTAATTCGCAGACGTTGAAAATTTAAGAGAAAAAATTACGAAACTTCATTTGAAATCTAACAAGCGACGAAGTAATGTATTAATGATACTGTTTATTGGCATAGACATAAGCAAAACAGAGAAGCACATTTGAACAAGTTGGCGAGATTGAGCCCATGCGCTTGTCTAGGCTAGGAACTCAACACCACACGATAGTACTTAGCATGCGTGTTGCGAGTTTTTATTATTCATCAGAGCTTTCATCTGTAATAAACAGCTTTGCCTAATATCAAGAAAATAGTGTTTTCTCGTCAACGATCAAACTGATGAAGAGGAAACGATCAGTACGAAATAGTCTGTATTTTTGTACGTCCAACAAAACAAAACACGTAAGGACAAGTTCAACCCCGGTATAGTGACACTGATGGAGCATTTCATTCAATTAATACCACAAATTGTTCACCATGGTAAAAATACGTATCATTTCCTATTACAATAAAACCATAAGTTTTATCTGAATAATTCATTCGTCAAAAAGAAGGCTTTCAGCTAGAAATATATTATCTTTGGGATGAACACGCGAGCCGCACAACCATTCTCATATTGGAAGCGACACGCTGATTGGTCCTTCATATTCACATCGGTGTTCCCCACTACCGCAATCTCGGTCACCTCACTTCAGAGAGATTCCAATCATTTTCGGCAAAAAAGAGGAACCATTTTGCAACATAAGTCTGTAAAAGCTGCATGAAGTATTTTTTCACGCTGATTGCTACTGAATTCGTATCATTGCTCAAGTAACTCTAAAAATTAGAGAACAAAACAAAATAAAGTTGTTTTAGCTTGCCAAGTAGCCTTTTTCTTTGGTCATGTGCTGCACACTGCGTACTCTGCAGATGAGTTGCGGCATATAATTTGCAGCAGTTTTCACAGAGAAGGCTCAAGTTAGGTATTACGTGAGTGTCAACTACATAACGGGCCACATATAAATACCATGTTTTGTCAGAATAGTGTTTTTCTGCCATTTGAAAAAAATAGATAAATATAATACAACAATGAAGTCACACAGAGATCAGGCTAGTTATATTAAACTAGAATTCAGTTCAGTCTGTGTTTCGTTGTAGGCTAGAGCTGAAACTGTCAAGAGATATTTCTGATCGATCGATAATATTGTACGGTATTTTTGGCCAATTATTTTAGATCATCTCGATGTATTCTGTTTTTGTAGGTACAGAAAATATACTTGGCAACAATTATTGATAGATGCCTCCTGATTACAGCCATGTCAGACTTTAAAGCATCACATGTTTTCAAATCGCACGAAAATTTGTAGCAAGCAGTGTTGGAAGACGGTGCGACATGCAATCTGTGCTGCATTAGTACGGCCAGTTAATAGCAGTGCTCGAAGTTACATTTTGTCAAGCTACGAATTTGTTGCGTTGCGTGTCACTTTGAGTCACAGTGTATGTGCTTGAATCAGCCCCATATTGTTGAGCGACCCGAAATCTTCATTCTAGGGGTTTTAATAATTTCCTTTAATTACATTATTGGGAGACAACAATCGGAATTACAATCGGCTACCGACTACAATTGCCGGCAACCAGTGGCAACAGCAAGGTAACTAGGTACAGTGACCGACACTATGTAACCGGGTACAATGGCCGGCAATCGGAATCCATGATTGGCAACTGATGTTTGATAACCGTAATCTGGTGCGGTGCCGGCATCCCTGAGTCACTGCAACTGATTACTCTTATCGGTTTAAACGAATATTGCTGCCCAGTAAACCATATTACTGACGCGAAAAACGCCTTAGCAACAGATACATTTGACGAAGTAACGCAACTCGAAGGAGTTACGAGTGACTGGACAATTGTCTCATCCGGGATTCCGCAAGGTAGTGTACTTGGCTCACTCGTGTTTGTAATTTACATCAACAGATGACACTAGACTCTGCTACTGGCCCGAATCAGACAGCGACAGTGTAGAGATTTAGCAAGGTTTGACCGCCTCATGGAACAAAATGGGTGGCATTGTAACAATGGCCAGTAGAGTACTGGGATCATGACCAAAAGTTTCAAGTAGAAACATGAAAACTTAATCCTTCCAATTACAAAGCACAAGTTCGCCCTACTCAGAGTTTGTTCCTCAATTCTTGTAGCCTCATCATTGCAAAGACATTGACAAAACAGAAAGAATCCGGCAGCAAGGCAACAAAGTTAATACACCATATTCATAAGAAGAAACGCATGAATCGACTCCCAAGAGCTTAAACTCATACCCCTCGCACAAAGACAAGTAAGGTGACAATGTGTACAAACATTTTTCAATTCTCGAATGGCTTAAACTACTTCCTCACAGCGCGACTCTTTGACATAGGCAATGATGAATGCTTCCTTAAAAACAGATTGAAAATTCGAACATCAACAACAAAAAATTTTTCTTTGTACTTCATACTAAACGGTTTAGATTACTCTCGGAATTTGTAGGAGCACAGGTACTCAACACTTTCAAAAACTTATTTGATCAAGTACTGGAATCTGCACCATTAAAACTTCACATCCCCTCTCTACGTCTCATCAATTCCAAACGCCGAACATCTTTAGAAACCACCTTGTTACATTTTGTTTCATTCCCAATTTAACTTAGTGTCTTAGAACCCCACCAGTCTAATATAACTGATCATTCTTGCACGGTCATCCTTTTGTCTTCCTAGGTTTTCCCGTCAACGTTTAAATTTTTGTACTTCACATTGCGGTAGTACCTGGACTTCAAAAATTTTAAAACTACTGTGATTTATACTCTTGTATGAAATCAAGACAGCCGTCAACAGATGATACGCTTCAATTTGTAGTCACTCATGTGAAGTGCCAGTGAGAAACACACCACGTCGTGCCTGATAAGTCCCGTTCATATAGGTAGAACTCGCAATTGCAGGAGCGTAGCCACTCTCTGCTGTCAGCGTAAGGGTCCGATTGCAGGTAGGAAAATTGTGTCAGTATAAGAAGTTGCGCCTTAGTGGTAACACAGTAAATTGTGCGTCAATGGACGAGATGTTCCCGTGCATATCCGCTGTTTCCGTTATCAAAATTTCCCACTGAAGATGATAAGGCCATGGCTACACTGGCGCAACAAGTATTGTAATGGGACTATTGCGAGAGACATACCTGTGACCGACGGCAATGTCGTGCGATCTGGGTTGCATCGGTTGGGACAGTAAATTGCTGTACGCTGTGTTGCATTTATTTTTTCGCGTAATAGTCGCGTCGTGCGTTGCTCGCAGCACTGGTGTTGTGGTGTCTTAAGCCTACAAAGGGAGACCCTAGCGTGGAGTTATAACGGGAGAGGTGAGGTGCAATGTACCACAGCCTAATGCATTGCTAATAAATTTATTATTTATCGGTATTTCGAACAAAAAATTCACAGCCATACTCTTCAGATATTCATACATGAGTTGAGATATAATTAGAATCACCAATTCAATGGTAAATTATAATAAAACACCATAATATGAACATTTCTAAGAGAACGGTAGAAAGTATACAGCAATATACATTTTGTACGATAACCGTGGCAGTTTGCTCACCATCGTTGTTAATCAGTAATTACATATAACCATGGGATGAAGTTACATGCAGATACACAGTATAAACAGAAGTTGAAACGTACGGGCTGCCGGCCGTACGAATGCAGGGTGCGGTGCACTATAGTGCAGGTCTCCCTTATTGGGACCATTTATCATAAACTCTATGGTATTTTCACTTATGCATGGTATTTTCACTCAAATTTTTACACAAAACATGAAAAATACCATTTTATGACAAGTCACAAGTTTCCAGCAACTCAACTGAAAGTCGAAAGAAATAAAAATGCAAATTTCTGCAGGGTGAGGTGCAATACACCTCAGGTCTCCCTTTGTAGGGTTAAGAAAATTCAGGAATTTAAAGAGCATTAATTGATATTAATGGACATTATTATATGCAATTAAACTTTTAATAAATCTTTTGTGTGGAACACCTTCCCTAAACTGAAAATAAATATATATATATATATATATAGCGATCTCGGGGTTTAAACGTAAGCGAATCTCACTAAAAACGACGTAAAGTGTCATCAGCGGAGGTTAGGTGTAAGCTTGAACTTTGCACCTAATGAACACCAGTCTACGGGATTCTCATCGTACGTTTCTTACGCCAGGACTGATTCTGCTAGCGTTCCTAAGCGTTTTTACTGCATTTATGTACGTTTTTAGTGTTTTTATTGGTTTTGAATTTTTAGGTAAGAATTTTTTTATGTTATAAGTGTTTTCGTTACTTAGCGTCAATCTTTGATTGGCCTTAACTTCAGTCTTTGATTGGCCTTATTTAGCGTCAATTTTAAATCGTATATTTCGATCGTTACATCTAAACTTTCCGTTAGCTATGTATATATAGCTAACGAAAGGTTACATCTAAACCTTTCGTTAGTATATATAGCTAGCATACGGTTTTGATGTAACTGGGTTAGTTTAGTGTAATTATTGGCATAATAGGCTTTTAAGTGTAATAGCCTACAGGCCAATGATTACGTACGTGTAAAGTTAGGTAAAAGGCCAGACTGGTTCTGCTAACGTCCAATGAGCTTTTTCCCATAAGGTTAGGTAAAAGGCTAGGACTGGTTCTGTTAACGATCGAAATATACGATTTAAAATTGACGCTAAGTAAGGCCAATCAAAGATTGACGCTAAGTAAGGCCAATCAAAGATTGACGCTTAGTAACAAAAACACTTATAACATAAAATAAATTCTTACCTAAAAACTCAAAACCAATAAAAACACTGAAAACCCACATAAATGCAGTAAAAACACTTAGGAACGCTAGTAGAACCAGTCCTGGCCTAATCTAACCTTCCGAGGGCCAGCTCATTGAATGGGTTCTCATACTAGGGTCGCTTGGTGGAAGATAGGAACGGATCAAGCCAAAAACGGCCCGTTTTGAGCGTTTATCTGTCGAGAAACGTACGATGAGAATGCCGTAGACTAGTGTTCATTAGGTGTAAAGTTCAAGCTTACACCTAACCTCCACTGATGACACTTGAGATACATTTGTGTAAGTGTACCGCTTGCTTAAAAGCAGGTTACATCGTCCACTGAGGAATGAGGGTGACCTCTACTCTTACGTCTACGCCTACTTCTGCTCATGCTTCTACAGTGACTCCGGTGTCTACTCCTATTCCTCCTTCTACTTTTCCTCCATAAGGATGACTCCTATACTTATATCTAACCTAAATTAAATTCTTCTTCTTCTTTAACTTTTTTTAATTTTCAGACAAAGTTCACAGGTGACGCTTCATTTGAAAAAAAAGAAAAAAGAGCGGACCGGGTCATGCAGCTCCTATTTATCTTGATGGTACGTTTTTCAGCCCTCAAATTATTTTATTGACTAAGACTGTCAAGGGCGAATTCAATACGGTTCAGTGAAATGGCTGTGGCAAATAAACCCTGAAACTTTGGAAAACCACCACAGAATGAGAATAATTTAACGGAACGAGCACAGCTAAACACATTTGAGCTGAGGTTCGAGACGATATACGATGCAAAAATTGTACAGCTGAATATGGCCGCCGCTGCGATGGTAAATTGAAGTCATATAGCTTTATCCTTGGACTTAGACTATCTGAGGCACCACGCCCCTAAATCTCACGGATGACTTTTCCGTTGGGGATATTGAAGTTTGGCAGTAGTACATGCTGATAAGGTTAGTTTGTAAGGTTAAGTAGGTTCATCATTCATCCTTATCCAAGCAGACTAGCGTTGGGCGACTCATGCCATGAGATTCCTCCCCGAGCAGGTGCACAGAAGAATCCTGCGCACAGGCGTTTCCTGTTCTTGCGTTTTCCTATCTAACTTTCGCAATAAAAAGTTTTTCCTATCCATCTGAGAAGTGTATAAATGGTCAAATAACAAAAGTGTCGACATAAAGAACGTTAACGTTTCGGATTAAGTTCCCATCTTCAGAACTAAAAAGGACTAACACCAAGGATGTGAACGCCTTAAACTAGAAATTTATTGTAATAGCCTAGCTGGGGATGGAGGTGTTATCGCATGAAAGTGTAAAAGGTGAAAGACTGGAATAAGCTGGGGGTTCCTAATATCAGTGCTTGTACACGCAGTTAGGGAACGTCGCTGGCGGACACGGTGTACAGTCGGGGAAAAACGTCCGTTGTGAATAGCACTGAGGCGAACTGCTCCAGTCCTTCTGCTGCTGGTGGAATGAGTGTACAGTCGGGGAAAAAACGTTAGTTGTGAATTGTAGTGAGGGGAGCGGCTGAAGTAATTATGTTGAGGCTGGGATTAGTTTTATGAATGTCAGAAATTCTAAAGTTGTAAATTTACAGAGTTGGAGAAGTCGATAATGGAGAAGTCATTCCTGCCGATGGGATGGTTGTTTTGTTCTGCATGAAGACGGGGAGCTGAATGTGGAGGTTTTGCTAGTGGTAAACCTGTTCTACTGGATATACCTAAATGTTGGTCAATACGGGCTTTGTAATCCTGCCCAGTGCTGTCCTCATACGAAGCTTGGCATCTTCTGCAATTGTACCTGTGGACGACACCGGACAGCAAAGATGTGGGGGTTTGTCCGTAAGTTTGAAATAGGATCCTATGGTGCATGTGGTTTTAAACGAGAATCTAAAATTTATATGCGGGTAGGCTTCGGAGAGGAAAGTTTTCAGAGTTAACTGCAGCGACGGTGGTTCTGTTGTAGTAAGGGATATAGTGAAAAAATTCTAATTTAGGAACAGTAGGTTTAGTAATACCGGGGTTGAATAGTTTGTCAAGAGACAGTTTGCAATAACGGTCAAGAGATGGGGCGGACAACCGTTACTGTTGAAGAAAGTTCGAAGAAAGTCTACTTCGTTTAAAAATGCTAGGTAAGAGGAAGGTAAGTGGTATGCCCTGAACAGTGAAGTTTTGATTGCATTTATTTGAAATTTGTCATAGCAGTGGCTGAAGAAGCTTGTTCCGAGACCCGAAAATGTTGGCTTCCTGTAGATTCTAGTGGTTAAGCTGTTGTTGAGTCCTCATTTGTGACTAGGATGTCTCAAATTGCTATGGAATTGTTAGATTGGTTTTCAGCAGTGAATTTTATGTTGGGATGTTTACTGTTTAAATATTGTAGGAATAGGTGTGAATCGGTTGGGTTTTTAAAGATGAGGAAGGTGCCGTCTACATAGCGTTTGTACTGGATGGGTTTAAAGTTACTCGGGCATTCGTCAAGCCATATTGCTTCGTGATGACATAAAAATATGTTAGCTAGTGAGCTACCGAGCGGGGAGCCCATAGAGACGCCTTCAATTTGTTTGTGTAGTCTATTGTTGAAAATAAAAAAAAAATCTTTAATGGTCATATTAAGAAACTTCTAAAGGTGGGCTGGTCCATGTTGTGGAATAAATCAGTGTTGTCAACGATTTTGCTATATATATGTAGTATATACTGTTTCGCATAACGGGTATACTGGTAAATAGGGAAGTGATATCGAAACTACAGTAGATAAAAAGTATGCGTTAGGTGGCAGCTGAAGATTATTGATGCCGTTTTTGAATTCGCTAACTGCCCGACTGTAAAACCACTGATACTAGGACCCCCCCAGCTTATTCCAGTCAGTTACCTTCCTTCTACACTTCCCCGTGATAACACCTCCATTCCCAGCTGACCTATCATAATAAATTTCTAGTTTTAGGCGCTCACATCCTTGTTTTTAGTCCTCTGTAGCTCTGAAGATGGGGACTTAATCCCGAAACATTAACGTTTTTTATGTCAGAACATTTGTTAAGCTGATGATTTATCCTTGGTGTATACATGGTTTCTCATTTCATCTACTATATAATAATTCACGTCGTGTTTTTATTTATTTATTTATATATTTATATCTTTCCTGTCACGCTCTATGGGAATAAGATAGGAGAAAATTCAGATTTCACAATGTAAAAAAAAAAGTGGGGTA
>LQNS02278070.1:17651452-17674272 GCA_001587735.2 Parhyale hawaiensis
ATTAGATAGGGGAAAAATGAGGAAGCCATCGGGGGTTTTCCTGAAGGGCTAACTTACTGCCGTCATTTATCGCACACGTGCACCAGTCATTAATAACCCAATATGCCGTCATTTACAATGACGGCTCGGGACACTAGTGTAAGTATATTCTTTATGCCATTTTGTACAGTACATAAGAATAGAGGCGAATGATTGATTATTCTAATTGATCTCAACGATCTCCCTTTCATCGTTTGTTCTTAAATTAGGAGCGTATATTTTAGTACTAAGGACTGTGCTCCTTGAGTCTCTATATTTAATTTCCAAAGACTTGCCAATGCCATCTGTAAAAGCCTCTTCATCTCTTCCAGGTTGTGCTAGTTGGAGCTGCTAGGTGAGTTGCACTTATCCGATAATGACAAGAAGGTTTATATTTAGATAAGATTATACGAGACACGCAGCCTGTAGACCGAGCAGTAGGACATTTCCAAGAGCACTAGGGCCTAATGCTTGGGAAGACAAGTAAGAGAAAGAACCTTAGCCAAGCCTAGGAGGTGATCTTAGATGCAGCAGACTATTGAGGACTCAGAGTCTTTAAGTTAGTTAATTCATGAGAGATAATGGATTAGCGTGCTCTCTGAAACTTAGGCCGTTAAAAATTTGTTGTGATGCCTCGAAAAGTTCAAAGTTCTTGAGGTTGCTACTCCCACTGTTATCAATACGATTTGTAATTGCGTTTACTGTCTCTGCACTGACATCTTGGGAAGAGAGTATTCCAAATGTTCACAATGAGGTACGGGCAAAAATGCTGGGTTAGGGCAGTGTTGCTAGATTGAGTTTTGGTCGTTGTTTTGGAGACGATCACCTTCTGTTTCAACAAGCCCAGTTGCAGGCTCGTCGTTGAAAGAGCGAATGTGCTTGAATGTATATTAGTTGCCCCTGAGTTGTCTTTTCTCAAGGGACATCAGCCCGACTTTCTGTAGGCGTCACTCATATTATTGCAACTTGTGCAACGGAGGTTTCTGTTAAGAAGAAAACTGAAGACACTTTATCTCAAATTCCAAAGCTTCGAACCCAAAAGCACTTAGTGAAACGGTCCTGTTAAATTCACTTCAAATGATAATTATCATGGGGAATTTGCGGTATCAAAGATACACAACGAATTGCTTAAGCAGTTATAATGCCGATAATTTCCCTCGGGCTTTTGCCACAGCAACGGTCTCGCAATATCAATGATACCAAGCAATATATATTTTTCAAGCGACTTCACGTTAGCCAAGATAACAAGCAATTTAACTGCAACAACCTTGCAGTATTCCAGACCCACTTCAGTGGCACTGAAGGGACTTACAAATGTTATCAAATGAGAATAAAGGCATTTTTATATTCCAGAATATTTTGCCTGCTGCTGACACAAGGATAGAAAATTATAACCACAATGGAGTAAATAATACTCTTTTATCTCCTTTTTTCAGGGCTGAACTGAAGCACGACGATAATCTTTACTGCACATACAAACCAGATGGGTTCTACTGTGTTTCATGTGTACAGCCCGTCCAATGTGTTGCTGGTATACTTCTAAAGTTGTCCGCCTGCACCCCGGGTCATGTGAGTCACTGTATTTTTACCTAATCTGCACTACTACAATGTTGAGCAATGCAACAACTCATTTCTATCCTCAAACTATATTGCCCGAGACCCATTAAGTCACTAAAAACCCATCATAAATGAACTTTCTTCTTCCTGTTGTTCCAAAATACAGAGAGATGAATATTTTTTTCTGAAATAAAAGTACAGTGGAGCCGTATCCAGGATACAGTGGACACAAAGCTATGTTGATGATGAATTGAAGTAAGAAATCAAGCATTATTATTTTGTAATCTCCGAACTCCTCTAAGCTTATTCCCTATGCAAAATAGCAAAAATTGTGAGCACGGTGACAACCAGGCAAGCACACAAGCAAGTGAGATTACCAGAACTTAATAAGCATACAGATTGTAATAAACGTAAAGCTATGATGGTAACATAGCCGACAGAAACAGTTCACTGTAGGAGCTTTTACTTAATGCAATTTGTTGTTTTTGGAGGAGTTATCGAGTTTTCTATCACTGAATATACATTGTCACAACCCTAGTTATTACCTATGTTAGGGTGGGCAATTTTCGACCTATTTTGAATCTCTTTGGTAGGTAGTGCTGAAAAATATGAAAGCAATTGTGTTACAACTGCTTTTAGCTGGCAATAATTAAATCAAGCGCGATAACAGAAAAAATTGTTTATAAAAAGCGCTAAAATATAGGCAACGCACCAAATATTTACCTGTATATATATATATATATATATTGTTGCAAGTAGTTTTCACGATAATTACTTTTATCAATATTTTACGCGGTAAAATCTTGGAGCTAAAAGACATTTGCTCTGATAAAACTCTAAAAAGCTAAAAACATATGTTCATTTTTCTTAGACAATGAAAGTTCCCAGAAATAAACTTTTACCATTGTCGTTTACGGAATGGGAAGTTTTAAATTAATCGCTCATAATATCAGTACCATACTCCATGAAAAACTGTAATTAAACAATGCTTTCTGTTGCTGTAAAATGACGGAAAGGGCGCTAACTTCTCCAATGTCATAGTCTCGAATGAATTAAAAAATATAAATGGTATTAATTATTCCAACAAGCAAAATGATGATCATGCTCTGTAAAATGTACTTGAAACCAACCGCTACAATTATTTTAAGTATAATGTGGCTCTTCAGTACGTTTCAAAATTTTATTCTTTTCGAAAACCTTAAAAATAACTCTAAAGATATCTTTACTTGTTGAGTTCTACTCTAGGTACAGCTGTCCAACCACCCTCCTTTTATGAATTATATTCAATGGTAATAGCTACGGTCTTGCCGAGGTGCCTCTCGGCATGATATACATACTTCAAACGTAGAAAGTAATCCAGATGTTAATCATAGAGCTGCAGTAAATATTGCTGTAAATAAGGTTAAATTGGGTTAAATTTTACGACTAATGAGTTTCCGAGGCACCTTCAGGCGATAGAAAAATTTACTGAATAAATGACGGAAAAATCAGAGTAAGTACAAAACCAAGCTCAATGAAATCGAATAACTGTATTTGAAACGCAAAAAATGTCTCCTTTTGAGTTTAAAAAAAATAATTACGGTTAAATAAAACTTTGATGAGGAAAGTTGGCTGGGCTGAGGTAAAGTAAAATCATCACAGAAAAACGTCATTAGTGTGATTTTTAATGTGTTCATAGGGGCGAGTTCACACGTCCTCCATCGTAACGCGTTCGCTCAAACTGGCAGACGCTGCGCGTTGATTTGAATCAGCTGCAGCGAATGCGTGAGACTGAAGGATGAAGCATGTCTGTTTTTTTTTTTCTTTCAACGCACCGCGTTATTCAAGTTCAGTGAAGAGGACCTTTAAATATATACTGAATATATCCTCTATAGCTTTCAGAGATCATGAGCAACTCTATACATACGATTTTTCGTCATTTTAATAATCAGAATCACTATAATCCAGTATAACCCTAGAGAGCCTGAAAAATTAATGTTGTAACAACACAGATACCCTCTGTTTTGATAGCTAGGCTGATTGCTGTGCGCTGATTTCTCTTCTAGAAATAAGCTCTTCCTCTCAAATCAGGCTGTAAGGTTATGGGATATGAATATAATATCAAACGGATGTAGAATATCAGCAAAAATGATGCCATAACTGAATGCGCGGCGTCATTCATTTGAACAAGAGACTCATCTATGTGTAGACAGCGACAGAAAACGTTGACGCACAGCTCGTGTGTTCGTTTACGTGTTTGAACGCGCTACGATAGATGACGTGTGAACCCCGCCTGAATTATACATTTTGGAAAAAGTTGTCGAAAACTCATATTTCTTCACAATTGTTATTACGATTCCCATCAAGTCTCTTGCTCAGGATGAAACTCCTCCTCATGGTTATTTCTCCGGAAAATTAGACTTCTCAGTTCACTTTACTCTCTAAAATTCTACCCAATGGCAAACCCCTTTTTTGGTAAATACATAGATGCTCCAAGTTATTTTGGTGCTGCAACCAACCAACCCGACGAACCACCCTCTATCCCGGACCTTGCGCAGTGAATAGCTCCCGAAGTTAGGCGAGTCTAGGTTAGGAAGGTAAGGACTGGTTCATCCTAAGTCCCTTTACTTTTTAGAACGTTAGATGAACCAATCCTTGACTTTGTGACTTGGTTCTCAGCCTACCCTAAAGAGCTGTTGCTTTAATGAACTGAGTAGCTGTGCATTGTCGTTTTAACGTCGGGATACTAGAAGGTATATATATACACACAGATACATAACTATCAATTTTTTAACAGTGGCAGGGGGTGAAATATTTGAAAACCAACTTTTAGCAATGTAAAAATGGAAAAATCACACTAGGATTGTAAATCGCAAATATATATATTACTGTCTCATCAGAAGCTTTATGCCAAAATTTGGCCTAATGTTTGTTATGTTTCTCCTCTAATTTAAAAACTACAGATTTTCACCTTTATTTTGATGTATTACAAACCCATCTCTGTAAAATGCGGATTATTTCTCAACTTTGGCTCTCAGGTTGACATAGGCGTGAAATGACCCATTTATATTGGCAAAGATGTCTTTTGCATCGTTGTGTGCTTGTGCCACAGGTGTGTGACTACGTTTCCGACGACGCTGCCTGCGTTCCCACGGCTGAAGCCTCCACCAACGGCTGCCAGTGTTCCAACAACACTTGTGACTATTTCGATCCTACCATCGCAAACTTCTGCAGCGAGACTGGTATCTACGACACCTTCGATTGCGTGGATGACGGTACAACGTTCGACGTGTGTCGTGATGGGGTGTGCGTGAACCCTTGCATTGGACATGCAAATGAAATCGTCATCGATGTATCTGACTGCACAAAAGCGTATCTCTGCAACGAAGATGAAGAGAGTCACGCGATTGACTACTGCTCAATAGGCAATGGCTTATACATAGACGTCGATGCATTATGTAGAGACTCTCCGCCTGTACCCTGTCGCTCAGCCTGCCGTAACGGTACGTGTCCGGACCCTTTTGACTGTACCATGTACTACGAATGCCGCATTGGTATAGTAGTAGATGGTCCACTGGCGTGCCCTCCTGACATGTACTTTGACTACGCCGCCACTCCTCCAGCCTGCACAGGCACAGATGAATCGGTGTGCTCGCCCCTAACCCAGTGTACCTTTGACACGACGGAAAGTTTGGGGTCCTCCGTAGTGCATACTCATGGGAAGCGGCGACGTGGCTAAATGATTTACACTCTGTTGCTCATCATCACCTAAATCGCTGTTGGGTTGACAAAATTCAATAATTTTTTAAATAACAGGGAGTGGGATCAAACTTATTTGTATGAAATGTTCGGAACTGATGATAAACATGTAGCTACTTGGTTAAATAACGTTTCGATGGCAATTTACAAATATGTATGTACTACTTTCTGATGTAGTCTAGTAAATATAAGGGCGAGTTCACACGGCATTCATCTCAACTCGTTCGCTCAAACTGGTGGACACGGCGCGTTGAGTTGATGGACGGAAATGCGGCGAATACACGAGGCTGAAGAATGTATCATGTCCTTTTTTCAACGAGCTGCATCAGTCATGTCCAGTAAACAAAACCTATTTATACTGAATTCATTTTCTGAGGCGTTCCCATACCATGAACAAATCGATTGAAACGTTTTTTGGCATAATTTTATTGACCAGACTACTATAATTCCGTATAACAATAGAAAAGCTGACAATGTTGAAACAAACGCGGACGCAGTGTTTGTTTTGATAAACCTGCTCATTTCACTTCTATCGGTTTATAGGCCGTCTTAGGCTATAAAATCACGGGATTGGAATGTGACTACCAGTAGACTCAAAATGTAAAGAAACGATGTCATAACCGAACGCGCATCGTCGTTCATTTGAATGAGAGACGCTTCTACGTATAGACAGTGACAAAAAAAAGTTGACGCACAGATCGTGTTGGTTCAATTGCTCGAATGCGTTAAGATGATTGACGTGTGAACTAGGCACAACACATTGCTTGTAACTTGAAGTTACTGCATATTTGGATAGCCTAGTAAATAGTCGAATAAACTTTGAGAAAAAATATACTTATCACATACTTGGGTAGATTAGTAAATGGTGAATTAATTTTTGTCTGAGACATAGTTATTGAGTACTTTACTGCTCAAGAATATGTTGAACATAGTTCTGTTTATGATTTCTAGTAATTACGCACTTTGGAGAAAGCAACATGGTACATCAGCTAGAAGTTTCAGGTTGAATAACTGGATAATAACATTCGAAATGTTGAGGATTAAGAGTGCAATAGAAAATCATTTCTATAGTCAGTCATAATATTTTGTTAATGTGGGATTGTGTCTTGTATCGTGGAGGTTCCATAAGGCTTCCAATTATTGCAGGTATAATGATTTTTTTCGCGATAATGTGAGTTATCGTCCCCGTGCTTGGTGTGAAAGCGTATGTGGTCGATACACAGATTTGAAAATGTGAAATGCCTATTATTGTAATTCCCCGTATTACAGTAGTTGCTTCTATTCTTTAAAAAAGTCTACAGTTTATAAGGAAACCAAGCAAAACACAGCGGTACTATCTTTCAGTTTCCTGTTACAGCTCCTCTACAGCGTGGGAGAACAATATGACATATTACATTTTAGAAATAGTGCATTTTCTCAATAAACCAGTTGAACGAAGAAAGTATAAGCGATTGAAATCCTCATTGAAAGTTCTAACAAATACAAACAGGCCCAAAGCATAGCTCAATGCTGCAACGAATATATTAATATTTTTATAATAAAACCCTTCGTGTATTTATTTATCTGTATTTCGTGTCCGTTTCGAAGAAAATAGACAAGCAAAAAATAAGCCAGGTTGCAGATTTTGAAATTCATTTACGTTTTCGTAGAGATCGATGATCAGCTTGCAGAAGAGGGTGAAAATTGGATCCTTAGGCTATCTCTTCATCTGGATGAACTTCTTGCTTGAAACATTTCTTGAAATCGGGACAGTATGTATGCAGCTTTTGCAGTCCGATTTTATAGGTTTTTTTCTCTCAGGTCACGACGCATAGATTCGGTAAAAAATCAACGGGACACTCACGAGGTAACTACATATTTCTTTTAGCTTACTGTCTCTCTTATTAAATTGTACGATATAGCTTTCAATTCAAGTATTTTATGGGCACTGGGTAGTAGACACCTATTTGGCTTACTCTTTTTCTTGAAAGTGCATATATATTTTTTCTTCAGAGGCCGAGCTTTGAGCCCTTCAGTGAAGCAGAGAGTTAATTTTTGAAGACGTTATTATGGATACGGCGCACTAACCTTGCATATAAGCTGACTGGAGGGGCATCAACTTTATTGCAGTGTTTTACTTGATATTTTACTTTGGAAGACTCACGTTTAATTAAGAAAGAGGATAGAAAACGTAAAAGATGAACGAGACTACTACAGTCTCAAGAACGAAGACGTGCTATCAGTGGAGAGATGAAGCACCTATAGAGTGGGGCACAGTGACAAGAAAGACTGGAAGCAGAAGGGCTACAGAAGAAAATAAGAGTTGCTTATAAGCGTGAGCAGGAAAATGTGGAAGCGGCAAGTCAAAGAAGACAGCAAACATATTAGATTAGATAGGCGGCAGTAGACATACCAATGGGCACATTCCCAAAAAAAAAACACCGGAACTTACGCCCCGGCCCTCTATGAGCTATTGCTACCCATTATGTTACTAGAATATAGAAGACTGGAGAAAAGAGAAAAAAAGGGGGGCAGGAAGAGTCACTGCCAAAGAGACGATCATTAATGCACGCAAGCACGATCAAGAGCCTCTGACATGCGGAGCTTAGATGTTAAACTGTGTAGTTTTAGCGGGAGAGAGAAGAAGACGGATTAAGGTGGCCTCGGAAGCTTTGGCCGTTAAGAGTTTATGACTCCTGGAGGAGGAGTTTTTAGTTGTGGAGGATGTCTCTCCCAATGTTTGTCAAAACGATTTTTAAATGCGTTGACTGACTTCGCACAACACCATCGGAAGGGAGTCTAGTCCAAATGCTGACTATGAAATACGGAAAGAACTGCTGACTTAAGGTCGTTCTTCGAGCTTTATATTTCAGTTTTGACCGTTGTTTCTCAAGCGATCATTGAGGTCTCTTTCATGGAGTCCCGTTGTAGGTACGTTGTTGAAGCTATTCAAATACAGGAATGTTTCTATGAGTTGCCCACTGAGTCGTCTTTGCTGGAGAGAGATCAGACCCAGTTATTTTAGGCGACATTCATACGGCTTATTTCGCAGCTGAGGTATCAATTTCGTTTCCCTGCGTTGGACTCTTTCCATGTTATTGATATCTTTGCTCAGATGTGGCGACAAGAATTGAACAGCAAATTTTAAGTGTGGCCGCACTAACGCCTTGTACAAGGTGAGCGATGATGTCCTTGGACTTGTATTCATAATTTCTGGCGAGGAATCCCAGCACTCTGCTTGCCATTTTCACACGCCTGCCAACTTGCTGAGTGTGTTGTAGTTTGTTTGTAATAGTGATTCCTAAGTCAAGTTGTTGTGTGACAGCAGCCAACACCGTCCCGTTCATTTGCAATGGGAGTGAAAGGTTCAGAAGCCCTATGTGCATTATTGAGCATTTGTCGACATTGAAGCTCATCTGCCAAGTTGTGGTCCATTCCATGAGGTGATCAAGGTCTTGTTGGAGCTCGGCTCTTTTCGTGACAGGATGACATAGTTTAGTATAATCCGCAAATTTACTGATTTTACTACGGCTGGTAAGATCGAGATCATTGCGTGATTTTTTCACGCACGGGTCCACTAGTAAATGTATAACACTGCTTTATAGCAGTAGGGAAGGCTTACTGAAGATAATGTATTTTTGCATAGGACAGTGTTTCTTTTCACGAAAAAAAAACTTATACCGATTGGTTTCATGTAAATCTACTCAATAAGACTTGGTACAAAGAACTGTGGTACACTGTCCCACTTGGTACATCGATCAAATGGCATTTTACTGGGAACTGCCATCTCTAACAACATGGTGTAAGGGTAAGTATAGCCGACGGCCAAGGGGAAAATACGGGATTTCTCCAGTAAACTAAATTACGGGGCTTTCCAGGTAACATTTATGGAATATCCTCCTTTAAAGTTGCGATTTCTTTCTTTATTTGCAGCGTATATATCGAAAAATCCAGCATCAGGAATCGGAATTTGCCTTTCGTTTGATGGAATAACCGAACAGTTGGGAATTTTTCAAATAACAAAAAATAAATAAATACATAGTTTGCCTTACGAAGCAAAATAGCATTGCATGCAAATCATTCTGGCGATCACTTCTAAACACAAACAACTTCTGAACCAATAATTTAGTTACATTATAAACGTACAAGTTGGTATCAAAAGCCGTTTCTTTTTAAAGTATTGGAGCATTGAGCATTTACCTTATTTAATGTCTCAGTGAGCACAAATGATGACGCCTTTAACCTCATGATTGCATCCATGATACCGGTGCTACATATATATACATATAAAGCAGCGCCATAAGACGGTGATGACCACAGACAAGGGAATCTGATTCTTAAAGTGAATGCTAACAGGATTAGCAATAGATGTTTCCGGTTGCTAATAATCCATCATCACTGTTCTGAACACCAGTAGTGCCATGGAATAGAGATTGCATTTACAGGAGCTCTAACTTGAATAGTTTACAGGCGACCTAATCAACTGCTTACTTCTGTATTTTAAAATCCTACTCCGTCGTCAAAAAGGCTATGTTTTCGACGGGTTTGGGTGCCTGTCTGTCACCAAGATAACTAAAAAAATTTATGGATCGATTTTGACGAAATCTACACGGAATGTTAGGTATGTCATGAGGAGCAGATGATTAACTTTTGGTGAAGATGCGTCCATTAGTTTTTTTTTGTTTGTCTGCCTCATTGTTCTGATTTCCATGACTCAAACAGTAACCGACGGATTTTTATTAAATTTGCCTGAGTTGTTAGGTATATTACGAAGAAAGAATGGCCAAATTTTGGTGATGATATGTTCTTTCGTTCGTTAGTTTGTCACTGTTTCTTTATTATTTTATGATTGGTAACACAAAAACTCAAAAATTATTGATGGATCTATATGCGATTTATAGTTGCTAGTAATGATAATAGACATAAATGATTAAGTTTTGGTGATGATCAGTTGGTCAATTTGTGAGTTTGACTAATGTTTGTCAGAATGTTTCTTAGCAGCATAACTCAAAAAATTCTAAACGGATCTTCGAGAAAATTACTGAAGCTGTTAACACCGTTGAAGGACACAAATGATTAGATTTTGGTGTGGATACAAAACAATCATGGTCTAAGAACCAATTCGAATTTTTCGTAACCGTTGCCTTGCTTGGCGGAGGTATGCGCTCTCAGAGTGCTCTAGTTAGACTTAGGCTGGTGTTGAACAAGCCCACTACAGCTGTAAAAGTCGCAATAACTAAGCAGACAATTCGTAATATTTAACGGTTTACACTACATAGATTAGATATTGTTCTTCTTAAGCACCTCATATCATTCGGAATTTTAATATTGATGGGGAATTTTTAGCAATTCAAACGTTCGTTTTGACTAATGTTTGCGATAGCTTTGGTGCTTCATTTTGCCCTTAGAATCAGATTCCCAGAGAATCGACCTATTTTTAGAGTACGGACATTGGAAAACACAGACGCTCAATCTATTAGCGCACTTCAGATCTACTGCTTGTGACGTCATCATTGTTTTGGGCGGGGTTTCAAATATATAAATACCGATAGTACTACGGAGACGACCATACGATTAATGCAAGCGACTGATTGTGACGTCATGGTCGTCGCTATTTTTCTCGCAGAAATACTGAACAAATGCTTCTCTGTGTCCATATGTCTGTGATGATGACGTCACAACGGTCTCGCCCGTTTGATTTGTTGTGTACTTAGATGTGAGTCTGTGTACTTTTTTGTGCTACTACCGCAAAGGAAGAAACTCTACAACTAACTAGTGAATCTATCAATACGCTTCTGCTTGCCAACGTACCTACATACAATACCTACGTATGGCTGCAGTATGTGTCACGCTTTCAAAAACAAGGAATTCTTGATATATTTATGATACTGCGATAAAGGTGAAAGTCAAGTAAATCTGACGGCGCTTTACTAGGAAACGCACACACACACACACACACACACACACAGATACAGCTTAGCGCTGTACTTGTAAGCCAACTGGCTTACAATCAATTACATATCGTCAAGAGCTATGACCCCATCGAAGGAAAGCTCTTATGCAGCGACCTGTGCCACTTGCTCCTCGATCCTGTACATTTCTGGCTAAGGTCAGTATCCTCGCAACAGCTTTGCAGACATCAAATGTTGGCGAAGCTCCACAAGAGCTCGCATGCCTGGGTGTTATTCGTTCTTGTAACCTTCAGCGTCATGAGATCAGCACTCTAGCCTGCCGCCACTGCGGGTCAGTAGTCTAGTGGAACTTGAATAAGGCATTTTAACTGGTTATTGTGCATTGCAACATGTTTGGCAAAAAAAACGAGTAGAAATATGTATTGCTTCCAATTAGGACGCCTTCGATTGGACGTCGAAATTAACCCTATTATTTAAGGTGTTTTCAATTCTAATATTTCAAAGTTTGGCAGAGCGAAAACCCCATTGCTGTGCAGCAGATGAATTTTCTAATATCTAGTCCTTCAGATGAGAACGCAAAGACATCATCAAGCTGGTGCCATTTATTAAGTAGTAGAATATATGTACCCTATTACGTTAAGCCGGTAAAAACTCTATTTTACTGGCTAGACTGAGTTTTTCGAACTCTCAAAATTAACAGATTAATTAAGCAATGGTCAACGTCTGGCCGCCAGTACTCCTGGTCGAAGCTAGAGCACCTGTCAAAAGTTTAGGACAATTACGTCGAAGGCCTAATTTGGATGAATCCTGTACGGGAGCTTAGGAAAAATCGACAGGGACGCTAGTCAAACTACAACACTTGAACAACGGTCAGCGCGCACACCGAACAGGGGTAGCGGCCTGCTCAACTGCCGCTGTTTTTTCAGTGTGCGAGCTCCAATGCATTCCGTACTTATCAAAAACTGCCAGCCTGCCTGCCAGCTTCTCGCAGAACTGCTTTTGGTGTGCTAGCGCCCTGCAATAGGAGAAAATTCATCTGCTGCACAGCAATGGGGTTTCCGCTTTGAAAAACTTTGAAATCTCAGAATTGAAAACACCTTAAGTACCTGTATTCGCTCTCATAGATACTAGATTACATTTCTATCCTGCAATGACTTTTTTTTCGAGCTCACTACGAACTAATTGGATAGAAGCTCAACGAGAGCAAACGGAAAATATCTCTTCGAGAACAGACACATCAAGAACAGTGAAGGAAGCGGAGTTTCCATTAACGTGATCTTTTTCTGCCATCATTTAATTAACGACGGCGTGGATCACTAGTTGTACATTAATTATCACACGTGAAGATACGGATGACGGTGCTGAAATCAGCCTTACAGTTATAACTACGTATAAATTCATGGTTAATTATTGCTCATAGTTGTATGTTTAACTTTCCATCTACTTGTAGCTTACTATGTGTAAGCACTTAACCTTTTAATTAGCTGTGTATAACTGTATGGTTAACTATGTCTGACATGATGGTTACTTTACTGAGCTTTTTATTCGAGCGCATCATTTAAATTATGATTAACTGTAAACAATCTTACCACGAAAAATGTACAATTTTAGGACAATTACATGGAAGGCCTAATTTGGACGAATCCCGCACGGAAGCTTAGGAAAAATGCTTTTGCGAGTGCTTTACATAGCATTGTTGCTAAGGGAGCATAAAATTATGTTTAAGTATAAAAAGCCTTACAGTTCACTGAGCAGAAACATGCGTGAGTGCCAGCACATAACTTGTAGCAAACAGCAAGAAACTTTATGGTGACCATACATACGTAGCTTAATGATTACCTGTGAATTTTGACAAATTACTGCATAAATCATGAAAGCAAAAGCTGCTAACTATTGTCACCCACGAATGAAGTGAGAAAAGTGACAATTTCCTCTTTGATATACGTGTCTTAAGAACAAAATGTGAACAAAAGAAAAAAAAAAAAATGCCGGAGTGAATTGAACTATCATCACAATCTATTGCAGGCAAAATGTGTTGACCAAAATGTAAAAAATGACAAAACTGCCGACTCAACACTTTTGGGCTCCCCCTTCGTAAGTGATGGTCATACACCACGAGGCGATGTAGATTTTTCATATTTTTAGTTCTGCCTCCCCTATTTAGAGAAGTTGAGACGAGCGTCTCACTGCCTCAGTGAGACATGCCATGTTTGGATAATTAGTTCATAAAAATTCCTTGGAGACTTGAAAACCACTTTACTTATTCATGGCAGTGCTGGAAATAGGATGGTAATACTTTTTTGAGACAATTGCTGTACACATTTCTATTATCATTTTTTTGATTACCCCTCGACTGAAACAGTAACTTTATTGTAATATTTACGAAAAATAGAGCATTCTTAGACTATTTTCACGAATTATATTTTCGTCGGAAATGCTTAGTTTTCGAGATATTTGACTTTGAAGTTCCCATTGTTTTTCTATGGGAGAAAATGATGACACTGACACAGTGTGGTAGAAAACCTCTCTTCATAGTTTTTTCTTATTTTGGATTAGGTTAGGTTGGTTTGATTAGGCTCCTATGGGGTCGCTAGCAAGCCTGTAAAGACTCCGGCTATTTTCTCCACAGAAAAACAATGGGAACTTCAAAGTCATATATGCCGAAATCTAACGTTATCCCCGAAGAAAGTCTTAGAATGCCTCATTTTACCTAAATATATCAACAAAACTACAGGATTCGAGTGGGGGTAATAGTAAGAATTTACCATTTCTCTAAAAACACAAAAGTTGGTGAGTAACGTCTCATGTATGTAAGTATACAGTTAGAATTGCAATTACCTTTAGATGGCAGCACGTCGTGAATGTGAGTTTTGGCTCTATCTTCGTACAATGATTAGAATAATGCTTTTTCCAATTCATTATCATAAAATTTAGATGAAGATCTTTCAAAAGCCTACAGTATATGTAGAGGGTTACTCAGCCATTGGTGATTCAATGCAGCCCAGCTAGGTAATTATCAGTGTGTGCAGCTGGTGCGTTCTCACTTCTTCCATCTTCCTTGTCATCGTGAGGACGACGAATTCGTGTTGAGTGACATTGCTTCTAGCAACACGTTTAAGTTAAAGTGCCACGTACAGAAATCTCTTCAGGGAAAAGCAATATAGTATTCCCATCGTGAGAGAGGAAAAATTGTTTGAAGTTCGGAGAGCTGCTGCTGCATGTAATGTTTATCACTTCTTGTTTGAGATAAAGTGTCATTACCGACCTTGTGTACCTTGTGAATCCTTAGACGAAATCTATGTGTCGTTCTCCACATGACCTCACGTGCATGCGTGGGGTCACGGTGCTCGGTTTCTTCTGTTGGGTTGCATTTAGCAACCAAAGAGCGAGACAACAGCGAATTATCTCTACAGTGCACGTAACCACAGGTCTATCTGGAACTTTTCTCAACTAAATGAGAATTGAGCAAATTTGTTTACTCCATAACTGTAATGTCAGTGGCATTTGGAATATGCCGTGGCAGTTTTTTTAAACAGTCGTGCTCCCCCTAAGCGAATCCAATGTACCATCTCTGCTTGGAATGCGTAGCTTACAAGTCCTTCCAGTCCATTTTGAGTGTTTGGCGACAATCCATTCATTCAAATTTGCAGTAATGCTTTCATAGAGCAACTCAGTTGCCTCTCTCCGACTTTCGATTATTAAATAACCTCCAAGTAGACAATAAGTGAAGGAAACGAAGTAGCACTACTTTACCGAGCAGCGGGTCTATGCTCCCTGGCTTGGGTAACTAAATTAACTTTATTAGGTACTCTTTGGGTCACGGTCCTACTTAGTCGTATGACTAACGACAACTTTTTTTTTTGTCACAATGGCAATGGTGCACGGTGGGCCGAGGTGTGCCGGTGTGTAAGTCTCAGCTGCTCTCTGGGAATGGGAATGTTGATCCGTCTACAGCCAGCTACATATTCTAATTTAAATGTATGAATCACAATCTATTACTTTAGTCAAATTAAAAATAGAGAGCGGCAACTATATACTATCATTAAATACTAGGGTAGATTCCGCTCATTGTTGGACCCTTGTTTAACTAGAGTATGCGACGCATCGGTTGGACATGTTGTATAATGCGTAGCCAAATCCATTACAGATCACATATACTAGCGAGTTAGCTAATTTTTCTAGCCTGATTTGGAGACTAATAGTGCATTTCTTGCCCTAAGTTTCAGGCACTAAATACTTTTTTTGGGACAAGTATCATTCATTCATTAGTTGATTTCGACACATTCAGTAGACTATGTTTTTTTTTTTCAGGCGAGTCCTACGATAACGTTAAGTACGGTCATCTGACCAAAAAACCTGACTGCCAGTGAAATGGCAGTTTCATGTCTGAAACCAGGGTCCAATAGGGAGTTTACAGCAGTTCTTATATCTGCAGGAACATAAAAGAAATAAAAATTTGATGCCCTGTGTTTTTATTTCGTACTATGTAGTAATTTTACGTTTCAACGCCTAAATTTTATCGTATTAAAAAAATAGAGCCGATGCTATTCTGAGCTCGCAAATCAATTGTAACTCTCATGGTTCAAAATTTGAAATTTTCAGAAGAACATTGTTCAGTACTGATAATAACGTTTCCACTCTCAAAAAAAGTTCAACTCTCTTAACCCTCTACGGAGCGGTTGAAAATCGCTCTAGCGGGACATGCATCATATCTGCAGAAGTAACAATATAGGTTATGTGCTCGATCGGTAAAAGGCTAAATGAGAAATCATCGACATTTTGTACCTGTGACAATGGTTCACTACTGTCAGTTCTATTTTTCAAAACTTTGGGTTGAGATTGTTAAATACTGATCAAAACGTTCCACCCCTAATGCTTATTATACCAAAATGAAAACTATACAACTTCATTATAACGCCTGTCGAATCAATTTGTTTTTCCCTTGAAAACGACTTTCGTTGATACAGTTGAAAGCTTAGCCAAATGAAACAGAAATGCCAAGAGACGTATCATTTTATGAAATTTGAAAACTGGCTGTAAATTATTTTCCAGCCCTTAAATTCTGTCCTTGTATTTTTACTATATCAATCAATCAACTTTATTAGGTACTCACATGCAGGGTGGTACAATAGTTATGTTGAACGTAGCTTATCACTAGACTTAAATTAAATACAGAGAGCGCTTGATAGCTTTAGTACACGTTACACCGCATTCCGGCTCATTGTTTGGCCTCTGTTTGGTAAGAGTATGCGCTGCAAGCTTTGTCGATAACAAAACAGAAAAACTATTACCTCATGATTTAACAAGAAAAGAACTACTCAGCGCTGTTTGTGATTGATAGCATAGGTATAAAATTTTGGATTTGCAACTGGCACACTTCCGCTCCAGGCGCTGCTGGAGAGTGCATGAAGCGGTGCCTCATAGCGTAGAGGCACGAGACACACTGAATAGAGCGGCGCATAACCTGCCTGAGGGCCCTGGCAGTTCGTGCAGGAACGGCTATATTCTATCAACCTTGAACTTTATGCTCAATTAATTGCAACACAAGAAGAATACACAACGCAATATAATCCCACAGCTTTAGTATGATGAGGCAGACATTAAAATTAATTAGGTTTGTGCTAATGACAACAGTTCAACCTTTAAAGGTTAAATTTGATCTAACCTCAATTAATATTGTCAGAGACCAACGAACTGTAATTTCCATATATATTTTTCCATAATTATCTATTATTTTATATAAATTTGGAGTGATAATTTGGAATAACAAAACAAGTTTTCACCATTACCTTTTCTTTTATGTGAATTGATGTTGAACTGTACATTATTGCAATAGTGAGATCTAAGGTTCTAGAAGAGGTAAAATAGCTAAATTTTCAAGCTAATTTAAGACGATGATGGACAACACTTTGGCAATATTTTAAGCTCGTACGTCAATATCTTCATGATCACACGGCCGTAGGGACAGTTCACGGCCACAGCCTCCTCGGCTCCCGACCGGCCAGGAACAGACCAGCGACTATCAGTCTTCAGCTTCTCAAGTTTCGCCCCGATTATTATTATTATTATTTTTATGCCTCAAACGAAGCAAAAAAGTTTAAACTTGTAAGCCATAAACGGTATCGATCTGCTGCCCTTTAGGACTGACCTTACGGCGAAAAATATCTGACTACACTTGTTGAAACAAAATAATGGACTTAGTGAAAAGAAAACGAAATTACACACGATGGGACAATTTCGTAGTTACTTTTGGAATTAGTAAGTAAAAATTGACCCAATCAATGTCAAAATATTTGCTGGCGAACGATTTCGTTAGCTTTGACGTTTTAATGGTAAATTTTTACCTACTGAGGCAGAATTCATTCGTGTTCGGGTCCAACATCACAGAACTCATACAGGTTCTGTTTTACCGATATAGCTACCTACTAAAGCATACGTGTGAGATGCACTCCCATATTCGTGCAAGAGTAATAACAATTATTATCTTCGTATAAAATAACAACAATAATTTTGATAGTATACAATATGTATACTAAATACTCTATATATACTCTCTATATTTATATTTTTCTTTGAAAATGGCTACAGTTTACTCACTTTCACAATTCTCGGCACGCAGCTATGCTTCTTCATCTTGTTATATTCGCTGACATGTCTCATAACTCTATAGAAGAGCAATAACCGATAAAGTTCAAAGAAGTGCAATATTTCTGTCAGTGATGCCATCAGTTCGTGAGAAACACACCATTTGCCTGTATAGGCTGCTGCTATATATGCCTAACTCGGCAGGAACGAAGCAACTCCACAAAGCAAGTCCTCACGTGAGTGCCAGGTAAGAAGTCCAGCGCTTACAATTTTATTAATCTGCACCACATAGGAAAGTAGAAATTTGTAATCGGGGGAGATGGGTAATCGTAAGCCCTTGAGGACAATTTGTAACAGAGATTTCTCTGAGAGTAGAATGAGTGCTCCTTTTCACAGCATATTTGAACATTATTGACGATGATTCCAAGAAGAGGTAACGAAATTCCTATGGCAATTCGTAAAATTTAACTATGGTGTGCGGTCAATGTGTTGATTTAATTAATTACGTACTGGTGAGACAAAGGAAATTTTGTATTAAGTATGGGATCTATTTTACATGATTTTAATGTGATGTGTCTACGACGTTTTCAGGAACATATCATAAGGACGGGCTTCCTTGCAAGAGCAATCGGAGGAGGGAACAACACAATGAAGGTCCTATTTTACACACTGGTGAGTATTCTTTCCTGGGCGAAACATATTGATACTGATACAGATGCCTATGTAACCGGAAACGTGATAGAGGAGAAATAGATACGACTACTTAAATGTCTTGAAAGTCAAACACAAAAATCTGCAAAATCTCGAGTACTGTACACGAACAACTAAAATTAACCAAAACCTGTAAGGCTGGGATTACTATTTATTTTCTGTTAATGCAGTTTTAATATGTTGATTATGCTTATATCCATTTTTGATGCAGCTTTCTTTAAGTGACATTCTAGGTTGGTTATTTCTACTGTGTCAGTACTAGTGGACAAGATTTAGGCAAGTTTTACCAAAATAATTTGTCAAGATTTTGAACATGTGGATTTTCAGTAAAAAAAATAATTATGGTTCTTTTCTCGAACCCGCATTTTGCGTATGAAAATATGCACCAAGTTTAATAACTCATGTGTGATTTATTAGAAGTACTTCAGCACTGACCACTGTTGTTTATGAGCTCATATTATTAGTGACTGTTATTTTGCTTTCATCTACCGAATATCATGCTAAAGCCGTAGCGTTTGGACGTGCATGCCTACTTACTTGCTAATTTCGTGTCAAGCTAAATTTATATACTTTATTGATGCGCTTGTTCCTACCTATGTACCTATACCTACGTATCTTCCTCCGAACGTAGCCGCGGCGTGAGTTTCAAATTGTAAGGGAACTACCTATAGCGCATCTTGATGTTTGGTCAGTAACCGGGTGTAACAACATAATAAGCGCAATAACTGGGTAACAATGATTCACCATTTCTGTCATACATCTATCTCAAAACGAGCCGTTGAAACTTATACCTAGCTGAAACCTTAAATTAAGTTACTGTTAGTATTTGTAAAAAAACAACTTGTCCTTGAATAACGTAAACTTTGTCATTTGTTACAGGTGCTGCTGGTTGCGGTGGCTAGGTGAGATGCTTTAAGATAAATAGGGTGAAAATGTTCGATTGGATTTTTTACGAAACTGTCGCTGTGTTATTTCAGTTCATAAACTAAAAATGGGTGGCGAAATGGCCATTTCTAAGAGAAATTGCTATACTTATACTTAATATACAACACTCACTCTAGATTCTCTTTCAATAACGCGTCGACTTCCTTTTCTTTAGCTAAAAATGAAAAAAGTACATTTTTCAGCTCAATTTCTTCAACGTCCAGGTGACGTCATGCATGGTGTCGCCCTCCTCTAAATTAAGAGCTAATTATAAGCTCAATACTTAAGAGCACATTTATCCCCTTATAAAATAAAACCAATTTAGCGATTGCTAACTTATATCTGCGTCCTAATATGAAGGATTTCATAGAAAACAAGAACTCATTGGCAGAAAGGAAAAAAAGTAGTAGCCATACCGATAGCTTTGAAATTGAAGGCCTGAAAACAGGCACTTCATTGTACTTCTCACACTGAATATTTTTTTTTTCTCAGCATGATATACAAATCCAATCGAGCAACGAAAAAAATGGGGAATAAACTAATGAAAGTAAAACAACAAAGTAGGAAACGTGGCTTCACTGAAGTAAATATATGCTGCGTTACACAATGACGGTCTGGGACACTATAGTCAAACTAGCGTAAGGAGTCCGTGGCAAAGAACGCAAAACAACTGCGCAAAATCTCACTTGTCTCAATCGGTAAAATTATATTTATATTCAAAAACTCAAAATGCATTAGTTAATAGATTAGATTTGGCACTGCCGCGTTCAATTCAGCCCCGCCCCTAAAGGACTGCTTACGCTGGTTTTACAATAGTCATGATATAAGCAAAGCTTCAAAGTGCGCCACCGTATGTTGTAATTATTGTTGTAGCTTAATCTCGTAGTCAATGTTGCCAGAAGAAGTACAGAGTACTCTACGTTACGTAACGTGTCCAAAAGGTGTTTTCTTGAAAGCAAACTTGCGTATACATACCTTATCGTGCTTGAGTAAAATCAAATACTACAATTAAAACTACGGTTGTGTATCTGTTTCGTTTTCGTTACATCTTGCCTAGAACAATAACCGTATAACATTAAGCCACCTTATACCAGGTTGCAGAGTTTCAATATAAGGTTTCTAAAATAGGTTTCTTTGCCCCATCGTATCTTGAAACGTATTTAATTTAGCATCACGTATAGCAGCTATTCCTCTATAATCTACAAAAATATTATGCAGAGATAATAGAGGAATAATTTATCATTATTTCTCAACATGACACAATATCTTCGCAAGCCAAAGTGAGCATAAAATTCGTTCAGTTTAGCGGTGTGAGGCTCTATTCAGTGTCTCAGTTTTTTCAAGGAAGTAAAGACCTGGGCCCAGATTTATTATCGACGTAAATACAAGCTTGTAGAATCCGGCCTGTTAAGTACGACACAGTTAACTTGTAAGTTCATTTACTAAGCTCAAGCGCCTCTTGGTGTGTAAGAGTTTTCTCATTAGCGGGGCCCACATTGGCTTTTTCATGGCATTTTAGAATTATAAGTGTGGGGTACGTGCAATGGTTTTCTTCTCTCGGATTGTAGAGTTATTGTGAGATACAAGATCATAAGTCCCACAATGTTGTCACGTTCGTATACGTGGGTCCAGGTACTAAGCACGTTTACTAAAGTTACTTTTATGTAGATATGCGAAACAACAAGTGATGTACTACAGGGAGACAATGACCTGATGTTCAATAAGTCGCAGTACCAGCCAAAAGAGCACGCAGGTTCATTACAAGCAGGACAAAGTACCTGATCTAAAGCAGCATCAGAGTTAATGCTTCGCCTCTTTTCAGAGCTGAAAACAAGAACTATGACCCCTTTTACTGCTCAGAAAAACCAGACGGAGATCACTGCGCTTCCTGCATTCAGCCCGTTCATTGTGCCAGTGGAGAGCTGGAGGAACTGGAGGAGTGCTCCCTGGGCTATGTAAGTATATGCCCTTCTACCGCTCTGTGAAATTACTTCACCTGAATGATACTGATGAGGGTAACACACTTTCTCTCTCCACCCTGGGGTGTTATCAAATATTTGTTTTGTTCAAAGGCGTAGTTTTGTCGTGCGGAGAGTTTTGGCAGTATTATATTTAATGCTCAGTTTGCTAGCTTTGTTCTTTTTTTCAAATTGAGAGCAGCTTATGTGGGACAATGGAATGGGGAGAGTCAAGGACATTGTCATCAGCATAACTCAGCGCATTTACTGCATTCCTGTTGATATGGCACCCCACTCCAGCTGCGTTCAGTTGGGTGTGGATGCTGACAATGAAGATATTGAAAGGAACCGTAGAGAGTAGGCCTCTTTGTCGTATGCCCTTTGGCATACTAAATGCAAGTGACATTGACTATCTCAATTTTATAAAGGTCTTTTTTAAGTTTTGAAGCCCGTACTCTAGCTTTTTACAATATAAGGGGCTATTTCTTTCTCAAGCATACACCAAAATAGCGAGTAATGGTGTACTCGGTCAAATGCTGCCTTGGTATCGAGAAAGCACAGGTACAAATGAGATCCACTGTCGTTGATACAATTTGTTACCTGTTTGAATGCTTATGTAGCCCTTTCTGTTCCACGTTTTGCTTTGAATTCAAAATGATTATCAGCAGTTATCACGTACCTTGTCAGTCATTTCCGAAACCTTAGTTTAACCATATTCAATAGAGACGTAGCCACTGCAATAGGACAATAATTGCTCTTGCCTGGCGCACATTTTGCTTCTTTCACGACTGGTAATATTATAACCTTTATCACGTCACCTCGGAAGAAACCCAAAGTAAAGCATCGAGTGAAAAAAAAATATGCAATGAACGCTATTAGCCAAGGGGCTATAATTATAGGCTTGAGCTGGGCTATAATCAGCTCCGGACGCCCAGTCATTCTTCAGTCTTGTTAGCGCAAGACATACTTCGACCTCAGATGCAGGGCATTCCTCATTAGAATGAGCCAAATTATTAAGAAAACCACCAATGCAACTTTTATGATTATCAATTGTAAACTCGCATAATGGGGTTTTCAAGTTCGGCTATATTTCATCCTGTCGTGACTCCATTCACCGACTGTGCAACGGAGTGAACGTTTCGTTTCAAATGTTTCACTTCATTCCAAAAATCGATGTTTTTGGTAGAAATACGTGAAGATTTTCAAGATATTCTCCACGGCTGCCCATCCAGAAAAGTTTCGGCCTCAGATTATCGTGGTCTTCCTATACATGTATACCATGGTGTATATATCTACAAATTAACGTATTCTTTGTTCAACAGGTTTGTGAATACGTTTCCGATGTGCCTCAATGCGTTTCAATGGCTGAAGCCACCAACGGCTGCAAGTGTTCAAACAACACTTGCGACTTTTTCGATCCTACCATCGCGAACTCCTG
>LQNS02278070.1:17691070-17705881 GCA_001587735.2 Parhyale hawaiensis
GATGCTTCTATGTAGAAGCCCAACAGCACATCAAAAACTGCATGTGAGCCTTTCAACGTAATGTAGTTTTGGACACATCACGAAGGACTCACTGGTGGTGCACCAGCGATTTGCCTGCTGATTAATAAAGTTTTTTGTGGGCTTCCTTCTCTCCCGATCTTACCCATTGGACGATTTGCTAAGGTCCATCCAAACACCTGGATGGCCTGAAGGGAGCTTTTCTTCGTGTATGGGCTGAAATCGACAGGATAGTGTGCGGGCCTCGATTACTCCCCTTTTAAAAGCGACCTCGGGCAGTAGTTGACGCTAAACATGGTCACATCGGCTAAGACATCGCTAAGTTAAAGATAAATTATTCTGGAATTAAATGATGTGGAAAATTTTGAATTCTCATTTTCATTAAAGTGACTAATTAAAATATCTCAGTTGCAAAACATATTCCCTGCCCGGTACTTTTTAAACTTGTTCTAAACTTGTTAATGTACGCTGAACTTTCTGACAGACATTAGCAGGGCCAGATTCACAGAATTTCTTTGAAGCGCTTACTAGTCACAATTTGCTCCATCATTTGTGCAAATGCTCAATTTACCAGAACATGTTATCTGGTGTATTCATATATATTTCTGATTTGTTGCAGGTGGTGTTTGCTGCAGGTATCAAGTAAGTGCAGTTCAGCAATTCAATTTAAGGCATTTTTGTTTTTTTTGGGTGATTTCAACTAATCACTTTCATGACCTCCGCCAAGGAGGTTATGTTTTCGTCGTGTTTGTCTGTCTGTCTCTTTGTCCTGTTTGTCTGTCTGTCACCAGGATAACTCAAAAAGTTATGAACCGATTTGGATGAAATTTACAAGAATTGTTTGGTATGTTAGGAGGAACAGATGATTAACTTTTGATGCAGATATGTCCTTCCGTTTGTTTGTTTGTTTGTCTGCGTCATTTTTTTTGATGCCACAACTCAAAAAGTTATTAATGGATTTTGACAAAATTAACATGAGTTGTTAGGCATATAAAAAAGAGTTGATTATCAAATTTTGGCAATGATACGTTTGTTCGTTCATTCGTTTGTCACTGTTTTTAATTTTATGCTTGTTAGCACAATAACTCAAAAAATAATGAATGGATCTTTATGAAATTTATAGGAGTTGTTATGAATGGTAAATGACATAAATGATCGAATTTTGGTGCAGATCGGTTGGTTCGTTTGTATGTGTGACTCATATTTGTCATAACTTTTGTTAACAATATAACTCAAAAAGTTATGAACGGATCTTCAAAAAAATCAAACAAGCTGTTATTAATATAAAAAGGCTCAAATGATAAGATTTTGGAGTTTATGCGAAGAAAATTATGGTTTCAGAGCCAATTTGAATTTTTGCTACCGTTGGCTCACTTGGCGGAGGTATGCGCTCTCACAGTGCTCTAGTTCAGTATGTATACCTAAGGAGAAGACACATTGACCCAATAAATCCATGGAAGATAGATTATCTCTAGAAATAAATCAGATAAGTTAGAAATAGCAGTGCACGCTACACAGCATTGCGGCTCAATATTTGGCCTCTGTTTGATAAAAGTATCTGTGCATATTGAACAGTTTGTACCAGGGCCATTATAAATCACATTGACCAGTGAAAAAACTGATTTGTATATTTTTCTTATCCTGATGTAACTACTGCAAGAGCATATTTCATTGCATGTCACATCCTGGTGTTTGTTCTCATGGCTTGAACTGCTGAAAACATTGAAGTACGTAAGCACATGTGATCGGCGGGCTGCAGAACATAACCTGGGCTCTTCATTAAGGACGCTGAGTTATTTTACTAAATCAACTTCCAATCATTCAATAAAGCAAGAGAAAGCCCTTGAGACACTTCACCACCCCAAAGTTTTACATTCAGAAACAAATTAAGCCGTAGTGGCAGGCTGTCAAAGTGATGGATTCTCAGACGCGAGCACGGGAGTTCGAATGAGACTGCCAGAAAGGCGCGTTATTGCAGTTTTTGACTTGCTGAGCCAGCATTTTGGTGCTCTGACGCTATTGCGTGATACTGACCATAACCAGAATTGGGATGGTCGGGGAACACAGTAGGCGTATGAGCCTTCTGTCTCTGACGCCATATTCTGATAATCTTTAGTCGACTGCAACTGTGTATTTCCTTTGGGACCAACAACTATATGTCCGCAGCACGAACCAATGCAAGTGAATTTCCTATAGTCGGGCGTGCGATCAAATTGACTTTACGTTCACAGCCTTTACATCTTAATTACTTTTAAGAACTAGCTTATAATGCAGTAAACTAAATGCTAAACCGTTAGCTAAAATTATTTATCCCCTTTAAGGAAACTAGAACCCTTAGTAAAGAGGCGTTGCAGTGCTTAAACTACTAAGCGACTTACTAAACCTAGATTACAGCACTCACTAAACCTGGCAATTCATCTAAAGCTGCTACTTTTCACGACCACCGAATAATTTCAAGTGCCGGTTTATTCTGCCAAACGATTGCAGTCCAATGAACAGCTAGAAGTAGGTCACATGTTGCGACAATGTTTTATTTTTTATCGCTGTAATAAAGTGAGCGCTTCTACTTTTCTCGTTTTCAGAGGTGAAAACAAAAATGATGATCCGTTGTATTGCACACACAAGCCAGATGGGTACCACTGCGCATCCTGTGTACAACCCATCCACTGCTCTGCCGGAGAAGTTGAGAAACTGGAAGCGTGCCCCTTGGGCTATGTAAGTTGTAGTTTTATTATAGTAAGAGGGTATTGCACCGTGACGTTTTTCCCACTGAGTGATAGCGAAAGTACGAGCGTCAACTTGAATAATGACACCCATGTGATACCTCATTGACCAGCGTCAACATGAATAATGACACACATGTGATACCTCATTGACCAGCGTCAACATGAATAATGACACACATGTGATACCTCATTGACCAGCATCAACATGAATAATGACACCCATGTGATACCTCAGGGACTAGCGTCAACATGAATAATGACACCCATGTGATACCTCATTGACCAGCGTCAACATGAATAATGACACCCATGTGATACCTCATTGACCAGCGTCAACATGAATAATGACACCCATGTGATACCTCACGGACTAGCGTCAACATGAATAATGACACCCATGTGATACCTCAGGGACTAGCGTCAACATAAATAATGACACCCATGTGATACCTCAGGGACTAGCGTCAACATGAATAATGACACCCATGTGATATCTCAGGGACTAGCGTCAACATGAATAATGACATCCATGTGATACCTCAGGGACTAGCGTCAACATGAATAATGACACCCATGTGATACCTCAGGGACTAGCGTCAACATGAATAATGACATCCATGTGATACCTCAGGGACTAGCGTCCACTAGGAAATGACACCCATAATCTCCACGTTTTGCTGTGCTAATCGAGCAGACATACACACATCCATTCGCCCAATTTTCCGTCTGTAGATTTTTCAGTCAGTATTACACTGATCGGAGACAGGCTGACACCGTTAACCCACGAAAGGGAGACCTGAGGTTCCTCATCCTGCAGAAATTTGCATATTTAGTGCGTTCAAATTTCAGTTGAGTTTCTGTAAACTTGTAATATAGGGACCATGATAAATGGTCCCTATAATGGGAGACCTGCACTATAGTGCACTGCATCCTGCATTCTTACGACCAGCAGCCCCGTACGTTTCAACTTCTGTCTATACTGTGTATCTGCATGTAACATCATCCCAGGGTTATAATTACCGATGGACAACGAAGCCTTATACACATTATTTATAATAAATATGACTACCTTAGCTAAATGAGGCTGCATCAGTGCAGTCGCAGACTATTGTGTACTGTATCATTATATGAATATTGTGTACACTCGTCGTACATTGATTGTTCTGCGCACGTAGACGTACAGTCTTTGCAATACAGCAGGCACCCCACAGTTCCCGCAACACATGCACACTGCCTGCATTGGTGAGCAAACTGCCACTGTTATCGTACAAAATGTATATCAGTGTATGCTTTCTAGCGTTTTCCTAAAAAATTCATTATATGGTATATTATTACAATTTACCGATGAATTGATGACTCTAATTATATCTCAACTCATGTATGAATATCTGAAGAGTATGCTTGTTGATTTTTAATCCGAAATGCCCATATATAATGAATTTATTAGCAAATCATTAGGCGGACGTACATTGCACCTCACCTGTCCCGTTATAACTCTTCGCTAGGGTCTCCCTATGTAGAGTTAATGCGGTGTCGAGCACACTAGTGGTCAGTTCTAAGGTCCTAATTCTAATTTTTAGGGCGCTGTCGAACGTATCAGATACAATCCCGTTTAACAGCCAATATCCTGGTCCCAACACCATTGAAGACTGAGACTTCTGGTCAGCGAAAATTTTCGGAAGCATTGGTCACCTTAAATTCAACTGGCATCTGATCTTTGCACAGTTTCATTGGAGTCGACTTCACTATAACAATAATTACAGTACTCCTTTTCCTCTATTTTTTTTTCGAATAACAGAGCTACTGCATGTTCACCTAAGAAAGCTTTATTGTAATAATCATGATGGATGTATGGATCGTGTAATGTGCGTATAGATATTTCAACATTCAACCTTTGTAAATCCAAAATATTTGTCTCTTTACTATATATTCAGGTAGAGTTTTATCGATGCCTAAGCTTTATGTTTAAACGTATTAAATGTTGTTCCCTATGTATGTAGTTGTCTGAAAATGTATACGTAAATGGCTCTGGTGCTAAATAGTTACATTCTGTGCACCAAGTCAATCAGTTCCAGGACTTACTGATGCCATGTACTCCCACAGGTGTGCGAGTATATCTCCGATGTAACTGCCTGCGTTCCCATGCCTGAAGCCACCAACGGCTGCCAGTGCTCCAACAACACTTGTGATTATTTCGATCCTACCATCGCAAATTCCTGCGACGAGACTGGCATCTACGACACCTTCGACTGCATGGATGACTCAACAGAATTATTTCAGACTTGTCGGGAAGGGGAGTGTGAGAACATTTGCTTAGGGCATCCAAATGAAACTGTAGTCGACGAGTCTGACTGCAGCAGGGCGTTTGTCTGTAGTGAATTTGAAAATAGCAATTTAGTGTTCTACTGCGAGCCGGAAGAAGGTCTGTACATTGATGTAGACGCGGAGTGTAGACCGGCACCACCAGTACCATGCAATACATCTTGTACCGATGGTACGTGTCCGGACCCGTTTGATTGTACCATGTACTATGAATGCAACAATGGTACTATGGTAGACGGTCCCCTGGCGTGCCCTCCTGACATGTACTTTGATTACGCCGCTACTCCTCCAGGCTGCACAGGTACAGATGAATCAGTGTGCTCGCCGCTGACTCAATGTACATTCAACACGTTGGGAAATCTAATGTCTGCATTTGGGGTCACTAACGTGAAGCGGCGCCACTCGTGATGTCGCTAGTTTCTAGCCGTGGCCGAACTGATATAACCGACAAACAAACAAACAAACAGATGACGTCACAGCTTCATAGTGTTGCATAAAGCTTCATTTGTGTTTCATTGCTGATATAACAAACAAATAACAGAAAAAATAAAACCGATGATGTCATAGCTTCCTGGTGTTGCATAAAGCTTCATTTGCGTTTCATTACCTGTCCGTGGAGACTCGGACTAGTAGTTTTAATAACTAAACATCGCTATGATCCTCACCCCATGAGGGCAGAGTCCTCTCATTGGCTGGACGAATTGTGAAGTCATCCAATCGTTTGTTACTGTCACATGTTGAGATAACTTTATGTTGGTTAGGCCATAGCAGCTGACAGTCCTTCGGTACATATATCGGGCACGCTCGCTTGGGCTTTAGCATCAACCATTTTTTATTCATCGCTTGACTTGTTCGAAACTCCAGGCAGGTGCGCTGGCTTCGACTCGTTGATTAGAGGCTTAGCCGTAAACCCTTAATTGATTACCTGCGATATTTCCAAGAATTAAATTTTACTCAGTAAAGTGGAGTTTTTCAGTGGGCTCAACATAATCGGGTTGCTTCTAACACCTGAGCACTATTGCCTAAGATTCTCTCTGCAGTGTCAGAGAAGGCAAGCAACTAAGGCTTCATTTTAGGACTTAATCGAACATGCTCATACTTTAAATACGTACGAGAAAAGTTAGTAGATATTTGCATGGTAGTGTTTACAGGGACGTGACAACAGATTTGATAGATATATGGTAGCATTTACAGGGCACGACAACAGTTTTGATAGATACATGGTAGTGTACACAGGGCACGACAATAGTTTTGGTAGATAGGTACATGGTAGTATTTACAGGGGCACGAAAAAACTTTCGATAGATACATGGTAGTGTTTACAGGGACACGACAATAGTTTCAGACACTTTACTGGGCAAACACGCTCAGAAGATTATGGTGTAAACACTAATTCAAACATTTAGAGGTAAAGCGTTTGTTAATGCACTCAATAAATGCATTAGGTCGTTAAATATGAAATGCTAGAATTCCTTATTCACCGCGTCTGCAAGATTACATCTTTCGAGTTTTCTATTTTCATCTCATTATTTCAGACCATTGGACAGATACTTAAATATTTTTGCAAATCAGATTCATTATGGTAATAATGAATTAATGTAAACTTTGTATTGCTCGCGCTTGAGAGTCATTTTGCGGCGCAAATGTATTTCAAGCAGCTCGAACCAGCGCTGACGTGCTTCGGTGAGGCACTGTACGGCAATGGTTTGAGGAGGCTTGGTCTGACGATATCACTTTCAATATTCTACCCCGCGGTAGACCTAAGACCACAGTGGCTTATGATGAGCTGCAAGCTGTAGTGGAAGCGACTGCATCTCCAAATAACATGCGTGTTCCAGGCGAAAATGTGTTGATGATATAGGTAGATACTTTGATTAAATTGCCTTTTTTTGCTTGAAATACAGCTGTGAAACTCAGAATTTTCTTTCTTTAAGGACTTACTGTAATGGGGAAATAAATTTACTGGCAACTCACGAGACGCAGAACTGTAAACGTCTTTACCTTTCCGTAAAGATAGCTATATACATGTAAAGGTAAAATGGTCATGCGCCCCGGTACGTCATACTTAGTTACATACAAATATGTTTCTATGCACCAGTAGTAATAGCACTGTTAGGATACCCAAAATATAAAGTAAACAGTGAAATTAATTGAGAACGCATTTTCATTTTAACTCATAGCGTTATTATATATTTTTTATATATGTCACCTCTTTTTCGAAATGATATATTTTTATTCTGTACTGTGCGGATACGCACACAATGGAACTTTCCATTATTATTAAAACTTCACGCACGGCCCACCACAGACAGTATAGCCCAAATGAAGCTTTGTGCAACGCCGGGAAGCCCGAAATGCTGCTAAAGGAAACCCAACAAAAAGCCATTAACAGCTGTCTTATACGCCTGCAGGCCAACACGACCGAAAGCTGATTCCGACAAAGAATTCCAAACCCCAACAGACCAAGATACGAAGCACCAACCGAACTGATAAGTTCGACATCTAACCTCCTCCAACATGAAAGTGTGCCCGCCGACAGCAGCACGTGTTTCTCTCCTAGCCCCTTGAGGGCAGGGACAGAAGAATACAGCCAATGCCTCATATTGTTGTACATCTTACATACAGAGTTCGGCAACCCTTCTCCTGTGGGACAGGTTCATCAGATCATTACCCGCGCACAGCCTGAACTAACAAGTAGGTGTAACAGACGCAAGTGACTGTCAGTAGCTGAAGCCCAGAGCGGTGAGCAATACTCTAACACAGGCAACAAAAAAAAAAAAAAAAAAAAAACACAAAAGCCTGTGCGACAACCTCACTGTCACCAAACACAGAGTTTACCTTACGTAAAAGCCCAATCTTCCTGGAAGCAGGTGACACCAGGCGCCTAATTTGCGGCTCAAAGGTAAGCTTTTCATCAAAGACAACACCAAGAATCTCCAAGGAGTTAGACTCCTGAAGTAAGGTGTCATCTATCCTCAGTTATAGATGCTGCGGTACAAGTGTCTGAGGCTGACTAACAATCATCGTCTTACTGGCATTCAGCTTCATACTCAATGTCGAGCCCCATGCACTAATGCGCGACAAATCCATATTCAGAGACTGGGTGACAGCATTACGCATGCGGGGTGCAGGTATCACTGCCATAAAAGTGGAACCGAGGGCATAGTTGATCATTGTGTTTTCCAGCGAAGAGAACATATCACTTGTATACAGAACGACCAACAGCGGGCCAAGTATGCAACCCTGTGCGACGCCAGACTCCACTGCAACTGAGGAGCTCAAAACGCCATAAACAGACACACTCTGCTTTCGCTCAGAAAAAATCGCGACTGATTGACAGAACCCTACCACCCACACCATACGCTTCAAGCTTGAATAGTAGACTCTTGTGGGTGACCCTGTCGAACTCCGCGCTAGTCCAACTGTACAAGGCGTGCCTCAGACCCACAATCCAGGGCAGGCTGTAAATAGTGTGACACCGACAACAATGCGTCACTAAAACCCAAACCAGTTCTGTACGCAAACTGACCAGCAGGCAGCAAACCCTTAACCTAAGCAAAACGACGAAGCTTACAAGCTACCAATTTCTCGAACACGTTCGATAAAATGGGCCTCATCGTAATGGGTCGGTAGTTGGCTACATGGGGCGACACTGGACCTTTGGGAATAGGAGTAATATTCCCAGTACGCCAACGACGGGGAAAATATCCTAGCAGCATCAGGCGCCGGAAGATCACGGCATATTAGGGGCTATAAGAAATCTGCTTATAAAATAGGAAACATGCCCACCCGTCCTACACCTCCATAAGGATCAAGGCCCTCAAGCTGCACCTTGATTGAACCAGATGTGAACGCCAAAGAAGTTAAACGAGGTTCAGGGTGACATCCAAGAAGCAATGAAAACCCATCTCTGCTCTGCTTTCCGTCAAAGTGAGCCGGCAAGAGCTCCGCTCTAGCCAAGGGATCAGCAATGATACCCTCACCGGGACCAATAAAAGGCTGCAACGAAGGTTCAGCCCTGAAAACTGAACCCATCAGCTCACTCCGCTAACGATGTGGATGGTCAATCCTTAACAACGAAATCCTGGAACGCTGCCTCTGACGATGCTCTGCCCTCTCATAACAACACTTATCCTCGGCCCTACGATCACCAGAGGTCAGCCACTACGTGCGGTCACGTGAACGCCACCATGCCCGATAAGCCGCTTGTTTAGCTTCGAAAGCTAACCGACACTGGTCGTCAAACCACGGGTTGTTCCGAGACCTCACAAGAATGATCTTCTTTGGGACAAATCTTTCCTAAACAAACACAGTCAAGTCATTAAGCACAGAGATAGAATCCTCGCTGCAAATGATCTGGCTCCAAGGCAACGCCCTTACTGCTCCAGCAATAACCTACTAGTTAGCTCTGTTTTTAGCGAACACCACACTACTGGTGTCTACCACAGAACCATCTGTTTCAGGTAAAGGGGCATAACAATGTGTGAATGGTCAGTAGTACCAATAGGGGGACAAGTGACAGTCATTAAGTTCGGGACATCAGTCATGACGTGGTCGAGACAATTACCAGCATCGTACGTGGACTCACGAACTAGCTGCATACAACTAAATAAGGTGTAAAAGTCCAACCTCAGCCTCACCATTACCATCAGTCGGTGACACAGATCCCAACCAATTCCTGTGGTGTGCATTGGCATCTCCCACAAAAACAAACGCTGATTTAGGATCCGTGCTCTAAATCGAGGCCGTCACCAAAAAGTCATACAGATAATCATCAGTTGCGGGGCTCTGATATAAGGAGAATAAATAAAAATTATTTAGACGGCCACACACCCTCACAATCTCGATCTCATGACAGGCACTTTCATGCACTGCTTGCCGGTACGCGCAGAAGCCCCTCCGGATATAGACGGCCATGTGCTACGAAATCAAGGCACCAATTCCCATAGCCTGCGAAAAGGGGACTGAAAACCTGCCAAGGCAAGCTCCATGTTGTGCCCCCGACTCGTAACTAACGTCTCGGAACAGTACACAGCATCTACAGCGCGGGACACAAAGCCAAGCTCAGCGAGGTTTACATGCAGCTCTCTGATTTTGCAATAAAGGACACCTCCGACCCCGGTCCACTCGAAGTACGGTCCACTCGCCAGAGCTGCTTACCGAGTAAGGCTAACACAACCCCCAGGTTCGCCAGGCCATAGGGGACGACAGTCTGGGTGGACATGTAGGTGCCTCCACCAACCTCCTATGGCCCTGCCGCTCACAGCAAAGGGTTAGCACAGAAGAGGAGGAAAAAGAAAAAATAGAAGAAAGAAGAAAAAAGAAGAAGAAAAGAAAGGAGAAAAGATAAAAGTCTCGATTGTACCATCGAGAGGTAGGGAGAGGAGCTGACTGTGGAATGCCTGACACACGGCTATTGTAACAGCCAGGTGATCTCCCTAGTTGCCGTTGGCTCCATAGAGCTCATCCGCCTTTGATACGCATTTCCTCGCGTGAGGGTTGCCACAACCCACCTTCATACGCCTGCCAAGCAGCAGCCGGTGGCCAATGAGAAGGGATGGAAGTTTAGTTGCTTCGAATCACCCTGCGTTGACCGCCTTAACGCCACGTGCAGAGTGTGGACGCTGCTCATAGAATGACGTACTATGTACTGGCATGATCTACTAGCTAGTCGCAAACTTTAATGCAATTATCGAGTGTGATTCGCTATGTCTGATTAATGCAGGTGATTTTGCGATAGGGTGCTAATCGACAAGTTCTGTGGGTGAAACACATTAGATAAAGAAGCAGAGTGCAAGGGAGCTAGTTTAACGAGAACAAATTTTGATGTCGAAACTCAGGAGTCATAATGCGTGTATATGCGTAATTTTTATTCAGGCATCACAGTTTAAAATCACACGTTTTCCCATTCACCTGAACCTAAACTAATTCATTCAGTCGCTATAATAAATCGACCAGAAACTAGAGTATTTCGGGACACACACAGCCCGCAGGCGCACAGCATCGCCCGTACAGAAACTCCAACTAGAGGCAGTCCGGACACACACAGCTTGGAAGCACATACAACGACACTCATAGAGAAACTCGATTGAGAGGCATTCCGGGACCACATCATTTGTTGAGGCATGCAGAATCGAACGTAACACTGGCCGGCTACACGCACTGGAACTAGAGCTCGTCCGGACACTCACAGCCCGCTAGGCTTGCAGTAATTCTAACCTGTTGTGAGCGGCCAGCACAGGCATCAAACTCGCCGCTCGCTATGTACGTTTGTGTACAGGCATCGGTGTACGTGCGGGTGGCGTTTAAGTTAGTGAGCTTCGCCAGCTCGCTGTATCGCAGATTAGGTTTGGTTAGCTTAGGTAAGGTTAGGCTAGGTGAGGTTAGGTTAGGTAAGGTAAGGCTAGGTAAGGTTACGTTAAGCTAGGTTTGCTAGTGCTTATTGTAGTGCTTCTGGTGGTTATTGCGCGGCAAGAAAGCTTACTTGAACGCGCGCACAATGATGAGCGCCCTCAGAATGGCGAGTTTGATGCCAGTGCATGCGGGCAGGTGCAAAACTCGAATAAATTGAGTTGCGTTTTTTCTTGCTAGTTAATTCGTGAGTTCTACTAGTGAAGAAATTTATATCAGGTCGAATTCTATTTTTTATTGAACAAAAGACACGTAAGTCAATGGTACTCGACCACAAAAAGGTTGCGGAATGCTTCACCCAGGTGGACACTCGAACTAGAAATGGTTCGGACACTCACAGCCCACCAGCGCGTGCACCGTTGCCCGGACTGAACACCGCCTGTAAACGTCGCTGACTGCAAAGAATTATTCGACAGAAAGATACGAACATAAAAAAATGGTGGAAAGCCCATACACTCATGCTTATGCGATTGGATTATATAATTTGACTTTGTTTACAACCTGGGTGTTGAATATTTGTTAGAGAAGCAAAGAATCTGTTGATAGTTAACCGAACGGGCCGCTCTTTGACGGGCAGAAGAGGACGGCCGAATAGCGGGTGGTCTATGCCCAGCTAAGTAACACCTCCTTTTTTTGCGAAAGCGAAGACGATCTCAATGACGACCCAACGGGTCACCGGCCGTCTAGCTTATTTTAAAAACGTGTGAACCCGCTCTAAGGGATACAGGGGCCTACTGTACATTGATATTTGTTTAAATCATGCAAAACTCAGCCAAACACTTATACGATTGAACAGTGTTGGTCCCCTGGCATATGTGCCACGACAAAATCACAAATTTTATTCAGAAAAGAGGATAGTATCATCACGTAGCAACGGTGAGGTGAGTGAAACAGAGAGGATATTATGCCAATGATTAATTGTACATGTGCATCAGATTCAGTTTTAGAACGACCATCGCACTAATAGCTTGACTCGGATTGTTTGTTTTGTCATGCAAGAAGGATTTGGACATACTGTATAGGGCTAACGTTTCTCTCAACGCTCTTGGCAGCTTGAGAAGCAGAATAATAACTCAAAGAGGATGTGGAATTAGTCTTAGTGCTCTCTTTCGGTCTAGAACTCTATATGAAGATCAAACTGGCGTGGTCTGCGAATTATTGTAAACAAAAAATCACGATCACAAAAATAAATTTAGAAGCGGTAAGCAAGATTTATTTGCCATAAGTATGAATTCCGCCCAAAAATGATATTATTAATTACATTGCTGTATTAACTTTTAGATTGAAATGGAAACTATACAAAGTACGTAGAATGTCATGTAGAGAGGAGCTTCGATGCTGCTCTGATAATGATCAGTCAGTGCAGCTGGTTATTCCCAGCTTGTGTCTTCAAATGCCTTGCATAATCATAACGAAGATGATACCGTGAAGACAGATACTGTTTCTGCTTTATCATTCGTGAGTAAAGGAAGGGTGTGATTAGTCCCCAGCATCCATAGAAAGAAATATATATTTAATAAAAAAACTTGCAATTTTCTAAAACAGCTCATCGTACTGTTCTAAACTCAGTATATAGTTTGAGCTGATCCATTTAGCCGTATGCTAAATCAACGCTATAAACATTAATAACTAGCATTTAGCCAACTAATATTTTAAACCTCATGTTTATTTGAAGGACCGCACTAAACACTTGTAAGTAGCACTATTTCTTGAGCGTTACACTTCTGCATTTGCATGCAGAGGACCGAACACTTTACACTGATACTGAGCGTTACCTTTGATTATGCAAATACAATTTTTTTGCTCATTTTTTTAAGATAAGTGTCAAACATTGGAAATTTGAGTAGTAAGTTAGTGCACAGGTATGTTATAACTATGAAAACAACTAGAGAAAAAGGAAAAGGAACCATTTCCCACTGTCTGGCAACATTTGCTTAACGCACAGGGTTCTGCTGTTACCCCAGATTATGCTTGATGCGCCGCATCGTAACGAAGTAAGTAGATTATGCTTGGGGGCGCTAATGCCTACATCGGCGATGCGCCGCATCTTTAAGAAGTAAGATTATGCAACATCACTCTCTAGTCAACATGGGAAAGAAATGCGGTTTAAAAAGTGAAGAAAGATCAAAGTGACCTCTTTATTGGCTTCTGGTAAGACAACGCTCGAAGTTTCCAAGGAATTACAGCGTGATCACCGAACAATTATTAAAGCTTATGCAATTGAAGGTAAAGTCATCAGGAAAACTCCAGATAGAGCCTCTACGAGGAAATTGACTGCTCGGGATATGCGACATTTGAAGGTTTCTATCGCTAAAAAACGACTTTCTATAAGTTAGGCGATATTTGAAGATGCTAGAGCCCCAATACTAAGCAGAAAGACTAGATGTGAAGTTCTGCAAAAGCTAGGGAAAGTGAAGAAAGAAATTAAACAACCACTTCTACCAAAAACACATAAAGAAAATAGGGTCAAATGGGCTGAGGAGAACATGAAAACTGATTTCTCCAATGTCATATTTACTGACGAATGCAGAGCCATTCATGATGGTTGATATGGATATGCGTCTTGATGGGTCCTCCATGACCGACCTCAACAGACACGGCTTAAGCGTCAACAAGGTGGTGGAGGTATTATGTATTGGGCCGGGATAGTAGGTGACACCCATATTGGTCCATTTGAAGTGACAGAAACAGTTAAACTGAATGCAGAAAAGTACTGCCAGTTTCTATAAGCCAACTTGATTCCATGGCTTGATGAGCAGACTATCGCACGCAGATCCAAATTGATATTTCAGCACGATAACGCTCCATCACGTGCACCGAGCTCGGTACACTGCTAACTGGCTTGCGGATGGAGGATTCTAATCAAAAAGGATTATGACCTGGCCAGCGAATAGCCCTGATTTAAATCCCATTGAGAACCTCAGGGCAATGTTATCCGTCAAGTTCACCTTGCTCGTTATATGCTGTTTTTTTTATTTCGGACGGAAACTTTCTTCGCAAAGTTACGTCATTATCCTCAAACGGTGCGGCTTAGCAGCCTATGAGTACTTCAGTTAATTTCGCCAAATAATCTTCGTCAGTAATTGCAAATTTCATTCTTTAAGTACATAAATAAATGAAGAGAGCATATACTAACTGAACAATAAGCACAATTACCAATAGAGAATTACAGTGGATGCTGGAGCAAACTTTCCTAGCACCAGAGGTAAGATCTGGGTTCAATTCGCTTTTAGGACCATCGCGCATTTTCGATATTTTGAAGTCATATATGAGTAGAAGGACGTATTCTAAGACGTTTTTCACGAATGACGTTTTTGGGGCAAATGCTTAGTTT
>LQNS02278070.1:17754606-17769323 GCA_001587735.2 Parhyale hawaiensis
TTATGGCTGTCAGCCAGTTGTCGTATGCACCAATCGCATATCAGTAAAGAGTCTCTTATGGCTGTAGCCAGTCGCGTAAGCACCAATCGCAGATCAGTAACTCGGTTCGTCTGCTGCTCCCCCGTGAAACTCACTGCTTTCCCGTCTTTTCCACCAATGAGCGCCTCACAGCCATTAGAGATCTGGTTGACTCGCTGGCAAGTCTGTAACTGGGCCACAAGGCTCCCTCTTTCTCTATTGAAGCTCCTTGAGCGGTAGTGCAATCGCTTCAAAAAAGACTTCAGGGCATAAAAGCCCAACACGACCCTTTCCGTTTACCCGTACCGAATCATGGCTACGGCACTGGCCTTATTAGAAATGCCATCCACTGCCTGCAAAGCGAATAGAATGTTGTGAAAAAAATGAAAACCTGTAGGTAGATATGAAACGGGAGAAATGATTCATATTTGAAGCCAAATCTCTAAATTTGTTCTAATAGTGAAGAGCGTGACACAAAAGGTAGGTATGTAGGTACGTACGTACTAGCGTATTGATATATAGGTATCAGGCGAATGTACTTTTGAGACACACTGCGGTATCGAGTATACCAAGTGAATGTATTCCAGCCATATTGCTTGCAGCTGCCTGTGAATTGACTAACTGATAAGGTTGTTTAGCCCCATTCATATCTTGCACAGCACAGCTTACTCGCTTCTCCGTTGAGTTCCGTCCACTCGACGTAACATCTTCTCGTAACGCGGCTGTACGATTTACAATTTTCTCTGCATTCATGCAATTTGACTGCTGACCACAGAATTTCAGGTTTCTTCTTGATTCTACTCTTGGGTTTCCGTAGTTACTATTACAATTCGAGCTCCCTATTCCGATTGCTTGATATGAGCTTGATATGATTGCTGGGGGACAAGGGAGCTTGATATGATTGCTGCTACCTTTGCCGAACGCGTTGGTATGTTGTCGGGTAATGGAGTATGTAGAGGGAGAAAAACAGATAGTCTCTGCTATGCTATTGCACTGCCGGCTGCTGATATGAAACATTTGTGAGAAACAGAACAGTCGTGCCTGATAAGGCTGCTTTATATTCTGCAAGCTGGTAGTAGCAGGACTGCCATTACGGCTTCGTGTCCACCCAAAAGGCTTGATTATAAATTTCTTGATTACTTTCCGGGACTAATTCACGTGTCAGCTGGTCTAAGTCTACAGAAACAAATATTTTTATTGCAACTTTCTAGGGTGACTGAACATGGTGATCTTAGCACTTGGGATTTCTTCTATGATTTTGAAAATTATTAGTAACTTTGAACTTCAACTGTTCTTCATTTTACACTTGAGAATGTGCAGTAGTGTAGTGTATACCATAATACAGTAGGCTTTTGTAAGCGTAGATCAACATGTACTCCAAGAATTCATTGGTTAGTAAAATTGGCAGTTACGTATGCAAATATACCAATATGTTTTTTTTTCAGACATATACGGGTTGATGCAATTGGAATCAAATGATGGTTAGCTTAATCACCTATGTATAGACTAGTTAGTATGGACTAGTTAGTTTAGTTAGTATGCATATTTGAAGTCATCAATCGCGTCTCGTTCTTTTACTTCCCCTTGTCTTACAGATAATGGCAGAGATTCCTGTTAAATTATATATTGTAAACCTGATTCTCGTTATATGTGAAGGTTATGGAACCGGAGACCCTAGCTTACATAGAGTAAATTCGCAGAACATCGGATCACTATACATTATGATATGTAAAAATAAATCACTTTCAATGAATCTTTTTCACCCCTCAAATAGTATATTTGTCCCTGTTTGATGATAATAACAATGCACAAAAGCAGAGCTAAATCGTGGCGGAAATGGTATATAAGCTTATGCACAGTAATGTATACGAAAAACCCTGTAAGCCGGAAACGAATACAAGATGGCGTTTTGTGGCATTTCTTTAAGCCTACAACTCTCTAATCGCTTAAGTGTAAGTTTTTTTTCCAGAAAGTGAAGTACTGGTCAAAAGCGTTTATTTACATCGAAGCGAATTTGCGTATACGACATCGAATATTACGAGAACGAGGTGCACATCATATCTGCAGTACTCTAATATTTTTTCTTCNTTTCCAGAAAGTGAAGTACTGGTCAAAAGCGTTTATTTACATCGAAGCGAATTTGCGTATACGACATCGAATATTACGAGAACGAGGTGCACATCATATCTGCAGTACTCTAATATTTTTTCTTCGGATAAATTTCAGCTAAATCTATCGTCGTTGAAGAAAGCTAGAGAAAGCGAATAGAAAAATGTGGCTGTTGGTTCTGCTGATGGTGAGTGAGTTTTCTATTGGTATGTATTAAAATGCAGTTGTAGCACTACATTCAAAAGGCTTTGTGCTGTACGTAGATGCAAAAATGCTGATATTATAAGCCATCACTGTTAAACAAACTTCAAGATGACAGAGAAATCTGGATTCTTCTTACCACTGCATCGAAAGTTAACCTCGTAGTAGCTCCTATAATATATTTTCATGCTGATTTTGCCACCTTGAGATACATTTTTGCAGATATTTATTTCCATGATAGTCAATGCCTGGGGAGTAAAATTACGCGGGACACACACATGCAGAAGCAGTAAAAGAAAACTCATCATATACAACGACGTGTTTGTAAGCCAAGGAGCAAACACCGCTTTCTGAACATCCTTGTGTGTATTAAACGTAGCGATATTAATACATATAATTAATACTACAGCTACTACTACTACTACTACTACTTCTACTATTACTGGAATTATTATTACTTCTTGACCACGTGCCTTTAGCAAGCTGGTACTTATATCTCCTACTGTATATTCATCATTGTGATAATACTGCTCATGCCTCCCTGCCTACGTTATTGCCTCAGTACTACCGGTACGCTTACAGTAATAAGCGCAGGAGTAGCAATGATTTGTGACTTGTTCGATTGGGCACTGATATTAAGCCTTCCAGGCTCGATATCTTCAAAACTTCATGCAGAGGAGAAATTTGAGATTTCCAGAAATTCGATCTTGTTCTTGAATGTTCCTGTTGCTAAACTGCAGTCTCGTTATCACATCTTGTCTTTCCAGCAGATCTACAAGTGTTACTCTTTACTTAAGTTCTGTTAATGCTACATATTAGGCGAACACGTTCTCTTTTATAGTAAGATTTCTGTATACCAATCGAGTCACAATTATATTGCGCGTTTTAAGTAGAATGACTGCATTCGCCTGCCATTTTATTCCAAGGCTTAAAGCCAGTCATCATATTTTGTTCAATACGATATCCATGTGGAATACGCAGCCTGATAATATCAGGAAGGCAGACTCGTTTACAAATTATTGGAACCTTCTACGCAACCCCATTCTGACCATTTAACTAGCACATATTGTTTTACAAATTTCAATAAATTGTCTTCCAGGGACGTGAGGCGAACCAGAGCCCGTAGGTTTGGCTAGCTCTAGGTTCACCAATGCGGTGTGGGGGTGACTGGCCCTCGGGGGTCCCGTGGGGTGCCCTATACTTTAGCAAGCTGCGAGACGACTTTCTCTCGAGCCTTCGGTACCCTCTTCTTCTTCATGCTGCTTATCCTGGGATGTCAATACGACTCCGCCTCTTCTTTCCCAGCTCGCGGTCCTCGTGCGGGTCTGCTCCTGTGTGGACCGCCCTCTGGCACTGTATCCGTGTTTTCTGTGCACTCTACTTGTTCCTTCCTTTCCTCGAGAGAAACACAATCTAGCTGTATAATGGGACTTACATGACACTCTCATGCACATTTTTGCTAAGCAAACAATAATTTCATCGTGATTTATATATTCTGCTTTTTTTTGTCTCTCTCTCTCCTCTCTCCATGTGATAGGATGGTACTTATCCCATTTTACTGTGCCCGAATGGCATCAGCTACCAATGGGTTACCAGGGTTAGGAATTTGGTTTTGATGCGGTTGCTGTACCCATTTTGCCTACTTTACAAGAATTGATCATGTACCTTGTTCTGATAATCTTACTAACATACTTAAGATGGAGTTGTGAGCAGGTTCAATGAAATCACGCTGCTTAAACTATTACGACCCCTATCAAAGAGGCACATTAGCAAATTAAGCGCTGCTGTTTGAAATATCGGACCAGTAAAGCCCTTAAGGCGCAATTTCGGTGCCCAATCGAACATGCCCATGGTTTAAATTTAAGCTGCTACTGCTCGTAGGTGAAAAGTAGAAGATTTGTAGTCTGACGTGGACATAGTTTCACACTTCGTATGCATGATACGGATTGAGATGCTATTGAAGAACAATGCTTTTGTTCTATGGAATTTTCACAGCATCCAGCTTGTCATCATCTTATAACTAGTGAACCCGGGCGTGAAAAAATTTAAGCAATAAACTAAATGTTTGATTAATATAGGCCGGTACTGAAGGACTCAGAAATGTCGGGGTGGAGGCCTTGGTCATGTGGCGGTGGCTCCTGCATCGCATCGATGCATTTTCTTTATCTATTGGTAGCACGTCTTTATTTTTGAGATTGTAGTAGTCTCGTTCCTTTTTTTATGTTCCCTATCCAGTCTCTTCTTTCACGTGCGTCTTCCATAGTGAGAGGTAGAAGTAAAACCTTGAGTAAAGCACTGCAATAAACTTGCATATAAGCTGACACCAGTCAGCTTATATGCAATGTGAGCGAACCGTAGCCATGATACTGCATTTCAAGCTCAAATATCTGCTTGATGGAAGTGCTGACATTTTGACTTCTGTTACTTAAGAAACGGACACGAAATAGAAAAATAAATAAACACAAAAACGTTTCAATATTTTCAGATCCTTCTTGTTTTTTCTTTAGTTAGTAAGCGTCTCTTGCAGTCATTACTACAGGTAGCATCAAAACATTCGTGTGACTTTTATTTTGTTGCTTCTACATACATATTTTGTAGAAAAATCAGTCTCCTAACTATAAGGACTGAATGATCAGATATAGGAGAGGATAAGCGTTTTATTAGCGCTTCATTGTCAACTCGTACAGCTCGCAGAACCAGTTCCAGCTTTTGCGAATTGTAAAAGCAGATACTAAATAATGCATTGCTGAAATATAACATATAAACATTGAGTTGATAACAACGATAATGTTGTAGACATTGTTTCAACACATATCATGCAATACGAACCGCGCGTGGACCAATGTGCAGGTGAAATTTATAGCTCGAGCATAGTCATTTCCCTCGACAAACTATCAGTGTGTAATATTAATATAGTGTTCTTTGTTTCAGATGCTGCTTGCTGAAGGTGCCAGGTATGAGGTCCAATGTCAGCAATAGTGCGTTTTATTATATACATTAAATACACAGTTTGCTATTTGATTGGTCGAGCTTTCCGTCCCAGTCTGCAGCAAGAAATAGGTGAAACTAATATGCTGAATTTCAAAGAGCCCGTTGCCGCACTTGGCCCTGTTATTGTAAGAACTAGGGACGACTGCATGAAGTGGTACTTCTGAGTGGTAGCATATGACTAGACACCGGCGTAGCTGGTACTCCTTATTTATTTATATTTAGGTTTGTGTATCCCGTGCACTTTACAATAATACATGTAATATTGTTTATTGGTTGGTTGCTTACTTCTTTAGGATCTCCGTCCCGATGTGGAGCATAAGACTGATCGAAGAAAATTCATCTGTTGATGAGCAATATGGCCGTTATATACGATGTCAAATTTTGAAATTGAAAAATTGGAGACATACCAAGTACCCTAAGTAATAAGTAGCGTTAATTCTGGATGGTGCTTTCTTCCTATAGAGATGAATTTTTCTGCACTCATGTTAACTAAATTCAGGAACATTTTTAGGCTCACAGGCCTCCGTGTCTTTCATATTTGATAAATGCGTTATCTTTTCTTATCATGTAGCTCTCTCAGGGTCGGCCTTGTCTTTGGGCCATATAATACTTGAGTCTCGGGTTCGAATCTCCCATGAGCCCCCTATATACATGTACTGTATTTTGTTTCTAGTTGGCATTGGGTACAACAGATACTGAAGAGTTCGATGAGAAGCACAAGTACCTCAGCTTATTAGGTGGGAAGCTGTAAGTTGATAAAATCTAATTTGTTAGGATTTTGCGAATTTTTTTTTTGGCAGGTTATCATAGCTAGCTGTAACTATGATAGTTGGTTTTCGAAAGCTATAAATTTCATTTTCAATCTAGCATATATTTTTTCAATTTTGAAATACAATCAGCTGCGTGGACACCAACTACTACACAAAATGCAGACACACAGATGCGCCTAGGCGACAGTTCAATGCCTGTAATGCAGGGGACACACTAAGCATTCTTTGGAGCAACGCGTAACTCACTCAGAAATCTTTGTTGTGTATCGGAACGTCTGTAGGTGACACACTAGCGACGGGAGGCTGATCTTCCGCCATTCAAAGTCCCGTCCAGACTACCACGCACATGTTCCGCAGAACTTCGTTGCCCATGCTCCTTGATCCAAAGTAGCTGCAGTTTTTCTCACTAGTAATAACTTATTTTACTTCTAGTGTCGATACAACTAGGAATAAACAATCACTGTAGATACAGATACAAGTTATAGCGTGCTATAGCAATGCGCATAGTCGCCGCGTACTGGCAAGTGAGCTTAGGGTAAAATTTTCATACTTTTCTTGACCAAGCGGTCGTGCTTTCGAAGGCGCGGTAATACATTCAATCAAATTAACGACTGGCTTGGAGAGCAGCTCCAAAAATGACTGAGAAGTAAAGGTAACTCGATAATTTTCTGTTCCCCCAGAGGTAGTGCATAGGGTTCGAACATTTATTTTATCTACCAACATAAACACAACTGTGTCCACAAATCGGCGATAAAATGTTTACCGTCAACTCTGTATTCTACACAAGTGTCACTACTGTGCAAGGAGCTTCTATAGAGAATAGAACCTCCTTGCTACTGTGGTGAAGTTCATATTTCTCGTCAAATTTGCAGTGAAATAGAAATCAGAGAGGCTTAAAAGCTTTTAAAATGCCTATATAGAAACAAGAAAGCCTCATTGTACGCCTAATTTATTAGTTTTGCGGACGAACCTGCTTTGTTTGCACTTTGCAGCGTAAATCGCGTGGAAATATCTAACAAATGGACGCCCGCGAAAACGCACGGAGCTGCGATTTGACGGCAGAAATTCGCAGCGATCAGCGAAAACGCCACAATGTGAACAGATTTTTGATTTCATATCAGTTCATAGGATAAGTAACTAAAACACTTTACAAATAACAACAAAAGGCGGTTTTGAAAAGCACTCAGAATCTCTCTGCATAAACAAATTCGATTTACGCGGCTGTACGACCAACTGGTTGACCATAGAAAACCTCAAGCGACCTTTCGCCACGTAGGCGCAACTTGTCTGTTGCTAGCAGCAATTTTGCTGCTCGAAGACGTACGAGCTGCGCGTCCTGACAGCAAGTTGCAAGGATGAATGCCTAGTGTGGCCCCTGCATAAGAGGCTCAAAAGTTGGCACATCGGCACGGTAGACTTCATAAGCAAATGCTATGAATCCTGTAATTGGAGAAAACACGTCACACTCCATTTCAGAACTGAAGTTACAAACGCAAACCGCAGATATGACATGGGTCTCAGATATGATTTAAAAATTGTTTTCACCCTTTGGAATTTTCACGGGTTCCAGCTATCCATCTATTAGGTGATAATACAAAGTTTGTTGCTAGCTTGCTAGCGTGGTTGGTTCGTTATCCCTCTGTCATTATGTGAGAATTTAGGTTGCAGACAAAATTCATCTACTGAATGGCAATATGAGGTTGCAATAAATTGGAGCCTCAGCTTACTATAACAAATATAAGTAGGTATTGGAATTAACTTGACTTACTGTATGTTTCTGAAATCCGTTTCCCCTAGAAAAGTAGGTAGGTACGTACTATTCATATCCTTCTGTTGAGCATAATAAATGAGAAGTTTAATCTTTGGTTAGAGTTTTGTTCCTACCGTTCAGAATTAATTTCGCGTTTCCTAAGCTCAATTTTTGCGTGGTAGTTGGAACTTGAAGCTGAGTAGAGTCCAAATTGCATTGTCAGTTCTTATTACAGCCAAATTTTGGTATTGATGGTTCTATTCCTGGTAGATCGAGCCTACAAGCTTGAAGCATATCTCGCAGAAAAACACCACACGTATGAACTCTAAAAACTTTCATGACAAAGTTACTGCCTTAATGTTGAAGGCTGAGAACACTAGTCGAGACGATCAAGCAACATTAATACAGCAATGATGCAATCAATACCTCGCGGAAGCAGCTGTACAGTGATATAGACGTACATATATAAATTTCTGTAAGTAAAATTAACGCGCACACGGATAGACTACAAAATTATTATTGAGTTTATTTTACTGAGTAGTTTTCCTTGAAGTACCATCTACATGTTTCCAGATGTGAAAGCAAGATGGACGATGTATTTTATTGCTCTGAAAAACTTGACGGCCACTACTGCGTCAACTGTCTGCAACCCGTCCGCTGTGATGGAGGGAAGGTTGAAAAGTTGACTGAATGTTCCTTGGGTACTGTAAGTACAGTTTGCATAAATATTCCTTATATGGGGAAAAAGTGGTTTCTTGAAATATTCCCTCAGTACTTGACCTATGTATTTTAGGAACCGATTGAATGCCAATTGGGATACGTGAATAGAGCATCAGTCGCGAGGGTGAGGAATAATTGATCAAGTGTCCCTCAGCTGAATAAGTAACATTTGGTCGAGTGTCTAGGCCACTGTCAGGAAATGTGAGGATTTCAGTGAATATCATTTGGTTAAAATCGAAAAGAGCTGATGGGAGTCACTTGGGTTGCAGAGCTAAGGATTTATTCAACTTCCTCTTAGGTAATTCATGTATTGATACGACTAAGAGTTTCACGGGCTCTTCTTTCGGTAAACAAGTGGTAGACTTGGGAGGGGGAGGGGGGAGACCCGAATCGCGGAGTTTCAATTCCTGTACTCCGTACAGATCCAGTTCCAGCTATTTACAACTTTACGGTTCGTCGCTCGGAAAGGTGTATTGCCTCTCAGCGTACTGATGATATAACGCACACTCCATGTGGGTATCATGGAACCATAGACCTTACTCTGCTCGATTGCCTTCTAAGAATCTCAAGAAGGGCTACAGATGATTGATGATACTTCAATAAAATATTTTCTAATCAATATCGGGACTTCAAACGAGAGAAAACAACGAGGAAACTGTTCCTGGCGATCCAAGGAACGTGGTTATCAACAAGAAACACAAGTTAACCCTTTGCCTCCTGAAATTCAGATAACATTTTTTCCACTTTTTTTTGTTTAATATATGAAACATAGGTTAGTTAAACACATATTTGAGGAAAAATTTAGTTTTACTTGTGAAAAACAGTATTTTTTTGCATCGGCTACTACAGATGCCGTCAGTGTCTTGGGTAATTTACATGATGCATAGCTTTTGTATAGGGAAAAATAGAGAGTGGAATCTGATGATGCCGTCAGGAGGTAAAGGGTAAAATTCGTAGAATGAGGTCTATGAGGGACGCTATCATTGAATTATATGGCGCCAAAATTACCCGAAATTGAGGAATAATAATTTTGCAGTTTATCTTGGGCCAATGTTTATGAGTGTGTGCTTCTTGCCATAAATGTAACCTTTGCGTCATGACGAACAGTTTACTCTTTGCTTGAGGTTGCTTTACTGATGAGGATAGATTTTATCAGAGGTTTTGCTGTTAGTTGCCGGGCTTCTTGGGAGGGATAGCAATTAAGTATAGGACTGGTTCAAGGATGATGAGACTTTATAAGGTTAACCTACGGGGCGGGGCCAAGCTGCAGTGCACCATGGGGAATGAGGCTTGTGACGTCACAAAATTCAAATACGGTTATTCGCACCTATTTTACATTGTTTTTCAATCATTTCATTGAGGCTTCCAAAGTTTCCTACAATCTTTAGAGCTGCACAACATACGTATCAAAGCATCTACGAACTTTTTAGCTTTCTGAAGGATAGAATTTTATTATTATTGTTTCGGAAAGCGTCGGTAAAATGTGGCCCTAAGCTGTGCCGCCGCGTACGCGTCGTTAACAGATCCTCCGCTCCTAATTGTGAAAACTATCGCATCACTGGAAAAAATTATTCGCCAGTTTCAACAACACCGTTTTGAAATAAAGTTTAAGAGTGGGACCTACACGGTTAGATATTTTTTTCTTTTGCAAGTTGCTTAAGTCGAGTCGGACGCGACACTTAATTGTACTGCTGTAACGCACGCAGCGTATAAGTAACTGATGTTTGTTTTTTTTTTCTAATTTTACCGAGCAATTGTGTGGCTTCTGCGTATTATGTATAAACTTTTGCTTTCATATTACCTCGCCGGAAGGAAAGTAATTTGTTTCTCTGATGCTTCAATGTTTTCCGAACAAATCTTTGTAAAACGTTCTTCTATCCCGGCGTTTAATCATACGCATCTGAACCAATTTTTGTAGCAACGATTTTAAATTATATCTATAGGATAGCAAGTCATTGGCAGAAAACAAGAATAAATCGAAAACATGAAGGTTTTCTACCATGTGATTCCATCTTGAGAATGCCATATTACTTTCGATAAAACTCACTTGATTGATTACATTTTAAAGACGATAAACTTGACTCCAAATGTGCTTCTGACACATGCGGGCATTTGCCGAGTTGAATTCATGTGCTCTTTCAACAGCCTTTTAGCCAACGTTTTCAAAATTATTTTGATCTTTCAGAAAGCTAAAACAGTTCGTAGATGCTTTGATACTCATTTTTGCGCAACTATAAAGATTGTAGGGCATGTAGGACACTCTGGAAGCAAAAATGAAATGATAGAGAAACAATGTAAAATAGCTACTTATTACCACACTTGAATTTTGTGACGTCATAAGCCTTATTACCCATGGTGCCCTGCAGCTTGGCCCCGCCCCGTGGGTTAACCTTATAAAGTTTCATCATCCTTGGGAGTGGTTCATGATGAAATTTATCGCCACCGAATTTACCGCCATTGAGTTGTTCCTGACCTGATTGGCAGAAGTCGAGTTCTCCATTACAATTTTACTGCAGTTGAGTTCTTCGCAACCCGATTTTCCCTGAGCCGAGTTTTCCTCGACCGAGTTTACTGTAGCCGAGTTCTCGTTGACCGAATTTACAGTTCTCGGTTCCTGATGTTACTGCAGCTGAGATCTTCGTGACTGATTAATGTATTTGAGCCGAGTCCAGCTTGATGGGTTTAACCGTGGCCGAAATTGTCTTAACCGAAGTTATCGTGACTGAGATTTTCGTCAGAAGGTTGTTCCGGTCATGAACAATTGGTTTTATTTTACAGGTGTGCGATGAATACGGAACAAGGAATTCGTCATGTGTTTCCATGGCGAAGGCCTCAGGCTGCCAGTGCGAAAGCGACGTGTGCGATTCCTTCGATCCCACCATTGTGAACAAATGCAACTCCTCAGGCATCTACCATACCATTGACTGCATAGCTGACGAGACTTATTACGAAACATGTCAGCAGGGCAAGTGCGTGAATATCTGCAAAGGACACCCTAATCAACTGGTCGTTGACAGTTCCGACTGTACCAAAGCCTTCATGTGCAATGAAAATGGAACAAGTTTGACGGTGTTATTTTGCACAGAGGAAGACGGTCAGTACATCGATATAGACGGATCATGCCGTCCGAAACCTCCTCTACCGTGTGACACGTCCTGTACCGATGGTACGTGCCCGGACCCGTTCGACTGTACCAAGTACTACGAGTGCGATAGCGGTACGGCAATGGAAGGCCCTCTGGCCTGCCTTCCCGGCAGGTACTTTGACTACGCTGCTATACCTCCTGCCTGTACGGGTACAGATGAATCAGTGTGCTCGCCACTAACTCGATGTGCCCTCAACACGACGGAAAATTTGACGTCTGCCATAGCGGACAGATCGTAGGAAGAGGCAACGGCCCGGCATGGTGGACGTTATTGGGGCTTATGAAATAGAATTACTATTAGCGAACAAACCATTGCTCCATTACTCGAAATACGAAGATTGAAAATGAGCCTGAGCATAATGTCAATGGAAGTAATGTCAGTGACACTGCAATAACATGTGCAAATAATAAAATAGCGGTACAGACAACAGACATCACACTACATAAAAATACGTAGTTGGTTGGTAAGCTGTTTGCTTGGTAAGTCCCTCCGTCCTAATATGAATTATTAGATAGCAGTGAATTCAATTGCTGACTGGTAAGGAACCTATTGCCTTACCGAAATTTTAAGCATAAGAATAGAAGAAGATTTAAGTACCCATAAGTGGTAACATAGATATTAGATTGTATTTCCTCCCTAAAGCGAATATGTTAACAAAAGCTCCTGGTGCTTAAATTGAAAAGTATATCAACAAGGAAAAAGAGAAAGACATTGGTGACAGTAGAACTAGGAGGAGAATGAAGAAAACGAAGTATCACTGGGGTAATTACCTACTTCTTTCCGTCATTCAATAACGGAGCAGGCCAGTAATATAATGATCCAATGTTAGTTGCTTGCTCATTTGGTTTGCTTGTCTTTTGTCGCAATATGCAGAATATAATTGAAGAATGTGTGCATGCTGAACGACAATAGGGTGCTTCTCCCTAGTTTTCAATTTTGAGCTTTGAAGATGGGTGAAGTGCAGCCTCAAAATAGAAGCAAATAGCTTCTAAACAGTTTTTCAGTTTCCTGCAATATATTATCTTTCAGCGCATAAGGATAAAACTAAAGAATAAATCAATAAAAGAAGGGGCAAAAATTTAACTGAAAAATAGACGCCCGCTAAGATTATACACTGTAAAAAATTACGTAAATATTACGGAATTTTTTGGCCTTATTGCTGCCAGCTATTTTCCCGTCAAATTTACGGAATTCCGTAATTTTTTCGTTAATTGCGCAGAAGTCAGGAATAAAGCAGGATTGTGCCTGTTGTCTTCCCAGACTGCTGGGCAAACTACGGAAGGAATTTTGAAATTCTGTAAATTTGACAGAAAATCATTGGCAGCAATACTGCTAAGAAAATTCTGTAAAACTTACGGTTTTCTTTTACAGTGTACAGAGAACATGGACCACTTAGTAGTTTAGAAAAATGTGTCTTTACTTTATCCATATTATGTGCACCTTCATAGCGTTTCTTTTCTGCCCGTAGTAATGTAATAAGACCACAAACAAAGTCTGATATACAGGTAAGTCAATAGATATTTTCCCTAAAAAATATAATATTTGCGAATTTGGCATAACTACTAACGTTCTGATAATTTTATCAAGTCAGTATTTTGCTTCAAAAAATGTGAGAGGTTAAAAATGTCAATAATTATTGTCACACCAGACCTCTAAAAATGTAGACGGAAATATTGTCGCTGTTTCCAGAGCAATGCCCATTTCGGAGACAAGAGTTACGCTAGCTGTGCTTCTCTAGTTGCGCACGATTTTGCACAAGTAACGTATAGCTACACAAATATTAGCTTTGTAGGGTTACCTATAATACTTACTTGCTTGATTATTAGATGATTCTTCGGATGAGGTCCAGGTTGCGCTATGCACGCCACCCATATTGTGCAGAGGTAATTTAGCAGTCCGTGACCAGCCGGATGACTAACAGTGAGTTATCACCACAGTGTACATAGACGCTTGCAGCTATAGTCAGACCATTTTATGCAGGCAGCTCGGTCGTGGTCAAATTCCTCTTTGGAGGTGCCAATTCTATGTGTATATCTGCGATTTTCTTCGGCTCATATCTTAGCACCGCCTAGTAACTGCATAGAGAAATCTCAGATATATCCATAGAATTGGCCGGGCTGTAAAGGAGTTTGACCACGACCGAACTGCCTTTATAAAATGGTCAGACTATAGCAGGTTTCTTTAGCACTTTCAGTAGCTATGCATTCAGAAAGTTTTTAAATTTGCTGTCAGTGTGCTAGTGACATTGCGAATGTGACGTGGCAGTCTGTTGAATAAGTGCCGAAATACACAAACTATAGCGGAGAAAGTGAAAGTGACGAGTGCCCCAATTACAGCGCTTGGCGGCGTTAGGCCTCTCATCATTGTACGTTATAATTTCCTGAGATTCATAATATTTTAGTACTTGGATATAAACAATAAAAATAACTTGGCATCTCACTGTGTTTCATTTGTTAAAGCAACTCCTTGACGTTGAATGTAAAGTTTATAGCGGATATAATTTCAACCAAAAGAAACAACACATTGATTATGACTGACTTTGGGCTTTCGCTCTTCATTAGCCATGCAGAAAGTGTATTCACCCCAAAGTATATAGACTTGTGACTATTCCTACTAATTGCGTTTTCTGCAAAATAATTTCTGAGCTTGTGATTGACTCAGGATTAAGTTAAACTGGTATATTTGCCACTGCTTCTGTTTAAGAGCACTGAAACTGTAAAATTAGTTTCTCGTCAAGGTTTTCACTACGCTTTCACTTGAGTAAAATGCTAAAAGATATGCGTAGCAACATAAGTTGATTGCAAGGCTCTTATCAAGTTTGAAGGAATAGGTAGTTTTGGAATAGAAGTATTCTAAGGACTCCCTTTACCAACGTGTTTACTGATATTTCCAGGTGCTGCTGCAGTTCCCGTATTTTTATGCAGGGACCTAAAACTGCACGTTGCTTTACAGTGTGAGTGTGAATGTAAATGTAAAATTCGGTTAAAGACCTTTATTTTATTGTTTGAAGTG
>LQNS02278070.1:17802936-17818794 GCA_001587735.2 Parhyale hawaiensis
GGTGCTGGTATTGGCAGCTTTAAACGATCTGTACACAGAGCTATTCTGTGATCTCGGATCTTCTTTTTTTCATTCTTTTGTTTTTCCACCCGCTGGGCTGGTTGCGTGGGGGTTTTTTAACCTCATGGAGTTTCTCCGTTCCTACGTCGCCAGCCTTGTGGGATTTAATAATAATAATAATTGAGTTTCAGGCATTGACCCTTAATCGGTTGTTCTTGAGACTTTCAAAAACACAATTTTACTATTTAAAATGGAGTTATCAACTGGCTGAATGTAATCAAGTTGTTTCTAACACTGGCAGCATGTTTTAAAATTGCGAAGCCAAAGCTTCTGTCTAAAGTTTCGGAGAAGTCAAGCATCGGAATCCTGCTTCTGGCGCCCAATCGACCGCGCTATATAATATGTTTAATTTAGACTCAATGAAATTGTAATCGCACGAGCTAATGGATTCTTAGGATAGGAAGTAAACTACATGTATTCAACCAGGTATCAGATGTAATTCGTTGAATAGTCTTTGATCGAGTATTAGTTTCAGTGCTAGATACCGGACAGGAGCGTCGCATAAGACACTGTGAACCGTGTTGCAGGTCTTCAGGGCGAATCAAATACACTTGCTGAAAACGCCATATTAGATAGCGGCATTGAGATGTCGGTCATCCTTAGGGCAGTCGGTCATAGGTTAGAGGACCTTAAAATCGAAAGAAAATGGAAGATAGTCTGCATAGCTCTGCGTATGTTAAACCTAGTGTGTTTAGCTCAAATCAGCTGTTTAGTGCCGAATGGCGAAGGGAAAAAGCTCATTGAATTCGGAAAAAAAAACTCATCTCGGAAAATTAATCGAGAATCGCTTAACAAAGTCACGGCACCCAGAAAACAGCACGTAACGCAAGAAAATTGTTTTTCATCTAAATAATGGATGCACTCAAGATTGCACGAAATTCCATAACACCTCAATAAGAATACTAATCGTGTACAAAAAAAAAACACATTGCCCTGCCGAATGTCTCTCGATTCTCCTGAAACATTTTCATTATATAAAGCGGCCTCAGAGCTCATGGACCTCATAGGAAGACTCGTTGCTCTGAGCAAACAGGCTTATGATTCTTGAGGCAGTTCGTGACCCTCTATCTTACAATTAAGGTGCCCCGTGATACACAAAAAAAAAATCATCTTTACTTATTCCAAGGAGATCCATCGGCAACTGAATGTCTACTGTGTCTCAAAAAGACGAACGATTGCATAAAAAGTTTATTGCCGGCAGAAAAAGGCTGACGCACCCCGGAAAAAGTTCATGATCACAGTAAAAAAAATGGCTCATATCCCACACTTAATATTCAATGTCTTATAGGCGTAAAAATATCACTTACCAGAACAACAGCAGCCTGTATTTCAATCATCTGCAACGAAGACGAAAAAAATTCATAATAGTACGCTAAATTTAATTTCATTACGAACCTATAGTAGGTGGTAAGACGGGAAGGCTTCTTCCAAAAATAGGGCAGCTAAGTAAATCATTTCAATTGATTTACACACGTGGCGGAAATTTGTAGGATGATCGACACACAGAATTTATAAGCTTATCTGTATACGTATCTTGTATTCATGAATGCGCTTTATTTCGAATTTCTTGACGCCTTCTTTCTGCACTGCCTTTTCTGAAGCCCCCTACCCTATAGCTTGGTCGAGGAAGGGCTTCACCTCCGCTCACCACCTATTTCTGCCAGTGCTGGCCACGGCATACACTAAAGCCCCGTCCAGACTACCGCTCACAAGTGCGAAAAACGCTTGTGCGATTTCTCAGAACGCAGAGAAAATCTCACAGCAGCGTCCGCACTGTCGATTAAAGCGCAGATTTTCAGCAAAACTTTGGTGCTCACGATCTTTGGTGCAAAAAAGCTGCAATTTCTGTCACTATTAAAGCATATTTTATTTCTAGTACTGGCAGAACTACTATGCCGTAGACATGGAGGGGGGGGGGTTGGGTGTCTGTAACCCCCCTTGTTTCCTGACTATTGAAAATTTTCTGTTGGACTTTTGGTGCATTTGTGCAAGGTTTGATGAACTAATGCATGTACTTGCATACTACAAGAAGACTGGCACTTACTGAAACTTGGTATTTGACACAGTTGGATGATTAAACTGTTAGCTAATAATTCTCACACCTCGTAATTTATTGCCTCCAATTTTTTTTTTTTAGATCAAGTTGGAACTTTCAGAAGCATTTATTTAGGCTATCACTACGAAACAAGATAAACACATTGCTCAAAACGACTGCCAAAAAAAAGGTATAAGGTAAATCATAAGGTCATATCTAAGCTCTTGCAAGCGGGCAAGCGGGTCGTCGATATCGTGAGGAACCTTCCTTCAGGTGTCCAACTCGACCGTCATGAATTTCAAGACGTGGATCAAAGTTGGCTTAGGTCTTGATATGAAGTTAAGAAGTGGAAGGCCGAGGTCATTGAGGACGATGGCCCACATCAAGAAGGCCCAAAACTTGATCGTCAAAAACACGAATGCCGAAATTTTGAAGGTAACCAGGACTCTCGGAAGTAGCCGCCAGACTGACCAGAAAATTGTGAAGGAATACTTGTCAATCAACTTGAAGATTATAGACATACGGAGTATTGGTACAAAAGTGCTGAGAGTTCTAGGGATTTTATCAAAGATTTTGAGGGTTTTCTGCCCTAGTGTGGACAGATTTTGGCAGTAGTCTGGACGGGGCTTAACAGTACATATATTTTTTTAAACAGTATCAAATGCGTCTCAGTCATTTGCCTTCCGTTCCTTTTTTATTTTATCAAATATCCCCAGTTTTTTCCAATGATAGAAACACTGTCTACGCAAGAGATAGACCACAGAATTGAACATCATATGTGCTCTATTTTACTTGGCTTTTGGTACCAACAACTACTGCATCAATGCGTTAACTTTTTGCCTCTTCCTAAAGTTCATGTTGTGCCTCATTGTCGGACAACGATAAGGGACGATGCCAACATTCACTCGCTTCCGTTACTTCGTACGCCGGATATCCTATCAGACAAACATATAGATCCGCTATTTGAAATACACTCTTCTGTTGCTTCGTTGCATGCTTGATAGATTGGTTCGCCTCTCTGTCTTAATCTGATGGATTAAAAAGAACAAAATCTCATCTACTGAACGCCAAGGGGTGAGGTAGAAGGTCTTTTAAGCCGCAGATCAGCAGTGAAATAAGTTCCTTGAAGACGGTCGAGATACTACTAAATACTTCCCAACGCGACTTCTTCTTCTTCTCATTTATTATTATTATTATTTTTTTTTTTGAGCTAGCGCGGGAACTAACGGTTTCTTTTATGCGCTGTCTGCTGCTCCCAATCTTTCACAGGTTGCACTTTAACAGTGCAATTTTTTTTCGCAGCACCAAATGGATGAGTTAATTCGGATGCCTTTGGCTTAGTCTTTTCCATACTCCTCGGTCTTCCTTCATCAATTAACAGGTCTTCACTTGAAATGCTGCTATCCACTGAGAATAGACTGTAGAATAGAACTGCGAATTTTCTCTACCTTACTGGGTTTCTTTTGATAACTAGTAGACCAGTGCGAGAAAGACTTCAAGCAATAATCAATCCTTGATGCACCCGTAAAACTCTCACGGTTTAGCGGGACCTTTCAGGTAAACCTCTGGAAATCCATCGATTATAAACACATAGTATGAAGTTTTACATTATGTTACTGCTCTTGACCCGTGGGATCATCATCTCCATCTTCTTTCCTTTCGCAAAATCATGTGTTATTTGGCTGGCCATATTTTTCTCATTAATTCCTGCCATCGTACGGGTCACCATCACCAGCTTCTTTGCTTTGAAAGGTATATTCAATACTTTGCCCGCGGGCAAAGGAAATAAATATGTGACGTAGTTCAATTGCATTCGCGTATCACGTTTAAATATAACGTGCACGTTCATGCAGCCGAATTCAGATCTATCTTCCGAATCACGGATACAATCGAATGATAGCTACATCTAATTTCCGTATCTCTGTTCCCGATGAAGAGCGTGACACAAAAGGTACGTAGGTACTAGCGCATTAAAATATACCAGCTGTACCCGTGGAAATTCCACGGTTTGTGAATATTTTCATCTACCTTATTTAACCTTAGGTAGCCCTCATATCTAAACCACCCCGTCTGAACTAACGTCCGCCGCTTCAACCCAGGCTATCCTCATATAGAACGTCTACTTTACGTCTCGTCTAACTTTTCCTAGTGTTTCAATTTCATCTCTAAATAGCGTAATCGCTCAGTCGCCAACGAATTCGCACTTGTGTTTTGATAAAGACATAGAAATACGACGGTACATCTTGCAATATTCCTTTTCTGAGATCTATTTCCCACACTTTACAAATAATTTAGCGCTCCATAAGATTACACGTTCCAATTTTTAGTCGGTGTTTCCATTTTCTCTCGTTATTTCGGAACCCGTGGATACTGATCAGCAGCCCATAATTTTTCTGCATTGTTGAATGTGATAGTTACATAGTAGCTAAAAGAAAACATATTCGGTCAAATATTTCTCCACTCGCAATAGGGTTATTTTCTGCGCTAGAGATGGCATTGTGTTTGCTCAGGCATCACACTGTAGACTGTAGAGGCGGATGCTTTCGCGGCAGCACAACCGCTTGAAAAAAGACTTTAGAGCAAAAAAGCTCAACACTACCCTTTCTGTTTACCCGTGCCGTATCATGGCTAGACAACTGACCGTATTAGAGATGATATCCGCAGCCAGCAAGCCGAATAGAATGTTGCGAAAAAAAAATGAAACGCAGTAGGTAGATGTGATACGGATGAAATAATTCACTTATGAATTCAAATCTCTAATTTCCCCTCTATCTATTATTGAAGAGCGTAACACAAAAGATAGATAGGTAGGTACGTACAAGCGTATTAATAACATAGACTAGCAGGGCCCGTGCAAATTCTACGGTTGAATGAAGTCTATACCTTCCAAAATGAGCGAGACTACACCACACACACGTTACGCTATAGCAATTTACCCGAGTGTAACCTAATGCAGCTTTTCTAACGTAACACACCCCATGAATTAATTAATGCCAGTCGTTTATCCCTGACGAACTCTTTCCAAGTCAACGTTGTTTGTCAACCCTAACCTAATAATTATATTGTGTATGCTAACGTAACCCAAGCGCCCAAGTGCGTCCCCGCTGTATCAAAGATACCTCCTCCGCAAGAAAAATGTTGGGTACCTTGGAATTTTTTCTTCTGTATTAGATAGGGGATATGAATAGCTCTTGAGAAAATCGCATATTTCCGTTGCCGACTTTTGGCCGCAGCGTCAGACCTAAGAGTCAAGTACTAGTGCGGTCTATGCTAGAAGTATTAATTGTCTACTGCCCGTGAAAACTCATCGCACCGTGAGCGCTCCGTTGATCACTTGCCGAATTTATACCCCGTGACCTCAGAGAAAAAATTTATAGAATCGGACTCCACAAGCTGCATATATGTTGTTCCGATTTTAGGAAGTCTTTCAAGAAGAGAGTGCATTTAGATAAAGGGTTTCGCCATCTTTTTCAACTCGGACATCGTTCTCTATGATGACGTAATTCAATTATAAAATCTACAACCTGGCCTAGTTTTCACCTATCCGTTTCATTAAGACCGGACACGAAGTAAATAAATTAATACACGAAACGTTTTATTATAGAAGTACTAGAGTGCCGTCACTGTCAAAATGACAGCGATATTATCGTTGGGAAGCCAGCAGGAATGAAACTAACCTACCGTAATTACCCTTCTTTGGAGGCCGGGTAACCTAGTTTAGTAACAAACAAATTTACGATGGTGTATTCTATACTGTCGTGACTTTTCTACCATCACAAGAAGCTTGGAACCATGTCATTGTGTACATTTCACGGCCTACCGGACTTGATCTACTTTGCTGCTATTCCCTGAGACTTTTATTTTACAATACTGTTTTGCATAAAACTTTTCGGTATGCTGTGTTTCTGGATATTTTTCAGTATCCATTGCTATTCTCTTGCTCTTCTAGTATCATTTTTATTGGCATGCTTCTTTCTTTGACCTTCGGCAACCTACCAATTTTAGGTAATAGCGATTAATAAGAGACTGTTTCTTCTCAAAAAAAGACGAGATTGTTGTAGTGTATCCATAACAGCCTACAACTGTTCAAGAAAGCTCTAGACGTTTTGATGCTGTTAACAAACTGATACTCGATGCATTCAAAATTTCGTTGATGCTTAATGACTTCTGAAATAGGGATAAACTTATTAAAATCCAGAAGACTTACTCCGTAAAATGGAGATTTCAGTTGGCTCAACATTATTTGGGTACTTACATAGAAGCTACAACACGGTTCAAAATGACGAAGTAAAAATTCCGGTCTGCATTTCCGGACAAGTTAGGCCGAGTGGGCTTGAATTATCTTGACTTTTACCATTAAGCGAACGTACCGTTAGTGTTCAGTTGTCTATGGTTTATCGCTAAGTATAAGAGGAAGGTATGTGTGCGGCACACTGTAGTAACTGAGGAATAAACGTGTTGAACATTTCAGCACAATAGCAAGACTTAGGGCATGTTCGACTAAACCTTCACTGTTTGACTTGCTCGAACTTTAAACAAAATCTATGTTTTTTTCAATCTGAATCGAGCTGCAAGTAATACATGCATAGCGATTAAGTTAAGCGGTCTGAAGACTCAATTTTAGGCAGCAGGATTGAGGTTCTAGAAGTCTCAAGGGCATCCTTTCACTTTAACTCCTTTATTTATCTGAGATATCACAACACGTTGACGGAATAAATATGATTGCTCTATTCAGAGAAAATCGTCCAACCAAAAGCTCTAATAGCTTATGGGATGCAGAAGACATAAGCAGTCATTTAGTAGTAAATACAAACATAAGTTCAGATTTTCTAAAATTTCGCCTTTGACTACGATAAGACATGAGAAATTACCTCTTTCTTTACATAACGACAAAAGGGCAACTTCTCATAAAAATACTATTTCTATTAAAATAAAACGCCCAGATCCTCAAGACATCTAAGCATTAGTAAGCTAGAGTGGAAAACATCGCTTCTAACAGTACACAGAGTTGATAAACAGTTGGTGTTGGATGAGTGACGGATGTATGTGGGACATACGGGCTGTTTGTCTAGGAAGTACGCTGAGCAATCCGCGGTGAAACCTGCCGAAGAATCGTTAATCGCTAAGGCAATCTGTATTCAAAAAGAAGAAAGTTAAACTGTAGCTATGCCAATCACTCGACATATTACTCTGTTCTTAGGAAAAGAAGAAGGGGGTTAGGGCTGAATCCAGGGGTTTCAGCTCTCACCATGTGAGGCCGAGCATCGTACCCACGCTGAAACCCCACATGGAAATTACAACGTAGAACGCTCGGCCCTTTCACCCAAGTGTTTTCTACCAACAAGGACAAGTCATCCATCAACATTATCTCTAAGAGCACACAGCTGCCAAAGAGTAAGTCTTCTTGAAGAAAACACTATCTCTAAAAAAATAATAAAATAAGATAGGATTCCAGAAACTTGTCATGAGCTAAACAACATAAAGTAGGTGAAGCGGCAATACAAATTCGACAGTACTCATTGCTGCTGAATGTAGAGTACTCTCGTTATGTGTGATACGCTGCATTTACATTCAGAAGAGCATGCAAAATTACCCTCCATGTGACCCACAAGTCACTAGACCATTGAGCATTCTAAGAAGAAAGAAATGAAATGGATTCATATCCATGAGCAGCCTAGGAACAAGAGTATCGTTAGTCATACCCCAAGGTACCACAATCTTAACCCTTCAAGAACCACTGGTCCTCACTAGTCTCGTTTCACAAAAATTAGGCTTCTAAATAAAGAATGGATCAGTGATTTCTGAACATATGAGCGCCGCATCTATGAGACGGTAGTCGGAGGATTACAATTTTAGACTATCTCAAAAAATACTGAGAGAAACGGAAAGTTGGTCCATAAAGGGTTGAGAAATTACTTGATGGCCTTTGCGTGGAATTGAATTTAGCAGGTCGACGCAAGCGCCTCTGCTATAAATTTCACACACGTCAAACCTCCAATGCTCATTTCTGGCGCCCAATCGATTATGCCCTAAGTAACTAAATACCGAAAGTAAGGTACGGTACTTAATTGCTGTACCGCAAACTTTTATTTACCTTCACTTAAATGAAACACGTTCACTAATGCCCCTTTTGGTTAGCATCATTGCTGCCTCTTTTCACGAGGCACCATGATAGGCACCTTATCTTCAGCGTCGTTTGAGAAAGCAGCGATAGAAGCAGCTGGTGGTCAACATCATACGGTGATAGCGTTAACAATGATAATACATAATTCTATACCACCAACAAAGTTAGAAGACCCGTTTTACACTATAGTTTACATTGCGTTTCTAGGTATGCAGGGGTGTTCAAAATTTATTTAAACAAATACATTTCGGAAGATTGTTAGAAACGTAGAAACAACTACGTTTCAACTTCTTACCAATAAAGATTTTCTCGGAAATGGTTTGTAAGAGCATTACAGAGATTTCCAATTCTGAACCTAGTGTGTATTTACATGATTGCAGGAGTTCCTCTTATTTTTTTAGTAGTGTTAGGCTACAGAAGTGTCAATTATAACATATCACGATTGCAGCTGTGCACTTACTGGCTGCCCAATATTCAAATCGCTGTATCGGTCGTGGTGGCCCTTTCGTCTGGTCCCCAAGGTCTCCTGACAATACGCCCCTGGATTTCTACTTTTGGACACATTTGCAGAGTTTGATGTACGAAAGGCCGATTTATTCCTGAGGCTGGTGCACACGCTAGCCAAGAGAATGAGTTTCATCAGCTGATTGTTTGAACCGTTTGTTGAGCCCTCGTAAATACATCTTTGAGTTTACCAATAAAAACGTAAAATTGTAAGCCGTCTGTTCAGTTTCATCAGCAAGTGCCGGTAGTGAAGTGTTAGACATAACTTTAAACTGGATGAATTGTAACTTTAGATTCTATGCAAGTGTATGCTATTTGGATGGCCATATCAGCGCATCCGATCACAATGATGACGATACTCTTTCTTTTGACTAGCGTGTGTACAAACTCTTAGCAGACCTCACTGGTACACTTATTCAAGCTTGTACATGGTTTGGCACTTAAAGATGCGTGTGTTGTCGAACTCGTCGGGTGGTCATTGCATCGGCGTTCAGATTGCTATAGCAAGGCAGATGACGGCGTTTTGAAAACATTTGTCACTACTTCACTACTCATTCTGATTTCAAACTCTATTGTTTTGTTTGCGTTGATCGAGGTCGTGCTATGATGACTTCAAATCTTCACTTCTATCGCCTGAACCCAGCAGAGGGTGACGCGAGGTGTATTGCACCTCACCCAGCAGAAATTTGCATTTTTATTGTTTTCAAATTTCAGTTGAGTTGCTGGAAACTTATGACTTTTCATAAAATGGCATTTTTCATGTTTTGTGTAAAAATTTGAGTGAAAATACCATAGATTTTATGATAAACGGTCCCTATTAAGGGAGACCTGGGCTATAGTGCACCGCACCCTGCATTCGTACGGCCGGCAGCCCCGTATGTTTTAACTTCTGTTTGTTCTGTGTATCTGCATGTAACTTCATCTCAGGGTTATAATTACTGATTGAAAACGAAACTTTATGCACATTATTTAAAATAGATATGACCACCTTAGCTAAATGAGGCTACGTCAGTGCAGTCGCAGTTTATTGTATACTGTATCATTGTATGAATATTGTTGTGTACACTCGTAGTACACTGATTGTTCTGCGTACTGTTCTGCGGTTTAGAACTTTTTGAGTTATCTTGGTGACAGACAGACAGACAAACATACAGACAGACAAACAAACACGACGAAAACATAACCTCCTTGGCGAAGTTAATCATTAGGCTGCGGTATATTGCACCTCCTCTCCCGCTATAACTCCTTGCTAGAGGTCTCCCTATGTAGGGTTAATCCCGTATTTCTTTACAATACGTGTCGAGTTAAAAATCATCTAGCTCTTCAAATTGATCGACAATAAATAGTTTTACTGTAATAAGTGTCTATCTTAAAATTTTTAGCTCTATGTTGAAGCAGTGAAGTTTGTTTCTATAATTTTCGCTACCCGAAAATGTTCATAGCATCATCATCATCAGCGTCATCGAAAAATAATAAAAAGGGGTTTTACAGACTGTGTGTTTTTTTGCATCTTAAAGAAGGAAAACTAATATGAAAACAAAAAGTAAAAGCAATCCAGAAGGCAAGTTTCAACACTGTTGACAGGGCTACAGCCAGAACCCAATCCCTACTTCTAGAAGGATACTCTGTGTTGCCTATGTTGGCCTTTGCCACGGATGAAATTCAAAAGTAGCTAATACAACTGAGGACCTGTTTGCAACTGATGGTATTCTGCGGGCCCTAGGGTGTGGCGGTGTCCCCGAAAACTTTCAGGACTCTGGTTATACCAACGGTGTAGACCAGGAAACAATGAGTGTAGCGGGAGGCAATAGAGCCAAAATAAAACTTATCCATGACGTCACATCGACGAGCCGAAGTATTTGAGGGTCGACCCTTAGGCTTGCGTAGGTTGGGTTCCTAATCCCAACCAAAAAAAAAGCAGTGGTAAATTATTAACACTCTTTGCTTCCTGGTTTGGACATTCAAGAATGGTTTATGCTACTGGATGAGAAATTATTAAATGGCCAGTAGCTGTAGTATTTGAGGTCTCTCTGCAATAATTTGGTATTGTTAAATAAATGCCGTCTTGTAATAAATGTATTGTGGCTATTGTTTGGACGCTTTTTTTCCCCTGCTATTCTCTTGGACTTGGTTCTACAATGAGAGATTAGTTGTGCACACAAACTCCAAATTCCTCAGTCATCATTGACTTGCAGCTCTGATAAGCTTATTCCCTCCATCACAATAAAAATCTTGTTTTTTTTTAAGTTCCAGTATTCATTCGAAAACATTTCATTAAATTTTATCAGCCATCTTAAGACCTGCTCGGTATTTTGAGGAGTCTATCACTTATAGTCTAGAGCATAGTCTTTGGTTTAGAATATTAAAACAACACATTCTCTGAAGATCACCCTTCTGAGTAAAAAACATTGTTTGGTCTTAGGCTGTAAGCCAGGTAAAAGAGACTAAAAGTCGGCCTAAGCCGTAAGTATAGATTGTTTTCCCCGTCAATTACTGAGTTATTAACAGATGCTACCTAAATCGCCTTCACGAAGCCTGGCGTTCTAACTCAAGCCAGAAAGGAAAGCCTTGCTGCTCAATACTGGGCAGTCAGCATTTCTGTCACTCATAGCCCACTGAATGAGGCTTATTCCATGTTCTTGGGGTCAGAGGCACACCTGGACAGCGAATTTGACTAGTATAGTAGCGCCTTAGATTGATCGACAGGCTTTACACCACTAGGCATATGAGCCCTGCATATCTAATGTAAACCTCCCATCAATGTATGTGTATGTGTTCGACTAAATCCGTTCATTCATTTGAGCCCTAAAAGAGATCTATCTGCAGCACGAACCTGAGTTCCTCGGTTTCCAAGTTGGGGTGTACTGTCAAGGCAAGCTTCTATGCGGAAGTAAGTTAAATATTCATTTGAAGTACCGTAGATTTAAGTTAACTGTGTTTTAATACATGCTGTGATTCTCATGAAATGGATCGAGATGAATTTAAAAAGCCTAAACATTTTCTCAGTGTAATGATCGCCGGCACTTGTAATTTAAAGGCACTTGTTAGTAAAGGCACTTGTAAAGGCACTTCTGGTCAAACGAGCAAGAAAAAAAAAGCAGTCTTGTTCAGTTCTCTCTGTTTTACCATTATTATTATTTTTTTTTAATTGGGACTGAGCCTCAGCTATGCAAATAGGGCTGCAAGTGCCTTCCTCTGCTGCAAGTGTTATCGACAGGTCAGTAAGCTGTTAGAAATCCATAAATTTAAGAAAATCTCTAACGCTGTTTGTTTCTGCTTTAATTTTGCCTGTAAATTTCAAAGGAAATCAATTAAAAAGTGTGAACAATTTTGTTTTTTATAATTTACATGTCCACGGCCAAATCATAAAAAACTCTCCTAAAAAATTAGAAGATTCGTTTGGGGAGTTCCAAATAAATCTTTTTTTTTAATGTCACGTTATTTCATTTTCATATGGAATTTACTCCTAACACAATGTTCGACCGCCCATGGGAATAAAATCTAAAATCAGCTCCCGAGACGCCCATGAATTTCTGTGATATTGCATATGCTCTCTCAAAACTGAAGGTTCCATACAGTACATTTATATGTTCTATGCCGGCATGGAATGAAGAAAATTTAAGAAATGAACTGTGAAGAATGTAACAGCAGGTAGAACGAAGAAAATACGAAGATCTAACATGCAAATTTTTTCGCGCAGTGAGCACTTCACGGAATAAAATAAACTCGATATTGAACTAAATCTAATATCATAAAACAAATATACGATAGTCGACAACTTTGATAAAAAATCTTGACGTTTCGGGAAAAATCAAATTCCCATCATCGGAAATTCGCATAAAAAGCTAGATATAAAGGAATGACTGAAACGAAATTTTACTCTGTATGAACTAAGGACAGTGTTTGCCTGGAGAGAACCAAAAGGTAAATGACCGCAGCGCGCAACAGGGGCCCCTATATAAGTGGCGGACGGCATGGGGAGCGGAGGGGAGCGGGCAAGTACAGTCGGGGGCAAAAATGTCAATCATTGATCGTGACGAGTGGCACGGCTGAAGACATTATGTTGAGGCTAGGTTTGACTTTATGAATGTATAGTGATTCCAGAGTTCTAAGTTCTATTGGATTAGAATAAGCTATTGTAGAGAAGTCTTTCCTGCTAATTGGATGGTTGTTTTGCTCTGCATGGAGACGGGGAGCTGAATGTGCAGGTTTTGCTACCGGTAAACCAGTTCTGCTTGATATACCCAAATGTTGGTCCACGCGGGCTTTGAAATGTTGTCCAGTGCTGCCGTAGTACAGAGCTGGGCGGAGCTGGATTTCCCAGGGGAGGGTATAGTCAAAGTTGACTTTTTACTTCTACTGTTTTTGTTGTATTATGGCATTCAAAATACTGAAGTCAACGTTTATTTTTAGCTTGATGCCATGCCAACATCTGTTTGAATTTGAATAGTTACAGATTTCTGTCTCTTCTGCGTTTACCTGTCAATGGTAATCTTGCTTTACTTTATTCCTTGGTTTTTCTAATAGTCAGTATTTATAGGGTAAAAATCCATGCCAACTAGAGAAGCACCCTGCGAGCGCATACCTCCGCCAAGCAACACTCTGAGACGAAAAATACGAAACGAACCTAAATCTAAGATTTCGTTCCTCGTAATATTCTTAGCAGCTCCTGTAATTTTCCTGAAGATCCGTCCATAGCTTTTGGAATGTAATCTACAATAACAAAAAATACAAACAGAGAGAAAAATACACAAACGGACGAACAGACATTACCAAAATTTGGTCATTTATGCATCTCAACATTTCTAAAAGTTCTTTTAAGTTTCAAGAATATCCGTTCAAAACTTTTTTGAGTTCGTTACCAAGAAAACAGGCAGTCAAACAAACAAACAAACAAGCTGGCGGTTGAACATATCTTCACCGTAAGTTAAATATCTGTTCCTCCTAACATATCTGGCAAGCTCTGTAAGCTTAATGAAATTTCTTCTACGCATAAGTTTTTCAGTTATCTTGGTGACAGACAGAGAGACGAATACATAAACAAACACTGACAAGAACATAACCTCCTCAGTGGAGGGTTCAAGTGCAGGAGTAGTAAACCCATATCAGACCCACTACCTCTTTCGTTGATGGGCTGGGAGGAAATTCACTGAAAAAACAGTGTCGAGCTACTGCTTATATTTACCAAAGGGGAAGATTTTTTAGATGTGCAGGCTTCCTGCACGAGCAGTCAGTGGATAGTACCTGTACATGTAGCTACATGTGAAAGCGCGGATTTGTTGTTGAAATGCATCCTTGAGATATACAATAGCGAGTATGAGGATCATAACAATACTTATGAAGTAGGAAGAACATGCATAACTTTTCTATCCAGTAAAGCTAAAGTCAAAAGTTCGAATATAATTATCTACTGGACTTCGTGTGCAAAGAAAAATGCAAGCTCTTTGATCTAATTAATGCTTCACTAAAAATTATGAAATTATTAAGAAATAGCGTATGGGCAATCAAAAAGATCAGAAGTTAAACGATCATCTGATTTATGAATTTACAGTATAAAGTATTTGGTATCATTCATAGAGTAAAAACTGCGAATAAGGTTCACAGCTAAAATTTAATCAGTTCATTACCTGCTCTTGAACTTTAAATATGGCTAGAAACTAAGAGATATCATTGGAAGCTAGAAAATGGATAGTGAAGCTACGTAATGAGGCTACGTAATGCTATTCACTGTAGTTTGAAACAATTTGAAAAAAGGGAATCGCGTGAAACCGAGAAACTACCTGGCAGGCCGAAGAGAATAGGAGAATTATGACCTGAGAAGACAGACTGGTTGCTAAGTAATCCAATGAGAATAGAACTGTCGCAGCAACTGCCATTAAAAATAAAAAAGGCTAATGATTACCTTGGCATCAATGTTTCAAGTTACATCGTGTAGCGAAAACTTTATGAAATAGGTTTGTGTAGTAGAATATCTTCCACGAAGCCTTACATTTATAAAAAAAAAAAACATGTGGGGCATAAGAAATTCGCTACTGAACGGGTCTCATGGATTGCAGAACAATGGCATTGTGTTCATTTCAGGGATGAGTCAAAGTTCAACTGGTCTGGCGGTGATGAACGTATGTTCTTTCGATGCACGCACTGACAGGGTGCAATATTCCCCTCAATAAACTGAAAATAGTGTTAAGTTCGGAGGAGGAAGTGTGATGGTGCCCAGCATGATATCAGCAACTGGTACTGGACTTCTTGTTAGGCTACCAATAAATGTGCACTCGAGCTCTATTTGGGAATGACGTATCCGCTATATTTCATGATTTTGTTAAACGTTCTGATCAATTGATCGCCTAATTTACTTAATTTATCAGTCACTCGTGACATAATTTAGATTAGATTAGATGGGCGGCAGAAGACGAAACAAAAGGCCCATTCCCAAAGAGACACCGGGACTTACACCCCTGCCCTCTTTGAGCTTTCCTTGCATGTGTTCTGCAATAAAAGTTATGCATGTTTTCTCACTTCATAAACACTATTCTGATCCTCATGCTGGTTACTGTAGGTTCATGAAAGTGTGAAATCATGCATGGGTGCACTTCTAGCGCGATTAGTTGCAGTGGATGAGACTGAGCTGGTAGATTCTTCAAAGGTGCATCTAGTTAAGGGCGAACAAGCGGATTCGTATGGAGAAGTGCACCCTGGAGGTATACCATCATAATCAAAGTACAGGTCTGGAGGGCACGATAATGGACCGTCTACCACAGTACCATTATCACATTCGTAGTACCTGGTACAGTCGGTCGGGTCCGGACAAAGGCCACTGATACATGCGGTGTTACAGGGTACAGGTGGAGTAGGTCTGCACTGCAAGTCTTCGTCAATGTACGCATTTTCCCCTTGTGCGCAATAATATATGCGATCACAATTTTGGACGACGTTGCAACTAAACATGACAGCGCAATACGTGTCTTCCATCACCAACTGAGACGGATGCCCATAGCAAGGGTTCACGCACTCTCCTTGTCTGCAAGTTTCATAGTACGGAGTCGCAAAATACGAACAGTCGACGGCTTCAGAGATGCCGGATGAGTTGCAGTAGTTTACCACAGTGGGATCTATGGGATCGCAGGTGTTGTTGGTG
>LQNS02278070.1:17844399-17855776 GCA_001587735.2 Parhyale hawaiensis
AACCGGTGTTCTAATGAAGCCGGGATTCATAGATATTTAAGGCGCTTGCATGATCAAGCGTCAGCTTAATTCGGTACTTGACATTGCAGTACTAACATTGCTTACGGCTTTCTGCTTGTAACGCTATTCCGATGTAAACCTTGTATTCTATAGTCTGCCTCTCTCAAGTAGCATGTTGCTACTATCATTGGATCATATCTTCTAAGTCTTGTACAATAAGATGTAAATAAACAATAAGATCTTGACGGCATTCTTTCACCATCCAACCTGTAACCTGATAACTATACTCGGCCCTGAAGTTTACTCTCACAACCAAGTACAGTGACGAACTCAACACGAACTCAATCCGAACTCCAATTAAAACGCCACCACGCAAGAACCACAATATATAACAATCTCCCACAAAACAAACACTTATTTAGGATCCGTACTCTAAATTGAGGCCGCCACCAAAAAGTCATACAGAGAATCATCAGTTGTGGGGCTCTGATATAAGGAGAATAAATAAAAATTATTCAGACGGCCACACACCCTCACAATCTCTATCTCATAACAGGCACTTTCATGCACTGCTTGCCGGTACGAGCAGGAACCCCTCCGGACATAGACGGCCATGTGCAGGCACCGACGGCCAGGCACCGATTCCCATGGTCTGCGAAAAGGGGACTGAAAACCTGCCAAGGCAAGCTCCATGTCGTGCCCCCGACTCGAAACTAACGTCTCGGAACAGCACACGGCATCTACACCGCGGGACACAAAGCCAAGCTCAGCGAGGTTTGCATGCAGTCCTCTGATTTTGCAATAAAGGACACCCTCCTACTCCGACTCGGTCCAGGGTTACGCTCCACATCACCAGAAAGCAAAGAGAATTAAATATATAAGTTAAAATTTATAGGAAAATACAGAAGTATACAGAAATGTTCAAAAATATACATAGTGGAAGAAAGAAATCCCATACATAGAAGACAACCAGAAGCAGAAGTATGGTCCACTCGGCAGAGCTGCGTACCGAGTAAGGCTAACACAACCGCCAGGTTCGCCAGGCCATAGGGGACGACAGTCTGGGTGGACATGTAGGCGCCTCCACCAACCTCCTACGGCCCTGCCGCTCACAGCAAAGGGTTAGAACAAAAGAGGAGGAAAAAGAAAAAAAATAGAGGAAAGAAGAAAAAAGAAGAAGAAAAGAAAGGAGAAAAAATAAAAGTCTCGATTGTACCATCGAGAGGTAGGGAGAGGAGCTGACTGTGGAATGCCTAACACACGGCTATGGTAACAGCCAGGTGATCTCCCTGGGCGCCGTTGGCTCCATAGAGCTCATCCGTCTTCATACGCATGTTCTCGCATGAGGGTTGCCGTAACCCACCTTCATACGCCTGCCAAGCAGTAGCCGGTGGCCAAAGAGAAGGGATGGAAGTTTTGTCGCTTCGAATCACCCTGCGTTGACCGCCTTTAACGCCATGTGCAGAGTTTGGACGCTGCTCCTAGAATGACGTACTATATACTGGCATGATCTACTAGCTAGTCGCAAAATTTAAGGCAATTATCGAGTGTGATTCGCTATGTCTGATTAATGCTGAAGATTTTTCGATAGAGTGCTAATCAACAAGTTCTGTGGGGAAAAATATTAGATAAAGAAGCAGAGTGCAGGGGAGCTAGTTTAACGAGAACAAATTTTGATGTCGGAGCTCAGGAGTCATAATGCGTGTATATGCGTAATTGTTATTCAGGCCTTGATAAAGCATCAGTTTAAAATCACACGTTTTCCCATTCACCTGAACCTAAACAAATTCATTCAGTCGCTATAATAAATCGACCAGGAACTAGAGTATTTCTGGACACACACAGCCTGCAGGCACACAGCATCGCCCGTACAGAAACTCCAACTAGAGGCAGTCCGGACACTCACAGCCTGCAAACTCATGCAACGACACTCATAGAGAAACTCGATTGAGAGGCATTCCGGGACCACATCACACGTTGAGGCATGCAGAATTGAACGTAACATTTTTCGGCTACACGCACTGGAACTAGAGCTCGTCCGGACACTCACAGCCCGCTAGGCTTGCAGTAGTTCTAACCAGTTGTGAGCGGCCAGCACAGGCATCAAACTCGCCGCTCGCTATGTACGTTTGTGTACAGGCATCGGTTACGTGCGTGTGGCATTTAAGTTAGTGAGCTTTGCCTGCTCGCTGTATCGCAGATTAGGTTTGGTTAGCTTAGGTAAGGTTAGGTTAGGTAAGGTTAGGTTAGGTAAGGTAAGGTTAGGTTAGGTAAGGTTAGGTAAGGTAAGGTTAGGTAAGGTTACGTTAAGCTAGGTTTGGTAGTGCTTTTTGTAGTGCTTCTGGTGGTTGTTGCGCAGCAAGAAAGCTTACTTGAACGCACGCACAATGATGAGCGCCCACAGAAAGGCGAGTTTGATGCCAGTGCATGCGGGCCGGTGCAAAACTCGAATAAATTGACTTGCGCTTTTTCTTGATAGTTCATTCGTGAGTTCTACTTGTGAAGAAATTTATATCAGGTCGAATTCTATTTTTTATTGAACAAGAGACACGTAAGTCAATGGTACTCGACCACAAAAAGGTTGCGGAATTCTTCACCCAGGTGGACACTCGAACTAGAGGTGGGTCGGACACTCACAGCCCACCAGGGCGTGCACCGTTGCTCGGACTGAACACCGCCTGTAAACGTCGCTGACTGCAAAGAATTATTCGGCAGAAAGATACGAACATAAAAAAGAATGGTGGAAAGCCCATACACTCATGCTTATGCGATTGGAGGTTAAATATTTTGAAAAAAAAGGAGGAATGGGTCAGAAAGCTTGGTTCTGCAGGTCTATTAAATAGCATAAAAAATTCTGTTGCTGAGTGCTGTGCACGCTGAATAAAAAACTGGGGTGTAAACAAACAATAAAATCTATGAAACTAATGTCGACAATTAATTTTCCATGCAACTTCTATAAACTTCACCCTCGGACATTGCCGCTGGAAAAATGTTTCTCCCGCTCCGTTTGCACTGAAATGTCGGGCCAAGCTTGATGATCCGACAATTTTGTCTGGTCGAAATCAGCGAAGATGTCGCTCGTCTGCGCACGGCTTACGACACGAATTGATATTACTAAAGCAAACGCACAACTTCCAAGATAGCTACCTAAGTTGATGGTATGACTTCGAAAAGATATACGAAAATTCGACATGCCAAGCTCACGTTACAAGCGGTAAAATCCGAGGCATGCAGGAATTCAACTTTCAGCTCTTTTCAGAGAAATTAGCATCACTCCTGTACTACACGGGCAAAATTTGCAGCACTACCTGGACCTTGTTCGGAGAACTTTTGGGTGCGTAATATAGCATCCAAATTTACAAAAGTAACTTTACTTCATTCAAATGTCTGCTAAGAGGCATTGCCGTAAAAATCCCATTACTGAAAAAGCCCGTTCGGGCTCTCTGCTTACATAGGGTTCAAATAACTTTAAATGAGCCGTAGCGCGCTTCAAAAGTTCCAGTATTTCCTTACCAGTGCCGCTAGCTAATTTGAACCGGTAATCCGTTTCAGATACAACTGAGTGCGCGGTAGAAAACAGTAGCAACTGATGTTCCATGTTTTTCTTTCAGAGCCGAAAATAAAGACTCAGATACATCTTTCTGTGCCTTCAAACCAGACGGATACTACTGCACTTCTTGCGTGCAGCCTGTCCACTGTGCCAGTGAACAAATTGAGAAATTCGAAGTCTGTCCCATAGGCTATGTAATGCTTGGTTGAGCCCACGTAAACGTAACTGCTTCTTTGTCAAATAAAGCTACCTCAATGTTATCCCTTAGATTAGTTTGCCGAAAAAACGTCCAATGTGAAGTTTCTGATGGCTTTTGAAATTTACAGCGAATTTAAACGCGCTCAGTTTCATATTTTTGGTCTATCTAGACGAACACTGCCACGCATTTTGACGAGGAACTGAAAGAACATATCATCTATATTATACTAAAACTCCGTGAACCGGTCTTGCTTGTTTATTTATATGTGTCTTGTTTGACACAGAATCTACGCTTTTGTACGGGAAGAAATTCGAGGTATGAGGAAGGGGGAGGGGAGTTGGCAGTGACATTCTTTGCATGGATTAGCTCTTTAATGCGATTGTACCTGTGATACGGAAGTTAAACTGAGCTGGCCTTCAAGGACGGGCATAATCAATTCAGCGGTTCCATGGGCAATGCAACTGAAATACGTAACGTACTGCATTATAATTTGATTTTGTTTACAACCTGGGTGTTAAATATTTGTTAGAGAAGCAAAGAATCTGTTGATAGTTAACCGAACGGGCCGCTCTTTGACGGGCAGAAGAGGACGGCCGAATAGCGGGTGGTCTATGCCCAGCTAAGTAACGCCTCCTATTTTTGCGAAAGCGAAGACGATCTCAATGACGACCCAACGGGTCACGGGCCTTCTAGTTCATTTTAAAAACGTGTGAACCCGCTCTAAGGGATACAGGAGCCTACTGTACATTGATATTTGTTTAAATCATGCAAAACTCAGCCAAACACTTACACGATTGAACAGTTTTTGGTCCCCTGGCATATGTGCCACGACAAAATCACAAATTTTATTCAGAAAAGAGGATAGTATCATCACGTAGCAACGGTGAGGTGAGTGAAACAGAGAGGATATTATGCCAATGGTTAATAGTACTTGTGCATCAGATTCAGTTTTAGAACGACCATCGCATTAATAGCCGGACTCGGATTGTTTGTTTTGTCATGCAAGAAGGATATTGGACATATAGAGCTAACGTTTCTCTCAACGCTCTTGGCAGCTTGAGAAGCAGAATAATAACTCAAAGAGGATGTGGAATTGGTCTTAGTGCTCTCTTTCGGTCGAGAATTCTGCATGAAGATCAAGTTGGCGTGGACTACGAATTGTTGTTCACAAAAAATCACGATCACAAAAATAAATTGAGAAGCGGTAAGCAAGATTTATTTGCCATTACTATGAATTCAGCCCAAAAATGATATTATTAATTACATAGCTGTGTTAACTTTTAGACTGAAGTGGAAACTATACAAAGTACGTAGAATGTTAGGTGGAGAGGAGCTTCGATGCTGCTCTGATAATGATCAGTCAGTGCAGCTGGTTATTCCCAGCTTGTGTCTTCACATGCCTTGAATAATCCTGACGAAGATGATACTGTGCAGACAGATACTGTTTCTGCTTTATCATTCGTGAGTAAAGGAAGAGTGTGACTAGCTCCCAGCATCCATAGAAAGAAATATATATATTTTAAAAAACTTGCAATTTTCTAAAACTGCTCATCGTACTGTTCTAAACTCAGTAGATAGTGTGAACTGATCCATTGAGCCATATGATAAATTAACGCTATAAACATTAATAAGTAGCATTTAGTCAACTAATATTTTAAACCTCATGTTTATTTGAAGGACCGCACTAAACACTTGTAAGAAGCACTATCTCTTGAGCGTTACACTTCTGCATTTGCATGCAGAGAACCGAACACTTTACACTAATACAGTGCGTTACCTTTGATTATGCAAATACAATTTTTTTGCTTATTTTTTAAGATAAGTGTCAAACATTTAAAATTTGAGTAGTAAGTTAGTGCACAGGTATGTTGTTACTATGAAAACAACTAGAGTAAAAGGAAACGGAACAATTTCCCACGTTTTGGCAACATTTGTTTTACGCACAGGGTTCTGCGGTTACCCCAGATTATGCAACATCACTCTCTAGTCAACATGGGAAAGAAATGCGGTTTAAAAAGTGAAGAAAGATCAAAGTGACCTCTTTATTGGCTTCTGGTAAGACAACACTCGAAGTTTCCAAGGAATTACGGCGTGCTTGCCGAACAATTATTAAAGATTATTCAATTGAAAGTAAAGTCAACAGGAAAACTCTGGATAGAGCCTCTACGAGGAAATTGACTGCTCGGGATATGCGACATTTGAAGGTTTCTATCGCTAAAAAACAACTTTCTAAAAGTTATGCGATATTTGAAGATGCTAGAGCCCCAATACTAAGCAGAAAGACAAGATGTGAGGTTGTGCAGAAGCTAGGGAAAGTGAAAAAGGAAATTAAACGAACCACTTCTAACAAAAACTCATAAAGAAAATAGGGTCAAATGGGCTGAGGAGAACATGAAAACTGATTTCTCCAATGTCATATTTACTGACGAATGCAGAGCCATTCATGATGGTCCATATGGATGGGCGTCTTGATGGGTCCTCCATGATCGACCTCAACAGACACGGCTTAAGCGTCAACAAGGTGTTGGAGGTATAATGTATTGGGCCGGGATAGTAGGTGACACCCATACTGGTCCACTTGAAGTGGCAGAAACAGTTAAACTGAATGCAGAAAGGTACTGCCAGTTTCTTTAAGCCAACTTGATTCCATGGCTTGACGAGCAGACTATCGCACGCAGATCCAAATTGATATATCAGCACGATAACGCTCCATCACGTGCACCGAGCTCGGTACACTGCTAACTGGCTTGCGGATGGAGGATTCTAATGAAAAAGGATTATGACCTGGCCAGCGAATAGCCCTGATTTAAATCCCATTGAGAACCTTAGGGCAATGTTATCCGTCAAGTTCACCTTGCTCGTTAAATGCTGTTTTTTTTTATTTCGGACATTTCTTCAAAATTGGCGGGAATTAATTATAACTCAGTGTTTTTTTTTTCACTTTTCAGCCATTTAAATGGAAACATTGCAAAGCATTCGGACGCGGAAATGGGGAAACTCGCTCTTTTGACTATAGTCAACGAGCGTAAGCAGTCCTTGAGTGGCGGGGCTGAATGGAACGCAGTATTCGAATATAAATATTATCGTTTGAGACAAGTTATACCACGCGCTTAAGTGAGATTTGGCCAAGTTGCATTGCGTTCTTAGCCACGCCCATCGGACTCCTTACGCTGGTTTCACTATAGCGTGTGTAAAGGCTATTACAGTGACATCGATGGAACTCAAGGGGTTCGGGAATCAGGGTTAAGACTGTTTAAAATTGTTATCTTTCGAGGTCACTTTTTGATGCCATAGTTTCACGTGAGTTCTCCCGTTCACTCTTTGCTTCCAGGCCTGTACCAATGGTAGCTACGTACCCAAATCTGTTCGACTGTACAATGCACTACAAATGTATCGATAAAGTGGAGGTAGTGACGTGTTCTTATGGCGTGAACTTTGACTACATTGCTGCTCCTCCAGGCTGTTCGGATACAGATCACTCAGTGTGTTCGCTGCCAAATCACTGTACCTTCGACGCGACTAAATTTTTCAAATTTGTCATAGTATGCTTTTTGGTGGGGAGTCATCCGTGAACGCAATGCAGGCAATAAGTACGTACTAACTTACAGGTTGGACTAAGACTATACTCTACTGTCCACGTATAATCTCGTGTGGACCGGACGGTAAATTATTAAAACTGTAATAAGTTTTTGCCAATCAACATACCACCTCAAACGAAAATTGATATCGCGTCGCGTTGCAAGGAATTTTTCAGCAGCAAAACCACATATTCTTAGCTGTTTGTCAACAGTGGATGACTACCGTCGAATTATAGGATAGCAAAAATGACCTAAATCTATTAATATGGGTTTGTTATTTAACAGTAGCCAGTGCTTATGTATGCTCGTTTCTTTCCAACCGATGCCTTCCGCATGGCTCCAAGAAGCCTTTTAATTTGAAAACTCCATGTTGATTGGAGAGGATTTTATATGGAAGTTTTATTTTTTAATCGTGAAGGGAAGAGTGAAGTCAAGTAGCGGGTAATCTATGAGCTGGTTTAAATGATGTTGGAGATGGTGGAGGCGGAAAGAAGTTTCCACTCTATGGTGCAAGCCACGTCTCTTTTTAAGCATACTAAATATTATAGTTGGACCATATGTATTAAAAATGAAATTTCAAAATGATTGCTGAGTTTTACTCTTCGTTACACTTTGGTGAGAGCAGTTGATAGAGCAAGAGGATTTGCAAATCACTAATACATCTCTATAAATTTCCATTCCATGCTAGATAAATTAGAATTAATTGCAAGGCACTAAGAAACTATCTAGATCATAATGTACTTCCTAAATATGCTATTGAATATATAGGACTGATTCCAAATTTGTTTCTGAAAATCAGAATGCATCATCATCATCACTATAAGCGAATTTGATACATGCGCTCGCAGAATAAATGATGTGATACCGTAGAAATAATACTTTTGGTAAACTTATGAAGAATTCGAGTGCTATACTACTGTAAATTAAATTAGGCAGTATAAAAATAGACCCTGGTGAGGTTCCACTCAACTTCCTTGTGCCTTAAAGGCTTAAAGGCGTGTGTAGACGAGCGATATCTCTACTGATTTCGATGGGAGAAACTTGTCGGATCGTCGAGCTTGACACGACATTTCATATGCACACATAGCGGGGGGAAGGTTCTTGCAGTTGCAGTGCCTTGGGAAAAATTTTATAACATGTTGCATCAAATAGACTTGAAAATATGAACTTCATAAATTTTATTGCTTGTTAATGTGCCAGCTTTTATTCTCTATACTTAGTGGCTGAATATTTCGTACGATATTGAAGTTTATAGATGAATTTCTGACAGGTACGTTTCTGTTGGCTATCATTGTTGAACCAGGAAGGGAAGCGTTATTCGGTAGGACTCACGGAAACTTGCTTCGAAAAGTTACGTCATTATCTTCAAACGGTGCGGCTTAGCAGCCTATGAGTACTTCAGTTAATTTCGCCAAATAATCTTCGTCAGTAATTGCAAATTTCATTCTTTAAGTACATAAATAAATGAAGAGAGCATATACTAACTGAACAATATTCACAATTATCAATAGAGAATTACAGTGGATGCTGGAGCTAACTTTCCTAGCCCCAGAGGTAAGATCTGTAGCGATACGGGCACCCTGACTCGACTTTTTCCCTCAAGTGAAGCCTTAATTATTTACTCATGTTCAGTTTACAATGCTCTTCACAAACCATATTTAAACATATCACCGAATTTTTCCAACTTTATTCGTTTCATCTCCTGCTTCTTACTGTCCAGCTACTTGAGCTGCACTCATACAAAAAACACGACAGAACGACTGTCCCCAAATAAATGAAATTTTGAACAATAAGTTACTTTTCCTATTGTTTGTCTCGCGTCATGAATATAACAAAAATCATATTTTTGGTTAGAAGTATGAGCTCAACCTACGAAGGCCTGAGGTCCGACCATAAATTAGTTCCATTCATAGATATGACGTCACATACCAGCAAGCGGCAACATCTAAGTAAAATTTTATTCCCATATAGCGTCCTGCCGTTACACTGTTTACTTCCCGGTTGTGATCTAGGTGCAAATTCCTTTCATACTTCTGACGCTGCACTTGAAATCACAAGTCATTTAAAGTAAAGTTTTAATAACAACGCTGTCGATACATAAGGTGGTAATTACTAGATAACCGGGGATCCTAAACCGGCAAATTGTTTTGAATTAGTCGATCCCGACGAAAAAGACTTGCTCATCCGGTGAAATTCTCTCTCCGGGCATTTTTTATTCGGTATGGGGGGCGGAGGATCTGTTCGAGCATTTATTGGAGAATTGCCGCTTTCGACAACTGTTGCTTCTTGTCTGTATTGGGATTTAGTTTCACTTCATCTGTTGGTGGCTCAGCAAAACATTGAGTCTCCTTATAAAAAAAGCATCTGGCAGAATTATGGTACGAAACTGTGCTAGGACCTGAGCTTCACAACCAAATTCAGTTTACCGCCACACAGATATAATTGTATAATTTAAAGGAAGTTGCAGCCAAAAACTTTCCTTTTTAACCCATTCTCAGCCGGCTGTCCCTTTGCCACGAAGGATTAGCTCCGTAGAAATATAATATGAAAAAAAAAAAAAAATCTTACGGCAGAATAAAATTGCCTCGTACGAACAAGAACATGCGCCAACTTGCCATTTCCTTCAATGTAAGTTTCCTAGAAGAAAGGTCACAGACGTTGATGCCTTGGGAAAGCAACTTATTTCGACTTACATGATATGGGGAGCGCTAATACATACTCTCGTCGTTGACACATGATCCGTGGGCCAATTGCTTTTCATCTTGATATGAAATGATATGAAATGTTTCATAGCAATCCACGCGCTTTATCGAAAGCATCTGTGGCATCGAGATCTATGCCGGTGAGGATTTGTGAGGTCTTAATGTATCATCGGGCGCTAATACCTTCGAGGGTGATGCGCCGCATCGTAACGAAGTAAGTAATGTATCATCAATGATCTAAATGGAAAGTCGCACGAATTTTCATAACTTAGTTTTCTATAGTTTTTTTCCATTATTTTATAGTGTCAGCACTTGCCAAGTGGTAAAACTGTACGATAGATTACTACTAGGCTAGATCTGACACGAAATTAAGGTCACTTTAGCTCGCCACTTTAAACCTTCTGGGACCATTGAAAACCCATTACCTAAGAGTACAAAATTTGTACAGTACTAGCCTACCTGTCACCTCTTTGCTTTGCAGAATTTTCAATTGCCCCTGATAGTTCATACATTATAAACTAGTTTATCATATCGTAGTTACTCATGAATTCATTGGTTTTTCGAACGGTTTTCCAAATTCCTAGATTAAGACAACTGACGTCTAGGAAAATATCCAATGGTGAAAATAATCTCGTGCTCGGCTACGCGCTGCACAGTCCTCAGTGTCAAGTGGGCTCAGGGCATCGGTTAGTTGCCTAAAGTTCATTATGGGCCTCCGTCGCCATGCAAAGTACCTCCCAGGTTACTTCGCACTTTCACAGGCCTCGGCGACTTGTTTACTTGGTGCCTCTTGCGTGAAACCACTATCATAATAATACAAGTGATGCTTTGTACCTTTACTCTAACTTTCCAAGTTCTTGAACGCTTTGATGGAGCTTGAAAACAACCCGGTAAATTGTTGCTTTCGAGTCATTTCTCCTTTAGTTTAGTGCACTCTTCGGGGGGGGGGGGGAGTTTACGGCCCACTACGCACAAGTGAGAACACTAAGTTTCCTCTACCTTCTCGTTCACATCGCCGACTGCGTAGCTTTGGCTAGTCTCGTATTATGCAGTCTTAAACTTGGCCCTTCTTCTACAACGGCAAGTACCACTTGCGCAGTGTCGAATAAGTTGGTCATAGTGCATAAACTGCAGTTCTGGATTTTCAACATTCCCGACAATAGTGTAAGATGAATTCGTGTCTAACAATGTTAATATTCATATTTCAGATGGGGGATATCCGGGTAAATTTTTACAAAAATCCAATATGGCGCCCAGCTAATTCACTGCTAGAAATTGATAGTAGTCTATTAGAGAAGTGCAGTGATACCCATATATATATCAGTCGGAAATGCATAGTTTTTGAGAT
>LQNS02278070.1:17857237-17869583 GCA_001587735.2 Parhyale hawaiensis
TATGCATTTCCGACTGATATATATGGGTATCACTGCACTTCTCTAATAGACTACTATAAATTTTTAGTAGTGAATTAGTTGGGCGCAATATTGGATTTTTGTAAAAATTTACCGATATCCGTTTGTGATGTTTTCAACAACGTATTCACTGAAATTAATATGTAAGATGATTAAAATCATTTCGCCGACGGGCGATGTACCGCCGCCATCTTCCGCTTTCCTGCATAAGGACATAATCAAGAACAATCGCGCCCGTAGGCCGTTTCGTAATATGGTGTTTAACCGTGTTTTGTCATGGCGTGTAGTGGTTGCAGTCAACAACATTGGTCAATAATTCAAAAACTATATGAAAATAGTGATGCCGTGTGATTTTATTAATTAATTTAACTTGCTACAACCTGGCTCTTACTCATAAGGTTAGGTAGGCAAGGACTGGTTCTTCTAATATCCTATGAGAAATATGTATAGCAGTCTAGGGCTGATGAAGCTGTTGCTATATGGATATTAGCTGAACCAGTCCTTGCCTACCTAACCTTATGGGTAACAGCCCCGTTGTAGCTCAAAATATGTTTCCCTAACCCAAAATGTTCATTTTAGTATCCCCAAATAATAATTCAACTGCAAAATTTCTTGGAAATGCCAAAAATCCAGAAGTGCAGTTTATGCACTATGACCAATAAGTTTCTTAGTCGGGAGTTTGAATTCGCAACACCTTTTATTGAAGTGATAAGTGTTAACGAGGTAAGCTGTAGTTGCGGTAGCAAACTCTTGTTCCAGGAACTTAAAACGTTCCCGTGTTCGTCTAGTTTGGAGCGGATTTAAGAAATTGAATGAATAATTTGAGCCTAATGCTAAAAAGTTGCAATTTTTATTTATCTTCAGGTAAAGTCTAACTGAGCACTTCTCACAGAGCTGTTTCCTAGACATGAAGAGTATACTCATCGTATGTTTGCTGGTAAGTTATTAGGAACAAAAACATTTCATTGTCATTGAAAAAGATATCTGGCCAATTTTCGCATTCAAAATTATAAGTAAGAATGTAGTAGTTTTTAACATGAAGATGGGAGGTTATACCTTCTAAAATTCTGATTCCTCGATAGAAAATCTGCTTTTATTGGTGTAACACTAGGCTATATGTAATGTCGACAACATAAATTATAGTCTCGGTGGACACTATAGCTGTACAATAATGCTACCCAATCGTACATGCAGGAGAGTGCTGCAAAGTTATTCAACTTCGGTCAAAAACGATAAATCGATGAAAAATTAGTAACGGGTAACTATTCGGTGACCCTATTGATTTATCTTTCTCACTGAGAAAGCTCCATTCCCGTGGAAGATTCCCACTGAAGGAGAGGCACCGCATATTTGTTCTCAGCGCTGGAATGACTTGAGAAGGCTTAGTTCTCTTGGACAGAGAGATCTAAACAAAATACTGTTATAGGGCCTGGCGACCCCTGGGGGCTCGTATAGGTTACCTTGACCATTAGCTAGGCATACGGGACGTCTCTTTCGTGCTCACTTTACTTCCTTCCCGATTTCATATTCCTACTGTTCCTACTCCTATTCTGTTCCTCTTCTTCCCGACTTGCTGTTCCCATGAGCATTGACTCGTGCGTGGGTTCCACGTTTCTCTTAACATTCTTTGTCCCTTCTTCATCTCGTTAGATCAGTGTACTCTGGGTAGGGAGGCTTAAACTAGGAATATAATAAAAGTTAATTGACAATACGCAGTAAATTAATAAAACAAAATTAGGTTTGTGATCAATTGGCGCTAAAAATTTCTTAGCGCATAGGACTCTGACACAAATGCAAGCAAATATCAACTGTTCCTAGGGTGAGTTGATGAAATAATATTAGCTATTGCTGGAGGGTGCCAAAAAGCCAACATTAACTACTCTTAGGTCCTAGTTAGCACACATTGGTAGTGCCCAAGGGGTCCTGTCCTAAATAAGCAAACATCGGTTAGTGCTTGAATTACTGAACTATTAGCTAGGCATCGACGTTATGTCTATGGGACTGGCTTGGTCCCTTTACCATTTATTCTTAATTTGCAGTACATTTAGCCTTTTTGCATAGTTTATGTAATGTTTAAGTTCCATGCTACAAATTTTTCTCCTTCATTCACTCTTGAAATATTGAAATTTAAGTTTAAGGTGGTTGAAACCAATATTAAACACAATGTTAACTTGGAAAATTTTCCTCCCTACGATTACCCTTTTCCTTAAGCAGATTGCAAACTTGCGTCGAACATCGGTGCTAAAATCATTGCGACGAAGTCGATAAATTTGTTTATCGCTCGTTTTTAAATTCTTCAAATAATTGGAGGGCTTTGTAGTCTATCTACAGCAACGCCTTAGCTTACTTCTAAGAAGTTACTGCGCTAGGCATAGTAGTTTTCCAATCGGTGAAAATAGCAACTGCGCTGCAATTCTTGCGCGTCGGTGAGCGCCACCGGACAAATTCTCTAGATTCTGCTAGTTTATATTCGCCAAGACCTATCCATATATAAGGAAGTTCGGCGAAATTTTCAAATACTTGTTGTTGTCTCGGTCATTGAAACATTGTGGAATGAGTGTTCGTCTGTTCTATGCTCTCGTCGACTTTGGTCTCCCAGAAACCTAAAAAAGAAGAATAATGACTGCCTTTTGATCTTTCCAGGTGTCACAGGCTGCCAGCTTGATGTGAGTTGCTTACGATGCATGAATTAGCGAACTAGGACGAATGAGTCTTTCTTGGCAAGACTTCATCTTGCCTGTTCTACAAGAATTCTCTTAGGACCTGTAAGATGGGGCCCTGGATTTGCTGGAGTTCGTCCAGCCAAAGTAACTGGCAGCAGCACCCCTTACGTACCTATATGTTTACTTTAGCTTTAATTGACTAGACCTTGGATAGTTTACCTTAGCCTCTACTCACTAGGCTTTGGAGAACGTCGGCCCATCGTGCCCGCTTTGCTTCCTTCACTCTTCATAGTCCTAATGTTCACATTTTTATAGACATGCTGCTCGGTTTAAAGTTTTTTCGACATACTGTTATTTATTTCTTCATGAATTAGACATCCGCTGCAGTGGAAATAATATCAAAATTATCATTCAATCTAACGCAGTGCATGTTGGAGGAACAGCATCGAGGTGATGGTGCAAAGTTGAATATTACACAAGAAGATTAAACTGTGTTAAGGAACTCTATTTAAAAACTTCTCGTCCGGCATGAATAGTTTATGTAAGCAGACAGGTTGACATTAAAAGCTCGAGCACGAACGAGGCGCATTATTTTTGAATATCCTAAAGCTCGCTTCAGACCAGTATTTTGTTCTGTGTTTTCACTTTACCGCGTTCCAAAAAGCCATGCGGTATCTCTTTGTACAACAAAGTGCATTGCGTTTTCATTAATCATTCGCTCGTAACTTCAAAATACATCATAAGAAACTGTACTCTTGACATTTACTAAGGAAGCGGATACGACGGCTGACATTTTATCCAATCTTTGGGTAGACGCACAGTAAAGTTTGACAGGACTCATTGAAGTGGTCAAACGCGGAGGAGTATATATTGAGGAAAAACTTTCGTATGCAACGGGCTTTATGTGACACCTTTCCTGAATGGAGAAATCTCTTTTGATCACAAAACTTTTAGGGAGATGAGCTTTATACTTTCAAGTCACGAAACTCCTCGAGGGCCTTGTCGGCCTACGTATGTGCAGCACGAACCAGTACCTGTGAGATCACCAGTATATAGGAGTGCTGCCACGCTGACTGAACCTAGATTTTGAGAAATTATCCCGGTTTACCCTCTTTGAATTTAAAGTTTGAGGACTGTTAACGACAAATGTTGAATCATTGTATGGATTTCTTCCATATTTTTTTTTTTTTGCCTGAAAGGGGTGTAGCATTGGTCATAGTTAAGTTCACTCTATTCACTATAGGGAAAACTACCCCTGAGGGACTTGATCGGTTGCCTTAGCTAGGCCGTAGTTAGTCTTGCATTTTGCCTAATTTGCTTCCATTTAGTTACCTTGTTGTTTCCTCTTCTTTCCTGACTTGCCGTTTCTATCTTTAGACCGCATTTGTTCTTTCCATATTCCGCTTTGGACCAGATTACCACGAGAGGATAGAGGATATAAAGTAAGATATAATTTAATAGATATTGAACGGCTGGGCATAGTAGTAAGCAAATAAATATTTCAGAAACCGAAATCATGTATCGGACCACTTCTTCTGTCGTGATAAGGGATGGAGCCAGGTGTGTCTTAATTGCATAGAACCAGTCTTCTGCTTCGGCAACGGGACAATGGAGAAATTGAAGCCCTGTGAACATGGCCATGTAAGTAAGAGTGGAGATTCCTGCTTTAGTATAAATTCTCAACGTAAATGTCTATTAGACCTTGGGAAATTTTATAAACGATGGGTCATTTTCGATCTATACCTTTACTCGTAAAGTTGTCAAAGCCGTGTGCAACATATTGGATAAAGGACAGCTCGCTTTATGATTTGCCAACATCAACAGCCTAACTCTAAGGAACTAACAGATTCTTGTAGGAATAGTTGGAAGCTTCATTTATGAAGGGACGTAATCTTACGGGTTGAAACGGGCTTCACACTCCTGTTATTCTAAAAGACAGTATAGATTTGCTTAAGTTTTCCCGTCCAATGCTGAAAGTGCGTACTATAGATATACAAGCAGACGAATTGCTGTTCCTGAAAAAAAAAGAAATCTGCAGCATTGTTGCCTAATAATATTAACGCCCTCCTCAAGGGAGTTGATACAGACCATAGCCATTAGGTTATTGGAGATAGGTAGTTTCCATCTCGTAGGGTCCGCTGCAGACGATAGTCCTTCGACAGGACGCCCTGTGTTTTCGCTGCACATGAAAGAAAACTCTGGACGTGATTATGACAGTCGTTTAGAGTCGTCTGGTTGATCATATTTCGCGAATTTTTACAGATATCAAGAGTTTCACGCACAAAATCACTTGATAATTCGTTCGAGAATAATTACTGGATGGCAACCGTATTTCCATTGGTGTTTAATTCTTTAGTGAGATATAAAAAATTGAGTCACCGTCGTATAACTTGTGTAGCGGCACTTGGCAACGGTTCACGTCACGTGAAGAAAGAAATTGATAGGCAGTGCAGACAAACGGACTAGATGAATGGCAAGGAGGTATGGAAGAAAAGTCAGCTCTAGTATGGTACAGGAATAAAGGATGTCCTAAGTATGAATGTTGGTTTGATGGAAGTAGAGGTGGCGACCTGCTGTTCCAAGCTCGGTCTCAGGCTCTCAGTGTGAATGCTCGCACCCATCGGTGGAATGAAATAGGAAGTCGTGTGTGCCAAATGTGTGACTGGTGTGATAATGAAAGTGTAGAACATTTAATCTTATAGTGTGCGGCATATTCACAGGAACGAGGGGTAATGATGCAAGTGGTCCTGGAAGAGTGGGGGGCACAAGAAGGTGTGATGTACGAGCGAACGGGCCTGGAATGGTTGACTCGAATGCTTGGGTGTGATGGAGCGGCAAGTGTGAGGATGATGGTGTGTCAAGAAGTACCTGGCAAGGGTGTGGGGTAAGAGACAGGTGGCTATTAGGGATTTACTAGGGCTTCGCAGCAAGAACTAGCATGGTATAGGTATTTGTAGTATTTTTTTTTGTGTAGTGATTAATTGGTAGCTACCTATAGCTGGTGTGGATGCCTCCCTGGTCTGGCTGTCCTGCACTGGGGGTGTCTGTGTCTGGGGAGATGCAGGGGTGAGTTTGCAGTGCCTTGTATAGTCGAGTGACCCGAGCAGCTCTTGCTCCCTTGTGTTTGCTGTGACCGGCCACCCTGTGGTGGCAAAACGTGTATTTAGAGCTATGCTGGTATATCGATCCAAAGATATGTTCCGGGTTTGCCCATGCCCTGATGTACATTACCCTGCAAATGGAATGGGAATTGGAATTGGAAGTGACTTCCCGTACTCTATGATTGAATGCTTGTATAAAATGCAATTGTACTGATGCAATAGTGACTTCTATAAACAATTCTTTGTTTTGATTCTAGGTATTTATTATAACATTACTCTTGGTGCACTTTATTTATCTATTTTTCCATTCGTGAACAAGCTTCAGGATCAGCTGATAACGTTCGGCTTTCTCGCGTGCGTGGTCGAGCCTTGCGATTCTGAGGCAAGACAGCAGTAGAGACGATAATTTTTGTGGCCATAAGACTATCGTCTGCAGCGGCCTGAAAGGATCGAGCGACTCGAGGACAACCAAAACTATGGTCTCTGCAAGGCCATTTCTTCGGGCCCATTCGGTTTCCTCTGAGTTTCCTATTCCACTGTCGATGCTTTAGTTCTCGCTCGTATTTTCTTGACTTGCTGTTCCAATGGGCATTTATCCTGTATGCAGGAACACTGCTGCATAGGTTAATGTCTCGATTGACATCCCTGTATGACCCTGGATTATTTCTCCCGGAAACTGCCTGAAATGAATCACATTTACTGTCATCTGTAAGAATGATGGCCCTTTAAATGTTCTTTAATTTTCTAATTAAAACTCTGGTTGGTAATTGGTTTTGCAGGTGTGCCAAATGATCTACGGGGACCATGCCTTGTGCATTCCCATGCATGCTGCACTCGAAGGATGCAAATGCTCATCGAACAAGTGTGATAAATTCGATCGCAACTTACTGAACTACTGCAACTCGACTGGAATTTACAATCACACGGCCTGCATGGACCCTTTACGAGGACAATACGGTTCTTGTCGCAGTGGAGAATGCGTTAATCCCTGCCAGGGGCACCCTGACGAAACCGTACTGGACACGCCTTCTTGTAAGGAGCTGTATCACTGTAATAAAGACGAACAACCTAGTGCTACGTCAGCGTGTCCAAACCCACAGATCTACTACAAGGATGTTGACAATGTTTGTAGATTCTTGCCACCTAAACCTTGCAAGACAGCCTGCAGTGATGGAGCGTGTCCCGATCCTTTCGACTGCACCCAGTACTACAAATGTAGCCGTGGTAAAGTGCTAATGGGACCTTTGGAGTGCTCTCCCGGCACGTTCTTCGACAGCAACGCTACTCCGCCAGGATGTTCTGGGAGAAATGAATCTGTGTGCGCTCAAATAACAAAGTGCAACTTTGACGAAGAAATTCAAGATGTTAGCGCAGCTCTATATTTTAAATTCCATAGCAATTAACTTGATGATGCGCAATGTAATAAAGTCTCCCCATCTTTCCGAGAGTTCATTTACTAGTTTCCTAATTTCGCAAACGATTCTCAGAAATGATCGTCAGTGAAGCAAATATACTAGTTGTTGGTGGAAGGGGAAAAACCTACTCATTCAGTTTTGGGTAGTATGTAACAACTGCTCTTTGAGCAGGAAAATATGGAAAGAAAATTTGCTTTGGATGCCAAGTCGAGACTGAACGAATGAATGAAATTTCGATGAATTTGTGAATAATTTTTTTTAAGTAATGGTTTCAAAAATGAGGAGCTATAAATGAGTTACTGTAGAGTATGAAAATTTGAAAAACATTGGTAAAACATCAGAATCTTGAGACTTGAGACAGAACATTAAATGATCTTAGAGCAATAATTCTGCTACACGGTAAAGCTCGGTTCGCGATGCTTTAACTTGAGTTCAACACTAGAGTTTAACCACGTAGTGGTAATAGAATTACCGGTAGCCAAGTTTCCAGTCGATAGGCGGCAAGTGTGTGAACAAATGCTTTTCTATATAAGCACAGTGGCCTGTAATGTTGATGCATACGCTGGAGTGCAAACACAAATCAATGTCGCAGAATATAAATTTGATATTTACTCGTTTCAAAATAAAATCTGTAGGAGTGAATGAGTTTCATTGATTTAAACCTGTTATGGTTCTCTCGAGTTTCTGTCCACCTGTTGCAACTCTCTTGCTGTACTCTGTCCATTTTGTCAAGGCAGTATGGGCGTAGTGAAACTCCTAAAACATTGCCAATTCTATGGGCACTGTTAAGATTTTGTTTGGCCCATGTCTTAGTCTCGCTCACTACCTAGATACCCATAGAAATCTAGAAATACCCATTGGGTGAAATACTCTTGTACCGACCAATATTAACGACTACTTTTGAGAGACTCGCGACAATAAAACTTAACAAGAGCGTCTAGTGAACGTTGTTCGCAACCTACCTTGGTCTATGGTAACGCCTCGCGCTACGCCATCTTACTCCAACAAAGAGTGGACATTTTCTCCCATAGCGTGGTCTAGGTAAAACATTTCAAACGATGCTATTCCTACGCTTGGGGCAGGTTGATTTACCAGAAGCTACTAGTGGAGTGATTAAAGTGAGGTCAACGCCCGTATTACGTATAGCGACACTGATGCTGATGCCCGTGCTTGCGACACTTCTCTCCCCATAAATCCCTTCACTTTCACGTTGGCAGCCATCTTACAGAGTTGCCTTTTGCATCACGGTAAACTCCGCTGATGCCAAAGAAAAATGCAATAGGGTGGCCGCTAACGCGAAAGTGGGTGGAACTTGGGAGAGACGTGTCGCAAGCGCGGGCATCGGCATCTGCGGCGCAATATGCAATATGGCCGTAATATAAAGTACTGCCAGGAGCTATATCGTGCGTTCAAAAGGGCAACTTGATGCAAATGTGTGCAGTTGACGTGTTGTGTGGACTTATGTTGAAAATCTGTAACCTAAGTAGATGAGCTATGCTAACGACGTGGGATCTTGGCATTCTTCGGATTTCTTGCATTAGAATTTACAATGCTCGTTCGATTGTTATATCAAATTTTGTCAAAGATAAGCCCACTCAAAGTAACTTGTCTAAAACTGCAGGAAGAAATTAGGCCTAGTCACTTTGAATGGAGCTTCTGGTGATGAGCAGTATATCTGCTGAAGATTTTTGTTGGCGGTAGCAGCCTAGGACCAACTCCACATATCTAAGTTACCCCTACTTACGCGGCTTCTGCTTACGTGAAATTTAACTCCCATAACTTGTTAACAATCTCTGCCGCGACCAAAATTTCTACACCATGACAAAATTATGCAAAGAGCAAACTTTCAACTATCTCTTCTATTTTTGAACGTGCCTAAGTGGTAATAACGGTAAGTTTTCCGCTTGTTGAGTTGGTTCTAAGCTGCTAGCGCCAACGAAAGTCTTGTGTTGGGAAGTAGGTTTAGAAGAAACCAGATTGTTAGCTCTACTGAAAACATTTACGGTAAAAGGAGTTCCTGTAAGTTGCACAGATGGTTGCATCGATGAAGGGCGTGTTCGCCTGTCTGCTGAAATTTAGCAATCTAGGTCTGACTCGACTCGTCCGGCGATACAGACAGAAACGTTAGCTTCATCAGTTTGAGTTGCATTGTAGTTGCTAGAAGCAGCCCAATTATTAACCTATGTTGAGTCTACTAAAATCTCCACTTTTCGAAGTAGGGCAAAGTTCTTTTAAGTCTCACAAAATAACGGATTAACAGTCTCCTCTTAAAACATGAATCAAGAAGTCTAAGCCGGTACATGTCTGAAGATTCGGGCTAGTTGATCTTCAAGGCTAAGTTTAACTTCCCAGTTGAAGGCGCCCATTCCGGTCATGTGCTCCTGTTCGCATAGTGAAATTTCTGTGGGGGCAACAAAAGCTAGTCTCGCATTGCTTATCCTTCAATATTTGCTTCCGGTATGTATAGATGCTCGAGATTTCGGAATTTCAAGTGACTCTGAACAAATAGAGAGAGCCTTTCCTAAACGCTACTTGCCCTCAGGGGTGTATTCCGGCATGCACTTTCTCAGTCACAATATATTTGGGCCTCACACACCCAAGGGTCTAGAGTGTCTTTCTGCAGGATATGTTGCAGCTTGCCGCACTTCCTGCTAACGAGGTTAGCTTTGTAAAATTAGGAAGGTTCTCGATACTTCCCTTTCTGTTTCGGGAGATGGGCTGCCGATCGAGGTAGCTTACTTATTCCTGCTAGACTTTTACCTTCTTTTATTGAGTTTCCTTCCCCTGTGCGGCGTAGCTGAGCAAAAGCGTTCAGCCGTGCCCGGGGGTTGGAGATGCAAAACTTGCGTCTTTGTCAGTAGCGCACTGGCCACTCTGAGACCTACCGGCAGAAAAGCAAAGACAAAAATCATTGATAATTTAAAAGACGCCCTAGTGGCGCATGAGCCTGTGTTAAACCACAGTAATAGTTCGGAGCGTAATAGACCTTGTGTCCCTGATGCGCTGGTAAATTTTGTACTACTAACTATTTTACGCTACTTTATGCACGGCAAGCCTTTGTATTGAAGAATTTTGCAGCTTCTGAGTAGTTCAATAAAAATGTGAAGGAAGAAGCCAAGCTCTACTAGAAACACCAAGCCAGCAAAAAGTACGACGAATACTTCAGCAAACACAATTGTGTATCTTATCAAAATGAATTCAAATTACCTGAAATAAGACTGATACGATGAACTAACTTGTGACTTCCGACAATGAGCGTTACCGGATTTCTGCAGTTAACAGCTTAGGTATAATTAAATTTATTGATAATGAATATCTTTAAGGAGACAAAGAATAATCCTGGAATGGTAACTGGAATGATCTCGAATTTAAATGCAAAATTCAATTGGTGTGGTAGGTGACGAGATTCCGCTAGAAGTTTGACTTAATCCGGAAGTTCATATAGAGGACCCGTTCAACCAAGTTTCAAGCATCAACCCAAATACCTACCTCGAAAGCCATAAGACTTCCGAAAAATCGATTTCGATCCCAAAAGTAGTTTTCTACCGTCTCAATAAAAATTCACTTCCGTCCAAGTGCACAGTGCAGTAAAGGGGAGCAATATCAAGGAAGGTTACCTGCCCCCTACTTCATTCTACTCGCCTAGCCAGCAGTCGGTTACGCGTGACTAGCACTGGCGAAGCTGGCATAAGTAGGACTAACTCGGGAATGCACCGCTGGGGATCCCCAATACGATTGGCGTACCAACTACAGGTAGTCCTTGTTATAGATCGGACTCTTTTGATACAGGTTTCGATATAAGCCGAAAAGTTTTAGTTCCAGGTCCTGCTCTCACGGGTATATTTTGACGGGCCCTATCCCTGTCATAATACCCTAGCGGCAAATTGGAGTACCTTTCCCGCAAGAGATGTTGCATATGGCTGCAGTTCCTGCTGACGAAGTTAGTTTTATAACGTTAGGTAGGTTCTCTATTTTTCCCTGTCTGTTCCGTGAGGTGGGCTGTCGATCGAGATGGCCGACATGATAAGCGGGACATCTCGAGTTTCTCTCGTGTGGAAGGACACGAAAAGGCCGACCACTTGAGTGTCTCCTGCTATACTTTGCGCCTTGTTTCCCTTCCCGTAGTAGCGCACGTGGCCACGCCTACCCATCATGCGGTGTTTGAATACTGCACAAGTAGTTTCTCTGTTAAAACGCCTGAGTTGCAGCTATAGAGGTTAAACAAAGTATGTGATAAGTTCCAGGTCGTTGATTTAACTACCTTGGTTTCGAATTGACCAGTTTTCCCTGTAGCACTGGTGCCAGCTTCCAATAGGCTTACTGCCCCTTGTGTAATTTTTTGTCTGACTCAGTTTATTAAGTTTACATAAATTAAACACTGTCCGTGATGATATGCAAGGTGTATTATGATGATCATTTAAAGATTCTTTTCTTTCCTATTTGACAATATAAAAATATTGTATTCCTCTAAAACTGCTCATTTTCAGAGTTACAGTGCGTAGACATAAGTATTTGCACAACTCTATTTTTTATGTATTTTTAAAAATTTAGTTACTGCTATCGGATAATTAATACAAGAAGTTTATATAACATCTACATAACAGAATATTTAAACAGAACAGTCAAATGTGCACTTATAACAAGAAAATTTAACACAAGCAAAAGTAATGAGGGACAAAAGTATTTGACAAAAAAAAATGACATTAGTACTTGGTAGCGTGACCTTCATTGGCCATAACAGCATGGAGACTATTGTTATAGCTGGAAATAACTTTTCACATTCACTTGTGGGTATTTTTTTCCATTCTTCCATGCAGATAACCTTTAATTCAGTAAGGTTTTTGGGACACCGTTTGTGGACACCAGATTTAAAAAGACGCCACAAATTTTCTATTGGATTAAGGTGCGGTGATTGGCTAGGCCATGGAAGAACTTTCATTTTCTTCTTTTGAAACCATTCTTTTCATAAATTCGCAGTATGCAAAGGGTCGTTGTCTTGTTGGACGTCCACCTGCGCCGTCCGTAGAATTTTTTGGCACTTGGAAGCATCTTCTTCTCTAATATCTCCCTGTAGATGAAACTATTCATCTTGCCATCAATGATATGAAGATCCCCAACACCATGGGCAGTAAAGCAACCCCACACCATG
>LQNS02278070.1:17870394-17880455 GCA_001587735.2 Parhyale hawaiensis
ACTAGAGTTGTGCAAATACTTATGTCTAGGCACTGTATCTCTAAGGCATGGATTGAGACGTGTTGTAGAGAGACTCGAGAACGTGTTATGAGATTCCAGTGTTACGCCGCCTGACTCAAAAACATGGAATGAATGCGACGCAATCTCAGCCAAGTAAGCGGGAACCTTACGCACGAACATTGCTGGTAGCGCTTTAATTTGGCTAGATTTTTTTTTACAAAAAAAGTGTGGAAAACCTGCAAGAGGGCAAATCTACATCAGCTATAGTCAGACCATTTTATGAAGGCGGTTCAGTCGTGGTCAAATTCATCTACAACGGGGCCAATCCTATGTATATTCCTGAGATTTCTCTATATGTAGTTAATGGGCTTGTCTAAGATATGGGCCGAACAAAATCTGAGATATACTTATGGAATTGGCAACGCTATAGATGAATTTGACCGCGACTGAATCGCCTTCATAAAATGGTCAGACTATGGGGTATATTCTCTCAATTTCCCTACATGAATTGATCACAGTGGTTGCAGGCAGTGGCAATGATTGTAATAGAGGTGGTTTTGCCTTGCTTGTTGCTCCACAAATGCTGAGGCTTTCATCGGTGTTACATTCCCTGAATCGCAGTGAATGGGGGGTAACTCATATGACACCGGCAGTCTAATTGCAACACGCTTCAGGTATTGGTTTAGTCCACTTGGATTCGATCTGAACCGCATCATTTCTGTACGGATCTCTGGTCTATTCAGAGAGCTTCGAGTACATTCTTTCTATTAATAAAATACTTGAAAAATTACCATTTCGTGGCTAGTTGAACGCTTTTTAGGTCATCACGCAAGTCCAACGGCTGCTTCAACAGCAGAGTCGCAGGAAGCCTGCTCAGGGGAGTATTGCGAATCATTTTAGCAAAAGTAGTTCAAAAGTTCCATTCAATGAAGTACATAAGGAGCAAAGTTGAAATGAGAAAGCACTGCGTGCAGCTGTTGCAGTAGCATTTTCAGAGCTGTAATCTCTTGCTAATGTATTGGCTATAGCGCGTCTTATTTTATGACGTGTGTATAGCCCAAAATTAGACTATACAATTGCCAGCATCCAGACAGTTAATTGAACTAATTGTTATCAATGTTATACGGTACCGATTATCTTTCTAATACTACCATTACACAGAGGTCGGCATCTCCGACTATGTTACGATGGTACGATCGCAAAATCGATGGTACGATGGCCATCGCCATCGTTCTTGCGATGGCAATGGCAAAAACATCGCTCCATCGGCATCGGAACAAAAAATTTCCAATTTTCATCGGCGATGACCTACGATGAAATTACCATCAGCAATTACCTTCAGCAATTACTGCCTCGTTTGTCAATCGTGACAATCGACCATCGCATTAACACATTTTAAAACTGCAAACGTCTCAGACCACGAACATCGAATAAAAGCAGCGTATCTTATAACCTCGGCCTGTGTGCGATTTTCAAACCAGTAATATTATTTCTAGCTGATAAAAGGTGCGAAATGTATGGTCCAGGTATTAACTGACATAGTTAGATCTGGGAAATATATTAAAATAAACTTTGTAACCCCCTCTTTCTTTTAATGTTTCAAGCTCGTAAGGATGTTTTTCTGTAGTATTAGCCTTATTTCGTCTTCATCGGAAGTACAACCGATGGCGATGCCCATCGTATGCCATTGCCGATGGGATGTTCAGTCATTTCAGCGGACCATTTCTTCCTCATAACACCATCGCCGATGGAGAAAATGAACATCGCTGATAGTTTGATGCAATTTCCATCGGGCCATCGCTATCGTCGATGGATTTTTGCGATGTTTCATGGTAACATCCTAGTTTTTCCGATGGCGATGGTCTACACACCATCGCCATCGTATAATCGGTGAGGGCCATCGTACCACTTCTTCAATCTGAGATTCATATTGCAATTGCAAATACTTTGTTGGTTATTATGAAATGTTGAAGCTGGCAGTAGAATGCAAAAACTAATTCTATTCGTTGAATTAACTTGTTAAAGTGTTAACATCAAATGAGAAGCAACGAGAATAATGCTGTTTGTAACAACAATATTAGCCGATCCATTTACTGACCATTTATAATTCACTTTGCAAATGTAGTAGACGTATTGTCACACTGGTGATAAAATAACCATGGGTCTGAAAGTAATGCTGAAGCCCTTTAATACAATTTGACAACATTTATGCGGTGACGTTTATAAAGTCTGCAATAACGGCATGGTATGGTTACCCGTGTAAGAAAAATGAATCTCACTGATTTTGTAGCAAGTTGAACCTTATAACTCTTTCAACAATAATGGTTTTATGCTGGTTAGAAATGCAAAATTAATATACTATCTTAAATGATAGCATAGAAGCCTTGACAAACGCCATCAATAATAGTTCTATCTCTTAACATTGTATACGTTATCATTATCACTCGTGGGAACTAGCAACCTGCTCTTGACTATGCATCCTGTCCCACCATATGCTAGTTAGGAAAAGAATCTTGCTGCTAGTGACAGTCGAGCTCTAGCAGGTCGATCTGTGCAAAAGTTCTTGCCGGTTTAAAAGTTCATATTGATAATGGAAAACTGTGTGTTTGTGAAAATTTATATTCATAAAAATAACGCCCGTTGCAGTCTATAACTTTATTCCATCTGTCGTGCTTCTGACTGCCTCGCTTGTCAACTTTTTTTCAAGTTTTCTTGTGAAAAAATGATACTCATTTTCTAGCGCTTCTCCTGATGTCAACCAAAGGCCGTCTAAGGACATATTCGATTGGGACATAAAGTCAAGTTGTTTATCTTAAATCGAGCGACTGTTGACTTAAATTTATGCCCCAATCGAATACGTCCTAAAAACATATCCGATTGGGCCATAAAGTCAGGTCAACAGTCGCTCGATTTAAACTAAGCAACTTGACTTTATGTCCCAATCAAATACGTCCAAAATGGTTTTGTAATCCTGGAAACAAGTGATAATTCGAAGGAGCTGCGTCAGAAATATAAGCAGCATATGGGGTAAAACTTCTCAACCAAATTATCAAATTCCCCTAGGAGAGCTGTGGTCAGTAGCGCTGTGTGTGTGGGCAAGCATTATCATGACTGCAGACGAATTGCTTTTTCGAAAATTCCTCGTCTTTCAAGCAGAATTTCCTTTCTGAAAATAAGAAAGCCCCACTTGCAAAATCTCACCTTCACTACATCATTTTCATATGCAGTTTTGAAGTTTTTGTGCAGCAGGGCTTGCACTGGAACCTCTTTGAAAGTCGTAGAGTTAAAGCTTATCTAATGTGTTCTGTAGATTGGGTGAACGCGGCGGGATTATTAGAGAAAGATATGAACGATGCCTTAATTTTGAAAGAGGAAAATATAATTTATTCGTATTTAAGCAACGAGAAATGTCATAACTTTAATCTGAATTTCTTAAAATTCCTCTGTTATAAATCGGTAAAACGTTTGCATCCATCTTCTGATGTTTCCGTGGTAATGCTTTCAGTGCTCTTTGCAATAGTAAAAATATACCTAACTATGAGGCAGAAAACTCTGATAAACCTTTAGAATAATACATTTTAGTAAAATAAATTAAAAAGTAATGTTTTTGGCTGCACAATAAAAATAATATTGAAGCAAAAGGCAAATGATATACGAAATCAATGAATTGATCAACATAATAACTGACGATCAAATTTTTCTCAAATGATGAGGGAGAGAAAGTTCAAACTGTATACCAGTAGAAGTAGTAATATAATTCTGTTAATGTTATAACCAATAGAAAGCACTAGGGAAGCGTATAAGGTAATAATCGCTACTAAGTCGCTGAAATTGATTGATCTGCCGGCCGAAGTGTTTTTTTTAAGTGCCTTAGCATAGCAGTGACCATCTTGTTTACTTGGATACTACTGTACATACTACGGTAACTAGAGCTGAACTGCATGTGCGAACAACATCGTTTCCAAGAGCTCAGTGCAGACACTGTAGAGAATATTCTGAAATAGAAAAATTACTGTAAACTATTTTTTCATAGCGGAATTCTAACGAGTTGCGGACCTCCAAGATTATAGTCTACTGACTGTAATCTATTACAGCGATGTGCGAAGTGGAAGTACGGTTGAGAAAAAAATATATATATTATTTATGTTGTTTCCTAAGTTAACTCTAAGCGAGTTCCAGCCATGAAGAGCAAGATGATACGTAAAGTGCTAATTAATTTGAGAATGTAATTAAGTAACTGTTTGTGACGTTTCCAGGCTGATATTTCATCCAGTTCCAGCTACAAACAGAGACATATACGGACGAGCTGAGCACGAGATGCAGGCCGTGCCTATTTTTCTGGTAGGAAGACTCGGCACTTTGCAGATAAAAATTTACTTGACTAGTGAGAAGCGATGGAAGAATTGTTTTACTTAGGAAACTTGGCGTGTAAATTGCGTAGTGGTGCATCGACCATCCTGATACTGTAACTGCAATCCTACTAATAATGTTGCACCTCACCACTATGTAGTAAATGATTTACTATAACCCATTATTTTTTGCCGCAGTTAAAAAAAAAACGGTAACCATAAACCTGAATATTTCTAGGGATATTTTATTGCAATTCTAATAGATGCGTCGGTCATAATTTGAAAATTTGACCGAAATTATTGTAACAGTGCTTACCACTGTAAAAAATGGTTTACTGCAACATGATATTCTCTTCAACGTTTAATTCTCTAAAAAAATCAACAAAGTATTATTATATTTGTGTCGAAATGAGTTAGCCTAAACAAGTTTCTGGTGTCTTTTTTAATTGGTAGAGAAGTCGAACTCGGACAACTGGCAACTTTGTCCTGTTTAAACAACATGGAAACGCATTGGGGCCACTACTTGAAGATTGCGTTCAATACACCGGTCTTAAAGAAGTTCACCGCAATCTTGTAACTGTCAAAAAATCTAGACATATCAGAACAGACCATGATAGCGACTTACTATTCACATTATTGATTCGTATCATTTAAAGATAATCGATGAAAAATATTGTTCCTTTTATTAGTAAATGGAAAACTACAAGTAAATAATTGATCATTCAAAACATGGTGTTAGAACGTTAAGCTTGGATACAGATTGCCCTTTTTATTAACTTGTGTTTTTCAGATCTTGGTCATCAGCACCGTCTGGGTGGCTGCCACTTACCAGTAAGTTAAGTGAGATGAATTGGGCCAGTTACCAAAATTATTATAAAAATGTATGACAGCTTTGGTAATGTTTACGGTTACAAACAAAAAACCATAACCCACACAGTTCTTGATTTTTCCCGTCAAAAGCACTATGAAGACAGCGCAAATTATCTTCGTTACATGATATCTCGACAGCAGAGTGCGGACATTTTGTCGCGTATCTAACAGAGTTTTTGACTTCCCTACGGGCTAGAAGCTAAATTTTCCCTAGAAATTCTCGAGCTTCCAATATTTCTGTTAGGGTTAAGTGAAGGATAAGGGCTAATACATTGTTGCGTGAGACTGCAGCGGTCTTGCTACGCAAGCCAAAGACTCGCGCTTCTTGTTGATGATCAGCTACGAGCCCTGAATTGGGCCAAGTAGACTAAATCCTCGTACCTCTTTCTTTTTTTTTGTATTCAGCAATCGCGTGAGTACACCAAACTATTCGTGCTTTGAAGGCTCACACCTTAGTTATGAACCAATATGGAACAACAGCGGCCATTATTTTATTACTTGATCCAGAGGCTCATGCCTTTCTGAAGAACCAATATGGCGTGAGAATGTATCCATAACTAGAGCACTCTGAGAGCGCATACCTCCGCCAAGCGAGGCAACGGTAGCAAAAAATTCAAATTGGCTCTGAAATCATAATTCTCCTTGTATTAATTCAAAAATTGAATCACTTGTGTCTTTTATAGTAATAACAGCTTGTGCAAGTTTCTTGAAGTTCAGCTCATAACTTTTTGAGTTATACTGCTAACAAACGTTATGACCAACATGAGTCAAACGTACAAACGAATGTACCGATTTGCACCAAAATTTAATTATTTATGTCTTTTAACATTGCTAACAACCCCTATAAATTTCATAAGGATCCATTCATCATTGTTTGAGTTATTGTGCTAACAAGCATAAAATTAAAAACAATGACAAACGAACGAACGAACTGGCGGATCAATACCAAAATTTGGTCATTTACTTTTTGTTATATACTTAACAACTCATGTTAATTTCATAAAAATCCATCCATAACTTTTTGAGTTAGGGCAGTGAGAAAAAATGAGGCAGACAAACAAACAAACAAACGGATAGACATATCTTCACCAAAAGTTAATCATCTGTTCCTCCTAAGATACCTAACAATCCCTGTAAAGTTCATCCAAATCGGTTCTGATCTTTTTGAGTTATCTTGGTGACAGACAGACAGAAAGAAAGACAGACAAACACGACGAAAACATAACCTTCTTGGCCGAGGTAATAAAAGTCAAGTCACCTTGACCGTACGCCTCAACGAGCAAACTTATGTGCACTGTTTCTTGCTGCTATTAGGTTCTCAAGGTCCTCAAGCGAGTCCAGAGATTGTACGGCTACAGTCGATCAACGACTGTCTGAGCTATGCCGTCATAGACGGTAGGCTATTGAAAACTGCGCCCTTCTGCTGACCGTCCAAATTTCTGAGTAGGCCCGTGAATGTGAACGGTAGAGAATTGCTGACGCTGCATGCTAAGATAGCCTATACTGGCTCCGGGAATGGAACACCCGGCATCACCACAATGAATGAATCAACGATCTTCATCGTTCGGGCATTTCGTTCGAAGGTTTACGTAATAAATATGAGCAGAGCAAAACTGTTATCTGGTCTAGGTGTTGTCAACTGATATATTTTACTCGATTACAGATCGGACAACAAATTAATAGATGCTTACTACTGCAACACGAAGGCAGACGGGTACTACTGCACCAACTGTCTGAAGCGCGTCTACTGTAGCGGAGGCGAGGACGTTGAAGTGCCTTTATGTCCCTTTGGTTATGTAAGTGTAACAGGAGAAATTTAAGTGTAACAGGAGGAATTTAAGTGTAAAAGGAGGAATGTAAGTGTAATAGAAGGAATGTAAGTGTAACAGGAGGAATGAAAAGTATGGGAAAGTGTTTGTCACTGTACCGATATGTCGTGCTAGTAAATGCTTAGGAGTATGCATAAAATGCTAGATTTACAGTTCTTAAAAAACTCTAAAGGGGTACACTAAAGGTTTTTAAGGAATGTTCCTAATTGCTCTACGTGAAGGAAAGATGTTTTATAACAATTTTATGTGAAGCACTTGCACTACAAAATATGTGTTTCAAGGTAAATCTAAGGATGGCTCGCATTGAAATGATCACCATATTATTATGTGAACAATCCATTGCATTGCTATGGCAGACTGGACAGGCAGATCACAAGTACAAAGTATGGTACCTAGTCTGTCGAAGACAAGGGGAAGTGATCGCCATGCAAGTCAAACAGGATGTTGTGGAACCTTGGAGTAAAGATAGTTGAAGTGCGCGTCACCTTTGCATTGAGGCTAAAAAATGAACGTCTACAGTGCATAGCTCTAGCTGATGACGTCATTAAGCTACGGTTGCCGGCAGCTGGCCGCCTGCTGTACAAACCCCTAAACGTGTCTCTCTGCGCTGTCACTTCCATAGCTGAGGGTACGCCTTCCACTTATTTAATATTACTAAAAAATTACTGCGAGTTTCAGCCCCCACACCCACCGCAGCAAGTGTAATGCCGCTTATAAATTATCTCCTAATATGAAGTGAGTTCAAATTAGAAATGACATATATACTGCATCGAGTTCAATGGCGTTAAACTGCGATCTTGGTCATGGACTTTCTTTTTTGTTTTCATAAAGCCAAACTTTTTTAAATTGACACTCTTGTGCACCGGCCTTGTGTTCCTATATATATATATATATTCCAATCTGAAATTTGTAAGCAATTGTCTGATGTTATCGGATACTTTTCACTATTTACTCGTAAGCAGGCGATAAATGCTTATAAATTACTATTTACTCATAGGAAGCCGATAAATACTTATAAATTTCCGATTGATTCGACCCCTACACAGCGCTAAGGGTACGAACCTGCAAGTCTAAGCACACATGAGCATTTTTACAGCGTAAAATGATGCATGCATGACTAGGCTAAACAACCACATTCAGCCACTCCCAATCAATCGTTGGCTGCCAATTGTGGGCGACTAAACTCTCAGCTAAGTGCAAATGACGCGAGCGCTTCATTTATAATACGTCCTAGTGTAGAAAGTGAAGAGATATACTGGTTTTTACGTGTAATTCATGTGCTATTGCATTAGCTGCCTTCCTTATTGCGTGATTGAAATCCATGCTATACGTTATAATATAAATCATGCAAGTCAAAAAACGGTCATTGAGGTCCGATATTGTACCGGAGGATTTCATGTCCGGACCCAGACCGGGAGCTTTTACCAGGCTAATGCATGTCAGGGACCTAAAATTAAGAGACTTAGCCTGATATTTTTGTGTTTTTCTCCGCTTATTTTGGACATATCTGTGTAGAAACCTTAATTTAAACTACTTACAAATTGTAAAATTACGGTAGTTTGAGTTCTCTATCCTGACAAGCCCGAAATATGCAGTGTATGCAACAAAAATATCAGGCTGCGTCCAGCAGTTTGTCGTGAGACTGTACCGATCGGACCAACTTCGTGACGTAGAGACCCCGGCCTGTATTCTAGGAGGCCTTAGCCATAAACCCTCTTAAAGCCTAGTTCACATTGAACGCTCTGCAGCATACGCCTAAGCAAAAAACTCTCATCCATTTGGTATTCTCCAAACATCTTAGCATTTCATAGGGAATTTTAGACTACTCTTAGAACCAGCTGATATTTTTTTTTTGTTTTTGTAATGTATATGTCATCTACAACCCATACCTAGGCCAAACAATGGATGGACATTTCAGAAAGCCACTGATAATACCAATCACGGTCACTGTGCGTACTATGCCTCCATTGATACTACCAGTTTCAGTCGCGAAACTACTGGCAAAAGATTAGAAAGTAATCTTAATTAAATTAAACTTACATAAAAACCGCTATCTATTTCATCTTCAATTTACAAATGAAAACAAAGTTCTCATTTGGCAGTAGCGGTCTGATATCTGCGGGTCATTTTTACTTTCTGTGGCAGTGAATGGCTTCCATTGTTGTCTGCTCCCAAACACTCACACATCAGAAATAACGACTACTTGCATATATCGTATTTATCCAAGATTCCACTTGTGCTTCTAAAGTTTTCCAAAATCTCAAAATCAAGGTAATTGATGAATTAAAAAAAAATATTCCCGCGTGCTTGGCAACGCGCTGCTTTGGGCTCGGTGTGAACTGGGCTTCAGAGCGAATCACCATTGTAAATAGAAGAATGCTAGCGCCATGCCTTATCTCTTGAAGTCATGATACTTATAGAAATACTATTTCACAGAGTAAAGGCCATTTATTACCATCGCATTTTCATCGTGATGTGAACAAGGAAGAAACACTCATTTCACAAGATACGCTCAGTTATCCAAAACATAATGTTGGCAGCTCGTTCGTTCTTTGTCAACCCTTATGCAGGTGCTCAGTTACTCAAAACGTAATGTTGGCAGCTCGTTCGTTCTTTGTCAACCCTTATGCAGGTGCTCAGTTACTCAAAACGTAATGTTGGCAGCTCGTTCGTTCTTTGTCAACCCTTATGCAGGTGCTCAGTTATTCAAAACGTAATGTTGGCAGCTCGTTCGCTCTATGCCAACCCTGATGCAGGTGCTCAGTTATTCAAAACGTAAAGTTGGCAGCTCGTTCGTTCTATGCCAACTCTTATGCAGGTGTTACACAAGACCCAATTATGAGGCTTCAAGGCGCAGAGGCATAGGAAGTTGTAGTAGTAGTCTTTCAAGTGCAGTTGTACGCGTCTGGTGTAGACACTGATCCGAATTCAATTTACAGGTTTGCGATGGCACACCAGGATTGGCATCATGTATCCCCATGGCAGAATCTACCAACGGCTGCCAGTGCACCAA
>LQNS02278070.1:17894694-17906914 GCA_001587735.2 Parhyale hawaiensis
TTTTCTCCTATCTTATTCCCATAGAGCGTGACAGGAAAGATATAAATATATAAATAAATAAATAAATAAATAAAAACACGACGTGAATTATTATATAGTAGATATATCTTGTATACACATAGTAGTACAAACGGTATTCACTTAGTAACACAATCAAGCGGATTGCTGCTTGTCGTGCTCTATACGCTCGAGGTGCTAGAGCGGTACTTACGGTAAGACGACCATGAAGGCCGCTGCCTGATCCTCGAAGCTGTCTAGTCTAACATTGCCAGCGCCTAAATAACTTCACGTAGAGTGTGTCGGGTGGTGACGACACATCCCCCCCCAACTCCCTTCATCTATACGCTCGTTGTGCAATTGCAAATATTTTTGTTCGTTGTTGTATGTTGAGGTCAGCAGTATGATGAAGAAACTAAAATTATTATTCTGTCCGTTGGATTAAAATTCTCAGTTGCATCAAAGGTGCAACCACAAGAATAATGCTGTCGGTAACATTGCTATGAACCTAATCATTTAATGACTCTATTTAAATTGTTAATGAATACGTTAGGCATAATGACACACTTCTGCTGTGATAATTTTTGGTTTGGAAGTAATATTAGAAGGCATGTTAGTAATGCAGTAATATTAAAAGGGTAATATTTGTGGAGTCACTAACCACGACAAATGCCCTCAATAATTTTCTTCATCACTAAAACTTCTACACTTTATCTACGCTCGTGAGACACTAACAACCCGTTCTTGATAATACATATGATACTGTCCCTGTCATGCGCAGGTCTAGAAAAGAAGAAAAGAGCTCACAGGCAGTGGTAATCTTTTCATGTGATGGTGGTGGTGTTTTCAGTGCTCCTTATGAAGGCTAAGAGAATAACTTAAAGGCAGAAACTCAGGTGAACTTTCAAAATGGATATGAATATTAGTAAAATCTCAAAAGGAATACCACTAGTTAGACTGCTTGTTGCTAACAATATAGTACCGTATAAACTACTGACGGTGCATAACTAATGAAATGGTAAATATAATAAGTAATAAATAAATAAATAAATAAATAAATAACTTCTATTAAGAACACAATGGGTTCACAAAATACGCTTACAAGCTCACAAGTACAAACAAAGTAGCCAAAGTTCAAGAAAGGGATTAGGCCCCGTCACAAATGTTGGTGGCCACGCACAATGAGAATAAATAGATACACTCAGCCTACACCTGCAGACACGAATGACATTGAGCAGTTCAATCTCACGCAGGAGCACAGGTAATAAACAAGAGAGAAAGAACTCTTCACTGCGTTGGTACAGAGAATTTAACAGATTACCCCTACACAGTGTGATTGAGACACACCGTTTCATGATAGCTAGCCTGGCCAAGGGGCTTGTAACAATGGTAATAATACAAGTTCCACCCAGAGCTCAGTCACCAACAGGCTCACATATAGTCCTACCGTCCCTCGAGCAATCAAAAGGAAATAGTATAGTAGGAAGACGTGAAATGGAAGCTTAGAGAAGTAGCAGGTAATAGGCACACCAGCTACAGGTCATTCCGATCATGGAGGTCGTTGCCTACATACAGAATCCTAACCCACCGCTGCTTGAGCGCCGAACTCTGATAGCTTGGATTAGAGCATAACCCTTGGAGCATTGAGTTATCAGACTTTTTTTACTCTCATCTGCAGGCTATATGAACATTTACGAGCAAGAATATTGAGACACTCTACGTCATACGACGCAAACACATCACTAGCTCCTGTGTATCTAGGCACACCCACCAACCGTCGGAATACGTCATTGTACGCAACACGCAACCTACTGATGGCCAGTTTAGTGAACTTGGCCCAAAGTGAGCTACCATATATTGGATAGCAATAAGTTTTAAACAGCTAAATCTTGACATTAAGGGAGCATCTATTACACTGCCGTAATATCTGATTGCCTGTAGCATTTAAGTGTCTAACCTGTCGTCCAATGTCTGCGCAATCATCAAATTTTTCACCAATGAGAGGTCCCAGATACACAAAGCTGTGGACATAGGATAACTTCACACCGCTTAATAATGTATGCCTAATTCTGCACTGTTTGCTGCGCTGAGGTTCAAACAACATACATACAGTCTTATTCGTGTTGTACACAATATCAAGCTTCTGAGCTTCATCATCACATATGGAAACTAGCTTTCGGAGAGAACTGTCATGTGGAGCAAGAAGCACCATATCATCAGCGTATCTGATTGCATTAATGCAGCGCCTGCCCATGAAACACCCAAATCCACTACCCTTAAGCCTGTTATGATTAACATCAATAAATATGTTGAAAAGCAATGGTGAGAAAAGCCCTCCCTGTCGGGTTCCATTAAAAGTACGGAAGTCCTCAGAGAATGACTTACCTCAGCGTACACAGCACTCTTGATTCCTGTACCAGAATTTTAGCAAGCCAACATTAGGCCGTAGGGCCCCTTTGCCTAACAGCTTTTTGAAAAGCGTACAGTGATTCCCCCTATCAAATGCTTTCTTTGCGTCCAAGAAACATGTATACACGCATGAACCGTTCGAGTGATAATGCGCTACTGTCTGTTTCAGAGCAAATATAGCCATCTCTGTGCCGTGCATAGCTTTGAAACCAAATTGATTGTCAGCCGTCCCTAGGGTGAAGCTCATTTTCTGTCGCAGTAATAGCTCGAACAGCTTGGACTCTGCTGTCGCAAACGCAATAGGTCTGTAATTTCCTTTCTCGGTAAAATTTTTACCTTTGTTTTTGACAACAGGTTTCATTACAACTGTCATAATAGGACTGGCAATGTACTGCATCCGTAGCCATCCATTGAAAAATGAAACCAATAATGTAGCTAATCTAGATGGAGCATGTTTGAACACTTCAGGGGGAATTTTATCGGCTCCGGCAGCCTTCCCAGTTTTTAGTGCTATGCATGGCCATGTAACCTCATCATAGGTAAAAGCATCATCAATTGGCCCAACTGCATCAAGAGATAGCGCATCATTCACTTCTGTCTCGTGCTCATTGCTGAGTACTGAATATAAGATATCGCTAAAGTGTCCCCTCCACATGTCGGCAATTGCTTGTTCTTCTTTGACACCATCAATGCACCGATCAATATGCTCATCTTTTGGGTTGATTCGTTTAATTTCTCGCCAAAAGTCAGTTGACTGCCCATTAGCCAATTTAGCAGCAAAACTGTCCGATCGTAATTTTTGCTCATTTCGCCTGCACTGCCTCTTAGCATACCTAAAGCGATTGCAGGCAGCATTTTTCTCTTCATATATTGTAGGTGTCCATTGCGAGGTCAACCCGCCCAATCCCAATTGCTATAAGCATTTTTGGATTGCTCATGGAGTACGGCAAGGTGATCATTCCAGCGGGAATGCGATGGTGAGAGCTCAGTCGAGCTGCCCCACGTTTACCAAACACACTACTACCAATTTCCAGGATATGGCTTTCTAGTACAGTGTGCAGAGCAACCAGATCGGCACGACATTGAGGGTACCAGCAGTAGTGCGGGAAATGTTCTAACCGCTCGATGAGAGCACATTGAAATGCGGTTCTCTTATTCAAATCACTGAAATTCCACAATACATGTATTAACTTTCCGAACTTGACGAATAGAAAAAGCTCAAACAGCATAACAGTGCAAGCACTATAAATTCCTTCAGATTTTGACATTGTCCAAGTCTCAACTTCAGAATAAATAAATGAGCCAAAATGAATCTTAAAATCATATTTAAATAATAAAATGCATAAAAATGAACGTTTCGGGCCTAAGTACTCCCCTTCATCAGCACGAAAATTTGTCAGAATACACAAAGAATTAAATGAAACGATAATACACAAATCGTCTAAAATCTAAACAAAAACAGTTAGAGCCGCTAAAAATCAAAAAGAAAAATCTAAAAATACTAAAATTAAGTAATGATTTGCAATGGGCATCAGCTCTGGGAATCGTTTAACTCTGGTTTTGATTTCGTAATATGCAATGACTCTAAATTTCTAAGGTTGATTAAAACTATTTGCATTGCCTATTATCTTAAAACTGCTTCTTTGACTACACTCTTGCACTGTGCTGTATGGTCTCTAGTGCTAGACTGAACAGGATGCGTTAAAATATTGCCAGTTCTCGGACTCCTTCCCATGTGATCCTGCGCTCGCACACTCAGGGCACGGCTAGTGCAGCCTATGTACCTAGACGTACAGCGTACGCAGCTGAACTCATAAACAATAGACGAGCGCAGGCAACATGGGAACTTCTCCTTGAACGGGGAAAAATTGCTACTTCTAAAACTGTTGGTTAGTACAAAACGAGAATCAACGTTCATTTTTATGCATTTTATTCTAATATGGTTTCAAGATTCGCTTAGGCTTTTTTATTTACTCTGAAGTAATATAAATTATTAACCTAGTGTTGAATGGCTCAGTAGGCAAGCGTATTAGGTGATGATTGACAATGATTGTTATGAAGTTGCTTAATGCGTGGTCTAAGTGGATTACTTCCAAAGTGCTTTAGCCTAACAGTGACTGTATGTTACAATATTACCTAGACCCAAAATGTACCTAGTGTTCCGGGAGTTGAACTGTGCGTGCAAACGACATTATTTTCTGTCTCAGAACTTGGTGAAGACGTATGCAGAATATGCTGAAACTAAAAAAATGACTAAAAACGATTTTTTCACACCGAAATATTAAAGAGTTGCGGCTGTGAAATCGACAGAAGTATCTCTAGAAATGTGACATGAATGAAAACGTGATTAGGAGTTTTGAACAATAGTTGTACATGTTGTTCTAGCGGTATCCATTTATGAAGAGAAATTTGAGGATGTGGTGCATAAAAATGTGTTTGGGAGTATTGAACAGCAATTATTGTTTGCGTTACCTCCAAGGTTGTTTCCTATAGATTTTAATCTATGACGACGATGTGCGGCATGGAAATGGGTTTCGAATAACACCTCTGTACTTGAATTGTTTCCAAGCTTAACTTCTAGTGAGTTCCAACCGTAAAGCGTGAGCAGAGGCCAAGCGTAAGAAGCAACTTGCATAATTTGAGAATATCGACAAGTGATTGTTTGTATTGTTTCCAGACTGAGATTTGCCAAGTTGCAGATTCAAAGAGAGACCGAGGACAAAAAGAGAACAAGATGCAGACCCTGCATATATTTCTGGTAGGATGAACGTTTTTCGCTTTAAGATTTGTCTGAATGTGGAAGAATTGTTTTACGTAGGAAAATTACCGTGAAAATTTGGCAGTGGTACTTTGTCCCTCTTGTTGCTTTTTCCTTTAAATCTGCTGGTGTTGCACCTCGCCGCGAGTAAATGGTTACTGCTACCCAATATTCATTACGGCAATTGACATTTTTAATCTGCAACCATGAATCTATCCATATCGAATGATTTGTTGCCGTAATAAAAAAAATGTTGTCATATATTGAAGGTTTGATTGAAGTCACAAAATTGTTTACCACAACCGAAATTTGTTCAATGCAATACGAAAGTCATTTAAGCGCTTCTTTCAAAACTCCTCATAGTATTTTGTGGAGCTTTTAATAAGAGAACCGTGTATCTACTAAACGATATGCTAGACTGTTCACAAAGGTTAGGTATGAAAAGTTAGTTGGCTTAAGTAAATTACTGATATCTCTTCTAATTCCTACAGAAGTAAAACTCGGAGAGCTAAACCTTTTGTAATGTTAAAACGGTACCTATGGAAATATATTTGGGCTCTTACTTAAACAACACGCTCAAAACACCACATTGGTTATGAATCTATCTTAAACAGGTTCACCGCTATCATACTGTTTAATGTAAGCCGTGTCTCAGAACTGACCAAAATGATGATTAACATACACATCAATAATATATATATATAATTTGTTGATAATCGATGAACAAATATTGCTTGCTGAAATAATTCACTTCATTTGTTGACAATCGATGTAAAAATAATATTTTTTCTATTAAAACAAATAAAAAAAAGGTAAATCATTGCTCATGCAAAACATTTTTTTAGAACAAGGTAAAGCACAGAGACTGATTGCCTTGATTCCATTTTTTTGTTTACTTTTCAGATCCTGGCCATCAGCACCAATTGCGTGACTGCAGATTACCGGTAAGTTAAGATCCAATGGCCAGGTTAGCAAAATTATTATAAATTAAAAACACAGCTTATCTGTTACGGCCGGGTACTAACAAAGACGGTCTGTCTGGTAACCCACTTGATTCTTGCATTTTTCTGAAAAAATTCACCATTAATAACGCATAAACTATCGTAGTTACAGGATACCACGACAAGAGAGTGTGACCACTTTGTTGCGTATCCAACAATATTTTTCAATTGCGTAGAGGCTAGAAGCAAAATTTGTTGTAGTACCTCTGGGGCCGTCAAAGTTTCTGTTAGGGATGAGCGGGTTATGATTATATTGTAAAGTTCAATATGGAGAGAAGGTATCGTCACCAAGGTACGTCTCTTCGTGACGATCCTACGCTAGCCGAGAATTCGGCTACTTTGTTTTTTTTTTTCTCGAATAGGCTAATGGCTCGCACTTTTATTATAATTTAGCATATCGTGTGGAGTGGGACCACACTGTTAGGTGCCTTGGAGGCTTACGTCTTAGTTATGAAGCAATATGGCGTTACAACGGTTTTCTTGCTTCGTGGACCAAAGGCTCACACCTTTGTTAGGATGCAGTCCAGCACTGAGCGAGAATAGTCAACTACAGTGCGTTACCTTTGATTATGCAAATACAATTTTTTACTTATTTCTCAAGATAAGTGTCAAACATTTAAAATGTGAATAGTAAGTTAGTGCACAGGTATGTTGTAACTAAAAAAAATCAACTAGAGAAAAAGAAAACGGAACAGTTTCCCACGTCTTGGCAACATTTGCTTATCGCACGGGGTTCTGCTGTTACCCCAGATTATGCAACATCACTCTCTAGTCAATATGGGCAAGAAATGCGGTTTAAAAAGTTAAGAAAAGTTCAAAGTGACCTCGTTATTGGCTTCTGGTAAGACAACACTCGAAGTTTTCAAGGAATTACAGCGTGATCACCGAATAATTAAGGCTTATGCAATTGAAGGTAAGGTCAGCCGTAAAACTCCGGATAGAGCTTCTACGAGAAAATTGAATGCTCGGGATATGCGACATTTGAAGGTTCTATCGCTAGAAAACAACTTTCTACAAGTAAGGCGATATTTGAAGACGTTGGAGCCCCAATACTAAGCAGGGAGACAAGATGTGAGGTTCTGCAGAAGCTAGGGAAAGTGACAAAGGTAATTAAACGACAACTTCTAACAAAAACTCGTAAAGAAAATAGGGTCAAATGGGCTGAGGAGAACATGAAAACTGATTTCTCCAATGTCATATTTACTGAGGAATGCAGAGCCACTCTTGATGGTCCAGATGGATGGGCGTCTGGATGGGTCCTCCATGACCGACCTCAAAAGACAACGGCTTAAGCGTTAACAAGGTGGTGGAGGTATAATGTTTTGGGCCGGGATAGTAGGTGACAACCTTATTGGTCCATTTGAAGTGGCAGAAGGAGTTAAACTTAATGCAGAAAGGTACTGCTAGTTTCTTCAAGCCAACTTGATTACATGGCTTGATGAGCGGACTATCGCACGCAGATCCAACTTAGTATCTCAACACGATAATGCTCCCTCACACCGAGCACGGTACACTGCTAACTGGCTTGCGGATGGAGGATAAAATCAAAAAGGATTATGACCTGGCAAGCGAATAGCCTCGATTTAAATCCCATTGATCATGAAGAATGGAGGTTGCTATGTTCAAAATTAACTTGTTATGTTTACCACTACCGAACACGTATTTCAGTGTTTATTGAATAGTTTTGGTTATAATTTCTTGGTTTTGGACCTTTAAAAACAATATTCCTGTTCACTTGCATTTATTTCCTCTTTATGACGCTTTTATTAGCTTGTTGCATAATCTGAGATAACAATAAGAAACTCTTAAATAAGCAAATTGTATGATAAACTTAAGCAACGGCTAAATATTTATTTTACAAGTACTGTTTATATTGGCAACATAGCCATACATTTAGTTAATATTGATATTTCAAAGCTAGATACTCATCTTAAAAAATTAAGTAAAAAAGTTCTCTTTGCATTATCAAAGGTAACGTACTGTAGTAGCAGTTTGAGGTAAAGTGAACTTGACCGAGCACCTACGTGCGTGCGGTGTCTGTTTATTGCTGCAGGTAAATATCTTCATTGGCCCAGAGAAGTGCACGGCTGCAGTCGATCAATGACTGTCTGAGCTATGGCGTCATAGACGGACGGTTCTTGCCAATTGCGCCTCTCTCCCGATCTTCTCCATTTCTGACTCGGCTCGTGCTTGTGAACGGGAGAGAAATGCTGACGCCTCATCGCAAAATGGCTATCGCTGGTTCCGGGAATGAAACACCCGGCATCACGACTATGAACAAACCAGAAATCCTCACCACTCGGTCACTTTGTTCGAAAGTATCTATATTATAATTCGACTTGAGGCTCCATCCGTCCGTATGTCTGTCCGTGTCTCTGCACGTTACGCTTTCATTATTAGCATGGAGAAACCTTGTACTTCAATAAGAAACGGTGACTTCAGTGGCTCTTCTCCGTAGTTAAGATGTGAGCCAATTTATCTCAAGGGGTGCATGCTCATTTTTGAAAATCAAATTTCAGTACTCTTTGCTTGGAAATAAGTTTCTATTATTGTATGAATCGCATGCACAATTTTCCATTATTATCATTTCTAATCTGCAGAAACCCTATAGATGTCCCGCTAATTCATTCGTATGAGTGGAGAGCTTTGATCATCAAGTAAGCAGCACTGAGTGGGTTCACATTAGTAGAATAAACTAGCTTTGTATTTTTCGATATGACGATGATGATTTTTCTTCTAGGCGTGGTGGTGAAAGGCAATATCTCTGATAAAGTTTCTGATCCTGTCAGGAATGAGCTTTATCGCATATTTTTAGTTGAAAAATTTCTCAGCGGTTTGAGATGCTGAGTCTTGGCTGGAGGTTTTGTTCCCTTTTGTACATAATCCATTTCGCTTATGCTTTCTTTAGCTGAATCTTTTCGTAGCAGTTGCAAGGCCGAGCAGATGACTCTTTATATTCAATTTACACGACAGCCAATTTTCGACGCTTGAGTTTCAAGAACTGCTTGGTATCCATGATATGGAATGCGGTCGTCTGTACCAGGTGCTTCACAGATGACTGCTTCCACAATGATCTCACCAACGCTAGAGGGAGAGGAAATATAAGATCAGTCTAAAAAAAAACTCCGTACCCACACTCTTCCCTGACTACCCCTCCTACTACGCGTCCGTCCGCCAACCGCAAGAGAGGTGGACGACAAAAGCTGGCACCCTCGCCAGGTTCAAGGCTGACGTTCACCGTTTCACCAGACTGGAGGAGTTTATAGCCCCCGACAAGTTTTCCAACCTTGATGAGCTGCACGACAAGCTTACGAAAGACCCACTACCCACCGACTTCCTCCTCACTTGGCGTGAAGCCCCCAACAATCTAGAGCAGCGAATCCTGGCGGCCTAAGGCTTGGAGCTCGTAGGCTACAGACACTTTTCCAACGTCCTTATGTCCATCTCTATTTATGAGGATGGGAGGGACGGGAGTTTCAAGTGGTATAAGAGGCAGTCACCGATAACGAAGTATAAGGCTAGGGACGTAATAGGCAACAAGGGAGACAAGTTTCACACAGTTTCATAATAGGTCAGGAACGCCATAGTCCTCCTAGCCAGTATGAAGGTTGATCCAGGTGACAAACTTAAGCAAGCAACTAACCGACGCTCTCAACGATATATAAGTTGAGTCGCTTCCTACAGAGCAGCGACATACCGTAATCCTCTGCAAGACACAGCTGCAGCTATGTCAGGCCAATAAGTTCGGTAAGAGGTTCAACAGAAAGTTTATGCTCCAGAAAGTCGCCTGGCAAAGAATGAGTCCGAAGCTCTACAGGAACCTGATCGCCATCTGATTCCCCATCCTGCCCAGTGTAAGCAGGTGCGAGATGGTTACACGAGAGGACCCCTATAAAGGAGGCATCGACCCAGAAACCCAGGCAGCCTTCAGAGACATCTGCATGCAAATTCACCGGAAGGACCGCATCCTTCACCTTGGTATAGACGAGGTTCACACCACTGAAATGTTAGAGCAGTGCGGCGGTAACTTCCGTGGCCTTAAAGAAGAGGGAGAGATCGCTAAAGTGATGCTGAGTGTCCACGCTTCCTCAGCATGTGGCAATTTTGGCGAGATGGTGAACATGACCCTGCGAGTGTCCTCTCAACATGAAGACGTCAAGAACGCGCTTAACTCAGCTATGATAATGCTAACCAACGCGGGTTTTTCGCATTTTTACAATATCGTTCGACTGACACAGGATCAATGAGTCCTACTCCGCCAACCTTAACATGTCTTCAGACGAGCCCTCCATCCCAAACCCTGCCATACCAGAGGAGAGGGTGTTCCCCATGTTCAACAGCATCCATCTCTTTAAGAACACGTACAACCATCTGGTCAAGATGGATCATCTTAAAACTGTTTACGAATGGGAGAAGTACAAGGGTCTGAAGTGCGGATTCAAAATGACCAAGTAGTGTTTGGAACCCACAACCCTGGAGAGGCAGAGCGTTTCTCTCGCTATGACGGTGACTGACCCCTCCTTACACCATTGCTTCTCTCCGCCAGTATGCAAAAGTGTACAACAAAGTAGAGTACAGTGACACAGCAGATTTCCTGGAGATGATATGGAGATGGATAAACATTCTGAACGTTCGTGGTCCGTATCAGGACGAGCGCTGGAACGACTCATAACGCTGTGTCATCAAGCCTGAGGACCAGTATTCTGAAAAGAACCTCCAGTTCCTTCTCGAGGTGGGGTACCTCATGAAGGATTGGTTCGACAGCGACCTCCACGTGTGCAGAAACATTGCCAAGCCCACAGCCTGTGGGATCTACTGCGCCCTACTCGGTGCGGTCACCGCTGCGAGATATATATCTTGGCCTGAACTACCTCTGCCTTGGAAAATACAACAGCGACACCAACGAGCATGCCGTTGGAGACAGACGCAACTTGTGTGACAGAAACTACTGAACTAGCGTCAACAATTTCTGTGCCGACCAGCGGTTGCACATGAACATCAAACTTGACCAAACTTGTTGGTTTCATCCCCGACGATGTCAAGGCTGACCTGAAAGAAGCCAAGCAGAACCAGGCAGCCCGGGACAAAGCTGTGATCCATGAGCTCGCCGAGGATCTTTCAGAGGAACCCCGAGACCCCATCAACGACGACATGGTTCTTGGAGCTATTGGTAGCAACTCTGGTAAACTGGTTCATACAATCAACAGCCGTCACAGGCTGAATGCCTGCTGCAAACAAGCGCTGGTCCAAAAAAGATGCAAAGCTGGTAATCACGGTTGAGGAGAGAGACATAGACACAGCTTCCATGGCCAAGTACCACGCCCTCGTCAGCTTAGTAAGGAGAGGGAAACTGGAGTTCGCAGACACTGCACTGCAGTACCCATCAATGGCCATGGCTCACATTGTTAATTTCACCCCCTGTGTTTGGAAGGGACTGATGTGCAGCACAGAGCAGAGAAGAATCAAGTTTCTTAGTGTAATAGTGTCAAACGCCATCGCCTCCAACCAGCTGCTCAGGATTCTAGCGGAGAGGGACCCTGACGTGATTCAACATACGTGTCACGACGGACACGTGCTGGTCCAGACAGTTCTCCCTGTAATCGGCAGGAACTTTTTCAATGGTTTCGGTGCGAACTTTGCGAGGGACGTTACAAGTGATGCCAGAGATATGACTAAACCGTCGGGTGGCCGGAAGCGAATATGGGACGGCTTTGAGAAATTGGAAATACTAAGAGAGTGCTACATGAGGTGAAAGTTGCAGGGCCTGAAGAAGGCGGTCTAGTCATTGACGTGAGAGGATAACAGCGATATTACGTTTCTAGAAGATGTATTGCTATATATATTTTAAAGAACTTATGGCTATCTCATTTCTATTTATTTAAAATGTTTTCAATATTAGTGATATATTATCTCGTGAATATATTGAGCGTAAAATATGCAACTTAAGGATACAACTCCCTTATTTTATGAGTCAAGAGTTCTTCCTTCATTGTTTAGAACTGTGGGATGAGATTGTAATAACCATTCTGTCATGGAACCCAGAACTGTTGACTCG
>LQNS02278070.1:17912776-17933181 GCA_001587735.2 Parhyale hawaiensis
ATTTTGTCATTTGCGCTGTTTAGCACCTCTAACTATACTTGCAAATATTCTCAAGAATTATTGATAACTTTTTGAGTTATCTTGCTGTCAAACCTTCCGACAATCATTAATTTTGTCAAACACACAAACGAAGCAACTTAAACAATCACTTGTATAGCACACAGGCTGAAATTCTCATACTCTGTGTTATACAGTCTGGCACTCTAATATCCTGCTGTTGGTATACGTAGCTATTCGTGACGCTTTAGAGAGGTCTAGTTAAACAGCTTATGGAAATATACTGCTTGACCATGAACATAAAATTAATCTGTTGATAGTTGATACTGAATCATTTAGGAATTCATCGACAGTGACACTGAATAGAACTTGAGCCCTTGTTTAGTAGCATAGTTTTGTGCTTTGTACAGTACTTTTAGAAAATGATCATAACTCTGAAGTGTTACCAGTACTAATAAGAATAACCATAATATCGTATGGACTTCAAAAGTTTTACGTTTAAAATATACCGTGTGGAATCTACGAGAGTCGTTCCATAAGTAATGCGTCCTATTTCTTATGTCCTGCCCGAAGGAATGCGAGTGGATTGCAAATTGTTTTGTTGTAATAACTGAACTTATGCACTCGTGACGTCAAAGTGGCATCTTTCCATTTCAGATATTGACGGTGTGACACTCTAAGAAAGTAACCACTGTCTTGGACGTGGGTCAGAATCAGAGATACGTCACTGAATTCCTATATGCAGAAAAAAAAGTGCAATCAACATTCACGAGCGCCTGCTGAACGTTTGGGAAGCAGATGCAGTAAATATCAGCATAGTTAGGAGGTGGGTTCGACGGTTTCAGAGTGGCAACACACATGTGAGTGCACTATATTCTGGGATATTAGGGGCGTCCTTTCATGGAGTTCTTGGAAGCAGGGGCGGCTGTCAACTCTGACCCTTACGTTGCAATTGAAACGTTAATCAAGCTGAAAGCCTGGATTGCCCCGTGTAAGGCCAGAGAAAAGTGAAACATTCCATTTACAACACGACAACGCTAGGCCACATACAATATTGAAGACTTCGGAATGTATGGCAGAGGTCGGCTGGACGGGCTGCCTCACATATTGTATAGTTCCCCATGAAGCCGCCACGCTTCATCTTGTTCGGACCTCTGCAGGATCCATTACGTGGGCAGTGTTTTCCCAACAATAACAACGCCGTAATCGCAGCCTTGAAAAAACGTACCACCTAGGCAGGTGCTCACTTTTACGACCGAGACATCAAGGCTTTCATTCATCGCTGGCAAAAGCGCATTGAAAATGATGGTGGCTATAAATAAAAATAAATTCCAGAGTGCAAAAGGTCACTCGTTTTAATGATGCTACTTCCGTCTTCGTATCTCTTAAACTTGTTGAGTTTTAATAATATGAAGTATTACTTCTGGAGGACCTCCGTAATATGTAAGTAGGATGAAAAAATAACCCTTTATAAGCTTTTGCAGGTAGACAGTAGAACAAGTGATAAAAAGGAAGCGTATGGATGCAAATATACCAATATGCAACGCCAAGTTTTCTTTCTGGTAAGAACTGTTGTTTCATTTTTTTAAATTTGCGCAAATTATGTATAAGGTGTGAAGCGATGGGCATCTTTAATGTGATATCGCAAACCTGATAGTTCTTCTTTAATCTAGGTAGTGCTTCTCTTATCACCAATTCATGTTTTCCACAAGCAGAAATTTACGAAGCAACACCTCTAAATTCACTTACCACAACCCAGAGCCCAGAAGAATATTTAGTGCATCCAAATAGCTTTATTTCATAACTAAAATTTTGTACCTGTTGTAAGTCAAACGCCGTTAGCGTTGCAACGCTAAAAACGACTACGTTTGGCAACACTAACATGATGGACCGATTCCTCAGAATTGCTTCAGCAATGCCGTAACCCTAAAATATTTCTCTATATTCAGAGCAAAAATGTTACCTGAGTATTGAAAACTTTTAACACAATGTTAAACTAACTAAGCATATACCTCAAATGTCTAATGCCGTCTTAATGTGCATTTCATTAACTTATATCAGCTGAGTAAGATAGTCACACGTAAATGACTAAACATGTAATACTGTCTATATCAAAAGCACAATATATATATTACTAATAGCCAGTATGTTATTGTAGAAACTCTACAAGTCATTATGCTCGACCAATGAAAATACCGTAATTTTTTTCTGTGCATTACAGGTGATCCTGGGGATGTGCTTCAGCTGGGTCGCTTCCAGTTATCGGTAATTTGGCATCAGGTCATCATGGGCCATTTAGACTTAGAAAATAAGTTTGATATTATTAACATTCAATTCAGTAATGCTATGTGAGAATATGCCATTACTATTATAAGCTTGCGTCATGATACAACATGGTGAGCTTGCGAGGCTTTCCTTTTTGTTGTTACGTTGGATCAAAGTGCCTTTATCACCAGTCAATATGGTTCAAAAAAGCACCACGTTCTCACTTGAGATAATAAATAACAACCTTCACTCCGACCGCACAGCGTGCAAGAACCTGCCTTGCAACCAGTTTGATACTTTGGGGTCTGAGTACCTAAATACGGCCAGAGTAAAAGTTTGAGTGTCCTCAACGTTGTCAAGATAATGTCAATTTTTCTTTATATTACAGATCTGATGAGAAAATTTCCAGTTCGTTTTACTGCGACACCAAGCCAGACGGTTACTACTGCAACAACTGCCTGCAACGTCAGTACTGCGCCGGAGGAGAAATTGTGGTCGTGCCTGACTGCCCCTTTGGCTACGTAAGTCACATGGCCTTAACCAGCACAAGTAGTAAAGGATGAGGTAAAATTCGCCTTGATTGCACAACCCAACTTGGAACCCACGCACACCACGTTGTGCTGCAGCTAAGTGTCCTCTTGGGCCCAGAGAGTGCACGGCTGTAGTCGAACACAGATCGTCCGGACTCTATAGTCATATTAACGGAATATCCCCCAGACAACTGCGGCCCCGACCGTAAAGCCAGTATACACCGGTGACTACGAACGAAAGACCTACTGCTGCTATACGTACCCGAGAGTCGAAACTTTTTCCTTCTCTGGCTAGGGCTCGAACTCCCTACGTCTCGATAATCAGCGGAGTCAGCAACCTTAGCACTGAGCCATTGGGTGTATAACATTCACTAAAGATTAACTTTCATTTATCCTGTATACATTCCATTATTAACATCGTTGATGTAACTAATAGTACAAATTATAATTACTGTGCGTTACGCCTCAGGTATGTCATGGTATAAGCATCAAAACATTAGTATCATCATTATTTAATTCTTCAGGTATGCGATGGCGATGCCGGTATGGCATCATGTGTTCCCATGGCGGAAGCAACCAACGGCTGCCAGTGCACCAACAACACCTGCGATCCCATAGATCCCACTGTGGTAAACTACTGCAACTCATCCGGCATCTCTGAAGCCGTCGACTGTTCGTATTTTGCGACTCCGTACTATGAAACTTGCAGACAAGGAGAGTGTGTGAACCCTTGTTATGGGCATCCGTCTCAGTTGGTGATGGAAGACACGTATTGCGCTGTCATGTTTAGTTGCAACGTCGTCCAAAATTGTGATCGCATATATTACTGCGCGCAGGGGGAAAATGCGTACATTGATGAAGACCTGCAGTGCAGACCTGCTCCACCTGTACCATGTAACACCGCGTGTATCAGTGGCCTGTGTCCGGACCCGTTTGACTGTACCAGGTATTACGAATGTGATAATGGTACTGTGGTAGACGGTCCATTATCTTGCCCTCCAGACCTGTACTTTGATTATGATGGTATACCTCCCGGATGCACTTCTCCTTACGAATCCGTTTGTTCGCCCTTAACTAAATGCACCTTTGAAGAATCTACCAGCTCGGTCTCATCCAGTGCAACTGGTCGCGCTAGACGTGTTCCCATGCATGATTTCACACTTTCATGAACCTACAGTAACCAGCATAGGGATCAGAATAATGTTTATGAAGTGAGAATACATGCATAACTTTTACTTCAGAACACATGCAGGGAAAGCTCAAACTCTGAACTATATACTAGACTTCACGTGGCAAGAAAAAATGACAGCTCAGTGATCTAATTAATGCCTTACTGGCATCCTAATAACATAATGGCAATAGCTCATGGAGGGCAGGGGTGTAAGTCCCGGTGTCGCTTTGGGAATGGGCCTTTTGTTCCGTCTACTGCCGCCCATCTAATCTAATCTAAATTATGGCACGAGTGACTGATAACTTAAGTAAATTAGTCGATCAATTGATCAGAACGTTTAAGAAAATCATGAATAATAAATACATAAATAGCGCTAGAGTGCACATTTATTGGTAGCCTAATAAAAAGTCCAGTACCAGTTGTTGATATCATGCTGGGCACCATTGCACTTCCTCCTCCGAACTTAACGCTATTTTCAGTTTATTGAGGAGAATATAGTACCTTATCAGTGCGTGCGTCGAAAGAACATTTGCCCATCACCGCCAGAAAAATTAAACTTTCACTCATCCCTGAAATGAACACAATCCCATTGTTCTTCAGTCCATGGGACGGACACGTTCAGTAGCAAATTTCCCACAGGCCACTTGGGTCTTTTTTTTTATAAATGTAGGGCCATGTGGAAGATATTCTACTACACAAACCTATTTCATAAAGTTTTCGCTACAAGATGTATCTTGAAACATTGATGCCAAGGTAATCATTAGCCTTTATTTCATTTTTTTAATGGCAGTTGTTGCGAGAGCTCTATTCTCCTTGGATTACCTAGCAATCCATCTGTCTTCTCCGGCCATAATTCTCCTATTCTCGTCGGTCTGCCAGGTGGTTTCTCGGTTTCACGTGACTTCTTTTCTCAAATTGTTTCAAACTACTGTGAATTGCACTGTTCTTCATATTTCCTTAGACATTTGCAATACCACCAATTGAACGTTTATTTTCATTACGTAGCCTCACTATCCATTCTCTAACTTCCAATGATATCTCTGAGTTTCTAGCCATCTTTAACGTTCAAGAGCAGGTAAAGAACTGATTAAATTTTAGCAGTGAGCCTCATTTGCAGTTTTTACCCTATAAATGATACTAAATACTTTATACTGCTTCATTCTTAAATCAAAGGATTTCACTCAACTTCTGATCTTTTTGATTGCCCAGTTTACTTACGCTATTTCTTAATAATTTCATAATTTGTTAGTAAAGCATTAATTAGATCAATGAGCTTGCATTTTTCATTGCACATAAAGTCCAGTAGATTATTATATTCGAACTTTTGACTTTACCTTCACTGGATAGAAAAGTTATGCATGTTCTTCCCACTTCATAAGTATTGTTATGATCCTCATGCTCGTTACTGTACACCTCAAGGATGCACTTCAACAACAAATCCGCTCTTTCACCTTTAGCTACATGTACCGGTGCTATCCACTGACTGCTCGATCGTGCAGGAAACCTGCAGTTCTAAAATATCTTCCCCTTTCGTAAATATAAGCAGTAGCTCGACACTGTCTTTTCAGTGAACATCCTCCCAGCCAATCAACGGAAGAGGTAGTAGGTCTGATATGGGTTTACTGCTCCCGCACTTGAACCCTCCACTGAGGAGGTTATGTTCTTGTCAGCGTTTGTTTGTTTATCTATTCGTCTCTCTGTCTGCCACCAAGATAACTGAAAAACTTAGCCTAGAAGGAATTTTATGAAGCTTACAAAGCTTGTCAGATATGTTAGAAGGAACAGAAAATTAAGTTACGGTGAAGATCAGTTCAACCGCCAGTTTGTTTGTTTGGTTTTTTGTTTGATTGCCTGTTTTTCTTGGTAACGCAACTCAAAAAGTTATGAACGGATATTCATGTAATTTAAAAAAAACTGTTAGAAATGTTGAGAGCACAAATGACCAAATTTTGGTAATGTCTGTTCCTCCGTTTGTGTATTTCTCTCGGTTTGTCTTTTTATTTGTTGTTGTAGATTAGCTATATCGCAAAAGCTATGGACGGATCTTCAGGAAATTTACAGGAGCTGCTAAGAATATTACGAGGAACGAAATCTTAGATTTAGGTTCGTTTCGTATTTGTCGTCACAGAGTGTTGCTTGGCGGAGGTATGCGCTCGCAAAGTGCTTCTCTAGTTGGCATGGATTTTAACCCTATAAATGTTGACTATTAGAAAAACCAAGGAATAAAGAAAAGCAAGATTACCATTGGCAGGTAAACGCAGAGGAGACAGAAATCTGTTACGGTTCAAATTCAAACAGATGTTGGCATGGCAGCAAGCTAAAAATAAACGTTGGCTTCAGTATTTTAAATGTCATAATACAACAAAAACAGTAGAAGTAAAAAGTCAACTTTGATTATACCCTCCCCTGGGACATCCACATAGGAGTTTATTTTATTCCATGAAGTGCTCACCTGCGCGGACAAATTCGCATGTTAGATCTTCGTATTTTCTGCGTTCTACCTGCTGTTACATTTTTCACAGTTCTTTTCTTAAATTTTCCTTATGCCATGCCGGCATAGAACATATAAATGTACTGTATGGAACCTTCAGTTTTGAGCAAGCATATGCGATAGCATGGAAATTTATGGCCGTCTCGTGAGCTGATTTAAGATTTTATTTCCATGGGCGGTCTAACATTGTGTTAGGAGTAAATTTTATATAAAAATGATATAGAGTGCCGTTAAAAAAAAAAGATTCATTTGGAACTCCCCAAACGACTCTTCTAGATTTTTAGGAGAGTTTTTATGATTTAGCAGTGGACATGTAAATTATGAAAAAAAAATTGTTCACTCTTTTTTATTGATTTAATTTGAAATTTACGGACAAAATTAAAGCAGAAACAGCGTTAGAGATTTTCCTAAGTTTATGGATTTCTAACAGCTTACCGACCTGTCGGTACCACTTGCAGCAGAGGTAGGCACTTGCGGCCCTATTTGCATCGCTGAGGCTCAGTCCCAATTAAAAAAAAATTAATGGTAAAACACAGAGAACTGAACCAGACTGCTTGTTTTTTTTTCTTGCTCGTTTGACCAGAAGTTCCTTTACAAGTGCCTTTACTTACAAGTGCCTTTAAATTACAAGTGCCGGCGATCATTACACTGAGAAAATGTTTAGGCTTTTTATTCATCTAGATCCATCTCATGAGAATCACAACATGTATTAAAACACAGTTAACTTAAATCTACGGTACTTCAAATGAATATTTAACTTACTTCCGCATAGAAGCTTGCCTTGACAGTACACCCCAACTTGGAAACCAAGGAACTCAGGTTCGTACTGCAGATAGATCTCTTTTAGGGCTCAAATGAATGAACGGGTTTAGTCGAACACATACACATACGTTGATGGGAGGTTTACATTAGATATGCAGAGCTCATATGCCTAGTGGTGTAAAGCCTGTCGATCAATCTAAGGCGCTACTATACTAGTCAAATTCGCCGTCCAGGTGTGCCTCTGACCCCAAGAACATGGAGTAAACCTCATGCAGTGGGCTATGAGTGACAGAAATGCTGACTGCCCAGTATTGAGCAACAAGGATTTTCTCCCTGGCTTGAGTTTGAACGCCAGGCTTCGTGAAGGTAGCATCTTTTAACAACTCATTAATTGACGGGGAAAGCAATCTATACTTACGGCTTAGGACGACTTTTAGTCTCTTTTACCTGGCTTACAGCCTTAGAACAAACAATGTTTTTTACTCAGAAGGGTGATTTTCAGAGAATATGTTGTTTTAATATTCTAAACCAAAGACTAGGCTCTAGACTATAAGTGATAGCCTACTCAAAATACCGAGCAGGTCTTACGATGGCTGATAAAACTTAATGAAATGTTTTCGAATGAATACTGGAACTTGAAGAAAGCAAGATTCTTATGGTGATAGAAGGAATAAGTTTATCAGTAATATACAAGACAAAATTATAGCTACAAGTCAACGATGACTGAGGAATTTGGAGTTTGTGTGCACAACTAATCTCTCATTGTAGAACCAAGTCCAAGAGAACAGCAGGGAAAAAAAGGCGTCCAAACAATAGCCACAATACATTTCTTGCATGAGGGCATTTATTTAACAATACCAAATTATTGCAGAGAGACCTCGAATACTACAGCTACTGGCCATTTAATAATTTCTCGTCCAATAGCATAAACCATTCTTGAATGTCCAAACCAGGAAGCAAAGAGCGTTAATAATTTACCAGTGTTTTTTTTTTTTTTTGGTTTGGGATTAGGAACCCAACCTACGAAAGCCTAAGGATCGACCCTCAAATACTTCGACTCGTCGATGTGACGTCATGGATAAGTTTTATTTTGGCTCTATTGACTCCTCCCGCTACACTCTTTGCTTCCTGGTCTAAACCATTGGTTTAACCAGAGTCCTGAAAGTTTTCGGGGACACCGCCACACCCTAGGGCCCGCAGAATACCATCAGTTGCAAACAGGTCCTCAGTTGTATTAGCTTCTTTTAAATTTTATCCCTGGTAAAGGCCAACATAGGCAACACAGAGTATCCTTCTACAAGTAGGTATTGGTTTCCGGCGGTCGCCCTGTCAACAGTGCTGAAACTTGCCTTCTGGATTACTTTTACTTTTTGTTTTCATATTAATTTTCCTTCTTTATGATGCAAAAACACACAGCCTGTAAAAACACTTTTTATTATTTTTAGATGACGCTGATGATGATGCTATGAACATTTTCGGGTAGCGAAAATTAAAGAAACAAACTTCACTGCTGCAACATAGAGCTAGAAATGTTAAGATAGACACTTATTACTGTAAAACTATTTATTGTCGATCAATTTGAAGAGCTAGATGATTTTGAACTCGACATGTATTGTAAAGAAAAACGGGCTTAACACTACAAAGGGAGACCTCTAGCAAGGAGTTATAGCGGGAGAGGAGGTGCAATATACCGCAGTTTAATGATTAACTTCGCCAAGGAGGTTATGTTTTCGTCGTGTTTGTTTGTCTGTCTGTATGTTTGTTTGTCACCAAGATAACTCAAAAAGTTCTGAACCGCAGAACAGTATGCAGAACAATCAGTGTACTACGAGTGTACACAACAATATTCATACAATGATACAGTATACAATAAACTGCGACTGCACTGACGTAGCCTCATTTAGCTAAGGTGGTCATAGATTATTTTAAATAATGTGCATAAAGTTTCGTTTTCAATCAGTAATTATAACCCTGAGATGAAGTTACATGCAGATACACAGAACAAACAGAAGTTAAAACGTACGGGGCTGCCGGTCGTACGAAGGCAGGGTGCGGTGCACTATAGCGCAGGTCTCCCTTTATAGGGACCATTTATCATAAAATCTATGGTATTTTCACTCAAATTTTACACAAAACATGAAAAATGCCATTTTATGAAAAGTCACAAGTTTCCAGCAACTCAACTGAAGTTTGAAAGCAATAAAAATACCAATTTCTGCTGGGTGAGGTGCAATACACCTCGCGTCTCCCTCTGTAGGGTTCAGGAGATAGAAGTGAAGATTTGAAGTCATCATAGCACGACCTCGATCAACGCAAACAAAACAATAGAGTTTGAAATCAGAATGAGTAGTGAAGTAGTGACCAGTGTTTTAAAAACGTCGTCATCTGCCTTGCTACAGGAATCTGAACGCCGATGCAATGACTAGCCGACGAGTTCGACAACACTTGCAGTTTTAAGTACCAAACCCTGTATAAGCTTGAATAAGTCTACTAATGAGGTATGCTACGAGCTTGTACACCCGCTAGTCAAAAGAAAGAGTATCGCCATCTTTGCGTTCGAATGAGCTGATATGTCCATCCAACTAGTATACACTTGCAGAGAATCTAGAGTTATTCGTCCAGCTTTAAAGTTATGAGTAAACCTTCACTATCGGCACTTGCTATTAAAACTGAGCAGATGGCTTACGTTTTTACGCTTTTGATTGGTAAACTGAAGCCGTGTTTACGGGGCTTAACAAACGGTTCGAACGATCAGCTGAGGAAACTCACTCTTTGGGCCAGCGTGTGCATCATCCTCAGGAATAAATCGGCCTTTCGGACATGAAGCTCTGCAAATGTGTCCAAAAAGAGAAATCCAGGGGCGTATTGTCAGGAGACCTTGAGGACCAGACGAAGGGGTCACCACGACCGATACAGCGATTTGAATACTGGGCACGATTGCACAGCTGCAATCGTGATAAGTATAAGAAAATCTATGTTATAATTGACACTTCTGTAGCCTAACAGTGCTAAAAAATAAGAGGAACTTTTAGCTTTCGATGTAACACAGAACTCCTGAAATCAAGCGAATCCACACTAGGTTTAGAATTGGAAGTTTCGGTAGTGCTCTTACAAACCATTTTCGGGAAAATCCTCATAGGTAGGAAGCTGAAACCTAGTTGTTTCTTCGTTTTTAACCATCTGCCGATATGTATTTATTTAAATAAATTTTGAACACCGTGTATACCTAAAAACGCAATGCAAACTATAATATAAAACAGGTCTTCTAACTTTGTTGGTGGGATGAATTTATGTATTGTCATTGTTAACGCTATCACCGTATGATGTTGAGCACCAGCTGCTTCTATCGCTGCTTTCTCAAACAACGCTGAAGATAAGGTGCCTATCATGGTGCCTCGTGAAAAGAGGCAGCAATGATACTAGCCAAAAGGGGCATTAGTGAACGTGTCTCTTTTCCGTGAAGGTAAGTAATAGTTTGCGGTACAGCAAAGTACCTTACTTTCGCTATTTAGTTTCGTGAATTAAGAGCACAACAAGTAAAGAGCAGGAAACTTTTCAACAGTAAGGGCATGTTCGATTGGGCGCCAGAAATGAACATTGAAGGCTCAACTTGTCTGAAATTTATCGCAGAGGCTGAAATTTAGTCATTTCTTAACCCTTTAAGGACTAAGTTTCCGTTTCTCTCAAAATTTTTGGAGATAGTCTTAAATTGTAATCCTCCGACTACCGTCTCATAGACGCGGTGCTCATAGGTCCAGAAATCACTGATCTCTTCTTTATTTAGAAGCCTAATTTTTGTGAAACGAGACTAGTGAGGAACAGTGGTTCTTGATGGGTTAAGATTGTGGTACCTTGGGGTATGGCTAACGATACTCTTGTTCCTAGGCTGCTCATGGATATGAATCCATTTCATTTCTTTCTTCTTAGAATGCTCAATGGTCTAGTGACTTGTGGGTCTCATGGAGGGTAATTTTGCATGCTCTTCTGAATGTAAATGCAGTGTATCACATATACCGAGAGTACTCTACATCCAGCAGCAATGAGTACTGTCGAATTTGTATTGCCGCTTCACCTACTTTATGTTCTTTAGCTCATGACAAGTTTCTGGAATCCTATCTTATTTTATTATTTTTTTTAGAGATAGTGTTTCCTTCAAGAACACTTACTCTTTGGCAGCTGTGTGCTCTTAGAGATAATGTTAATGGATGACTTGTTCTTGTTCGTAGAAAACACTTGGTTGAAAGGGCCGAGCGTTCTACGTTGTAATTTCCATGTGGGGTTTCAGCGTGGGCACGATACTCGGCCTCACAGGGTGAGAGCTGAAACCCCTGGGTTCAGCCCTAACCCCCTTCTTCGTTTCGGAACATCAGAGTAACATGTCGAGTGATTGACATAGCTACAGTTTAACTTTCTTCTTTTGAATATAGATTGCCTTAGCGATTGATGAGTTTCACCGCAGATTGCTCAGCGTACTTCCTAGACTAACAGTCTGTATGTCCCACATACATCCGTCACTCATCCAACACCAACTGTTTATCAACTCTTCGTACTGTTAGAAGCGATGTTTTCCACTCTAGCTTACTACTGCTTAGATGTCTTGAGGATCTGGGCGTTTTATTTTAATAGAAATAGTAGTTTTATGAGAAGTTGCCCCTTTGTCGTTATGTAAAGAAAGAGGTAATTTCTCATGTCTTATCGTAGTCAAAGGCGAAATTTTAGAAAATCTGGACTTACGTTTGTATTTACTACTAAATGACTGCTTATGTCTTCTGCATCCCATAATCTATTAGAGCTTTTAGTTGGATGATTTTTTCTTAATAGATCAATCATTTTTATTCTGTCAACGTGTTGTGATATCTCAGGTAAATAAAGGAGTTAAAGTTAAAGGAAAGCCTTTGAGACTTCTAGAACCTCAATCCTGCTGCATAAAATTGAGCCTGCTTAATCGCTATGCTTGTATTACTTGTAGCTCGATTCAGATTGAAAAAAAAACATGGATTTTGTTTAAAGTTCGAACAATTCAAACAGCGAAGGTTTAGTCGAACATGCCCTAAGTCTTGCTATTGTGGTTAAATATTCAACACGTTTATTCCTCAGTTACTACAGTGTGCCGCATACTTACCTTCATCTTATACTTAACGATAAACCATAGACAACTCAACACTAACGGTAGGTTCGCTTAATGGTAAAAGTCAAGATAATAAATATTATTCAAGCCCACTCGGCCTAACTTGTCCGGAAATGCAGACCGGAATTTTTACTTAGTCATTTTGAATCGTGTTGCAGCTTCTATGCAAGTACCCAAATAATGTTGAGCCAACTGAAATCTCCATTTTACGGAGTAAATCTTCTGGATTTTAATAAGTTCATCCCTATTTCAAAAGTCATTATGCCTCAACGAAATTTTGAATGCATCGAGTATCAGTTTGTTAACAGCATCAAAACGTTTAGAGCTTTCTTGGACAGTTGTAGGCTGTTATTGATACACTACCACAATCTCGTATTTTCAGAGAAGAAGCAGTCTCTTATGAATCGATATTTCCTAAAATTGGGAGGTTGCCGAAGGTAAAAAAAAGAAGCATGCAAATAAAAATGATGGTACTAGAAGAGCAAGAGAATGGCAATGGATACTGAAAATTATTCAGAAACTCAGCATACCCAAAAGTTTTATACAGAACAGTACTGTAAAACAAAAGTCTCAGGGAATAGCAGCAAGTAGATTAAGTCCGGTAGGCGGTGAAATGTACACAATGACATGGGTCCAAGCTTCTTGTGATGGTAGAAAAGTCACGACAGTATAGAATACACCATCGTAAATTTGTTTCCTACTAAACTTGGTTACCCGGCTTCTAAAGAAGAGTAATTTCATTCCTGCTGGCTTCCCAACGATAATCGCTGTCATTTTGACAGCAACGGCACTCTAGTACTTATATAATGAAACGCTTCGTGTATTAATTTATTTACTTCGTGTCCGGTCTTAATGAAACGGATAGGTGAAAAATAGGCCAGGTTGTAGATTTGGTAATTGAGTTACGTCATCATAGAGAACGATGTCCGAGTTGCGAAAGATGGCGAAACCCGTTATCTAAATGCACTTTCTTCTTGAAAGACTTCTTGAAATCGGAACAACATGTATGCAGCTTCTGGAGTCCGATTCTATAACTTTTTTCTCTGAGGTCACGGGGTATAAATTCGGCAGGGGATCAACGAAGCGCTCACGATGCGATGATTTTTCACGGGCAGTAGACAATTAATACTTCTAGCATAAACCGCACCAGTACTTGACTCTTAGGTCTGACGCTACGGCCAAAAGTCGGCAACGGAAATATGCGATTTTCTCAAGAGCTATTCATTTCCCCTACCTAATACGGAAGAAAAAATTCCAAGGTACCCAACATTTTTCTTGAGGAGAAGGTATCTTCGATACAGCGGGGACACACTTGGACGCTTGGGTTACGTTAGCATACACAATATAATTATTAGGCTAGGGTTGACGAATAACAATGACTTGGAAAGAGTTCGTCAGGGATAAATGACTGGCATTAATTAATTCATGGGGTGTGCTACGTTAGAAACGTTGCATTAGGTTAAACTCGGGTAAATTGCTGTAGCGTAACGTGCGTGTGGTGTGGTCTCACTCATTTTGGAAGGTATAGACTTCATTCAACCGTAGAATTTGCACGGGCCCCGCTAGTCTATGTTATTAATACGCTTGTACGTACCTACCTACCTATTTTGTGTTACGCTCTTCAATAATAGTTAGAGGGGAAATTAGAGATTGGAATTCATATGTGAATTATTTCATCCGTATCATATCTACCTGCTGCTTTTCATTTTTCATGTTAATATGTATATGTATATGTTAATGCGCTAGTATCTACCTACCTTTTTTGTCACGCTCTTCATCGAGAACAGAGAGAAGGAAATTAGATATATCATTCGATTGCATCCGTGATACGGAAGATAAATCTGAGCTCAGCTGCATGAACGTGCACGTTCAATTTAAACGTAATACGTGAAATGCAATTGAACTGCGTCACATATTTATTTCCTTAGCGCTCAGGCAAATTATTGAATATACCTTTCAGAGCAAAGAAGCCAGTGATGGTGACCCGTACGGGCAGAAATTAATGGAGCAAATATGGCCAGCTAAATAACACATGACTTTTGCGGAAGGAAAGAAGATGGAGATGATGATCATCTCACGGGTGACGAGCAGTAACATAATATAAAACTTCGTAATATGCGTTTATTATCGATGGATTTCCAGAGGTTTAACCTGAAAGGTCCATCTATACCGTAAGAGTTTTACGAGTGCAGCAGGACTGATTATTGCTGGAATTCTTTCAAGCACTGGTCTACTAGTTATAAAAAAAACAGTAAAGTAGTGGAAATCCGCAGTTCTAATCTACAGTCTAATCTCCGTGGACAGCAGCATTTCAAGTGAAGACTTGTTAATTGATGAAGGAAGACTGAGGAGTATGGAAAACGATTAAGCCAAAGGCATCCGAATTAACTCATCCATTTGGTGCTGCGAAAAAAATTGCACCGTTGATGTGCAACCTGTGAAAGATTGGGAGCAGCAGACAGTGCATAAAGGAAGCCTTTACTTCCCGCGCTAGCTCAAAATAATAATAATAATAATAATATTGTCTTGAGATGGCATTATATTAGATATTGAAGAATGCGATGAGAAGCATAAAGAAGAAATTCTGTTACCCACGACGTACGTTTCGCTGAGCTGAGGACAGCGAAACGTACGTCGTGGGTAACAGAATTTCTTCTTTATGCTTCTCATCGCATTCTTCAATAAATAATAATAATAATAAATGAGAAGAAGAAGCAGAAGTCGCATTGGGAAGTATTTAGCAGAATCTCGACCGTCTTCAAGGAACTTATTTTACTGCTGATCTGCGGTTTAAAAGACCTTCTACCTCACCTCTTTCGCATTCAGCAGATGAGATTTTGTTCCTTTCAATATATCAGATCAAGACAGAGAGGCGAACCAATCTATCAAGCATGCAACGAAGCAACAAAAGAGTGTATTTCAAATAGTGGATTTATATGTTTGTCTGATAGGATATCCGGCCGACAAAGTAACGGAAGCGAGTGCATGTTGGCATCATCCCTTATCGTTGTCCGACAATGAGGCACAACATGAACTTTAGGAAGGGGTAAAACGTTAACGCATTGGTACAGTAGTTGTTGGTACCACAAGTAAAGTGAAATAGAGCACACTTAATGTTCAAGTCTGTGGTCTGTCTCTTGCGTAGACAGCGTTTCTATGATTGGAAAAAACTGGGGATAATTGAGAAAATAAAAAAACGGAAGGCAAGTGACTGAGACGTATTTGATACTGTTAAAAAAAATATACGAACTGTTAAGCCTCGTCCAGACTACCGCCAAAATCTGTCCACACTATGGCAGAAAACCCTCCGAATCTTGGATAGAATCTCTGGAACTCGGGAAAAATAACAAAATATTCATAAGAAAAAAAATAGTTTTTTTTTGTTTTAACAAAAAAACTGGTTTTTGGCACCCCTGGATGTATCTATCGTTTTGATTGTTGACCACGGCGTCCATGACGAAGAGATTCTCATCTGAAAAAATTCGCTGCTTCTTGGAGTTGGCCGAAATCTTTAACCAGTTCTTCAAGGCCCTGGTATGCTTCAACATGCTCCCAGCACTCTTGTACCAATACTCCGTACGTCTATAATCTTCAAGTTCGTTGACGACAAGTATTTCTTCACAATTCCTGGTTTGTCTGGCGGCTACTCCAGAGGGTCCTGGTTACCTTCAAAATTGCGGCATTCGTGTTCTTGACGATCAAGTTTCGGGCCTTCTTGATGTGGGCAATCGTCCTCAATGACCTCGGTCTTCCACTTCTTAACTTCGTATCAAGACTTGAGCCAACTTTGATCCACCTCTTGAAATTCATGACGGTTGAGTTGGACACCTGAAGGTTCCTCACGATATCGACGACCCTCTTGCCCGCTTGCAAGAGCTTAGATATGACCTTATGATTTACCTTATACCTTTTTTTGGCAGACGCTTTGAGCAATGTGTTTATCTTGTTTCGTAGTGATAGCCTAAATAAATGCTTCTGAAAGTTCCAACTTGATCTAAAAAAAGATTAGAGGCAATAAATTACGAGGCTTGAAAATTATTAGCTAACAGTTTAATCATCCAACTGTGTCAAATACCAAGTGTCAGTAAGTGCCAGTCTTCTTGTAGTATGCAAGTACATGCATTATTTCATCAAACCTTGCACAAATGCACCAAAAGTCCAACAGATAATTTTCAATAGTCAGGACCCATGGGGGTTACAGACACCCAAACCCCTCCCCCCCTGTCTACGGCATAGTAGTTGTACCAGTACTAGAAATAAAATAATCTTTAATAGTGCCAGAAACTGCAGCTTTTTTGGACCAAAGATCGTGAGCACCAAAGTTTTGCTGAAAATCTGCGCTTCAAAAGTCAAGCGTCGCTACAATGCACCATGCGACAGTGTGGACGCTGCTGTGAGATTTTCGTTGGGGTCTGCGGAATCGCACTAGCGTTTTTTGCACTTATGAGCGGTAGTCAGGACGGGGCTTTGGTGTATGCCGTGCCAGCACTGGCAGAAACAGGCGATGAGCTGAGGTGAAGCCTTTCCTCTACCAAGCTATAGGGTAGTGAACTTCAGAAAAGGCAGTACAGAAAGAATGTGTCAAGAAATTCAAAATAAAGGGCATTCATGAATACAAGATACGTATACAGCAGATAGGCTTAATAATTCTGTATGTCGATCATCCTAAAAATTTCCGCCACGAGTATAAATCAATTCAAATTATTTAGTTAGTTGCCCTATATTAGAAAAAAAGCCTTCCCGTCTTACCATCTACTCTAGGTTGGCAATGAAATTAAATTTAGCGTTCTATTATGAATTTTTTTCGTCTTTGTTGCAGATGATTGAAATACAGGCTGCTGTTACTCTGGTGAGTGATATTTTTACGCCTATAAGACATTGAAATATAAAGTGTGGGATATAAGCAATTTTTTTTTACCGTCATCATGAACTTTTTCCGATGTGCATCAGCCTTTTTCTGTCGTCAATAAACTTTTTATGTAATCATGCGTCTTTTTGAGACGCACTAGGCTTTTAGTTGCCGACGGATCTTCTTGGAATAAGTAAAGATGATTTTTTTTTTGTATACCACGGGGCACCTTAATTGTAAGATAGGGAGTCACGAATTGCCTCAAGAATCATAAGCCTGTTTGCTCAGAGCAACGAGTCTTCCTATGAGGTCCATGAGCTCTGAGGCGCTTTATATTATGAAAATGTTTCAGGAGAATCAAGAGACATTTGGCAGGGCAATGTGTTGTTTTTTGTTTGTACACGATAAGTATTCTTATAGAGGTGTTATGGAATTTCGTGCAATCCTAAATGTATCCATTATTTAGATAAAAAGCAATTTTCTTGCGTTACATGCTGTTTTCTGGGTGCCGTGACTTTGTTAAGCGATTTTCGAGTAATTTTCCGAGATGAGGTTTTTTTTTCTGGAATCAATGAGTCTTTTCCCTAGGTTTTAACTTACGCAGAACTATGCAGACTATCTTCCATTTGAATTCGATTTTGAGGTCCTCTAACCTATGACCGACTGTCCTAAGGATGATCGAAATCTCAATTCCGCTATTTAAAATGGCGTTTTCAGCCATCTCAAACGTATTTGAGTCACCCTGAAGACCTGCAACACGGTTCACAGTGTTTTATGCGACGCTCCTGTCTGGTGTCTAGCCCTTAAAATAATACTCGATCAAAGACTCTTCAAATAATTACATCTGTTACCTGATCGAATACATGTAGTCTACTTCCAATCCTAAGAATCCATTAGCTCGTGCGACTCCAATTCTTTGATTCTAAAATAAACATATTATATAGCGCGTTCGATTGGGCGCCAAAATCAGGATTTCGATGCTTGACTTGTCCGCAACTTTGGCTCAAAAATTGTAAAACTTGCTGTCAGTGTTAGAAAAAACTTGATTACGTTCAGTCAGCTGATAACACCATTTTAAGTAGTAAGATTGTGTTTTTGTAAGTCTCAAGAACAACCGATTAAAGGTCAACGCCTGAAACTCAATTCAACATATCAAAGTGAGGACACCAGCTTGAAACTTTAGATGAACAAAGACTCGATGATTGTTTTTAGCTCCTAGTCTTTCTGTGGACTGTTTTAAAGTCTTGTGTAAATTCGAAATTTCGTACTCATCAATGATGTGTTGTTTTCAACGCACCTTGTTTTCTCTGTAATTAATAATTCAGTTTTACTTTATTGCAGATGGCTCTGGTGCCGATAGTCAGGTATGTAAGACGCAGAAGGTATGTGAGACGCATCCGTTTTTCATAAAAGCTTGTTGCTTCTTTATTACAGTAGAAAACCTAATTCCCACTGCTCCAATGTCAAGTTATCTTTTTCTTACGTGATCGCTCATAATTTGGATTATTATATTTTGATAATTTAGAATTATATTTTTCTGCTGTACATCAGTGAGTTCAACCTCCCTATATATAGTTCAGAGCAAATGATCTGTTTTAGGATAAGACAGGAAGCAGAAAGACATATAGAGTAAACAGAACCACTGAACAAGGGCATTATTACACAAAATATGGGAACAGCAAATCATTGTGGGAGAGGACGAACAAACGGAAACATCTACTGTAAAGGTGAAGTGAACTTGACCCATAGGTTCTTAGGATACCCTCACGCACTAGTTCGTGCTACAGAATTAGGCCAACTGGCCCCGGAGGAATATACGGCTGCAGTCCACTACAGTTCATCACGGGACCATTTCAGGTAAAGGTCAGTGTCCCCACAGAAGATTTGTATTCATCAAACGCTGATTGAGCATATCAAACGCGGCAGGAGCTACTTGCCCGGCTCGCTATTCGATCTTGCGATGCTTGGAGTCGTTACATCAGCATCTGTAGCTTGCCGCTACAGCAGGTATAACTAGCAGCATGAAAATTCACAGAACCAAACTGGGGACGATGGAAAGATGTACAGACTTCTCAGCTAAACCTAAGGTCACAAACAGGGCCCATTCGGACTATACTTCCCGTAACACAAGGTAGATCAACCTAGCTAACCTAACATTACGACCTATAGCTTATTTTAAATCCCTCGGAAGATTTCAGGCGAGAAAAAATTTCATCAATAATTTATTGCAATAAGCACTGCAATAACTGCCAGTGAGTGCTAAGTCCCTGCGTTAGGTACATTAGGAGCGCACTGGAGCATTACTTCCAAAATCAGTTACTACGAGCTTTTAGAATATAGACGGAACTGTGCATGTTTAGTAAATAGCACGGCCCTCTACCACAAGTCTGTGTGTCCGCATCTCAGTGCTGTAGCAAAGGGCTTCCCCGAGTATTGTGGGGGCAAGTTTGTCTAAAGGCGATAAGTTTAAGGGTCAATAGAAATTCACCTTCACTCATAAAAGCTAGGAAATAATACTTCTAACCATCCAGCTGGCCAAGAAGCTGATATACTGTTTTAACTGCTGGGCGGAAAAGATTTCTATTTGGGTTGCTGGGTGTTTTGCTATTGCGAAGTTACGAACTAACAAAATCGGTACGTGGAATTTTAATAATAGCATGAAACGATCCCAACATTATGAAAGACTGTTCATTAATGTCCACTATATACTTATAAAATTACTGACCTGTAAGGGGGTCAGAAAAGAAGGAGTGGGGTCCGAAAATTTGCACCCGATCTTTTCATTATTCGTATGGCTACTATGAATCAATTATTACAATCTGTTCGCTTCCACCGTTTCATTACTATCTGATCCATACTGTCATTTTAGTCCAGCTTGAACCATACCATCTCCAATCATTTTATTATTGTCTGGTCCATCCTGATATTTATTTCATGGGTTATCGTTGCAAAGCCAAGGACTAAAAAGTTTTCTTCTCTTAAACTAGCACATTTTTGGGATTTAGTGATTCTCCTACCGTCACACACGGCTATCTTTGACCAACTCTGATTTTTTAGAGTGAACTCCTGCTGAGCGTTGAATTTCTTCTCTTTCCCAGTCGGAAATTATGGTTGTGATTATAGTAGAACAACTATGATTATGGTCGAGACTTTGGTTGTTTATTATCGATATATCCTCCATATTCAACCATTTATGGGGTGCAGTATGGTAG
>LQNS02278070.1:17939900-17949989 GCA_001587735.2 Parhyale hawaiensis
ACCTTTGAGAGATTAATTCTTTGTTGTTCTTAGCCACCTTTTTGTAATCCGAATTTTGTATTTTCAGAACACTGATGATGGATTTTTAATAATCCGAAACGTCTGGTTTTTAATAATGGTTGTGATCACGTTGGTACTTCTTTTTATCCTGAAAATTAGATTCCCGGTGAATCAACCTATTTCTAGAATACTAAGGTTTGTTACACTCTAATGCCATGTATTTATATCACATTCCCTTGAGGAATTTAGCCAAAATCATGCAGGAAGAGAAACGAGTTGTCTGCATCCTGGACAGCATAGTCGTACAGAAAGTTGTGGATATGGAACACGGTTGTGGAGTTTTCTTGAAGTGTCGCCTTATGCATTTTTCACTCTACCCCCGAAAGAATTAATTGAAAAGACAGCACTGCAAGTAAATCCTTTTCTCTATTCGATGTACAAAGAAGCGGCATGAAATTCAGGAGTGTATGGTACGCACTTATCATTAATAATAGTAATAAAAGCAGTATCGTACTCTTTCCAGGACATTGAATGCTAAGAGTAGAGCAAATTAAAATTGTTATTTTAATGAACTGTTAAACGATGCAAAGAGCCATCATCGTAAACTAATATCAGGATTAGTTGCTAAAATCGTAGCTATTGGACCCAGGATAATTTATAGTGCTCTTTCAATTTGTAGCATTTAGTTTACTAAACTAAGTATATAAAATTAGCGTCATAATATTACTTACGTAAAACTACGTCAAGTTAGGCACTGGATTTAAAATTGTGTATATAGACGAAAGAATTAGTCAATGAAATAGCTACGTTCTTGTTCCTTTTGAATGTGGAGACTTCTTCAGTTCATTTCTGGGCCTTTCCTCAACAGTTTGTACTTTTTTATCTGACGAGCTGCTGTCGCCAAACGTGTTGACTGTATTCCTTGAAATCAAATTCTGTTGGTGAATTAATTTTTTCACTCAAAAGGGTGGTATCACTAATCTTAAAAAATCACCAAACTGATTTAATTATATGACCGGTGGTTTTAGTAGGATAACTTTAACGTAAACAGTTTAAGTTGAAAATTCTGCATTATGAACGTTGGTCTTGAGGTTGCGCCTACCATGCTCACATCGCCGGGATCGAATCCTATCAAACCCTAGCTTATGCACACAGGTTGATAGAAACGAACTTCCCTTCTGGATAATTCCATGTAGGCTTCAGGTATAATCAAATCTACTATATAGGGATATACCAATATACATAATAAATAAAAGAGTCGAGTCAGGGATTCGATTTGGAAAGATGTTTACAAATAACAGATATTGTTTATTTTAAACACGGTCACTTATTGCAGCATCGCTCCTTTAATTCTGCCAGGTTTGAATTACTTCAGGTCTTTTTCATGAAAATTAATTGGAAAAATCCTCATGCTTAGTAACTGATAAACGCATCATGACTTAATGATATGAGGTGAAAATTTTATTATGATTGATTCATTACTTTTCAGTAATAAACTGATTTATGTTGGTGTTGTTTCAATTCCTTATATTATGGCTGTTACTGTACGGTAAGCAAGAAGATCTTATTCTCGTAGTTCCCCCTCCTAAGCTGTCTTTCAGAACGATGTTGTTGAAACTGGGAATGTTAAATTCAAATTTTTTATTCCAATGATGCAGTAGTTTTCACAATTTTGAGACGAAGATCTGTTGCCGATGCATACGCGAAGGCACTTCACAGGGCCACATTTTACAGACGCTTTCTTAAATAATAATGATAAAATTTTATTATTCAGAATGCTAAAAAAGTTCGCAGATCCTTTGATATATGTTTTTGTGCAACTATAAAGATCGTAGAACATGTGGGACACTCTGGAGGCCCTAATGAAATGATGGAGAAACAATGTAAAATAGCTGCGTATTACCGTACTTTTTGTGACGTCACAAGCCTAATTACCCATGATGCATCGCAGTTTGGCCCCGCCCCGTGGGTTAACCTTGTGTAGTTTCATCATCATTGGATTGTAGCAGTATTCGAAATAAGAGAGGAGGGTTATGTGAAGGCAGGCTAAATATCAGTGTCATCACTGAGGCTGTGATCAAGTTTCCCAAACGCTGCGGTGCGCTGTAGCGGGAATATAATTGATTTTACGTTTTTGAGGTTTCTAAGTTAGGTTTTATTGCGACATGGATCATTCTTGCGAGGTCGTGTTGGGTTCTCAGTGTTGTTGCCCTTTGGGGCTAATGGAGGGGTTCCTAACCGGAGTGCTCGCACCCTTTTAATGGTGCGAAATGAGCTTCTATAGAACGCAAAATTTTGGATTATTTTCACGCCTTTCACAAGTTAAAATGAATTTATCACTCAAACTTGGTAGGTTTTACCCAATAGCATCATATAAGTGGTTGTTCTTGCACGGGGCGCTAGAAGATATTAAAAGTTTTCTATAGCGACGTACGGAGAAAAAAAAAAAGTTGGGAACCACTGTGCTAGCTTGGCGGTATTAGTTGCATCATGAGTAGCGATAAAGTTCTGAGGTGTGTAGAGCTGATAGTCAAGTACGCTTGCGTAAAGTATGCACAGCACCACCAGAAGTAGCGTTACACTAGGTATTTTCATGTGGCTAACAGACGCTACAGCGTTGGTAGAGAGAGATTAATGGCCTAGTCTGTGATGCTGAGCCTGCTTTTCCCACGCCCTGCTTATCCGTGTATGGAGTCTTGATATTTGCTATGGCTAAGGCAGATCTTCTTTAAACTCGCTGCGACGGCAAGCAGAACAAGGATGTTACGCTAATCCTCTTTTGATCTCAATGTATTTTTTTTATGCAGGATTGCACTGGCACTTTTGGAAACGTGGATCTAAAAGGTGCACTGGAGCCCGTCGGCATATTTTCCTTATTTCTGTTGGTTACTGGATTAAATGGGTGAACTTGTTGCAAGTTTTATGGTAAGGTGCTTACTTTGCTGCTAAACCTTGAATAGTTTGAGAGTTCTAAATGATCCTGTTGCCATGCAGAGCGAATGACACTGAGGTCGGAAGTACAACTGTTTGTAGCGTGGGGAGCCTAGACTGCGGCGCTCCCCTCTCCCCCCCCCCACAAAAAAAAAAAGGATAAGGAAATTGGCCTCTTACAGTGCTAGCTGCTTCTCGACGGTCCTACCTTGTCCTCTGCTGCCTAGTTGTTAGCTTGCCTATTCCGCAGCGATAGCATCCAAGCCTCCGAGTCGTCTGGTGGTAAAATAGAAGAGTTTTATCATGTCAACAGTCCCTATAATTTATTGTTCCGTCGTCAGGCGTTATCCCCGAACCACTTTGCTGAACAGCTTCGTTTCCTGACCAACAACTTTGGGTTCATCTTCTAATTCGATTACTGCAAGTCCAGCGATGCAATCTGTTTACATATTTCCCTGATAAAACAGTGCACATCCTCTAGTAAAGGAGGTTTTTATCTCTGTCTAAAAAATGCTATCTGTTCAGAACACATTAGTGAACTCGATCAGATTTCTGCTCTCCACTAAAGAAATAAAAGCAAAACTTCAGTGCTATGATACAGTTTTAAGACATTTTCTTAAATAAACTCTAAATGTTCCTTAGGGGCCCTCTTTTTTCTCAACAGCTCATAATATACCACATACTGAGGGAGAATCTGGGTTCCCATCAGATATGATTAGCCGAACGAACAGCCTATCATTAAGGAGAATCACCTGCTTTCATCACTGATTTCTCAAGAAAATACTGAACATCAATCTTGCGTGGCGCCGTTTGGATGATAAGCAACATCGATGCCATCAGCCAGAGTGAACTACCCAGGCCTCTGTAATAGTAAGTAAACTGTGGCGCTGAAGCAGTGAATCTCTTTGCTGATTTTAAACATTACGAGAGAAGCAGGTCCTTACTAAGTGTTCTAGAATTAACCTTCCGTATTCGGAAGCAGGCTATTTTATTTCACTTTTCACTCATCGTTCCCGATCAAAGGTTTCTCTACATCCAATTGTGCACGTCCCTCCATTCTTTCCTTTCCTGCAAGTCAAAGTTGACTTTCCCGTTAATTTTCTTAGACAATACTCTGTGTCGGTAGCTGTTAAAGTTTTGTCAGATTTGGCCCATATTTATATTTTATTTCAAGGATATTATTCAACTGTAACCTGTAATATATGAGTAATTCTAGACTTAGCTTAAGAAAATTCGCTACTACATGTAACAAACTTACCTAAAGTAATTTGTCCTCAGAAGCGTTCAAACTTCTGTTTGGATACAAATGAGTAAAATTTCTAAAGCAAATTCATCTTGCCATACAAAATAATACCGTTTTCTTATTATACTGCACTTATTGTTCTACACTGACTTTTAGTTCACCATTAACTGCCGGTGTTTGGTCTGGAACGTATCACTAGAAATTTTTGCTTTCGTTTTCATTTAATTGAAGCCAAAAAATGCTGCCATATTCTAAAGAGGTTAGGCATGTATATACCTGCTGCTAGATTCACCTATGCTATGGGAAGTCATATCCCCACGGAAACCCATAGCTAAACTACCTCAGCCACTTTTCGTGACGCCGTTTCTCTATGCCATTTTTTCATATTCCCACTGAATTTACTTTTCTATGTTTTACCTCTTCTTTCGCGACTTGTTGTTCCCATGTGCATTAATCCATCTTTTGTATGAGTTCCATATTTCTATCGACATACTTTATATCCCTTCCTTTTCCTTTCTTGAATCACCCGAGTTGTGTCTTGGGAAGCCTAAATAACTTATAAAATATAAATATTTCGAGGCCTTTCATGATGTTTCCCACTATTTCATGACAAAAATGATTAAACTAGAGCAGTGCGTGCATAGCAGAGAGCTCATCAGTTCATTCTGAATACTGAATAGTATGAGAAACCATATTGATTTTGTGTCGTCAACACCTGGCTATGTCGAGCTTGCGTTGATTTTATGTAGTACTAGACGACCCGTGACCCGTTGCGTCGTCATTAAGAACGTTCTCTGCTTTTGCTGGTAATAGACCGCACGCTTTCGGCGTCCATCCTGCCCGTACTAGTCACCATAAGCAGCTTCCGTGCTTCCCGTGCTTCAAATTCAATTTAGATGTTACGTAATCCAGCTGTATTTTACGGAGCAACTTTGAAATTATCGTGTCCGTTCTTGCAACCAAGGGGCTGGTTTCACGTGCGCATCACAGATACAATCGAATTAAAGAGCTAACCCATGGAAGTATTAAGGAGCTATGCCCTATAATCCCTCGAATTTCTTCCCATCTAAAAGCGAAGAAGCTGTGTGCAAACAAGCACGGCGCAAATAAAAAAACAAATAAATAAACAAGTAAGGTACACAGACCTTAAGCATAATTTAGATAGATGGGTCTTGATCACAGGGACGGTGTTTTAATGGGTCAAAGGGGCGGTGTTGTAAATTATAGGTCCCCAGCTCCAATTCTCTTTGTATTGTTCGAATACAATCACAAGGGCGAAGGAATGAGCACCTTGTCAGGATAGTGCAAGACGCTGACTGGATAAAAACTGGATGTTAGTAGAACGTATAATATGTATTTAAAAATGGATATGCCCTTTTTGACTTATTTTCTTCCGCGTAAAAAAAAAAAATATCAAATCAAAGTGATCATTAACCTCGTACATCCATAGTAAACAATCTCGATCTTTTCCAGGAATGTTCAAATCAGGACATTCCCTTTATTCAACTTGTTTCTAGCACTTCTGGCTCATGGACCAATAACTGTTGATCATCTGATTGCCTCATAAATAAAGGCTGGTATCTTATGTTGCCTTCCCAGGGCACGCTAATAATTGTTTTAATGTTCCCTTATTTTCTTATCGTTTCTGTTACAGTGATTTCCTGACGATGATGGCAGTACAAACTTTCGTTTTTCTGGTAAGAAAAACTTTTACTCATAGTCTTGCAGTTGTTCAATACGAAGCCTGTTTCTAACGAACATGAATGCTTTTGTAAAGTTTGCTAAGCGTTTTTGAAGGATTTAAGCTGTTTGTGAGGAATATACGTTTTCTTAGAGATTTCTACGGAACATGAATACTTTTGCACAGTTTGGAAGGCGTTACTTTGGGGATCTTAGCTCTGTGTGAGGATCACGTGATATCTTGGTGATATCTTGGTGAATTTATGTTGTCATCTACCTGGCGACATGACGGTACTTACCGTCATGTTGCCGGGTAGATGACAACATAAATTCCTACTGCCGGTGCTGGACCCCGCGGTGTCTTCATTGTAGATATTTATCTGTTTGACATGGTTCATAGGCCTGTATAAGTCAAAATTTTGGTAACTGTCACATTTTCTTTCATTTTATTTCTTTCCATTGCAGATTTTTTATTAATCTTGAGAATGGCTCTAGTTAGATGCCGAAACGTTGATATCTATTTTAATTTTTATGTTGCTGGAGCAATAACTTGTTTTTACCAAAGAGTAGTTTTAAATAAACTTGGTACAATCGCTAAGGCGCATTTTGGAATGGTGGAAATGTAAAGTAAAGTTATTGTTAAAATCTGAGTTGCGATATCGGTACTTCTTCAATGAACTGTACAGTTTCCGTTACCGTAACTTTACTAGGCGTTTGTGCATCCGACCCCTGGCCGTACTTTAAGAGAGATTGGCTAAGCTCAAGTTCACTTCAGTTTACTAAATTATAGCTCCAGTTTTCCGTGCAATAGGAAAGTATGTAGGTGGTTTGCTGTACCTTCAGGTTGTTGCTGCAGTGCTCAATTGCAAAAAAAAAAAAACAATAAATTTTTGGTGTTAGTAAATGTCATTAAACCAAGTGTTTTCACTCTCTAATTCCACTGCGACCACTGCTTTTAAATCTCAAATGTTTTTATAAGTCCTTGAAACTGGTACTTTTTGTGAATATATGCAACCGTGGGGGTCGTGGTAGACTGGTTGTTGCCTGAATTGGGTCACGTGCTGCAGAAGCTTGAAAAACGTACGCTTTACTTGCAAACGTATAATTACTTATTTATAGTTAGCCTATTCCTTGCTCGGGCAGCTAGCTGCTCTTATAATAAGCCATAAGAGAAAGAATTAGCGAGAGATTAATAGACATAGAAATTCTCGAACTTTACCGTATGTCGTCTTTTGATATTACCTACGCGCTCATATTTTTATATTTCTCTGTTCTATGCACATGTTACATAGTGAGCTACCCCAACGTCTACTTCAACAGCAGTCTTGAAAACAGATCTAGTCTAATTCCTTTCCGACATCTGTTTTTCCTTGATATGGTTTATATTAAGATCTTAATACCTTGCTTCCGAACAGTATCTAAATCAACAAACAAGTATATATTCTAAAATTTACCGATGGAAGACATTTTAAAACAAAATACATTCAAATTGTGATATGAAATCTATGAAACCTGCTACCCTAAAATTTGCTAATTATGGAAACCAATAATTGTTGTTAAGATGCTACAGTTCTTACTCTATATTAATACTCGATATTCTTGATTGCAGATGACGCTGGTGGCTGTTGCCAGGTATTGTGAGACGTCCTAAGCATCTTGGTTTTTATATCCATTTTCATAACATTATTGTAGATTTGTTATCGTGCTACTGTAATTAATACCACTGTCCGTATTGCTATAGATAAAACTGAATATTTGCTTATACATGTATATTATGTACTTGTTTATCAGTAATAACATTCCATAGGGTCTCAGAAGAGATACTGCGAGCCACGAAGCAGCACCCTTAGCGATTAACACAATAAAGGCCGGTTTGCATGTTCGTCTTTAAAACGTGTTCTCTCTGCCACAGAAGAAAAGTTAACTGTATCGTGAGTTTAGGTCACTCTCAACTTGAAGAGACATCTGTAAACTTGGCCATGGTGATACATGCTAAGATAATTGATTAACTGCTACTTTGCGTATTACTTCCTCCGGCCGAAAATGTTTGCTCCAAAAAATTGCATTTATGTTAGAACGGGTAATTTCAAAACTGCAGGTTTTAACAATGGGATGAGTTTTATTCTGTGATTGAATATGGGAAACTGATAATCATAAATATGAATAAAATACTAGTCGTTAGGTTTACTTCAGAGTAACTAATATATTATTCGGCATTTCTCGGGTCTTTGTTGAAATTAAAAGAATTCCTTCGCTTGATAGCTGTACTTGAAGCCTGTAATACTTATAGTTACCTTCGTCAGCCAAAATAAATTATTCCACTGACTGCTGCAAAGTAAGGAAAATATTGTTCAACGTTGATTTATGCAATTCCTCAAAGCTAAATTCACTGTTTCAATTTGTTCATCAGCGATATAAGGAGCTTTTCGATGTAGAAGGGATTAGATTGAATTGAAACAATCGAAGTCCAGTACATTGATGTCAGGACTGTTTGGATACTGGTTAAAATTTTCAATATTCAAGCCTAATTGAATTTAGGCTCGGTTTTCTGCCTTCGGCATTGTCTAACTAAACTTTGATAGTGTTTCTAAGTGGTGTTCATGGAACTTTTTTATTCAAATGAGCTCTTTCGATTAGTGTCTGCCATACCTGTATACCTATGAAATAACTGGAAGCGATGAAAGAATTTTTAAATACTCTCTGGAAAAAAAGAAATGTCGTAACTCCATTAACTGTACCCTATTTTTTGATCAAAGGCTGAAATTGTGTTCTACACTCAATGAACGCTCGTTCACTGAACTAAAAAGTTCTTTCAAAGACACTAAAGAATAAAAGCGAGTTTTTCACTTCTATAACGAATATTTCTGAGCAACAACTTTTTATGACGCCGACACAGTTGTGTTTATAACGACGCTTCCAAACATTCGGATGATTGGATGAGTGAACAGATTCAAAGGACACACGTGTAGACAAGCCTTAAGAATTAGATTGTAGCGATGGTATGAAATATACGACCTGGCCTCTAAATTCTCATAATAACATGCAAATTAGCTTACGAGACACTAAGGTATTAAAAATTTTGTTAATTTTACAGGGGTTACCATCACTAAGTTTAAAAACTGCACACGAATGAGTTCGAACACGACTTTGAAAATATTTTACTTGCATATGGGATACCTCGAAATCGAAAAAGGAGCTTTTGCTGTAAGGCTTTTCATGACATAATGCTCAAATGGTAACCATGTCTCATCCAATTCTAGTGGGCTGCTTTACATTTAATGTCTAATTATTGGCCATCACTCTCTTTTTTAACTCGATTGTCATCGAAAGCTGTGGAACGAGCTTGTTCAGCCGACTAAACAAAGACGACATAGACATAAGTTGCATTATTGCCATTAAGCATTTCCTTCCCATCACTTTATGTTCTTACGTCCAACGGTGGAAGCATACCCACGTATTAACAGCAGCAGTGCATTCCACTATCCCATGGTTGGACCTCAGCGTTGTCCAGACTGCGTAGATTTGGAAAGCTATAGTTTCAACGTAGCATCGAATTGAAAGACGTGTTATCCTCATGCAGGGGTTGCTGCCCTCGGGAGGCATATTCTGTATATGCTGGAGGGCTCTATCCCTGCCATGATATATTTGGGCCTCACGAAGCCAAGGGTCCCGAGTGCCTTTTCTGCAGATGTTGTAGCTTGCCGCAGTTCCTGCTGACGAGGTTAAATTTTTAAAGTTAGGTAGGTACTCCATTTTCCCTTTCTGCTCCTCGAGGGGGGCTGTCGATCGAGATAGCCGACCTAGTCCGTGTGACTTCTCTACACTCTTTCGCGTGGAGGGCCATGAAAGGAAGGGGCCGTCCGCTCGGGTGTCTTTTTCTATTCTTTGCGCCTTTTTCCCGACAGTAGTAGCGCACTGAGCCAACTGAGTTTTTCTGGCAAGAATGCCGAAATAAAATATTCTTACTGATGGAAAGCTTTATATTTTTTCAGTTGAGCTTCACTCTTGAATTGCCTCGCTGCGTCTAGGCTGGTGAAACCCTGAATCTAATAATCTATACTATAATAAGAGAGCTATCTGTCAGTCCGTCCGTCAGTCCGTCCGTCCGTCCGTCCGTCCGTCTGTCCGAAGCCTTATTTTTCCCCCATCTAATACTGAAGAAAAATATTCCAAAGCACCTAATTTTTTTTTTGCCCCGGGCCTTTGTGAACTTGGTTACTTATGTGCCCTTGGTG
>LQNS02278070.1:17954406-17969583 GCA_001587735.2 Parhyale hawaiensis
GATTGCATTAATGCAGCGCCTGCCCATGAAACACTCAACTCCACTACCATTAAGTCTGTCATGAATGTCATCAATAAATATGTTGAAAAGCAACGGTGAGAGAAGCCCACCCTGTCGGATTCCATTAGAAATACGGACTTTCCCCAGCGCACACTGCACTCTTGATTCCTGTACCAGAATTTCAGTAAGCCAATAATAGGCCGAGGGGCCCCTTTGTCTATAATTCCTCCAGGTAGTGAGTCAAAATCATGCAGATAGAAAAATAGGCAAATTAGTCAGCTGTCTGCATTTAAGACAGCGTAGTGATACATAAGAGACGTCGATATGGGACATGATTATTGATTTTTTTTTTTTATATTTTGTCTAATCAATTTTCCTACACCTTCTATGAAAAAATAAATAGACAACATTGCTAGGAAATGCTTTTCTGGTACTCTGGTACACACTTATCAATAACAAGCAACATCGGACATATTGCACGTAAGCTAAGAGTAGAGGAAATTGACATTGATATTTTATTGAACTGTTAAGAAACGAGCAAATAGCCATCATCGTGAACCGGTACGAGAATTATTTGCTAGAAGCGTAGATACGGGACAAGCAAATGTACTTTCTCCGTTTGCAACATTTAATTCATTAAAGGAAGTTAATAATAATAATCATTTCATTTTTAGTCTCGTAATGCTACTCTAAGCCAAATTTTGCATTCCAAATATCCCACATACACCAGAATCAATTTATTAAATAGCAATGTTCTTGTTGACATTTAGTTACGGAACTAACTTTTGTTTCCAACTTTCCATACTTGTTGATGGTGCAGTATTCCTGGAAACGGGAATCTGTTGGTAGGCTATTTTTGTCTAAGTCATATCACAAAATTTGAAAAATTCATCTAGCTGATATTATTAATATTATTAGTGATATGTATATTGGCAAATGAATAGTTGATGTAGTACGATCATTTTACGGTCAATAGTTGATCTTAAAAATTTTGTTTCAACGAAATACATTAATTTATCTACATGCATGTACACCCAATACACATGATAATGGTCCAAACTATAACATTTGTTTTTTTGAAGTACTTTTATGAGAAAATGCTTGTCACATACATCGAATGATAGTGTAAAACGGTGAATAAACTGTTAAGCAACAATTGTTTATTTAACGCAATGTGAAGTTCTAGGCACAAGTTAAGATTCATGTGTCCCTGTTTTTCGATGAAAATAACCCTCTGTATTAGTCTAATGAGCAAACATTTTAGTACAGGACGTGCTAAAGATCCTACGGATGCTGAAAAGATATTTGGGCCAATGTGAAGCGTTTGCAGTCAAGGGTTTTGATAGGTTAAAGTTTAACAATATATTTAGTTAGAATGAGACATGCTGAGACATTCTTCATGAGCCCCAGGGGCGAACCCGAGTACTTTTTCCGCAGGAGATGTTGCATCTGGCCGCAGTTCTTGCTGACGAGGTTAGTTTTGTAAAGTTAGGTAGGTTCTCTATTTCCTTTTTTCTGTTCCGCGAGGTGGGCTGTCGATCGAGAGAGCACACCTAGTCCGCGGGATTTCTCTAATCTCTCGTGTGGAAGGCCGTGAAAGAGGCCGACCACTCGAGTGTCTCCTACTATGCGATGGATCAGGGCATGGCTTACGGGTCGGCAGCAGCGAGTAAAACTGGAAGGAGAGACGAGTGCCTGGACGCAAGTTACATCAGGGGTTCCCCAAGGTAGCGTTCTTGGCCCACTTCTGTGCTCAATTTACATCAATGATCTCGATCTTAACATCCGTAGTAAAATCTGTAAATTTGCGGATGATACTAAACTATGTCATCCTACAATGAAAAGAGCCGAGCTCCAACAAGACCTTGACCACCTCATGGAATGGAGCGCAACNAATAATAATTACGATAAAGCAGTGGTTGTGTGAGTCTTACCTAGCCTTTGGGATTGTACTTCCGTTCCTCAGTGTTTTTCATACTTTCCATCAGCATGAGTCAGAAAATCGCTAATGGTACGACAAAGATAATTGTAAAGTCAACTTTACCGCATGCCCTTAAGGGGAAATTCCACGCGCACTTGTTCGTGATGCAGATATATGTCCCCTAGCTCATGAGGGGTACGCGGCTGCAGTCTACCGGTTGTAAGAAATACGGAATTCCATGCGGCCATGGACTTTTCGGGCCTCCATCTCTCAAAGGATTTGAATATCTAAATCCTATTACCATAGACCGCAACAGTACTTGACTCTTGGGTCTGACACTGGCGGCCAAAAGTTGGCAACGGAAAAATGGGATTTTCTCAAGAGCTATTCTTTTCCCCCTATTTAACACTGAAGAAAAAAATTTCAAGGTACCCAACATTTTTCTTGCGGAGAAGATATCTTGGATACGGCGGGGACGCACTTGGGAGCTTGCTGGCATGACCGTGTCTGGAAGTGTTCGTAAAAGATATTGAGAAAATCTCATTTTTCCCATATTGGCCGCCAGCGTCAGAGGCCACTTGGACCCAAGAGTCAACTACTGTTGCGGTCTACGCTATTACCATAAAAAGAAGGAGACAGACCACCAAACAAGTAAACGGTTGAACGGATCTTTAACAAAAGGTAATAATGTTTTCCGTCAAACATGTTTAGCAATCCCTTAAATTTTGTTAAAATCAATCATTAACTTTTTAAGCTATCTTGGTGATAGAAAGATTAACAAATTCGTCAAAAGACGTAAGTAACCTCGCTGGCAAAGGTAATTGAGGACATTCTGCCCGTTGCAGAAGTTTGCCTGGTCCGGATGCATATTTCTGCGATAAGGGCGATGGTGTCTACTGCAGCAGCTGCCTTCAGACCGTTGTCTGCGAGGGAAATAATCAGCTATATCCTGAACCTTGCCCTCCAGGAACAGTGAGTTATAGTCTATATAATCCTTAACCTTTCGCTCCAGGTACAATGAGTCATCTTCTACATATATCACCCGGATCCTTTCGCTCCAAGAAAAGCGAGTTATATTCTACTGCCTCCTGAACTCTGCAGTACAGGAACAGGTTTATAGTCTATACAACCTCGAACTTTTTGCTCCAGCAACAGTGAGTTATATTCAACTTCCTCCTGAAAATTGCAGTGCAGGAACAGTGAGTTGTAGTCTATATACCGTAACCCTGAACCTTTCACTCCAGGAACAGTGAGTTATATTCTACTTCCTCTGAACTTTGTTAGTGGATGTGCCAGACTTACGCCACTTTCCATCACTATAGGGCCTGGTGGTGCACCAGTCCTTAGAAATGAAAGTTTTTACCGCTCAGAAATATGTATGTGCCCCGAATTTAATAGTATAGTTACCACTTCGGTCTTTCAGAAATAGTTGAGCAACGCTCAGCAATGAAGACTTTTTCTAGCACATATTGATTGAAATCATTATAACGTAGGGACGTATCTGAGCTCGTGTATTGGCCTGTTTCGAGGAGACTAAGCTTTTTTTTATGGGAGTTGACTGTCTCTCAGTCAGTCGACGTGGTTGTCTGTCACAAATATAAATTGAAAATTTTATGAATGGATTTTCATGAAATTTAAAAGGATTGTTAGGTACTAGGATGTAAGAGGCACAGACGATTAATTTTTGGTGTCAATCCGTATACCTTCCATTCGCTTGCTTGTTTTTCCATCCGATTTTCTTTACTTTTTTCTGGGCAATATAACTCTGACACTTGCAAACAAACTATCATGAAATTTGCAGGAAATGTTAGAGGTGTTGCGAGCAGGAGATGGCCAGATTTCTTTGATGAAACATTTATTGCCACATTTACCTGTTTGACGTATTGCTGCCTGCCAGCAACATTCATCTAAAAATTGCGCCCAGAACTTTCTGCAATTTGCTGGAAATGCTAGCAAGCTTAAGAAGCACAAATAACTATATTTGGGTGATGGTTTATTGTTGTTCATCCGTTCTGGGTATGTATCGGGGCTTGTCCCCTCAGGGGGCATAGGACGAGTCATAGGTCATAGGAGTTGGTTAGTTAGGTTCACCCATCTTGTGTTATGGGGCTTGGCGAACTCAGGGGGCTCATGTAGGTTACCTTAACTATTAGCTAGCCCTTCGGACGTCTTTTTCCGCGCCCTACTTAGCTTCCTTCCATTCTCATACTAGCCCGTGCTTTATTATGCTCTTCCTCTTCTTTCCCGACTTGCTGTTCACATGCGCGTTGATCCAGTGTGAGAATCGTACTGCCTTCCTGATCGCGACCTTCCTAGTGAGCCAGCGATACAAAAGACATTTGGATTATATCACTACAAAGTTCACTAAGACCCCTTAGTTACTTATCGAGTCCCCCTCCGGGGGCATAGGATGGGCCATAGGCCATAGGGTTAGGTTAGTTAGGTTCGCCCATCCTATGTTATGGGGAGTAGCGCCCCCAGGGGGTTTGTGTAAGTTACCTTCGGAACGTCTGTCTTTCGTGCCCACTTTGCTTACTTCCACTTTCATACTCCTACTGATCTCACTGTTGTCTGTTCTTCCTCTTCTTTCCCGACTTGCTGTTCCATGCGCGTTGATCCTATGTGGGAACACCTTCGTGCATGGGTTCCCCGTTTTTCTATCGACATACTATATGTCCCTTCCTTTTCCTCTCTTAGAAGAGCTCAGTACTTATTTAGGGAGGCTTAAATCTTCTTATAATACCTAATACTTATCGAGTCCTATTCGCGACAGATTGACAGAAAGATTGACGGACAATCTCGACAAAAACATTACATTCTTGGAGGAGGTAATTTTATATTTTTCCATTTTTAAAAGCGCTCACGCTTAATTTCATTTCAGGTTTGTGATGATTCTAATGGACTGAAGAATGCAGTGTGCATCGTTGCGGCTCCCTCTTCCAAATGCCATTGCACAGCTAACAAGTGTGATCCCTACAACGGTGAATTTCTAGACCAGTGCAACGCCAACGGTGTGTTCGATGTTATCTACTGCGGTACTGCGGGGTCAGACTATATGTGTTTAGTAGATGCTTGCGTCGATCCGCAAGATTCGCCTTGCAGTATCTACGAGGGGAGAGTAGGCTGGTACCCAATTCTACCCGCATGCACAACAGGAATCCATTGCAGTTCAGGCTGGGAAGTAACTGCAAATGTAGTGTGCGACAGCGACCAGTACATGGACATCGACGGTATCTGCAGACCAGCTCCACCCCAGCCATGCAGCAATACCTGTGTAGGCGACTGTCCGAGCTTAACAGACTGTCAGAGTTACTATGAGTGTGATGGCGAGGGGGGCATAATATCGGGACCTATTTCATGTGTTGACGGATCATACTTCGATTGGGACGCCGAGCCTCCAACCTGTGTAGAAAATGCTACTGTGTGTCATCCAGTGATTGCCTGTGACTTTTTGTAGATAGATCGCCTGTTTCACGGAGGGCATACTAACGTGTGCTGTCCTCTAATAGACATACATTTATGTTATAGTTCCTCCAGGTAGTGAGTCAAAATCATGTAGATAGAAAAATAGGCAAATTAGTCAGCTGTCTGCATTTAAGACAGCGTAGTGATACATAAGAGACGTCGATATGGGACATGATTATTGAGTTTTTTTTTTCCATATTTTGTCTAATTAATTTTCCCACACCTTCTATGAAAAAATTAATAAAGACAACATTGCTACGAAATGCTTTTCTATAGTCGATGTTTAAAAACCGGCACTCTGGTACACACTTATCAATAATAAGCAACATCGGTCATATTGCACGTAAGCTAAGAGTAGAGGAAATTAATTGATATTTTATTGAACTGGTAAGAAACGAGCAAATAGCCATCATCGTGAACCGGTACAAGAATTATTTGCTAGAAGCGTAGATACGGGACAAGTGAACATACTTTCTCTGTTTGCAGCATTTAATGCATTAAAGGAAGTTAATAATAATCATTTCATTTTTAGTCTCGTAATACTACTCTAAGCCAGATTTTGCATTCCAAATATCCCTCATACACCAGAATCAATCTATTAAATAACAATGTTCTTGTTCTTTCCGATTAATGAGATTCAGTACACGGGGCTAACTTGTGTTTCCATACTTGTTGATTGTGCAGTATTCTTGGAAACGGGAATCTGTTGGTAAGCTATTTTTGTGTAAGTCATATCACAAAATTTGAAAAATTCATCAAGCTGATAATATTGTTAGAGATATGTATATTTACAAATAAATTGTTGATACAGTGCGATAATTTTACGGTTAATAGTTGATCTTAAAAATTTTGCTTCAACGAAATATAATAATTTATCTGTATGCATGTACACCAATGCACACGATAGTGGTCCAAACTATAACATTTGTTTTTTCGAAGTACTTCTATGAGAAAATGCTTGTCTCGTACATCGAATGATAGTGTAAAACGGTGCATAGACTGTTTAGCAACAATAATTGTTTATTTAGCGCACTGTGAAGTTCTAGGCACAAGCTAATATTCATGTGTCCCTGTTTTTTTTTAAGATCGATGAAGATAACCCTCGGTATTAATCTAATGAGCAAACATTTTAGTACAGGACGTGCTAAAGATCTTACGGATGCTGAGAAGATATTTGGGCCAATGTGAAGCGTTTGCAGTCATGCGTTTTGATAGGTTTAACTTTTATCAATATATTTAGTTAGAATGAGACATGATGAGACATTCTTCATGAGCCCCAGGGGCAAACCCGAGTACCTTTTCCGCAGGAGATGTTGCATCTTGCCGCAGTTCCTGCTGACGAGGTTAGTTTTGTAAAGTTAGATAGGTTCACTATTTCCTTCTCTGTTTCGCGAGGTGGGCTGTCGATCAAGATAGCACACCTAGTCTGCAGGATTTCTCTCATCTCTCTCGTGTGAAAGGCCGACCACTTGAGGGTCTCCTACTATGCTTTGCGCCTTGTTTCCTGCCCGTAGTAGCGCACCTAGGCCACGCGACAAATTTTGTGGTATTTGAATACTAAACACTCCTCTCTGTTGGAACGCCTGAGTTGCGGCTACGGAGGTTAAACAAAGTTTATAATAATAATAATAAACATTCTTCATGAGTGATGTTTTTGCCGCAAATGCTCAGTTTTCAAGATATTTGCCTCTAAAGTTCCCAGGGTTTATCTATGGCAGAAAATACCCGACGACCCCATAGAAACCTAAACTCACGTAAACTTACTTGACCTAATCTTATTTAACCTAACTTTACGTAACCTTACCTAACTCAGCATAACCCAAACAACCTATAAAAAAGGGGGGTTTTCCAAACACTGTGCGAGTGTGGTTATTTTCTCCCATAGAAAAACAAAGAGAGCTTCGAAGTCAAATATCTCGAAAACTAAGCACTTGCGGCAAAAACATCACTCATGAAGAGTGTCTGAGAATGTCCATTTCACTCAAATATATCGTTTGAAAAATCAATATTGCTAGACTACAAACGCTTCACATTGTGCGATATTGTAAGGAAAGAAATTTGTTGGAAACTGAAAGTAATGGCCTTACGAGATATGAGAGTTAAGCGTCAAGCGAATAAGAGTCCTGGAAGCATCAGTAAAATAATTACTGAAACTGCAGTCCCTTCCAATGTTTCGAAAACTACTTGAAACTCTACGCAAGGTTCCACTTAACAGAAGGATGTTCTAAGAATTGACCTCCACTGGCGAAACTTTGCAGCAACAGTTATTGAATGTTGTCTGTGCTCTACCAAACGAAACGTGAAAGAGACGTGCGATTTTTCTTGTTCTCAGAAGAGGTCAGAGCCACCTTGGATTACCCTGATGGTTGGACCAAACGGTTAGTTCTGATTAAGGGGAATTGCGGCACCGTTTTCGTGACGACCAAGGTGGAGGTGGAGTAATGTTGTGGTTAGCGAAATATCATTAATAGTGAAAGTGTTGGCCTCATTTTGCAAGAGTAACAAAGGAGTATCTTATCTGTCTTCTGTAGAAGAAAAGCTGATGTTGTCGCAGTCAATTTCTCCACATCCGGATCTCATTGAAAGTTTTGAGATCGCAAAAAAATCTACGATGAAGGTAAGCATTTCACTTCAAAATAAAAATTTTAGCATGCAATACAAATTCCTCAAGCTTTGTGGATGCGACTAAAATTAAAAAGAAAATGACTGATTTTGTGGATCAGCTCGTTTTTGACGGCATCCGATGCAAAGGACAATACATAAAAAAATAACCTCTGTTTCGTTATTGTTCAACAAATCTCATCACAAAATTTTGTTATTCTTTACGTAATAGATTGTTGAATTCAACATGGTTCGTTTTAATATCCTTTTTGCGTTGAATCTTTGATTTTTAATTCATATGACTTATATTCTGGTTCAGTTTATCAGTTAGAATACGAATAAAAAGGCTGCATTTATTGTTTTGAATGCCAAGCATCTAAACAATAATATAGCGAAAATTCTCATGCACTTTATGCACGGTTTTTAAAATTTTGAACAATGCGTTACTCCAAAAATTATTTTTAAAACTGAATAAATAATTGTCAAGTTATCGTGGGTGGCACTGTCTGCTCGTGCCTCTTGGGAGATCCTGAATCAATTGTGCCGCAGAAGATGGCTAATTAGGAATGGAACTATGACGTCAGATTCCATGGATCTGTGACAGGTGCAGTGAATTACAGAAAATGTACTTCGTTGATTCTTGTGAATACCAATAATGGGTCTATGAAATGTTTTAATATCAACTTCAAATAAAAGCTATTCTCCTTCATAAATGGAAATACAAATTAACAATGATATCGCCCCTTATCTTTTTGCACATGTGATGATACTTTGGTGAGCGGTGAGCAGGCCACGTCGCGAGTAGCGTCAGTTATTATGCTAGGCTAGACTAGTGATGTGTCGAATGCTATTTTTGAACATCCGTGGATGCGATTGTTACCATTTCAACATCCGCAGATGCAGATATGGATCTTCAAAAAAGTTGTGGATGTCCACAGATGCGGATATTAGCCCCATCATAAACACACCCGCGCACACAGCCTCTCACGGTGGCAGTTTGCACAGCACCTGAAAAAAAAAAAACCTGTATGGTGCTCTGCAGATAGCTACGACGCTTACACACATTTCAATCCAAATGAGAATCTGCAGTTCTCTGCACTGTGGATGAGTTTAGTATACAGCGATGAACCCGTACATCCGCACCTGCTGTGATGCGGCTGTAAGAGCCTTCCGGCAGTGACTGCCGCAAAGCAGATGCAGTAGCTGGTAAAAGTTACAGCTGTTGAAGATATCTAATGCCGATGCCACACGCTAGCCAAAAGAACCACTATCCGAGTTTTGCACTGGAAATCGACGTCTAAAAACCTGTACACTCCCGCTTTTGTGCAAAATTTTGCGATGGAGCATGCAACACTTTTGCGCTCGATACACTGGTCAAAAGCGCGAAATTCTGTCAACAAGCCGCCCATAGACATCTATCGGCGGGTGGAGCGTTCAGTTCGCTTTCGGAGTCGCCACGGGTTTACTATTTTCAAGATATTTTATCTTAGAATTGGACTTAATATTACTTTCCAAGGCATTGGGTAGCATTTGTTATATTATTCTGCTTGTTAGATGTATTTTAGTCATGGTGTTTAGCCCGTAGCCATGAAAAAGTTGTTTAGATGAACGGAGCTCGAAGTTTTTTGACCAACTGATCATTCTAACGTGTGAATAGGGAGGTGCTTTTTTGCTCAAATAATTTTGCTTATTTCGCGTTTGCAAGAGTTTCCTCAACTTTTGGCTGGTGTTTGTCGCAGCCATTGGCCTAAACTCTTAAAAGATGATGCAGGAAATTAGAACGTTTGTAAAAACTCAATAAAATAATGCAAATACAACAAAACGCATGTTTCACCGTCATATTGCGACGTAGTTTACATGACATCAACGATTGGCGTTACTGATTCTCAACATATTCGTCACTAAGTTTTTATTTTGGCCCTATTCTGTTTTCTTTTTGTTGGACTTGTAAATTATCTATAGAGCGAAATTTATATGTAAAATACAGTGCGACAGGTAAAGAAAGTTAAGTATTTGGCGCGAATGGCAATCTTTATTGCAGCGTGTACGGGGGCGAACGGCGAGGCGAGGGCGATGTACGGAGGTGGAGGAAAAGAGAGGGGGAGAATTCCCGCAGGATTGGGGTGTGCGTGCCCGGGTTGCACTCTCGTCGTTTGCGGCAATTTTGTGTGCATGTCTGTGTACCCGCATCGTGCGCGTGCATGCCCAAGACGGTGGGACCCCGCATCTAACAGAAAAAAAAAAGTTTTCTACTGCTCCCACACCCACTATTACCCAAAGTGTTTCAATTCAACACTATTTGTAGACCGATTGTTGTCATTTTCCTTGAACTGCTAATAAATGTATTAGCGTGGCCACTGCACAGTTCAATACATTTGCGATTGCTCTAATTTACTGCTTTTTTAGGAAAAAAGCAAATTGTGTGCTCAAAAATATCATAATATTTACAAAGCTAAAACTATCTATCGTCTATTAAGTCTCTGGCTTGTGCAGCTCGCTTTAAGAAATCTATCGATATTTCAGCGAGTAGTTTCTTATAATATCCCTCTAATTTCCTAGAAAGTCTTGAAACTTCCAAACTAAGCTCCAAACTTTGCTGTGTTGATAGCGAAAGCGGCAAATGTTTGCAGCCTTCTTTGTCAATGTCCGCATCAAAAGGTACGAGACAAAATAGGCCAATCGTCTAAGAAATAGAGTAACAAATGGAGCTGAAAATCAAAAGATTCAGTATCCGTACGCATTACAAATGTTTTTTTTTGCACACCCTATCAAAACTCAGGGCAGCCGCAGAAGCTAAAACTATGATTTAGCGACTGAACAATGCAGGTTGAGTGGAGAGCAGGTTCAGATCTTTAAACTGAAATAGAATTAGGTTTTGAGCCTCCTTTTTGGCAAAAGTTGTTGCCGGAAGTGGTTATTCACGTATATTTTTTGATAATTACGTAGCAGCTAAGTAACGGAAGGAATTCTATGGAGCTAGAGTAAATTCTTAAAATATTGCTTCAGTGATAATGAGTACGCTTCATTTGATTTTAGGCAGAAGCGATAGCCTAGCTTATGGAAACTAAATTGTTCCAAAATGTTTTATCATTTGCTTTACTTTGTGGATTAACAAGCGCGAAAAACTTCAATGTAATCCCGGTCTGTTTACAATCAGACGCTGACGTGACCGAGATTAGCAATCAGTGTTCGTTTTGTCAATACTTAAACTGTCCTAATTCTAAGCGGAAACAGGTTTTCGTTTATTATTAGTGGGTCCAAACGAGGACTCCCTATGTTGCATGCTGGTGGGGAGGGGGACTTCAGTTCCTATTATAAATGATTAGCAAAGCGAACTAACTAACATGAAGGAGCACAGCTGCTGTTATCAGTGATTTCTCACGGAATAATCAAAATCAGTCTCCGCCTTGCGCACTGTGGAAGATAAACAACAACTATGCCATCAGCCAGAGTGAACTAGTCCGTGCGTCTGTGAAAGTAAGTAAGCCGTGGCGCGGAAGCCCTGCACCTTTTTGTGAATTTGAGAAATTACGAGAGCAGTTTGTATTAACAGAATAGTCCGCCTAGAATTGATACAAATGTATAGAAATTTTACTCCTACTTGCCGTTACCATACAATATAGAAACACAACAATTTACTAAGGAGGTGAAGTTTAAGGCCCAGTCACGCAGACGATCACGCATAAATCACGAATAAAGTTTGTTTGGGTGTGATCACCATTTCGAACAGCTCACAAGCTGTAATCGCGTACAAACCCGATGCGACAAACATCCATTGACAGCTACTGATGCTCCACGTAGAAAAAAAAAAACTTATACATTATACACATCATCGATTAAAATTTCTGCGCAATCAATGCATTAATCGTAAGTTTTGGCTATGTGACTGTGCCTTAAGATGACCATATGGAGGATTCAGTATGCCACGGTTCTATATATGATAGCTACCGGTACCATTATTGCTACAGGCCTAAAGTTCAGTCAACCGAGGAGGGAGCCAGGAGCCTCGTCCGTGAAGCTCTAGTTTCCGGTGTGGCTGCGGCCAGTCGCCATTTGCACCAATCGCATATTAGTACATCAGTTTGTTTGTTTCTCCCGCGTCAGTTTCACAAAGATTAATGAGTGTTCGCTCGTTACACCTATTGCCGGGTGCCACAGGCACTCACTTTCATGAACGCGTCACAGCCACACCGGAATGGCTGGAACGCTGATTGGGCAAACCTAAAGCGGCAGGGCTCCCTCCTCCCTATTAAAGCTCCTTGAGTCAAGCACTTCAGTTGAAGACCTACAGCTTATCAAGCAGCCACTCTTCAAGTACTAATCCATCACAGTATAAAAGCTACCATTCACATACGATACTCGTTACGCCCGCTGCTTCATAATAAAATTCTTAAGGCAGAGTCGAGCGTGTATAGCAAGGAGCTCATCCGCTTATTCCTAATAGATAATAACTTGAGCAGTCGCATAGATTTTGTCCCTTCAATACCGGGCATTAGCCAGCTTGCACTGCTTGTATATTGAAGGCGTAGGGGTCTGCACTAGCCTGTAAGACACGAAGATTCTGTAGGTGCTAGCAGTGGAGGCGGAGATGTGATGCCAGTGCGTGTGTGCGTAGTCACAGCTCGCGTTGATTACTTGAATATATAGCGCTATACTGCCTTATTTGCCTATCTGTTGTCTAAACACCCATTATAGCCATTGCATTTTAAATGATATAAGTACTTAGAAAGTGGACACTACTGCAAGATTTGAAAGTAAACCTGCAATAAATCATTATAAGAAGTTTTTACAACGCACGCTGGTGTTTCCATGGTGCGTTTTAGTAAAAGTGTAATCTTTTGCAGTTTACACTACGTGTTTCATTCATGTTTAGGCCGCACTATCAGACGCCTTGTACAAGCATCGTAACTGTACAGCTGAGGGCACGAATGCAACCATGCAAATGTCTAAATTTTACATATTTTACTAGTCAATGAAGCATTTAAGTCTTATCTATGACTTAGGTATTCATTGATTGAAGGTTCAGACCAATTTGATCACAAATTTGCGAAGATCACAATAAGAAAGTGACAAAATCCGAGGAGCGATGACGGTACTTTTTCAAAGAACTGTACCTACAGTTTAGGTTACCGCAACTGTACAAGGCGTTTGTGCATGCGGCCCCTGGTGGCTAGAGCACGGTGTTGTAAGCTATGAGGTAGGTGCCTAGTCCGGATTCCTGACACTACTCTCTCTATTATTCTATTATAAACACGACAGCTGACCGCTAAGCCCTCTGCCTCGATGATGCCAAGTGCTGACAGTAAATGTATATAAACATGCATATAGGTTGATTATATCAAGGCTATGTCATGTTCCACTTCTTGTCAACAGCGTAAAAATAAAATCTTGAATCAAATTATCAACAATGCTCTCCCATCCCTTGTACGGGATGTTAATCACTTCTGCGAAGAATCAGACCATTTCCGTTACGTACTATAACTAGCTTGTTGCACTTCTGGCTCATTGCACAAAAATTGTTGATGATCTGGCTATCACGTCTTTCATGGAGGCTGGATTCATATTTTGACTTCCGTGGGTAGGTTAGCAATTTTTTGTTTTCTCTCATTTTCAAACATTTTTGTTTCAGAGCTCTTGACTAAGATGGCAGCACAAGTCTTCGTTGTTTTGGTAAGGGTAATTTTTACACATCGTCACACACTTGTCTATCTCACTTGCCTTTTCAAAAAGATCAGAATTTTTTCTTAGGGGGGGGGGCGCTTATTGAAGATGGATGCTGCTCGTGGGGATTGTGAGCTTTGTCGATGCGCTATAAATTTTTGCTTGGGTTTCGCTTTTTGTTAGGGAGCAGAGGCTTTTGTTGAAATTGATATATATTTATCAGCCAATCCTTTATTAGAGTGAAAGTCGTTTCCTGCTTCCTGTTTATATGCATATCTGTAGCAGCTGTTCTAGTGGCAGTATGCTGTGTGTGTGTAAACACAACAGGAGCAATGTCTTTTCGGTGCTTAGTGAGCCTCTCACAGATATATTGGAGGGAGATAATGCTATGCTACGGGCTATAGATTTACACAAAATTTATTGCTTTAGTTGTGTTCTTGCGTACACCTACAATTTTAATACTACACTAACTGGAAACTACTGTAAATCTTTTTTATGCGTCATTGATTGGCAGAGCTGACATGAATTAACCTATGCTTTTTAGATCTGATGCCTCCGCCCTGTTGAGCTCAAGATAGCCAAAACCTCCTCGTTAATCCGCGATTTAAGCTTTCGCCAGTCTCTGACCAAGCTAACACAAGACGTAGAATCAACGTTGTGAGCTGTGGCTCAACGTGCTATGCACGTTGATTTTGGAGAAATTGACAAGTAGTTAGTTTCTCAAACTTGATTCTACACGGCAAGCTCAACGCTAGCGCTACTCCGATGCTCCAGGCAAGTTAATCCAAGTGGGCTTGGAAAAAGTCGACTTTTGAAACTATGGCATACGTTTCCCAAAGTCGAGTTACGAAACTATGGTATCAGTTTATAATTTTTGAATCACACCAGACTGGCGACGTGGGAACGGAGAAACTCCATGACGTTGACAAACCCCAAAGCAACCAGCCCAGCGAGTGAAAAAAAAAAAAAAGAAAGAGAAGATCCAAGATCACAGAATAGCTCTGTGTACAGATCGTTTGAAGCTGCCAATACCCGCGCCAGCAGAGACGTTTCCCGTGTAACAAGAGAGCCTGTATGTGATTCGCTATACTTTAAGTTCGCCGGTGCACAACTCAATTACGAGATTAACCTGCTCTCGTTGATTGTAAGAACCGAATTATTTCAGTACCTAGCTGAAAAATGTAACCACTAATAGACCCTGCGTCAATAATAATCATTTTAGACGTTTATTGTTGTCCAAATAAAATTACATTATTGACGTTTATACCATAAAATTGGGAACACGCCCACTTCAATGTGTTGTTTCACTCATGGGGCAGATAAAATCTGCGTATGTACATTGTAAGGTCATCGTCTATAGAGCTTACTGAATATTAGGGACATGTCCAACTATATAAATATCACGTATTTGAAACACTTATCTGTACAATAGATAAAATTGTGCATCATTAATAGAACTAGTTATCACTAGGGAAGAAACATCTGTTTACAGTACGTCCTAAGTAATACTCAATAAAACCTGATACCCT
>LQNS02278070.1:17976611-17988181 GCA_001587735.2 Parhyale hawaiensis
TACAACTGTGACTCCCAAAACAGTCCAAGATAACTCAATATACATTGGAAAAGTAAAATATAAACAGATCAACTTTATCTAAGCACAAAATATAACGCGTGTGCAATCTCTTACGTCCCGCCCAAGCCGCCTTCGTAGGCAGGTCGAGCGATGAGCTTCCTTTACGTAATATTCCATTTTCATTTATATAACGGCGGTAGTAACATCAATAGTTAATCACGGAAGTTTTCAGCGCCCTACTACAGAGTTTATTGGCCCATGAGTGGACAGAAAATATTGTTATATGCTGCTACGTCACGTCTCTAAGTTGAAATTATACAAACGTATTTGTCAGCTTGCGGATTTGGTTAATCAGGGCAGTTCATAAATATTATCATTCCATTGAGCTACATTTTCAGTATTTGTCGTAATAAATATTTGTCGTAATAATTTGCCTCTAAACCTGACTCGTAATACTATATTTAATAGGTAACATGATACTGCTCTCTACAGAAGTCTCCCGGAGACGCCTTGGGATTTCTGCTTTTCCAGGGACGATGGGACCTTCTGCAACAGCTGCCTGAATACTGTTGTGTGCAGAGGGTACAGTGAATTTGCTTCTGCTCCCTGCGCCCCTGGGATGGTGAGTGCAGCAAAAGGAAATTTACCGCATGTTCGATTAGGTCGTCATCGTCGATCTCAGCCCAGTCCGCTTGACTTCACTTGTCAGGAAATTGTGACAAGAACTTTGGCTTCGTTCATATGGATCATATTGCAGGTGCTCGTGTTAAACTGACAAAAATTTCCATTTTAAAGAGAAATACTAAGTCCATCAAACTCTCACAGTTGACTGCTTAGGAGTCAACGACTGAAGCTGAATCAAAGGTTTAACGTGCTCGGCCGTTCACGTTCGTAATGTTTGCTAACATTATTATAAACACAAATGTGCGTGTGACACAAAGCATTATTAAAGTCTTAGCCGTCACATTAGCTTCTTAGGCAAGCATCACGAGGCTACATAGTTACGGATATCTCTTCAAGTTTGAAGGAAAATAAAACTTAGAAAGCAGTGAATTTTTCTGCTACTTCTACGATAGAGTAACACATTTTTTTCCGTTGTTTAAGACTTATTGCTATCCAATATATGACAGCTCTCTTGGGGCTAAATTCACTAGACAGGCCATCAGTAAGCTGCGTGTTGCGTACAATGACCTATTCCGACGGTTGGTGGGTGTCCCCAGATACACAGGAGCTAGTGATGTGTTTGTGTCGTATGACTTGGGTTACTTTCTACTTGTAAGCATATTTATGAACCCATTGTGTCCTTAAAAAAAGTTATTTCTGATTATTTGGAAGACTGCATAAGTGAACACATGCAAAAGACGAACGTGTAAGCTGACTCAGAATCAGCGGCATCTACGTCACACGCTGGCGCTCCACAAGTCATATTTCTGCTAGAGCGTTGTTACAACTAAGTCCTTGTCCAATGCCTGTTAGTGGCTCTAAGCCACTCAGCATTTCATATATATACACTCAGCAATGTTTCCAGACTTTATACCTGAATATATCTGTGTCGATTTCTACCTTTATGACCTGAATGCTATCTTCGCTTTCCCTAAAATTACCCCAAAATAATGATGTTTTCGATTTCTAATAACATAACTATATGGGAGCTTATACTCATATCGTAACTTGTTTCGTGGAAAATCAGCATGTACGTGTTATATATTTTAGAAATTACCATGGTGCAGGTGTCAAAAATACCTACAACTTATTTCATTCCAGGTTTGTGAAGATACTTATGACGCGAACGGTGCGGTATGCTCAATTGCTACTCCATCTTCCAAATGTTACTGCACCGCCAACAAGTGCGATCCCTACAATGGAAACTTCCTTGACTTGTGCAACGCGAACGGCGTGTTCGACGTCACTGACTGCGCTTTGATAACGTCGGACTATACTTGTTTGGTGGATGCTTGCGTGGATCCTTCAGATTCGCCTTGCAGAATACATGAGGGAACTCCAGGCTGGTACCCAATTTTACCCGACTGCACTTCAGGAGTTTACTGCAGTTCTGGCGGTGAAGAAACTGTGGATGTTCAGTGCAACAGCGACCAGTACATGGACATCGACGGCATCTGTAGACCAGCTCCACCCCAGCCATGCAGCAATACCTGCGCAGGTGACTGTCCAAACTTAACAGACTGTCAGAGTTACTATGAGTGTGATGGCGAGGGAGACATAATATCGGGCCCTATTTCATGTGTTGACGGATCATACTTTGATTGGGACGCCGAGCCTCCAACCTGTGCGGATGATGATACTGTATGCCATCCTCTGACTGCCTGTGACTTTTCGTAGTGCGGTCCCTCAGTCTTACAGAAATTGTAATGCAGTGGACCATCTTCTGGGAGTGTAAGGCTAAGTTAGGAACTATGAAATACATAATAAAGACTATATCTGTGCATTAATCACAGAGGATAGAGACAAGTAAGAAAAGGCAGATATCCCCTTGTATACCGGATGTAGGTACATTGCGCTAAACAACTGTTGAGATCGAAGAACATTTCTGATATATACCTCTGACCAGGAGGTTATGTTTTCATCGGGTCTGTCTCTTATTTTGTCTGTCATAAGTATAACTCAGAAAATTATGGACGGATTTTTACGAAATTGACAGGAATTGTTAGGTATGTTAGGAGGAATAGTTGATTAACTTTTGGTGAAGATCCGTCCATCCGTTTGTTCGTTTGTTTGTCTGTTTCATTTTTCTCAAAACGATAACTTAAGAAGTTATAAACAATTTTTTTATGAAATTTACATGAGTTATTAACTATATCGCGAAGAATAAATGATCATATTTTTGTAATGATCTATCGGTTCGTTCGTCTCTGTTTTTTTTTTATTTTATGCTTGTTAGCTCAATAACTCAACACAATTATGCATGGATCTTGATGAAATTTAGTGGAGTTGTCAGTAATGTTAAGAGACATGATTGAGTAAATTTTGGTAATGATAGGTCGGTTCGTTTGTGAGTTTGACTAATGTTTGTCAGAATGTTTATTGGCAGCATAACTCAAACAATTAGTACTAATAAAACGAAATCTTAATTTATTTAGTTGAGTGTTTGGATATTTCCATTACGCTTGTTGGTTTGTTTACGTTTGGTGCTCCCGCGAAGTTGGTCTAATGAGTTTATGGAGAAAACCTTCAATTGGTGTAATTCATCAATTTCTTTTGGAAGAAAGGTCTGCAGGGAACTATTACGAAATTTTCAAGGGCTATTTCATCATTATTAGCAATAATTATGAATAAACGTCTGTGTTTACATTAGGTTTGTTTTTGTTTCGGTTGTTTCGTGGTTACGCTTTGAGAAATCGTGTCTCATTCACCTCTATAATAGAGTAACACCGAGTGAGTAACACCGCGCAACACCGAGTAACTCTGAGGCAATCTGATTACAACAGGCCTTAGTGTGCTCTAGCTTGGTATCCGTTTCTACGAAAGAATTCCCTTAATTTAAAAATACAGCAGTTAATAAACTGACAATGAATCCTTTGTTTGATTTATTTGCTCCTTAAAAATACCCACAGTCACTTTGACGGCTATGCATTAAAGAAAAAAAAAAGTTCTAGCGGGAGAAATAAGGTACAGTAATTTATAGGAACTATGCGTTTAATTCACTAAGGGCTGTAATGTATGTACATTTATCAGTTACTCAGTACCGGTGCTTATTTTGCTCCTAATATATAATTAAATAAAGTAACGTGAAACTAACTCGAAGATATGAGTTTTTGATGGGTTAACTCTATTCAAAGTGAACATTAATTTTAAGCAAAAGTTTTCAGCACAACAAGGTTACTAGCAAAATATCCAAGCCAGCGTTTTAAGCCGACAGCAACTGTTCCAGTAAGTAAAGATTAGATTAGATAGGCGGCAGTAGACGAACCAACAGGCCCATTCCCAAAGAGACACCGGAACATACGCCCCGGCACTCTATGAGCTATTGCCAGGACAGGAGAAAGAGAGAGAGAAANGAGAAATAAGGTACAGTAATTTATAGGAACTATGCGTTTAATTCACTAAGGGCTGTAATGTATGTACATTTATCAGTTACTCAGTACCGGTGCTTATTTTGCTCCTAATATATAATTAAATAAAGTAACGTAAAACTAACTCGAAGATATGAGTTTTTGATGGGTTATCTCTATTCAAAGTGAACATTAATTTTGAGCAAACGTTTTCAGCACCACAAGGTTACTAGCAAAATATCCAAGCCAGCGTTTTAAGCCGACAGCAACTGTTCCAGTAAGTAAAGAAGGAATAATTCAAATGGAAGTAAGAAACGTCGCTCACGTGTCATATCAACAATAAAAAAGAAAGAAATAGTTTGAACATATTCTCAAGCATCACCACTGAACAGCCGGTGTTAGCTATTTGTGTGTTCAGTGTAGTCAACAGCATGACTTCAGGGTTTGCTACGGTATTCGTAAAGGAAATTCGCCTATGCAGGTTAAGCAATCACATTGAATTATTTTGTATTTCGAAGATGAAACTTCTCCGGCAACAGAAACGATTTGCCTGTGCGCGTGTATTACTCTTACTGTACTACAGCTTTTCATATCTACGAGCTGACACGTCACGTACTGAAATATTTTATATTCTTGCTTACAGGTATTTACGTTAACCCTTTACCGGGCAAGTGACCATATATGATCACTTCCATAATGCTATTCTTCTGCAAGCGTTTCTCAGCCGCCAGGTAAAGGGTTAAGCAGTTCCAAAGCACACGACACTGTCCGTTTGCTGTTTATCGTAAACCGACAGCCGTATCTGTCAGTGATTTTATCAAGTGATGAGGAAAAAATAGTCTTGCCTCGCTGGCGCTCTATGCAAGATAAGTAGGAACAACAGTAGGTACAAAAAGTCAGTCTGAATGTAACTCTGCTTCGGTGAAGGTACGTACGTGCCGTATATCATTAAAAAATCTAGTGGAACGTATTGTCTTGAAGTATTCAAATCTACGGTTTATGACTACAGACAGTGTCCAACTTACGTACAAATACAATTGGCTAAATTAGTCTGTTTTTATATTGAATTCATCACAAATCAATATGTATTAAATTTTATTCGATAATTGCCGTAAGGTCATCTGAATGTAAATACCACTCCAAAATACGAAACTACCATTGCAAACGAGATTAAAGCAATAATTACAGAACAGAAATAAAAAATTATGTACATGATTCCACAGCATTTTACGGAAACATGGCATTGTACGAGCATTAATGGACGTCGGTTAGCAGTTGTTCATCTTTATGAATATTCATAAGTCGAATAATCGTATCTGGAGACCGATAGTTTGTATATTTAGTACACCAAGAATAATATTTCGATCCAAGTTATCGGCCACAGATTATTTATCGCTTTATAAGTCTATACAGTACAGTGAATGAAATAAAAAGTTACTCAGTGATTTTGGTGCCTGAGGGAAGTATTAAGAAAACCCCGTGAGTGACGAGAGCAAAACTAGCAATAAACTCCTCCCTTTCTCAGAAATAGCTGCAAATTCGATAAAGAAATAAAATGTTGGTTGTTGAACTCGAATGATAAAATGATAAATAGATTTCATTCTGAAAATAAGGAAATTGTGGAAGGTACAATGAGGAAAATAAAAAATATTAGATAAGGGACGTCAATTTAAGACAAACACAAGTGCGTGTCTACGCAAAACAAGCAACCATTGGAACCCGTGGTCTGGCCTTCAATAATATCTCCAACCTGCGTCATGTATACGCAGTGTGAAATCATATTCCAAGTCAGACAGTAAAAGTTTTCCTATTACCTTCGAGCGCTAGCGGCTTACAAGATCTAAAATTGACACCTTTTTTCACACCCGAGGGTGTATCCTAATTACCCTAAATTTACCCTGTCATAATTTAACACTGATAGTGTAACCGTCATCCTGAGTAACAAAGGACCGTGGAGAGGAACAAGAAGAACGGTATAATTATTATATTCTCCAGAGAGGTACTCTGACACACTGGTTTCTTATTATTTATTGTCTGTGAAAATTTAATTTCAGTTACATAGAAAATAGTTACTAGGTATTTATTTTGATATGTGAGATAAACTGTATTTTACTACGTTTCTCGTATATTTTTCTCTATTTATTGTCGCAGATCCCGAAGCAATGATGGAAACACAATCTTTTGTTGTTCTGGTAAGAGAAATTTTTGCTCCTTCTCGCACACAATGAAATTTCAATAAGAAATATTTGTATCTAGTTTCAGAGTAAATTGAAATACTATTCGCCAGCCGTAGATGCACAATTAGTTTTCCATTAATGTTTCTTTCCCTTCCATTCTGATACTCATTTATTTCATTTCAGATGTTGCTGGTGGGGGTGGCCAGGTAAGCTGGCCGTGGAGGAGTAGATTGAATTGCTTATTTCTTGACCTATAGTACATTTTAACTTATCTCTTCTATAGTTAAGCCATTGCGTGTCCATATGTCTGTTTCTACCTCGCATGTACTATAGATAAACTAGAACGCCTCGTGGGGTGAAACCATGACCTGCGGTAGGGGCTAATCAACGGAGTCATTTTTGATGAAAAGGTTAAGCATGAGTTCCAATCCATAAGTAGATCCTCAATAATAACACAGACGATCTACCGCGGAGGAGGCAAATTCGCTCCAGTGTAGAAAATTCAACGCCGTCTTTTTTGATGACCTGCTAGACCTAGCTTTTTAGCATTGGTCACATCTAGGTCAACCCCCCAAACTATCTAGGTATCAAAAATTATGAAGATTGCTCAACTCTTTCTAACTGTTTTTGAGTGGACAGACATAATACAACTATATATACAACTAAAACGCCCCGTGGCGTAAGACCATCACCCGTGGTGGGTGCAAATTTCATTGCCGTTAATTTTGATGGCCAGCTACTCCTAGTCATTTTGACGTGGGTCACATGAAAGACAGCCCAGAAGACTCCCTGGAAAAAATTACCAACATAGCTCAATTTCTTCTACCTGTTTTTGAATGGAGAGCAAATTTCATCGCCGTCATTTTTTATGAACAGGTAATCTTAGTTTTTTTGACATAGGCCAAATCGAGGGCAACCCACCAGACTCCCTGTAGAATATTATGGACATTGCTCAACTCCTTCGACCACTTATTGGGTGGACAGAGAAATATATATATATATTTATATACAAATACATATACTTAAATCTTCAACGAAAACATTATTACCTCTCTCACTTCGTTTGCGGGTGATAATAAGCTGCAAAAAAACTCTGAAAAAGCAATGAGAAAGTTACTTCTACCTCGCACTTCTACTAGCAAACCCACGTGCACTGCTTCGAATTGCAGTTAAAAGCTCACGAGGGCCCTGAGGAGTGTACGGCTGCAACCAATCACAGACAATCAGGGCCATGTCGTCCTACTGACAAAATACCCTATAGACAACTGGTCCCCGTCTCCTGTGCCTGGGTGATATGCTGACACTATGGATTCAGAGGAGGAGGATCTTTTTTTCTTTACCTGGAACTCGAATGTACTACTCCCCGGGGGATGATGGGCGAGTCGTCAACCTTGACGACGAAGGTACTGGGTGTAATAAGGATATTTCATCGAATGGTTTGCTTTTTCACGTGTGCATTCATAAATTTTCTTTGGCAGTACTATAGGTTTATCGTGACTATGACCAATTTTCGAAGTCAGCAGAAAAATTGCCGGAGGTATCTAACATCTGGTAAAATAGATACCACGCGATGATATGGACGAATTTCATTGAAGACCAATCTAAAAGTATGTTATTTACTCTAATTAATTGTTTGCATAACACTTTTGAAGCAGCTGTTTTCTACAATCAACTAGAGATGCATTCTTAAAGCTCTGGCCTCCTCCATGCAAAACAATGCTAATGAAAGGTTAGAAATGGTTCCTAATCTAGAACTTCTTTCGAGGCATCACCGAAATTTTCTCATTTGTTGCTAACTTGCTGGTGACATTCCTAACGGTCCCTGTACAGTTCATGAAGATCTCTTCATAATTCTTTGAGTTATGTTGCTAACAAACGGAGTACGCAGTAGACACCTAAGCCACAACGAAGGTAACTTCCATGGCTGAGGTGATCAGAGTGTCATCAGTGGGTAAGCTTGTCTACACAACTACCTATTTAGGTATATATTGACTAGAGGGGTATCGACAGTTGAACTTGAAAACACAATAACGAACTAGTAGGACATGAATTCTTGTAGGCATTTCTTCTTAGAGTGCTTCCAAATTCGTGTCACAATAGGCTTGTCCGTGCGTGCATCGTTTCAATATGCAGTTAACCCTACAAAGGGAGACCCCTACCGAGAAGTTATACCTGGAGAGGTGAGGTGAGCCTAATGATTTTCTAATAAATTCATTATTTATAGGTATTTCGAATACAAAATCAGTAGGCATACTCTTCAGACATTCATACATGAGTTGAGATATACTTAGCATCATCAATTCAATGTTAAATTATAATCTGACACCACAATATGAACATTTCTAAGAGAACGGTAGAAAACAAACAGCGATATTCATTTTGTACGATAACCGTGGGTGGCAGTTTGCTCACCAATGCAGGCAACGTGCATGTGTTCGGAAATAGTGATTCGCCTGCAGGGACTGTACTGTCTACGTACGCAGAACAATCAATGTGCTACGATTCTGGAGTGCTGGCGTGTTGCCCATGTGACGCCTGTTCCGAAGGGCTCGGCTTCATCCCGTACCTCTGATTATAGACCCATCTCTATCACACATGTTTTATCGAAAGTTTATGGGAGGTTGGTTGCGTCGAGATTGGGTTGTTTTCTTGAAGAGCAGGGTGTTCTTCCCCCAACACAGTATGGTTTTCGTAAGGGCTTGGGAACCGGTGATGCTCTGCTTCACATTTCTCATGTGTTGCAGTTGGCTCTTGATGGGGGTCATGAGGCAAGGTTGGTACAGCTTGACTTTAGTGCTGCTTCTGATCGCGTGAATCACCTTTGACTGCTCCATAAGCTAAGATTGATGGGTATTGCAGGTTCAGCTCTCGCGGAAATTAGTCAATTTTTATCTGACAGACGTCAATGTCTAGTTGTTGATGGGAAGAGGAGTGAGTTTTTGGATTTGGTTTCTGGTGCCCCACAGGGTAGTGTTCTGGGCCCTTTGTTGTTCATTGTATATATCTGTTTCATCTTGTTAATAATTTACTTGTTGGTTACGCTGATGATGTTACTTTGCTGGCTGTTTGCGATAAGCCTAGTGATAGATTGGAGGTTTCAGAATCTATTCAGCATGATTTGGATATGATTGATTCCTGGTGTTCTAGGTGGGGGATGAGGCTAAATGCGGGCAATACTATGACCATGCTAGTGTCCAGGTCGCGTACAGTGGGACCTCCTTTTCCTGCACTCATGCTGGATGGTGTATCACTTCCTGTAGTTGATGACTTGGTAATCTTGGGTGTCAATTTTGATCCAAAGTTGACGTTTGACCCCACATTCGTTCGGTTGCCTCACGTGCATCGCAGAAAATTGGTCTTATGAGGCGTGCTTGGAGGGTGTTTGGCTCGGTAGAATTGACACGTCGCTGCCTTAATTGCTTTATCCTCCCTCTTTTGGAGTACTGTTCTGTAGTCTGGGGTTCTGCTGCCGATTGCCATCTGTCTTTGCTTGACAAAGTGGTTCGTCGATGTGCGTTCATGCTGGGTGGTGTTGTGCCTTGTGATCTGGCGCATCGTCGCAGAGTTGGTGGGGTCTGTTTTTGCATAAAATCTATAACTGCCCCAGTCATCCACCGTCTGAGTTTCTTCCGGATCCATTTGTTCGGGTGAGGTATACTCGGCATACTGGTGCTGTTCATGAGTTTTCCTCGGAACCGTTACGATGCCGTGCGGGCCAGTATTCCCGTTCGTTTTTTCCAACGTGTGTGGATGCTTGGAATGGTCTTGATGGCTCTGTCTTTGCTGGTGCGGGTATTGGCAGCTTTAAACGATCTGTACACAGAGCTATTCTGTGATCTCTGCTCTTTTTTCATTCTTCTGTTTTCTCCACCTGCTGGGCTGGTTGCGTGGGGGTTTGTTAACCTCATGGAGTTTCTCCGTTCTTACGTCGCCAGTCTGGTGTGATTTAATAATAATAATGATCCATTTAATGATACAGTACACAATGGACTGTAACTGCACTGATGTAACCTCGTGTAGCTGGGGCGGTCATATTTATTATCTATAATGCGTATAAAACTTCATTGTCCATCAGTAATTATAACCCTGGGATGAAGTTACATGCAGAAACACAGTATAAACAAAAGTTGAAACATACGGGGCTGCCGGCCGTACGAATGCAGGGTGCGGTGCAGTGTAGCGCAGGTCTCCTTTAAAGGGACAACCTATCATAAAATCTATGGTATTTTCACTTATACATGGTATTTTCTCTCAAATTTTTACACAAAAATGAAAAATGCCATTTTATGAAAGTCGCAAGTTTCCAGAAGCTCAACTGAACTTGAAAGCTATAAAAATGCAAATTTCTGCAGGGTGAGGTGCAACACCTCAGGTCTTTCTTTGTACGTTTAAAACATAGGATCGTGACGATTTACTACGAGAAGGTGGGCCGTAGATCACTCACGGTATTAATTTATACCCTAAGTGGTTTTGGCATGCGTTAGGTCAGTGAACTGTCATGTTATTTTCCTCCGTGGGCTCTTCATGTCGCTAAGTTTCGACCAGAAAATATCTATATCTCGCTATTGCATAGTGAAATCTACTTGTATTAAGAACAGCTTGCATGAGGTATGTTAAATTCATTTGTGTGTCTGCATAAGTCAGCCAGAGGATTACTTGCTCGTGAGCAGCGACGTGAGAGGGTCTGTGTGCTGTAAGCATAATGGGCAGCACGTACCGCTCGAGCTCCAATCAATTTGGGAAGTAATGATCGTTACAGAAGTTCGACAGGACCAACTTCAAAATTATACAAGTACAACATCATCGAAGGTTAATACTGCAACTGCTGCCTGAATAAGGTTTTAATGGTGCACATTCGGAGCCCTTCCTGTGCTCATTGATGAGTTGCTGCTCGTTTCACTAATTTGCTTGGGGGGGGGGGGGTTTATTAGACCCATGTTCTGCTATTACGATAGTTATGCCTATCTATACAGTTTCCACAGTACTGTTCTATACACTCCAATCACCTTTCATGAACCCATTATTGAGTAACTGCTTGGTACAGAAGTTTCCATTGACAATTATTTTCAAAATCATTCCCTGACATGAAAATGATACCCACCGCAGTAGCTCCTAGAATGCTGCTCTATGCACATGAAACGTCCATCATGCACTCATTAATTAATTAGTTGCTGCGCTGTTTTTTTTACAGAAGTTTACCTGCGTGGTCTCCGGACTTCTGCTATTTCGATAAGCCAAGTGGGTTCTACTGCTACAACTGCCTCAGCATCATTTCGTGCATTACAGGCAGCTTTAATGACTATTTAACCTGCCCTCCGGGAACAGTGAGTGAAATTTTACAATACGAATTGTAGGCCCGCTCAGATATGTTTCGTTAATAATT
>LQNS02278070.1:17999504-18023603 GCA_001587735.2 Parhyale hawaiensis
CTGATCGACGTCTCAATCCCCTTCGACTCCAGAATCGTGGACAAGGAAGCGGAGAATAAGGCGCCAGAATGTAGAGCTGAACATCGCTCAACCGATCCAATTTGGGTCGTGAAATCCCCTCGATAATAATAATAAAGTTTATTAATATACTCTGGCATCAATTACAAAACATACAACGAGGATGTTAGAAGTAGTGAAATTATTGCCTTTGCGCTGTATTAAACAGTCTAAAAAGGAAGCCTATCATTGTTCTCAGATTCCTGGGTATAATTGATGCTAGAATGCTTCGCATTCAATAAATAAATTTGCTAATACGATGCAAATACTAGAAAATCTAACAAAAATAATATCAGACAAAAGCAAGTTTGAGGAAATTATTGATCCGATACACGGGTACGTGCAATGCATAAAAGATCAAGTTAATAACTTTCTACAAAAAGAAAAAGCTTCTTCCATCATTTCTGAAACTGTGTATAAGAATCTTTTTCATACTGTCTCGGCTCCGGGGATTGTTTATGGGTTACAAAAGGTTCATAAACCTGACTTTAAATCAAAATTGCAGCTGAGACCTCTGTTTGCAGCATACAAGGCCCCATGTTACAAGCTTGCAATATTCTTGGCACCAATTCTTAGCCCCATAACTTTAAATGCATATGGTGTTACTAAAACAGGTTCGTCTGTAGAAAATATCAGTGTTACTCAAAATGCTAGCTGTTTGTACATGACCTCATTCGACGTTGAAAATTTGTTCACTTAAATTCCATTAACAGAGACAATAGAAACATGCTTGCACAGATTTTTTAATNTTAAATGCATATAGTGTTACTAAAACAGGTTCGTCTGTAGAAAATATCAGTGTTACTCAAAATGCTAGCTGTTTGTACATGACCTCATTCGACGTTGAAAATTTGTTCACTTAAATTCCATTAACAGAGACAATAGAAACATGCTTGCATAGATTTTTTAATATAAATTTCATAGTGTTAGGTATGACACTGCTCGACCTTGTAGTTCGGCATTAATTTTTCTTTTTAATGGCATGTTTTATCAACAAACGGAGCGTTTAGGGGGTAACCTTTAGGTCCAACTTTTGCTAATATTTTTAGGTGTCATCATGAGAAAACATGGATCGATGAATGTCCGAGTCGTTTAAACCAGTACTGTATTTTATAGTAGGTACATCGATGATCCTTTTTTTTCGTGACCAATCGCATGCAAATTTATTAGATTACTTGAATGCTCTAGTATCAATTCTACCATGGACACTGAAAACAATGATAGGCTACATTTTTTAGACTGTTTACTACAGTGAAAAGGCAGTAATTTCATTACTTCCATACATAAATAAGTCACTTTTACTTGAATGGGCCTCAGCTTTTTTAGTTTTTGCCCTTTTCAATTCAAGATAAATATATCATCAAGACTCGCTTATCTCGCGCCTATGATGTTTGTCCAGATTTTATATCTTTGCACAATGAATTTGAATTTTTAAAGTAGTACTTTTCGAAAAATGGGAATCCTCTTCATTTAATGAATGATTGTATAAAGAAATTTTTCTATAATAAGTTTTCTACTAATACTGAAATATTGACCGCTAAGAAAAAGAAGCTTTTTATATATCTGTCTTTCTTCGGCCATCAGTCGGAGAAACTGAAAAAAGATTGAACAGCCTTAGTTAACAATTTTTTTTGTGAGTATGGAACTACAAATTATTTTAGTGAATACCTTTAGGATAAGTTCTCTGCTTCATTTAAGGATAAGCTAGCTCTCCTCTATTGTTTATAAGTATTGGTGCCCATCGTGTTGGTCGGTGTATGTGGGGTCATCAACGCACGCATAGAGACTTAAGTGTTTGAGCATATGGGTAGGAGCTTAAAAACCGGTAAGCCACAAGCAAAGCCATCACATTCAACAATACGCAGTCATTCTGAACAGTGCGACACTCCTATCCTCCAGTAAAACTTTTCAAACATAGGCTCTGCAACTTCAGTTACCGACCTTAGAATAATGGAATCATTATTTATTAGCAAAGAAAAGCCTAACTTGTATGAAATGCAATCTTCATATTCACTGAAAATAGCCCCACAATAGTTAATATAGCTAGTTAGCAACGAGTTTTCAATATCATTCCTAACAACGATATTATTATCGAATTTCTTGTATTTCAGACTGTTGATAATGACCTATATGGTCGAAACGTCCATATTTTAAATAGACGTGTCTTTTAAATCGATCGTCTAACCTTGGTTTTAAAATTGTGTCGTCTTTTACAACCTAACCCGATAAATAATTGCTTCAAAGAAAATACCCCAGGGCGCAAAACCAAAATAGAAGTATCGATCAGGTTCAGACATCGTAAAACGCAGCATACTGAGCTTAGTTTATCTTTGGGGGTGATGCAAGTGATGTACCGGAAGTTATTTGAACCTTTGTCTTTCTTTTAACTGCTCTTCGTAATCAGTGGAAAGTGTGGCATGTCCTCGGAAGACAGCCGCTTGCAGCTGGTTTAGCTACTGTTCTCAGTAATAACGCGGCCGATAAGTTACAATGTCAACGTTTGAGACCTTTTATGCATGACAAAGCATTATGTTGATGAGCTATTGCTTTTACGGAGAACGACTTCGATAGGTACCTCAACCTAACTAAGGAATGGAAATAATAAGTGGGACTTTTTCCTTCGATTAAAAAATCTTGCCAAACATATCAATCGCAATTAAGTAGTGAAGAGCAGAACTTACTTTCGGGATTCATTCTTAACGACATAGGAGTAAAAATCGATGGAATCATCACTCATTTCCTTACGTTACCTAGGACGCCTTCGATTGGGTCACAAAAGCCAAACACACTTCACTTAACTTGTCCGGAACTGCAGACAGATGTCCTGGCTTCGACCGGTTTGTTCACATTTCAGTCATTAACTGAAAGTTGATCACCTGTGAGACTTCAACGAACTCAATCTTACTTCGTAAAACGGAAATTTCAGTCGGTTCAATAGTCGAGTTATTTCTAAGAACTGAATCGCGATCCTAAGTGACAAAGCCAAAGATCCTGTCTGCAGGTCCGGACAAGATAAGGGAAGAGTGCTTGGCTTTGACGACCTAATCGAAGGCATCCTAAAATAAAAGATCTATGCAGTAATCACCAATCCAAATTTGAAATCGGATTTACAGCAATGTGCTCAAAATGACTACGATAAGATAAGTGCTTATGGTCAACGTGGGGGCAAAAACATCGCAACTGGAAGTTGCGTGAGTCCAGGTGATTTCTTCAGCATCCAGCGTCGGAACCAAAACTACAATATTCGTTTTCCATGCATCCTCGGTCTCTATAGAAGTAAATCACCTTGACAGCACACCCGCATTCAACTGTAAGACCGCATGCACTGGTTAAGGCTGCAGATAGATACCAGCTGGCCCCATATGCATGCACGGCTGCAGTCAATCACGAAATATTTAAGCCATATCGTCAAATGCTGCAATGCTCACAAGTGCATCAATTCGGGACCAAGCGTACTTGATACTGCAAATCAATAGCAATCACTATCACCTATTGATAATATCTGAGCTGAAGCCTTCAATCTGTTGAGTAAATAATAGGTGGCTTTTGGCTTCTACCTGATTGCGCCCCAAGTGATCACCCGATAAATGCCTAAGAATATTCTGAGCGGTTACGTGCACGTTCCAGGAAGTCTGCATTTTACCTGTCCTTAATTCAGGAGCAACACAATTACTTTTCTCATGTTGCAGAAAATAATGTCACTCTTTTTTCATATGTTAATCATGCCGAAGCAATCCTGGAGCTTCAATAATAAATCAACCCTTAAGCCATGGTATATGATATCTTCTTTCTAACCAACGAGTAGTCACAATAAAATACTCTCAGTGAAAGGGGATTCTCTGTTTTCGATTGTAGTTGGGCTTAGCATAGAACTTTGCACGAAAAGAAAAAAAATCTATACAAAGGTGGCGTATCTCGCATCCGCGTCCTACGGAATCCAGTAGGTTATTTTTCTCGCCTAAGTGTAAGTACTGCGAGATGGTCAGTAAGACAGCTTGTTCGATTGATGGGTGAAATTTAATATCTAAAGGCTTGGTTTGCCTTGTCCATAAGGTATGGTCCCTTAATACTTCCAACAACATAATTTTGCTCTGTAAAGTGGAGTTTTCAGCCGACTCAAAGCAAACACGTAGCTTCTTAACACTTACAACAAAGGTTAAAATAGTTCTGTCAATGTCCCTTTCTGGAGCGGGTAAGTAAAGCCTCGAAGTTTAACTTGCACGCACCCTTACCCTGTAGCGTCACAACGCCAAAATTTCCTGGCTTGCCATTGGCTGTAGCGTCACAACGCCAAAATTTCCTGGCTTGCCATTGGCTATTATACGGAACGCGTGAGTCTCGACAACCAATGGTTACTTGAAACCCCAGCGTCAGCTAATCCTACCGGGCCACTGATAGGCAGCCTAACCTCAGAAGGCGACAAATGTGACGTAATCAAACATGTTAATGCAACCTATATGACGGGTTGCTAACTTGGCAATATTGCGTAATTATTCTTGATAAAAATTAAATCTAGTAGTATGATGATTAATTTCGCATGATCTTTTTTCTCTGAATATTGGAGAATATCTGATTACAATTTCTGTCTTGGATTCAGGGCTATAACGAAGTCAAAAGTAGCTCATATTATACATACCTTGTGCAATTCTTTCATTGCTAATCGCAGAAGAAAATTGCTTCCATAAGCGGCAATGTGGTGATTTCTTCGCCGCGTTTTACAGATGAAACATCGCGTCGGTGGCGTGTTCGAATCCGCGTTTTCTTGAATAACAGTTAAAGTGGGTATGTTTTATCGCTTATAGTTTTCATGAATTTATTTACATTTATTCCCCTAGTCGGGAGAAAAGAGTACATTTCTGTACATATTACGTTCTTAGAAGGGGATATCTTCACAACGACGAAATTGAGCACACGTCTTCTCCCTGAATAGGGGTATCTATCGCTACGTAAAGAGGACGTGCAATAAAATCTACGGACCGTTCCGCCGTCTTCTCGATAGTTAAGCGCGTTTTGGTTTTTGCGATCCACCACCACGGACTACCACCCTAGTACAGAAGCCCTTCCCAATGAGCTCTTACCCCGAGAACTTTCTGGTTAGGTAGGCAAGGGCTGGTTCATCTAATATACTGTATCTTGAGTGTTTTAAAGTGTTTTAGAACGTATTTTAGTATATTAGAAGAACCAGTCCTGGGCTCCTAACCTACAAATTTCTCGTCTTAAGAGCTCATTCTTGGTTAGCTGTTCCATTAGTGTACTTAGTCTTTATATGTTATTCACACCGTGTCCTCTTCTTCTCCCTATTACAAGTATATATATAATATCTTCACATATCTGTTACCCATATGATTTTACTTTAACGACTCTTTGAAAATCCTTCCAACCACTGGCAGACACTATGCTTTTCGCCACCATTTTTTTGTTGTCGAATACAATATTTTTTTATTTTACTAAATATATATATATATATATATACTCGAATGAAGAGAAAGAACCCAAAGTTGGTTACTTTGGGAATAACAGTTGAAACACACCACCCGGGCATGGTCTCACAACCCCTAATGTACTTAGTAGGTAGGTGGGTGTGCGGGGAGGTAAGTTGGTACGTCGCAACATAACGGAGAGTTAGGTAGGTAGCCTGACAAACTAATCAGTCCTATTTTCCTAATCGATACTTCACAGTACCATAGTTCCTCCGCATGCTTTACTTGCAGTATATTTCCTCTTGCTTAAAAACTCGTATTTTTTATGAACAATATCAAACTGCGTAGTAATGAATGTGCTGTCTATCGTCAAGAGCCAGCCGCTTCTAGAAGTGATTTTCTCAAGGGATAATGACTGTAAGCTTTTCGTGATGGGAGATAAGTAGAAACAGCTCTACTAAAGGTCTGAGCTACTAACAGTCGCTTTCGTTGAAGGTACGTATGCAGTATAAAAGTGAAGCTGAAGCAAAGAAGAGTTCTAAACGGCACTTAAAATTATGGTTTAAGAGAGGAGAAGATAATGACTAGGAAGTTTTCGAATATTCAGTCTTATTATCGGTAAAAGTTTATTAGCATTTTCCTCGTCAATGGCAGTAGCAAGAGAGTATAATATTAAGAACGACTGGCTAGTGACACTGGTAGCTGTCATTGTGTGCTAGATTTAGATTACTTAAGCATTTTCCATTGAGTAAATATGAAAATAGAGGAAACAAGAAAGTTATGCTTTGTATCTAGCAGCTAAAGAGAAAGATCTGATACGCGAAGAAGCTTAATTAAGCAAGTGCACTCGTCAAGACGTAAAAAATGGAAGTGTATGGTTGCACGAGGATGACGATTACAAATAGTCTTCTTCATACTGCATTAGATTAGATAGCAGGCAATGGCAATAGACGAACCGACAAGCCTTATCCCAGAAGGGGGCAAAGACCCAGGTGCCAACAATCTATGAGCTATTTTTGTGGGTAGTAGTTGAATTAGCCTTTTTCAGCTATGCCCTCGATTCTCCACAATTTATTAACCTACGGCAGAGATGCCTGAAAAGATGACTTTTTCACAGCTATTGTCTGCAATAGTTCAACCGGATGGAACTGTATCCAATTTTTCTCTTTGATGAAGACAAAAGTCGACTAAGTCAATTGAATTCTAAATTTGTGTTTCGGAAAGATGTGTGCTGTCTGAATATTGCAGTGCAGGAGCTGTAAAACTTCGTACATGAGTAGCTAGCACTAGACAACATTGTAAAGCTCCAACTGACCAACATTTAAGTGTATCTAGAAGAACCGATTTACTACTCACAAGTCCCACTTATTTAGCTCCGGTTTTCGGGCAAAAACAAAAATAATAATAGTAATAACTGTCCCTTTAGTAAGAATGACTTTTCCATCATTGATTTTTCCAACCCGATCAAACTCACAATTTGAGAATGTCTCTACATTCATGGAAGAGAACTTAGTCTCGACATCATGACCTCAGTTGCCCCACTGCTCACAGTCGTCTGTTGAGCCTAATCCTCTTGTTAGACTGAGCAGGTATTGGCATATGACCCGTAGTGCAACTTCAGTCATTCGGATTTCAAATTCCTGTTCACGATATCTCTGAAATAGGCCAGTTATCAGAGGAGTAAATTATCATACGTTAAGAAAAGATTACCCTTCCACGTTTTAATTTTCTGATTATATGAAAAGCTTCCGGAGATGTTAATTTTTGAATTTAGTCTACCTTTTCGTTCATCTTAGGGGAAAATTGTTCAATTTAACGTTTTACATCAATTTCATGTTCTACTGGGTATACTGTATTTTTTGACATTACCCCAAATATTTTTGTTTGTTACAGATCCCAAGACAATGATGGGAAAGCAAGCTTTGATATTTCTGGTAAGATATTGTTTTAATAATAGTTTTATTTAAGACCATAATAGATTCATAAACACTCATATGAGTACATAGTAAATGATATTATTACACACGCGGAGAGGTCCAGTTACATGACGTAGAGCTAGGTCATACGTAGGGAAAATACATTAAGCTCAGCCTACACTTTTAGACACTAGCATTTAACCACTAGTTCGACCTCAAAAACAAAATTAATAAGAATAGAGAGTAAGATCTGTCTCCTGCAACCATGCAGAGATTTACCAATGACTGTTACTTATTCCTACTTGGCGGTTAGAAAGCATCGCGTCGAGAATATCAGAAAAGAGGGGGTACGGTAGCTATACAACAATTTGCTTGGTAAAAAGGCTATTAACAACGGTAATAGTAGAAATTTGAACGAGAAATAAATCATGAATATATTAACAGGCTCACATATAGACCTACTTTACCTTGAGTAAAGCATCATCCCCTAAACACATAGCAGAAAAAAAGAAAGCAATAAGGAAGCAGATGGATAAAATAATCACGAAATCCAAGGATGATGTACGGAACAGGTTAGCGCACTACCGAATGCGGCGGACGTACGATGGAGCAGTGACGTAGCGTGGACATTCAATCGTAGCTAAGTCGAGGAGTTACAGTAGTGAATCATAATCCAGATATAGAATATGAACACCGGAGTAAATTTTGAAAAAGAGATGTCAGTGTGATACTGTTGGCCAAAGTGCTAACTTTAATAACTATTTACTTTGTTTTCCCGTAATATGCAGGTACTCACTTTGTCGCAGCGCTTGTTTGTAAAATATGGACCTTAGCTGAGCTTTCATTGACACAACCAGTCCTACGCTCCTAACCTAAAATAGTAACGCATCATTGGATAATTAAATTACGGATTTAAAATTCACCAGTTTCAACGACACCATCCCCTTAGACAATTTAAATTTGGGAAACTATGTAGTTAAGTTTTTTTTTAAGTTAGTTAACACGCGTCGGACACTACACAAATAATTGCATGCACTACATGGCGCCTATAAAAATATCCCGTTTTTAATTACATTTTTCAAAATCTATTTTAATCTTCAGTAATGTCAAGCAAGGATTTTACTGTTGACAAAATTATATATACATACATACATAGGATCGGCTGTCAAAATGTCTGAGCTTTGTCCTGTTACTTTGAAATTTGCCTGCCGTAAAAGAAATATTATTTTTCAATATATTTTTAATTTTTCTTTCTAGTCCGTTCTAATGGAATATTTGCTTTTCCTTTTTCAGATGGTGCTGGTGACAGCAGCCAGGTATGCGAAACACCCAATCCCTGCAGAATTACGAGTTAGTTAAAACTTCAAATCAGGTTATGGAGCCAGCGCTACCATTAAGAGTTTTTTTTCAAATTCTCGAGATGGGAGTCCCAGAATTCGACAGATCTTGAGAAAATTTCCCCAAATAGTTATAAAAGAATAAAAACAAAACGATATGTTATCTTTAATTTCCGCGGTAATAGTTAATTATAGGAGTAATTTCAACTAGAAGGCATGGTAAAATTTCTCAAATTATTCTGCAAATTTCCAGGTGCGCACTCAAATTCCCAAGATCTGGGTAGAATTCCCCAGAGTGATAGTCCTGTCAGGAGCGGCCCCGAATTATGTAATGGAAAGTAGTTAAATTATCAATCTGTCAAACAATAATTGTGGACTTTATGCACGGTATCATAGTTATACCTATGCATGTTCATATTCCTGTTTGTTAGTTGCGCTATCAATGAAAATTAGTGAGTACCTATGCACTCTGCCATATGACTACCATTTGCTACAATAGTTAATATTGCACGTGTGAAGAAAAATTGCTGCTGCTGCCAGGCGTATATGGAGTACTTTGAAATTAAATTTACTCAATAATTTTGGCATGTAGTTGCTTTGCGAAATTTCCAATGTCAACAGGAGATATGCTGCGCATATCATGTGCCTGGCATATAGAAGAAGGTACTTCAAAGATGGTGGAAATATACCAAAAATTTAATGCACAATTTAAAAGTTTTTATTGCGTTTGATATTTTCATTGGGCAATTTTAGATGGAGCAGCTTTCCGAACACTGCAAACCGGAGTGGTATCAACGTAATAACTACCACATCGGCAATTTATGAGCATGTATCCGATGTAATAGCAAACCTTTCACTATTTACTCATAGGCAGACGATAAATGCCTATAAATTTCCATTAGAGTAACTAGCATATAGTAACGTCTGCACCTCCCAGCCTTTGCTCTACCATGTCCCTCAATCCTCAAGGGAGGGACAGTGGCACACAAAGTAATACTTTAAACGTCTTGCCCCCCCCCCACTGCCAGGGCTGCCAATGGGATTTTTGAAAAAAAATCACGATCTTTAGGAAAAAACACAAGCTATGCCAGCGCTGATTGTGGAAAGCCAGATACACAGACACGCTAAAAGAAAGACATCCTCGCGGATACTCCACGAGCTGTGACTAGAATGACGTAATAAGGCAACATATGTGACGTCGTGAATAACTATACAGGAGAATTAAACAACGTTATATTGATTATTAGAGGCTTCAGAAAGTACATTTTTAATTGGGTAGCTTCAAAAGGTGAACTACATTACACCATACCTATGTCAACAAAAGTGGCTATAAAGGCCCGCTGGGTCACAAACAAAACAAATGAATATGGTGGTGAACTATTCTGCGCAGCATCTAACCAGAGTGGATCCATTCAGTGGTCTACGTATTTATCAGAACATGTTTTTAATTTGTCGTTTATACTTATTTAGAATCATAACATAATTTAGTAATAATAATAATAATAATCTTTATTAAGTACTCATAGACATTACAAAATTGGAATGAATTATGGTACACAGGAGAATGTTTCTTATTTCTAGGTTACACACAGAGCATGTCGCAGTGATCTNAACATAATTTAGTAATAATAATAATAATAATCTTTATTAAGTACTCATAGACATTACAAAATTGGAATGAATTATGGTACACAGGAGAATGTTTCTTATTTCTAGGTTACACACAGAGCATGTCGCAGTGATCTTACATGCACTAGTCTCAGTTATCTCCACCATAGATGACACTGTAAATGGCTGAGGTACTGAGAGGCAACGAAGTCCACTAGGGATTCTATTACAATCCTGCCATTGCGATAAGATCGCTAGCACCTACTGCAATAGCTGTCGGAATATACATTGTAGTCTTTCCATGTTATCGTTAGTTTGTAAACTGCTCGTTACCGAAGTTTTAACCTATAGGTGTTTATACCGTATCTCGTGTTACGATAAGAATAACTATACCTCTATGCAGGAGCTAGAATATTGTACTATGCGCTGCAAATTTTCCATGACATGCACTCATTAATGAGTTACTACACTTGACAGGAGTTTGCCTGGGCCGTCTTTGGAGTTCTGTTCCTTCGATAAGCCCGACGGCTACTACTGCTACACCTGCCTCAATGTTGTTCTATGTACTTCCAATACAGTTCATGCCCCGATACCCTGCCCTGCAGGCACAGTAAGTGAAGCCACAGTAAACCAAGTGACACAATACCCGTAGGGGTAGGTTGTCGATTTCTCAGCTGAGGAGGATGAAAGTTCGAGGCTGATTACCAGGCAAATTTTTTTAGCTGTTTCGCTTACTTAGTCACGATTCGGAATTTACACGCTATTGCGGAGGTACCGACCATAACTAGAAATGGAGAGGGCAGAGGGTTGCATGTTGTAGTAATAAAGTCTTTAGCGACTGACGTTAGAGCTCTGATAGTCATTGGTCGACTGCAGCCGTGCACTCCTCTTGGGCCATGATGCCATGCATAATTATAGAACGATCTAGTGTTAACTAGTCAACCACCATAACCGGGACTCGCAGAAGCAGTGGCTTGTGCTACAGATACGTAAAGGTATGCCAACTGGCCCCAGGGGAGCTACAGTCGACCGTAGATCGTAAAGAGCTGAGGCGCATGCGACGGAAAGCTTTTAAAGGGAAGACTTGCACCCCCGAAAATACTAATTTCTGGCTAGGGTCAGCGCCCTTGCTAAAAAAGGCGGATACCGAAGTCGCTGACTCGGCACTTCAAGTTCCACAGTAAATCGCTAGCCTGGCGTGTAGAGTCGAACTTCTGCTTCCCGGTGGCATAATTAAGAGACCAGTTGGCATAAGTCTACAGCACGAACCCCTGCTTGTGGGTTTCCAAGCTGGAGTGTTCGGCCAAGTTCGCTTTCTTTATTTATGTCTGTGCATCATGAGCTAAGACTAAATAAAAGTTTCACGGTGGGAAGAGAGTGAAAGTCGATAATATCGACGCTTCAGGTAATAGGTGCAACAGACATCTTAGATGCATCGATTTCAAATTTGGGTAAACAACAGATTTATTACCGGTGAGCAAAGGAGTTTCTTCAATGTCATGCTGAAAAACAACTGAAGACAGCAAGCACGGAAGCAGACAATCAACTTATTGTGGGTCATGTCATGTTTCCCAAGGATAAACTTCGGCATTGTAATCTATTGGAACTACACTTTTATATGCCACTTTTATAATATTCTTAGCCTAATTTCAAATTTCGGTTGTTGAAAATAGTTTTGCATCACTTACACTGTTCAATCACTAATTTAGTTTTAAACTTTGGTTAGGAAAACGTTCACTTTGGAACAAGAGTAGTCCAAGATCCCAATTTGCTTTACTTAGCTTGAGAGGACACTATATTGGTATGGATAAGTGAATATGCAATAACTAAAGACGCACCGCATACATATAAGTCAATATAAGCCTATTGATACTAATAATTTATAAAACATCACTTTTTCGCTGCTCGTTTTGATTGACGCCTGGTGATTCCTGATCACCACAATAGAATCTAAGAGACAAAACCTGTTGTCCTAAAATAAATAAATAAATAAATAAATAAAATAAACAAGGAACCCACACCCTCATGGACGCCGAGCTTGGACTCGACAGACAAAAAAAATGAGGCCATATTGCACAAACATTAGCTGTAGAAATATTAAAACTGAAATGCAGTGAAAGGGAGGAATAAGAAAATGTCGATGCCAAGCGATGTCGATTGGGCAATCTTAACCCTAACCCGATTTAGCAAAGTCAGGTATCCCGTTAGAGTATCATTATTGGAGACGCTAAGAACAGTTGACCCTCGAGGTTTTGGGTTAATGACCAGTAGAGGGGAGAATCCTTGAGCTTAGAAAAAACAGGAAATTACAGCAAAAGTCATATACAAACTTACTATTTTTAAATGTAAAGACAAAAAAAGATACAGCAATTCTTCGTGCTAGGGATAATCCTGAGAACTAGGACTTTTAGACCTGGGAAGCTCATTGTTTCCGAGTAAATGCAATAACTGAAAAGGTCTCTCGATGTATACTATGAATTAAGTGAGACTGAAGTGAATGGAGGTAAGATGGACGTTATTGCTCGGATGACGTTGTCAAATGCTTTTGTGAAACCGACCGTTCAAAAAATCTGTGAAATTTTATCCAAAAGCGAATCACTTAAAATCTTAGAGAAGGTGATGTTATGCATGCCTGATCGTTTAAGTAAGATGATCTAAATGCACTTCTTCAGCTGTTAATTTGGGTAACGCTTGCCTTAGACATTCATGTCTGACAAATTTAAATAAGTTGTGCTGTGAGCAATAAAACATTTTAATATCGTGATGAACAGCATTCGGGAAAGACACGACAAACTGAGTAAAATATGTATGCATTTTATATATATATATATGTAGTACTTACATATAGAGTAGCTTTAATTTCATTTATTTCATTGTTATGCATGTACGGTACCTGGCATGTAAAAGGCTATAATGTTAAAAGCCATACTTAATGAAAGTTGAAGGACATCTGTGAATGCATCTTATTATGAGTATGAAATGGAGATGCTTCTACACCTGCAAATAACTAAAGTTCATTCAGGGGAGAGCGCCACTAGGGACTAAAGCCCAGTGCCCTCTTGACAACTTTTGTTGCCGCCAGCACTCTAGAGCCAACTCAACTAATCTGACTGTGTATTGATGGCTGAGACTTCAGCAAGACGTCTATGAACATCGTGCACTATTTCTTAAAACATCGATCTTTGTGGACTTGTATTAAACTGCTCATAATTAGGAGCGACAGTTTCAAAGTTCACCATTGCCGCTTGCCACGGTGTAAAAACTGCAGTAGCGACTGAGCTTTTCGATAATTTTTCATATAGTTAAATTTTACGCAAGCTGAAGCCGTGCCTCAGCTACGTAAACGGATCGGTTGAGTTACCCCTATAGGCTGCTAGCCATAACGAAAGTCGTCAAGTGGGTACCGGGCTTTGGTCAACGTTAACTACAGTCCTCTACACTTCAATTATCTTATCTGTTACCGAAAATGTAATATTTTTAGCGAAAGAGGCTAGAAGTTTACTTTCACTCGTTGGTCTGTGAGTTCATAGGACCTAATTTCATTCCAGGTCTGCGACGATTCTGGCGGCTTGAACTCCGCAGCGTGCGTCATTCCTACTGAAACTTCCAAATGTTTCTGCTTCGGTAATAAGTGCGATCCCTACAACGAAAACTTCCTGGATCAGTGCAACGTTAGAGGAATGTACGATGTCACGGACTGTGATGCAGAGGAGTCGGGGAGTTCTACGTGTTTACAGGGAGAATGCGTAGATACAAAGTATTCACCTTGTGATACACATTTGGGAACAGCAGGCTGGTTCCCTATACCGCCAGTTTGTACCAATGGTGTTTATTGTAGTTCCCACGGCGAAGAAACTCAGAATGTTGAGTGTTTAAATGACCAGTACATGGACTTGAACGGTGACTGTCTAAATGACCCTCCTCGGCCCTGCGATTTGTCCTGTGCTGGTGACTGCCCAAACTATGATGACTGTCGAACTTATTATGAGTGTGATGGACAGGGATCTATAATATCTGGTCCTATTTCATGTACTGACGGATCGTACTTTGATTGGGACGCCGAGCCGCCAACCTGTGTAGCCGATGATTCTGTGTGTCATCCTCTGACTGCCTGTGACTTTGCATAGATTCGTCCACTGACAGTTTAGAGAGAATATTGAAGGGTATCTCCGTTTACCTGTCTGTGGGGGCAATTCTCTATTTCCAGCTTAATCTTTAGTGTGTGATTGTCGGGTGAATGAAGGCCATTCAATGTTGAGTTCTTCCATGAAACTGTAAGTGCGAGGTCATTTGAGGTGGGCGGGAGTGGGATGTTTTCTGCCTTCGCCTCGCCAAATCAAATCGTGGCCCCAGAAGAGAGTGCCTAATCTGATGGGTCACACATTAGTCGTGTTGCCCATCCTACTTGTCATTTACCCCGTCAGCTTCGACTGCAGTCGCTGTTACCGACGCTGGTGATATTTGGTTCTAAGCAATTTTAATTAAATTATATCTGTCAACCCATTGACCGCGCACTATGCGATGCAGTTGTACGTGTCACTCCTGCTTAACTACTGAAATGATAAGTATCGTGTATAGATTATAGGAAGCTTTTTCCGTTTGAAGTGGTCCCTGAGGAAAATTTATCGTTCATACGAGGATTCTGTTGGTGTTTTGACTTACACGCGTTGCCCTTGAGCTCTCCTTTGTAGCCCTTTTTGCGGGCGACATCTAAAGGGTCCCTTAGTGCAAGAGGTCGACATCTCCGATTATGGTTTGATGGCAAAATCGATGGCAATACCAGCGCTCCATCGGCATCGGAACCAAAAATCGCCAGTTTTCATCGCAGATGACCTACGATGAAATAACCATCGGCGATGGCCATCGTAGGGCGTCCCAATCGGCGATGGACCATCGCATTAACACATTTTAAAACTACGAACATCTCAGACCACAAACATCGAATAAAAGCAGCATCTCGTGTCGACATCGGAAGCACAACCGATGACGATGCCCATCGTATGTCATCGCCGATGGCATGTTCATTCATTTCATCGGACCACTTCTTCCTCATAACACCATCGCCGATGGAGAAAATGGGCATCGCTGATTGTTTGATACGATTTCCATCGGACCGTCGCTATCGCCGGGGGATTTTTGCGATGTTCCATCGTAACATCGTAGTTTTTCCGATGGCGATGGTCTACAAATCATCGCCATCGTATAATCGGCGAGGGCCATCGGGCCAGGCTCTGCATATTCCTTCTTACTTGACCGCAGTTGACTCTGTTGGTAAAAAGCCTGGAATGAGAGTATAATGATGATAGTACTGGTTAATATACGAGTATGGGCGTTGCTTTGAATTTCTTGTGCCCGAGTCTCATGCAACTTGATAGTACTCATTCGGCTTCCTGCAAAAGTGAGTGTAAACATACCATTGTAACCGTTTTGTGATTTACATAGTGTAATTTTTGTATTGGTATGTGACTTTGATCCCGTCAAGTGTTCTTAATGTACCTGTGAAAAGCTATGTGGGGTCTAGTTTATGCATCGGGTCTATTGACCTGATTTTAATGACAATAAATACTGTATATGTGTTCAAGTTACCATCATTCGATCACCCGTAAATGCTGCCTCACTGGAGAGAAGCCAGCTTAAATGGAGCAAAAAATAAAAATGAAATAAACATTAAAAAAAAAAAAAAACTCGAAGCCCCAGTTCTTCTCACCGCTACGTCTCCTTTAGCTGCTTGTGACCTCTCATAAGTTGACCCCTTCCGTGCTGCAGAAAATGTCGAGGTGTGCCTATTCTAACTGCTTGTTACTTTTCCTTAGTTGTGTTCTGCAGAGACTATTGGGGTTACCTCTTTGAACTACAGTACTTGTAAATATTCACAGATCGATCCTCTTGCATTCTGTATAAATATTGAAGCGTGTCTCTTATTGTACGTGCAACTTTCATCAGCTGAAACTTTGGCTTCTGTAGGGAATATTGGGTTATTCTCCTGTTAACTGCTAGCAAGTTTTCATAGAGCGACTCGTTTGCGTCTTTGCCAGAAAACTATAGGGCCTCTTCCAGACTGCTGTAAAATTGTTATAATTTTCTAAGCCTTAATATTGTCTTGAAGAATTTTTGCAATAAAAAAGAGTGAATTTTCCTTTACCCACTAACTTCTGCTATAAAAACGGCCGCTATATTTCATTGTCAGATGCACACGCTCTTAGTAATGATGATCATAACAATCATATTTCTTAGTGAAAAGTGTACTTAGAATATACAAGCACAGCTGCAGATAAACCCAAAGACTATACTGCTTCTCTGAATTAGCAGGTAAATATAAACTGGAATACTCACCAACGTGAGGTGAACTGATACCAGTATTTGTTTCGCTTCTCAAGGATTTCCCACCGTACGGTCTTACATATTTACTGCTGCTTTGCTTATATGAATACATTGTTTCTCCCTTTTGAACACCACTTTTAATATGCATGCTGGACTCAGAAAATTCCGGACGTAAAAATCAAGTTGACTTTCAACACTGAAAGCATTCGATGCCAACATCCTTAGGGCCCGTCCGAGTAGCTTTTCAACATCGGTCTAGGTCAATCTCACTCTTACGAGACCTTAAACAGGAGCGTTGTTTGCACCCCTTTGAATTGTTTTGCTGGCGATGAAAGCAAGTCACCCGATTACACTTGAGACAGATGGGAACTCAATTTTACCCACCACGATTGAAATTTCGACTCTCTTGGGTTATCGCTTGAGAGGTAACGCATAAAATAAACTTTGATTCGACGGGAGTACGAAAACGATGCAAGTGTCAGGATGTCGGAGTATTCAGATAAGTGGCTTTGGCTTATATCGACATCACGAGCCAGTCGAACGTGTCCTCAATCATTTAGAAGAGTCAAGTCCAGCGCCCTATATTGTACTGATTGCGACGACCCATTGTGCGTTACCCAAAATATTCGGACATACATATTGCCAGCGGCAACTGAAAAGAGTGTGCTTAATAAACGACATAGTTTGAGAGATATAATCATTAAAAAGTAATAAGTAACTGAAGACCAAGTGCTCATCCTGGAGTATGAAGCTGAATGCCAGCAAGACCAAGTCTATCACTGTCAGTCGTTCTCGGACACCCTTACCGCAGCATCCACATCTGAAGATAGATGACACTTTGCTTCAGGAGTCTAGCTCCTTAGAGAATCTCGGGTTGTCTTTGATAAGAAGCTTACCTTTGAGCCGCATATTAGGCGACTGGTGTCACGTGCTTCCAGTAAGATTGGGCTCCTGCGTAAAGTGAATTCTGTGTTTGGGACAGGGAGGTTAAATGCAGATGCTTTCTTGCTGCCTGTGTTGGAGTATTGCTCACCGGTCTGGGCTTCAGCTGCTGACGGTCACTTGCGCCTGTTGGACTGACTTGTTAGTTCAGCCAGCAGGCTGTGTGCTGAAAATGATCTGGTGAACCAGTCCCATAGGAGAAACGTTGCTGGACTCTGTATGTGTCTATAAGTTTTACAACAATGAAAGACATTGGTTGTATTCATCCGTTCCAGCCCTCAAGGTATCAAGGAGGATTACACGTTCTGAGGTTGACGCGCACTCTTTCACTTTGGAGACTGTTAGATGCAGAACTCGTCAGTTCAGTCGGTGCTTTGTGCCCTGGTCTGTTGGGGTTTTGAATTCATTGCCGGCATCGGCTTTTGGTCGTGTTGGCTTGCAGGCGTTTAAGTCAGCAGTTAATGTTTTTTTTTATTTATTTCATTTAGCAACGTTTCGGGCTACCCGGTGTTGCAAACTGCTTCATTTGGGTTGTACTAACTGTCCGTGGCGGCCCGGGCGGCGCTATCGTCTCTCACGACGATTTGTGTGCGTGCTTGTGTACGTAGATCGTGTGCGCGTGAGCGGCGTTCTCAACTGATTCTCTAACTTCCATGGTTCCACTCCTTCCAGTGTCTTTTCCCTCCTACAACTTGAATGGGATCAGAGCTTCTTCACGAGAACGCAAGCACCAAAATTCGTTCTAACACGGCAAAATTCTTTCTATTTTATTTTGTTGACCAGAAGAAAGAACCATTTGGCACAGTCACATCTTCTAAGGTGATTAAAATTCCAGTCAAAATGTATATTTCATTTAGAGTCTGGTTCGAGTTGAAAAATTCTTCGTTTCTGGTCATAAATTTTCGCACATTTTTTTTTCGTTGTATTATGTGCTGCTTGAGATCGCTCTTTACTCTAGACTTCTTGGACAATTTTTTTTCTATTCTTCATGAATACTGTGAATGTGTACCCATGGGCGACGGCACCTTCAACATTCTTGAACTTTCTGAAATATATAACTTACTGCTTGCGCTTTGAATTAAATGCTAATGTATTTAAATATTACCTATATTGAACTTTTATTTATTGTATGGTCAATAAAGTTTTCGGTAGGAGATGCTGACACAAGGCAACATCATAAAAGTCATGGAATAGTATTTTACGATACTAAAATTCATGAAAAAACCAGTTCATAAATCATGAAAATTCATCAAAAACGCTGAAAACATGAAAAAAATGAATTTTGCTCCTATCACAGAAGATATTGCCTCTCATTTAGAATAACAGTTGAAACTATTGTAGGAAATTTTTCCGGGTCATGATTAGGGGTTTGCCCAGCGCCCACTCAGATGGGCGGCAATATGTAGACAATCATAACTCCGATAAATGGACTTGAAGTTACACGAAAATTGGTAAACTGCATTAGCAATACGTGTACTTTTAACACAGCAGAGCGATGCATGTCAGCAATTGGCATTGAATAAAATGCACGGGCAAACATACTTGTAGGTAGCCATCTTTTCGGCCCAAGAGAAAATGAGCGAACGATCATATCAACAAAAGTCTCATCGCTTTCCATATGATAATTTTCCAAGTCAATAATGAAAGTCTAGTGTTTTCTCTTTGAAATGAAACATAGAAATTTGAAATTGACCGATAAATGAAGTAACTGCAAGCGCTTGAATAGAGCAATTTTGCGCCCACCACTTGACTTGGCTCGATCATTGAGTAAGCAGTATCAGTGTGCTACTGCGGGGATGCAGACTCTAAACAGAAGTGGGGATGGCTGGGGGTCGCAGGCTGTCGAAATGAGGGCCTTCCGTCGCCGGCACCATAGCTCATAACGATCTATGGTTGACTCCTGCCGCACACTCCTTCGGGACCAGGTGGTTTATATTTGAAGCACGAACCAATGCTTGCGGGCTTCTAAGTTCGGGTGTACAATGATTTTGACTTTACGAATACTTCTACGAGTGCCTAATTACTACATGCTACTCACATACAGTACAGTAACAAAGTCATCTGTAAATTCAACCCAGAATTCGCTATCAGTTTCGTTTTAAGATTTTAAACATAGTTGGAGATGAATAGAGTAATTAGTGAAGACATCGTGAATATATCTAACATTTGTACTGTATTGCATTTGTGACGGAATTGTGTCCTCTTTTAGCTTAAAACGTGAGAACTGAAGCTACTAGAGGCATTTGGAAACGATTTTTTACAATTGTATACTAAAATTTATTTTTGTAGATATGTGAATGAATATTTCTAATTGATGGAAAATTTTGAGTAGCCTACTGAAGGTAGGACTTTGATTAAAATTAACTGAATTTATCATTAAAATTTACTATCTCATGTTTACTCTGACACTGAACTCTTGCGACAGAATTTTTTATGAAGTAATATACAGCCATACACTGTTCTGTGAAGTTGTGGACCTTTCAGCACCATCCAGTACGTATGTCTTTCTAGTACCAGCATGGAGTTGCATGGTCAATGCAGATTTACCAGCACCTTTACTGTTATATAACGTAATTCCCTACAGTGAATTTCTGAGCATTTTTCTCAGCAGCTGTCACTCATCTCACATTTTTCTTCTTTGGTTTACTGTGTACATGGAATATTTAGACGATGATAACCGTATCTTGCACAACAGAACAACTGCCTATATCGTGGAGCACCAGCTGCAGCATCTACTGATATACGCAATTACTGAAAATGATGAATATCCCGTGGAAGTTGTGAGCACAGCCACTGGGATCAGTAGCTCAACGTCTTTCGAAGGCTGAAGCCTGGCTGGCTAGTGGATTGGCTGCATAAATGGCTGGAAGCCTGTGATTGGTGGGGAGGGATAACTGGCAGCCTGTCATTGGTGAGACGAGAGCAGCCATCGAAAGACAAACAAATTTCTGGCTAAAGTGGTAAAATTTGTGTGCGATTCCTCCTTCTACAACCCTCTCTATGACAGATAAGCAAAGTTTATACGAAAGGTGAGATTCCTCTAGTTTCTCTGTTTCTGTGAAGGTAAGTACAAGGTGGTGCATTGGTGACACACTGTGTTATTACGTATTTAAGATTTACGAGAGCCGGGAATTCACACAGAGGAATCTCATGTCGGTATTTTCATACATCTTTCAGAGAGATATCTAAATTGACGTAGTTTTTTATTTGAATAATTTCTTGACAAATATAACAACACAGGTACAGAGATTGTACATTTCACCATAAATGATCCATTAACTGGAATAGACAGCAGAATCATGCATGCACTGATACAGACAAAATTGCAGAGAGATAGCATGTATAGATAACCGTGTAATCTGTTTTAATGAAAAATTTGTTATTTTTGGGGTGGACTATACATAGTAGTCCCGCTTAAATAAGCTAAAGCAGTTGTCTATACGCACAAGTATGCAAGCACATAAACATGCCAAACTATTTAAACAACAACTTTTAAGGCTATATGGTACTGACTCCAAATGGAAACGTTCCCATATTGACGCGCCTCCTAATATCAATTGCTAATATGACTTTTAGTGTAATGATAGTAATTCAAAATTTGTTTGTGACACCCATATCATCAGTAAATTTATTTACCGTTGTATGAAGCCTGGCATTACATGCTCAGCAGCTCAGGGTATTAATAGGTGAATATCTGTAGTAGTAGATTTCTAACGCACTTCTCTGTATTATTATTATTATAGTTAATCCTGCAATGATTAATTGCTTCGCAAGCTATTGTTGGTGCATGCTAATCTCTTAGTAACACATGTATCACTGAGTTACGTATTCATAGTACTAACCATTGTACATCTGATCGCTTTATGCACACTGAAGAAATTAAATTGCGCTCCTTCTTATATATATTTTTCGTTATTTTACAGATCCGCCCACGATGATTGAAATGCGAGTATTCGTGACTTTGGTAAGGAGATCTGTTGTTATTATTGAGGACTTTCACAGCCTTAGGGTTGTAACCCTACAAGTATGGGATATAAGTTGTTGTTGATGATATTTCAGGATCTTGCAGTCAGGAATTTGCAAACTGACTGTAGTGACCTCTATTTATGAGGAATGAGATAATGATATTACAGGCACTATGAGAGTGCGTATTGTGACCTGACCTCGATGTATGAAAAATGGGTTGGGAAGTACTTTCAGTAAGTTTTATGTTACGTTTATCCCAGCATGTTTACTTCATATCGACAATTCCTAGAAGCTCAATTAAATTAAGCTGTATTTCTTCTATTCTATCTGATTAACACTTAGATTCTTTCTTTGCAGTTGGCGCTGGCATCAGTGACGAGGTATGCGATATTTCAATTGATCCATGGCAGGTGTTCTCTGTAGATATATATTCGGAAACATAGTTTTTCATTTGCATGATTACCTCCGCCAAGAGATTATGTTTTCTTCGGGTTTGTCTATCCGTTATTCTGGCTGTCATAAAGATAACTCACAAGGTTATGGACGGACTTGGATGAAATTTGCAGGAATTTGTAAGTATGTTAGGAGGAACAGATGATTAACTTCTGGGGAATATCCGTCCATCCGTTTGTTTGTTTGCCTGCCTCATTTTTGTCACGGCCATAACTCAATATGCTATGGAAGAATCTTCATGAAATTTACATGAGTTGTTAGATTTATTACGAATAATAAATGACCAGATTTTTGTAATGATCTGTTTGTTCATTAGTGTGTTTGTTGCTGTGCTTGATTTTGTGCTTGTTAGTGCCATAACTCAAAAAGTTTTGAATAGATTTTTATGAAATTTACAGGAGTTGTTAGTAATGTTAAAAGACATTAATGATTATATTATGGTGCCTGAAACCTGATGCCTGAATCGTGGCTTAGCGCATCGAAGTCAAGGATGCTATAAAAAGAGTCGGATAATTCAAATATCAATGTCTTAAATTCAGATGCAAATTATTGAATGCAATCTCAAATATATCCCAGGAAGAGTGGGTTTTAAGATATCTGTCCTATGCCCATCATCTGTGAAACTGAACGCACTCAAGAAGCTGCTTTGAGACCAGCATAGGATTCAAGCAACTCAATAGACTTCGCGTTAAGTAACCTGTATTATGACTGCTCTTTGAGAATATCACCTCAAAAACTACATTTTTTCCCGCAAGTGAATATCGATTTTGACAGGAGACGCAACTCTATAATTAATTATGACCCTGATTTTAATGGGTTCCTAGTGGGTACTTTGCCACCAAACCTTTTAGTTGACATTTCTGGACTGCTAACATAGCAACGATGGATATTCTTTTCCCTTGTGTGATACATTTGTTCTTTTTTATGTTTTCAACGGATGTGCCGGGGTAGAAAAGCTCTATCGGGAAGCAGTAGGTATAAAGAGACCCTAATTAAATAGCTTGGCAAGGACGCTTGATGGGGAGCATAGGAAGGTCTTACAGATTATAAGAATATTTTTTTATAGGTAATAAATTTACGACCCGGTAGCACTACCGTCGTTCACGACCACTTTGCGTACAAGTATGCTTTCCTTCGCTCGCCACTATTAAAATAAACACTACCTAGGCTAACCTAACCTACCCTTACCTAGCCTAACCTAACTTCCTTTCCTAACTTTCTAACCTAACATAACCTTACCTAACCTAACCCAACTTACCCCAACCTAGCCTTTCTAACCTTACCTAACGTTACCTAACCTTGCCTAACTTAACCTTGCCTAATCTAACCTTACCTAACCTAACGTAACCTAATTTAATCAACGATACAGCGAGCAGCGCGGCTCGCCAACTTGAACGCCGCTCCAGCGCACACGATCTGCGTACACAAATACGCACACAAATTGGTCATGAACGACGGTAGCGCGAGCCGGTAGAAATTTCAATATCTTCTCTACAACCAGAAAAATAAAGACACTCAATGCTATATAATAAAATATTTGATGACAATTAGTAATGCCAAGGTAACAGCGAACTTCTTGTAGATGGAGCTATCGGATCCTACTGTAGAGTAAGCTGTACTTGGGTTTTGAGAAAAAGAACATGATATTATTGACGTGAGTGTTTATTTCATTACTCTGACCATTGAACGCAACAGTACTTGACTCTTACGCCTGACGCCGGCGGCCAAATGTCGGCAACGGAAAAATAGGATTTTCTCAAGAGCTATTCTTTTCCCCCTATCTGTTATTGAAGAAAAAAATTCCAAGGTACCCAATATTTCTCTTTCGGAGAACGTATCTTGGATACGGCGCGCACTTGGGCGCTTGCTTGCATGACCGTGTCTGGACATGTTCATAATAGCTCGTGAGAAAATCCCATTTTTCCCATTTTTACCGCCAGCGACAGAGGCCTCTTGGATCTAAGGCTGGGGACACATTGGAGATACAAGCAACGCAACGCAATATTTGCAAGAGGCTTGTTGCATACCGTCTACAGCTGTGTTTCAGGCTCGGCCACACTGGCCGGACGCAACAGCTAC
>LQNS02278070.1:18141475-18160911 GCA_001587735.2 Parhyale hawaiensis
AAATAAACATTTTTTATCTGCTTAAGATTTTGTCATATAACGCTTCGTTAAAAACTACATGTATCGAAACTTTCAAAACCATTTGGTGCGTGTGTGGATATCTGTGTATTGTACTACATCGTGAAGAATAGCACCTTTTTCTTACATTGGGCAGTCTATCAGCTGCAAGGGTAACAAGAGCAGTGCTACAACTAACTACATATGATTGAGAAGATATGTACTTCAATTCACTTCAGGGTAGATAATTTTAAGAATATTCTGCTAACGTTTCCTTGATCTCTAGATCTGCAACACATGTACCAGCGTCATCGCAATCATCGATCTTGTCAAAAATATTCAAGTCCTGAATTCTGGTGTATTTTGGGGCACTGCGCAGCTCAAACTCTGGAAGCCTGCACAAAATTACTATTTACAATACGACTGACTATAGATGCATATATACTTATTTTCATTTGACCAGCTTCTAGAATGCTGTTGATGTATTTACATTCAGGGGAGTACACACGTGCAACTGAAACCCGATTCTTCACATAAGGGGAGCACACCCCCCCTCAAAAAAAAAAAAAATCATTATTGGACAGATTTGCATGAAACTCGGTACATATATGTAAAATCGAAATGTAAGATCTTTTCACTTATGTAATTTTGCAATTTTCGCCATAGAAAACGAGTTAATCAAATAAAACAGTGAAAAAGGGGGTCCTATAGTTTTTGAGCTATAGAGCTGGTTTTGGTCTCAAACGATGCGGAACTTGATCTTCTACAAAAGCATCATTTATTTTTTTTAGTTTTGAATTAGTTTCCGAGAAAATTTGAAGGATCGAGAATATGAAAAAAAAATTCACGTTTTTTTTTTTCAAAAAATTAGCCGCCACTCGTCTCCTAATTAGAAATGCAAAAAAATATACGATACTCATGTACAAGAAAAATTTTCGCATCGTTTGATACCAAAACGAGCTCTGTAGCTCAAAAAGTGTAGCAGAATATAAGTTTTGAAATTGAAAAAAAATGAGCTTCTCAGGGGAGCCCACGTCCCGTTTACTTTGAATAACTCGTTTTCTATGGCAAAAATAGGAAAAAGTCCATGACTCTAACCCACATTGTTTTTCGATTTTACATAAATGTACAAAGTTGCATACAAATCAGCCAAAATCAAAAACCCATTTGTTTCAGTCTTATTCTCGAATTTCATCACATAAATTTCCCGCAAAATGGTTCAAATTGGACTTTTTCATTTATGCTCCGATTTGAATGAAACTTAGTATTGGCATGTAGAACTAAAAAAAAATATGGGTGTTTCTCATGTACTTTTCCTCATTTTCGCCATAGAAAACAAGGTATTTAAATAAAACGATTGTTCGTTTCGTTGATTGACTCGTTTTCTATGGCAAAAATGGGAAAAAGAACATGATGCTAACCCACATTATTTTCCGATTTTACATAGATCCCTTGGTTTCTTTCATCATATTTAAACAAATAAAAAACCTCTAAAAAAATTTTGTGTAAGAACATTTTATTTTTCACTTTTTTGGGGTTCGAATTTCATTAAAAAATACTTGGAATCTACTAAATGCAAAATCAATAATAATGTAGGCTGAACTGATGTACTTTTTCCCATTTTTACCATAGAAAATGAGCTATTCTTAGAGAATGGATAAATCATTTTCTTTGATTAACTAGTTTTCTATGGGGAAAATGGAAAAAGTACGTAAGCCTACCCACAATATTTTCCGGTTCTACATCAAGCCAATAACTAAAAAGTTGTTGAAGCTCAAAAACGCCCATCGGCGACCCCCTTAGGGTTGCAGTGGCTGCCTAAAATTTTGCCTGCGTGATCTTCTGATCCATAGCTACTATTTTGTGGAATAAAACGAACTTTGGATATATAAAAAAAAAAAAATCCGAGATTTTGGGCGTGTGCACCCCTCAAATTCAACACTCTGTTTACTGACTGTGTAAACAGTTGGATCGAAATTTTAATTTTTTATAGTTCCGCTGCTAGGTATTTTTTACTGAAGCGCTTCTGAGTGACACTTGTTTATTTCAGCGTTCCTAACCGACCATTCGATTTACTTCAAACAAAATTTTGAACACCTGATATACTGTATAAGCTGTTCATTGTTCATTTTCACTGTTTCTCCTTCCGTTTTAACTCTTGTTCTTACCAGTACTCAAATTTAGAATTTCAAAACTGAAAAGCCATCGAAACACTTAAGTTTTTTTTTTGTTTTTTTTTTTTTTTGTTTTGGTATCTATTGTATTATGTACGTTTTCATCGCCATGTAAAAGCACTAACCTGCGGTAATGCCTCTTCATCTGCCATTGCAGTAGGCATTCAATAGTTAGTGGCAAATAACTACCATAAAACCTATCCCACTATCCTTTCTATGAGATTACACGGCTGAAAGACTATCTATAGTCAGACTCCCAGACAAATGCGAAAGTTGTCCAAGTCTCTGAAATCATTTCCCTTACCTATTCTTCTATTTAGTCTTTTGTTTGTCACAGCACGCTTGCGGAGCAGCTGCACATATGTAACAACAACAACAACAACGTATTAATGCCCAGCTGTCTATAATCAATTTTGATACATAGTTTATACCCACATTAGCAACTAGTGAGTTTTTTCCACTTCCGCTCATATCCGTCTAACGTTCAGTTTAACTTATTTCAGATGGCGCTTGTGGCAGTCACCAGGTAAACCGGAGTAACAGTAATTGTTTAGAATATCAATAAATGTCTTATAGCTTAGTCTGTCAATCTATATATTCGATAGTCGCACTCCTTAGGACAAATACTCACCGCAATAATGAGAGTATTGTTGGTTGTATTGAACGTGATAAACCACACTGAGTAAGAACAAATAACAAGTGAAATTCCGTAATTCAAAGCTGTAGGTACTGAAGGCTTTTGAACTTGAAAATCAATATTTTTAAACTTAGGAATTTTTTTCATGGGTACAGAAACCGGCTAATATTTGCATTGGGAATTACACAGATTTGTATGGTGTTGCCCTCTGAGAAAGCTTTTTATATATAAAATTGTAAAATAGATTTCTTAATTCAGTGCAGCTTTTCCCGGGGCACATGGATTATGGTTTGTATGTGTCATATAGAAACCTTTCACGATCCTATAAAATACAAATCTCATAATAGAGAGCAAGGTCTTGGCGTACTGAGAATATTACTCCTATTCCCAAAGGTCCAGTGTTGCCCCATGTAGCCAACTACCGACCCATTACGCTGACGTCCATTTTGTCGAAGGTGTTGGAGAAATTGGTGGCTTGTAAACTTGGTCGTCTTGCTGAGGTTGCGGATTTGCTGCCTGCTGGTCAGAGTGTGTACAGAACTGGCTTGAGTTGTTGTGACGCATTGTTGTCGGTGTCACACAATTTACAGTCTGAGCTGGATTGTGGATCTGAGGCACGCCGTGTACAGTTAGACTTTAGTGCGGTGTTTGACAGGGTCAGCCACTAGGGTCTATTATCAAAGCTTGAGTCATATGGTGTATGTGGTAGGGTTCTGTCAGTCATTCTCGATTTTGTTTCTCAGCGAAAGCAGAGTGTGTCTGTTGACGGCGTTTTGGGTGACACTGTCGCGGTGGAGTCTGCTGTCCCTCAGGGTAGCGTACTGGGCCCGCTGTTCTTAATTCTGTATACCAGTGATATGTTCTATTCGCTGAAGAACGTAATTATCAACATTATATGCCGATTCCACTTTGATAGCAGGGATACCTGCACAGCGCATACGTAATGCTGTTGCCCAGTCGCTGAATAGGGATTTGTCAAGCATTAGTGCATGGTGCTGGTGCTGGAGTATGAAGCCGAATGCCACTAAGACCAAGTTGATGATTATCAGTCGGTCCCGGACACTTGCACCGCAGGATTCACAAGTAGACATAGACGACACCTTGCTTCAGAAGTCTAGCTCCTTGGAGATTCTTGGTGTTGTCTCTGATGAAAAGTTTACCTCTGAGCCGCATATAAGGAGACTGGTGTCTTTGCACAAGGTGTATTCTAAGTTTGGCGACCGTGAGGTAGCCCGCAGATGCTTTGTTGCTGCATGTGTTGGAGTATTGCTCACCTGTCTGGGCTTCAGCAGCTAACAGTCACTTGCGTGTGTTGGACCGATTTGTTAGGTCAGTAGGCTGGGCGCGGGTAATGATTTAATGAACCTGTCCCACAGGAGAAAGGTTACCGAACTCTGAATGTTTGATAAAGTGTACAACAATGAGCGGCATTGGTTGTATTCTTTTGTCCATGCCGTCAAGGTGTTCTGGAGAGAAACACGTGCTGCGGTCGGGGCGTACACTTTCTCGTTGGAGGATGTTAGATGTCGAACTAATCAGTTCGGTCGGTGCTGCGTACCCTGGTCTGTTGGGATTTGGAATTCTTTGCCGGCATCGGTTTTCGGTCGTGTTGGCCTGCAGGCGTTTAAGACAGCTGTTAATGGCTGTTTGTTATGTTTTCTACAGCAGCGTTTCGGGATTTCCGGTGTTGCAAAGTTCTTCATTTGGTTATATTACCAAATTATTATATTACCTAATAATGACTACCGGTGCAACTTGGACCATGCCAAGCAGGGACAGAAAATTAGAATTGCATCGATCATTCTTTCATAGAAGCTGCAGACAAGAATGAATTGACTTCCTTGAAGTCATTTTTTTTCGTCGAATTAGGAGGATATTTTTCTAAATTTAATGCATTGTCTCATTGTTCAGAGATGAATTATGGCAACCACACCCAAGGTAAGCCAATGACTATCGCATCTCCTAACATTATGCCATAGAAAGCAATAATCTAAGAAAGTTGATGATATAAACATTAAATGTAAAACAGTTTACGGTATCATAGAACAAAACAATTTCGGAAAAAGTTCATAGATATATCGAAGAAATCAGTGAGAAGCAGATGAAATTTTGTTACCCACGACGCGTTTCGATGTAGTCTCAGCTCATCAGGTGAGAGGCTCGAAGTCGACCAAATTTAATTCATTAAGATCTTGTGAAATTTTGGCAGGTTAACATAGGAAGGTGTAACTATGTTACCGAGTTTTCAAAAGGTATAAATGTCATTTCCAAAATAGCAAATGCTTCTTCAATTTTGAAAAGCTGAAATACATATATTGATGGTATTGCATTGTATTGGCAACTCACTGAAAAATGCATAAAGGTAGAGAGGAATTTCAATCCATGTTATCCATCAAGTGCCACTCTACCTTAATCTTGCCCCTATCGCACTCAAGTCTTCTTGGCGTTCCTAACGGTAAAAGTAATGGTAATTGCGATGTCAACTTTACTGCTCGATCCACTGGGAAATCAATACGCACTGGTACGTTATGCGGATATAGACCCACTGGTCCCAGAATAGTAAGTACGGCTGTAGTGGAACACGGGTGGATAAGAACCCATCCCAATAACTTGACGGAAAATTCAACAATCCACGCCAATGCCCTCCCAATTCTGGACAAAGTAAGTGCCCCCACGGTAGTTGTTGATACCAGGAACTTGCTGACTCTGCGCACCGCGAGCCACACAGATCACCTACACACCTCGCTCGGGTATAGGAAAAAGCTCCGGTGGATGAAAGCCACTAGGAAAAAAATCCCGGTAGGAAAAAAGGCCCCGTCTATCTCCTAATTTAAATGTATTGCCCATACTTAGTTGTTTTGTAGCACATTATATTAAAATAAGTTAAATGGAACTAACCCCTAACCCAGTCTAGCTTTTTCTAATTGAACGCAGCCTAAATTAACCACATCTAACTAAACCCAACCTATTCTGACATACATTACCTAGCGTCTTCTAACCTATCTTACGAGTTCGTAACTTTTTTCACCTAATCCGGCCTTACCTTACTCAGCCTCAGCTAACAATACCTTAATGTTTATTTATAACAGCGTCTAAGTAGGAGAAAAGCAGGTCTCGCCCACCTAACATTTCCTAATAGTTGGAATCTTTGTGTAATTACCAAACATGAGCAATTTTTACCCGATAAGCCCAACAAGCAGAGAGTTTAACGTGAGGTTTTAATTGGGCTAAAATAATATTCAGCCGTGACCGCACAGCACGTAGCCAAATATCGTCACACCGACGAGTCGAAGTACATATTTGAGGGGTCGGATCTCATACCTTCATAGTTAGGGTTCGCAATCCTTACCAAAAAATGTATTCAGTGTTATATTTTTGACGCGAGAGAGACCATATGAATGTTTATTGCTCAAACTTGCTCTAGCTACATACAATTTTTTGAAAATTTTACCGTGTTTTGTGCATGGTTGCAACTGAAGTATATGGTGAATCAGGAGCGGGAGAATGAATGAATTATGTCCAACAACTACGGCTATAGGTTTAAGTATGTTTTATGATGAGCACTGTAAGTAAATACGACGTGTAAATGAGGCTTCACTTTAAAGAAGATGAATCGGGAGGCCATATCAGACTAAATTTTGCATCTATATAGTGCTGTGAAAGTTTTCATGAGCCTTCACGGCATGTTTTATTGATAACACTGGTCAACAAATAACTTGCTACTGGAATTCTTCCAACTGTATTTTAATCAGTTCCACTTTGTTATTCCTCAGCTGAAGACCGTTATTGTCCATCACGTCCCATTTTCCAATAATGACTTGCTGTTTCCTATACTTCATCAATGCTATTCGTTCAGAACGCCCCCTGGTAACATAGTCAGCAGTATCGTATAATGCTATTCCTACGAGAAGGTTAAGTACGAATATCTAAAAATTAAATTTACGTGCTCCGACAAATCTAACACAGATTTGGATTAAACGTAGCTAAGTTAATGAGATATATCAACATTTGCAGTGGTAGCAGAGACGAAGTTGAAATTTGTTGGCTGCTATAATTTTATCTTGTTCAAGTAGCATATACTGTCTTCTTTTATTTATTTGCTCAAGGGATGAAATTCACACTTGGTGACGATTTTCCAGGCGAAATTGATTAGAACTCATAGGCTGCTCAGCCGGCGCGTTCGTCGATGTTGACGTGATTAAAGAAGTTTTGATGCTAGTTTCCCGTGAGTTCTCCCGTTACGCTCTTAGTTTCTTGGATAGGGATATCCTCAGATACTCGATTTTAGAGTTGAAACCAGCACAAAATGTAAAAATTGGGCACGTATACATAGTTATAGCTGAACCCAACCTCCCAGTCCTCACTAACCCAAACTAACATCACCTAACCTAAGCTGATCTCACCTAACCAGTTCTCATTTAACCTGATCTTACCTGAGCTCACCTAATCTATACTCACCTAACCTAACCTTCCCTAGCCCAACTTCACCTTACATAAGCTCACCTAACGTATGCTCACCTAGCTAAAGCTAACTTAACCTCACATTACCTATTTCAGAGGTTCTTTCAACCCACGTTAGCTCGTGCAAAAATTGGGTAAAATCAAGCTTAGCACAACATAGTCTATATTTTACTTATATGTGCTGTATTCAAATAAATGAAATAGTTGCCCCTGGCTCGGTTCTCGATCCCGGCATCAAAGTTTCTCGTGTTCAACAGACTAAGCTGCAGCTACCATGTGTTAGTGCTCGTGACGAAATTTTATCTCTAGTTATGAAAATCATATCTGGCGCACTGAGCGATGCATATCTGGATATTAAATTAATTATGTTAGGATGATAATAATTACAAGGAGTGCTGTTATTGACCTGTATTCAAAAAATATTTAATAACTACTGGTAATGCCTTAGAAAAGGAAAGTAAGGAGCAACGGTACCGCCCTTATGGTTTTACTGACGTAACGATTTACGGTGACGACCGCTGACATGGTGAAACGATAGCTATCGCTGATAGTGAGGAAGAAAAACCTATAGCAATTGTACCGCAGCAGTTACCAATAAGTTTCACATCTTTTAAAAGTGCAACTCTTACTTCGTTATAGGTTACATTAGTGACTACTATTTTGTTAATAGTCCATATATGATTTACAATAGAGTACAACTTTCTATAATATAGCTACGTTGTTTCCTGCCGAGAATTTCTGAATTAAATCACTAAGATATAATTTCATGAAAAATAGTCTGTACAAAGTTTACCTCTGTGCACCAGAGACAAAGTTATCGCATTATCCGCTAATAACATTATTTTTGCATTCCCCGTTACATAGAGAGAGAGAAGGGTGGTATGACGTGTGTTGCATCATCCTAGCGTCACCCACAAATTCCCGCTATACAGTCAATCTGTGATCTATCAGAGCTCGAGCAGAGTACACGAATGTTCCGCTGGTCATCGGCCCTCTACTTTCCTACCTTTCACTCACTTTGGCCCTATACCAAAAGTCACTACGGCATCGCAGTGGGTCGGAAGAAGCATACCATTGAAGAGAACACCCGGACCGTCACCATTATCGAACAGGGAGTGCCAGTGAACCGCGTAACTGTCTAACTGAATATCAGCTAAGTAGCCCTCTCCAAGGTAAAAAAAAAAAAAAGATGCCAAACTTCCTGTTGGGGCTATACAACCACGTAAAGTAGGATGTGGGCGCAAGAGAAAGACAACAGCAAGGACTGAGGAGGTGTTTAATCTTGAAGAGGGACACTCGGCTGATATTCATTTCGATAGTTACGCGGTTCATGGGCACTCCCGGCCCGATTATGATAACGGTTCGAGTCTTTTCTCCAATGGTATGTCTCTTCCGACCTATTGTGAGGTAGGAAAGTAGAAGCCCGTGGACCCGCGCAACACACGTGCACTCTGCTGGAGCCTTCATAGATCACAGACTGACTGTGTAGCGGGGATTTGTGGGTGACGCTGGGGTGAAGCAAAACACGTCATACCATCCGTCTCTCTCCTCTTATATGGCGGGGAATGCAAAAATAATGGTATTGGCGAATTATGTTATAGGTTTGTGTCTGTGGCACAGGGGTAAATTTTGTTTTTACGGCACTGTACATACTACTTTTGCTGATATATCACAGTGATTTAATTCCACCATTCTTTAATTCCGGCAAGAAACCATGTTTATTATGTGAAGTTGTTTCGTATTGTAAGTCATAAATGGGCTACTAACAAAACAGTCACTAATGTGACCAATAACCACAGCTGGGCATAGATACTCAAAGAAATATCGAAATACTAGATACGATTTTGAAATGTATCTAAATACAGATACGAGATACAGTTTTTCAAATGGATCTAGATACTGATACTAGATACATATCTATTTACAAGCGCATTCATTAATTTTGATACTCCATATGGTTAAAAGTCATGTAATTTAGGCGGATATGACTTGGGTTCATCAAAATGACATTTTTTATTTAGGACCTTTTCACAATTGCCTCTGCTAAAGAAGAATTGTCGAATTAATCACGTTAGTCTTGTTATAAGACATCTCAACAAGTAAGTGGGAATGTTAATAACTAGCACCCGGATTTCGTGGTATAAAAAAATGTCATTTATGACGGTAAAAAATGGCATATATGACAACAAAATGTGGCGCATGTGGCAAATAAAAGTGGCATTTTTGGCAGTTTAAATTGGCAAATATGGCATTTATGGAAAAAGCTTTCGGATTTTACTTCTGCAGGAATACTAAATTAATATAGATGACTACCAGCGATGGAAAATCCTACACACTGTATACTCATCGACTTACTTTCTGGGAAAAAATATGATCACATAATACAACAGCATCATTTTACGTTTTAGTCTATTCAGTGGTAAAAAAATACGGGCCATACTATGCCAGAGTAGCGTTTAATAGCCTTTGTTTACGTGCTGGTATCATCCACTGTTTGTAACCCTGTATATGACCATAGTTAATGAGCCAGCAAAATAATTGAGCTCTGTCGGTCCGATGAACTAAACGTCGTGACGTCACAGCTCTGACGTCACGACGCGAACGGCGCCTATGACGTCATTTAAAAGTCAGATATTTCCAGAACTTCAATTTTTTTCAAGTCCTGCTCCGTTCCTAGTCTTATACTGTACTTTGAAATTTTACTTTGAATTTTACTAAGTCCATTTACTTATAGAAGCACAATACTTTGAATCGATCAAGTACTGAGCTTGTACCTATACAACAGTAGGACTTCACATTTTGACTAAGTGTCAAAAAAATCTCCAAGTTCTCTCATATATATAGCTACCTATACAGGTTCAGAACTTTGAATTTTGACTAAGTCCTGCTCATATAAGTAATAAGTATGTAGTACTGGACTCTGGAATTTTACTAAGTCCGGTCACTTATACTAATAGAAGCAGAATACTTTGAACTGGACAAGGCCTGAGCATATACCTATACAAGAGCAGGACTACTGATTTTGGCTAAGTGCAAAAAAAAATGTGTATCTTTGTTAACGTAAAGTGTGGTGATTCGGAACACCCTCCTGGATGGGAGACTGTCGGCAATTATGCCGATGCCTCGAGTCATGGTGCTGTCCGACAGAGATACTCTGCCTACGTTCACCACGGCAAAACTATCATTGCTACATTCCGGATACTGGCTTTTGTGATGTACCTTATCTTTAATTGATTGGCCCAAATCAAATTCGCATCCTCACACACCTTCTCTTTTCATATACTGTAACTACCGTGCTACACACCTCACCTGCAGCATCTCCTCATTGAATAGCTGACCGACAGGTCAGCTGCCTCTCAACACTACCATTCCTCATACCCGAGATTTAGAGTGCGATTACTAACCTACCCGAGCGTTGAAAGACAATCTACCTTTCGTGTGAGTACATCTGTGGTCGAACACTCCATTTATATAATAACGAGCGCTTTAGTAATACGGACAGTGCACATATTCGGTTAGACAGAACATATCTATGGTATATTGAAGTCTATCGGAACATATCGGGGAACTGTAACCACAACAGAGCCCACATTGGCTCTTGAACGCGTTAAGTAAAAACTAGAGGGTCACATTGGTGCTCAATAGTGTGTTAATTACCTCCGCTAAGGAGGTTATGTTTTCGTCGTGTTTGTCTGTCTGTCTGTTTGGCTGTTTGTCTGTCTGTCTGTCACCAAGATAACTCAAAAAGTTACGAACCGATTTGGACGAAATTTGCAGGGATTGTTATGTATGTTAGGTGGAACAGACGTTTGTTTGTTTGTCTCCCTCATTATTCTCGATGCTATTACTCAAAAAGTTATGGATGGATTTTGATAAAATTAACGTGAGTTGTTGGGTATAAAACAAAGAGTATATGACCAAATTTTGGCAATGATCCGTTCGTTCGTTTGTCACTGTTTTTAATTTTATGCTTGTTAGCACAATAACTCAAAAAATAATGAATGGATCTTTTTGAAATCATAGAGTTTGTTAGTAATGTTAAAAGACATAAATGATCAAATTTTGGTGCAGATCGGTTTTTTCGTTTGTATGTTTGACTTATGTATGTCATAACTTTTGTTAACAGTATAACTCAAAAAGTTATGAACGGAGCTTCAAGAAAATTGAACAAGCTGTTATTAGTATAAAAAGGCACAAATGATTAGATTTTGGACTTAATACAAAGAAACTTATTGTTTCAGAACCAATTTGAATTTTTTGCTGCCGTTGCCTCACTTGGCGGAGGTATGCGCTCTCAGAGTGCTCTAGTTGAAGTGTTGCTATAGTGAGAGACTCACATAACCATTAGGCAACACTTACGACATAAACGCATGAAGAACAATAAGTGTCTGAAACGTCCTTGGACCTCGATTGTTTCGGCATCACAAAGTGGCCCGCTTACAGTTTGCTTGAGAGCACCTAATATGGGACTTTGAAAAGTCTAAGGTTTTGTTTTCTGATGAAAGAAAGTTCAATTTGGATGGCTCTGATTGCTGGCAGCAGTACTGGCATGACAAAGAGATGCCTCCTGAGATGTTTTCCGAGCGTCAGAGCGGTGTAGGCTCCATTATGGTTTGGGGTGCCGCTTCGCACAAGAGAGCAATGAAGCTTCAGGAGCTGCAGGGTCGTCCAACAGCGGCTCATTATGTCGGCTTGTTACAAAGATCCTCTTTGTCGACAGAGGGCCCTCGTTTGTGTGGTGATGAATGGTTTTTCCAGCAAGACAATGCAGCAGTCAACACTGGCCGCCAGATTATGATCTTTCAAAAAAATGGGGTCCTGCTTTACGTCATCCAGCATGTTCGCTAAACTTTAACCCAATAGAAAGTCTTTTGAGACAGATGGCGATAGATATTTAGGGAAATGGTAAACAATTTGTGACAGTAAACAAACTTCGCGTTTCCATCTTTAGGAGATTGGGCAGCATTCCTCCAACCCTCATGGAAACCCTCATTTCTAGTATGCGACACAGAATTTTTGAGGTTATCAGCAAGAATTGAACAGAACCCATTACCAAGTTCAAACTTTGCTCACCTCAACGTACTCGTCGAAATGTTACCTGTTACGCATTAGTTCATGGTGCTCGGCTTGGAGTGTGCAGTTGAATGCCTGTACGGCCAAGTCCATGATTGTCAGTCGGTCTCGGACACTTTTACCTCCGCACCCACATCCGAAGATAGACAAAACTTTATTTCAGGAGTCTAGCTCCTCTGGAGGTTCTCGGTGTTAGCTTTGATAATAAGCTTATCTTTGAGTTGCATATTAGGCGGCTCGTGTCACGTGCGTCCAGCAAGATTGGTATTTGGTGACAAAGATTTAGTGCGCAGATTCTTTTGTGTATGTCTTTTTATGCTTCCTGTATTGGAGTATAGCTCACCGAGCTGGCCTTCAGCTTCTGGCAGTCACTTGTCTTTGCAGGACTGCGTTGAAAGTGATCAGGTGAATGTGTCTCATTGGAGAGGGATGGCCGGACTCTATATTTTATAGGAAGCACAACAGTGAGAGACATTGGTTGTATTCTTTTGCCCCTGCTCTCAAAGTCTTTAGGATGATTACACGTGCTGCGGTTGATGGGTACTCTTCCACTTTTGAGAGTGTGATATGCCAAACTCGTCAGATCAGTAAGTGCTTTTGGCCCTTGTCTGCTTCGGTTTGAAATTCATTGCCGTTGTCGGCCTTTGGTCGATGGTCTTGTTTGTCTGCAGTCGTTTAAGTCAGCCGTTAATGGCTTTTTGTGGATTTTTCGTTAGCAGCGTTTCAGGCTTCCCGGTGTTGCACAATGCTTCATTTGGGTGGTATTACTTGTCTGTAGTGGCACAAACTTGCAGTTTTAATGATAATTTTTGTTTGTGGTCTAATAATTTGGAATAAAGGAAAAACTTATTATTTGAGAAAAGCACATTAGTAAAGTGTTACAGCAAGTATTTTACGTCTTCTCACGACGTGCGTAACGTCGCCTGGACCTCGTCCAAAGTATCATCATAGGTATCAAAGGTAAGGTACCTTTAGAAATTACAGTCCCTCGTAGGCGGAATATATTAATTGATCGCTTAAGCTTTATTTTTTTTTTACATTTCCATGTGGTCTTAAGCTATTGATCAGAACCTACAGTAGGTATATCTGAAGAGTATACTTAAATTCCACCAGATCGTGCAAGAGACGAGTCGATCCAACAATTCAGTATTTCATTTGCACATAGCACGTCAGCTGTAACCCAAGCCATGGTGAAATACAATTGTAGCAAGCAGTATTGCTATTATCTTGCAAAGACTTAGCGTAGGGTGTCATTTGCGATAACGTCACTGCTCATAGATCAGGGCCGGGAAGTATGAAACTTCACTATGTGTATTTACCTCTCAGCTTTTCCTCTAACTTCACAAAAATGTACTCTGAGGGCTACGCGCGCATACAAAATTGCTTTTCGTTTTCCCGCCACAAGTGATTTTTCTCTATTTTTGCACGTAAGTCAAGACTGGTATGACCGCCCTTAACTGCAGTAAAAGAATCAGCTGCTGAACCACAAGTTCAGTAAAGAAAGACATAACGAGTGTAACTGCTGTTAATTTTCGGACCCAGACGATTAGTCTAATGACGATTGGTCCAAAGACAATTAGTCTAATACGGTTCGTCCAAAGACAATGGGTCTAATATTAAACTAAGGCTAATTTCATAAAATATATACGAGAGTCACAAACCATGACTCGATCCTAACCACTAGTGTCTACAGGAAGCCGACATTCTCAGACCTTGGAACTAGATTCTTCAGTCACTCCTACAATCAATTTAAAATAAATGCTATAAAACTTTACTGTTTAGGGTATATCATTTCTCCTCCTCATACCTAGCATTTTCCAATGAAATAGATCATCTTCGAACCTTTTTCAAAAATGACGACCATTCACGTCACCTTCTAGATCACTACTGCTAACTACACCTTGATAACCTATTCGATCCCGTCATAACTAAACCCACTGTTTGTCAATTAGAGTTTCTCCACTCTCTTCCATACTGCAGCAAAACTACCGTCAATAGTCAACTCCTTGAAAACTTTCCTCTCCGAATCCTACCAACACATAAATTTTAGGTTCTTTTACAAAACCACGTTTACAATAGGATCCTATTTTAAATTCGAAGACAAACCTCCCACAAATCTTCTGTCCAGTGTTGTGTGCGAATTTTCTTGCAAGAGCTGCTCAGCTCTGTACATCGGCAGCACTGGAAAACATTTCAAAGCCCCCTTTGGCCAACATCTAGGTATTTCTAGCAAAACCTTCATATTCAGCTCCCCGTCTTCATGCAGAATATAACCATCCAATTAGCAGGAAAGACTTTTGTATCATAGAATTTTCCTATCAAGCAGAGTTTTCAACTCTGGAATCAATTTATAACCATAAAACCAAACCCACCCTCAATACTAGAGCACTCTAAGAGTGCATACCTCCGTTAAGCAAGGCAGCGGTAACGAAAAATTCAAATTGGCTCTGAAACTATTATTTCCCTTGTACCAACTCCAAAATCTAATCATTTGTGCCTTTTGATAGTAATAACAGCTTGTGCAATTTTCTTGAAGATCCGTTCAAAAATTTTTTGAGTTAAACTGCTAACAAACGTTGAGACAAACATGAGTCAAACATACAAGCGAACAAACCGATCTGCACCAAAATCTGATCATTTATGTCTTTTAACAGTAATAATAACCCCTACAAATTTCGAAAATAATCATTCATTATTATTTTAGTTATTGGGCTAAAAAGGATAAAATCAAAAACAGTGACAAATGAACGAACATACAAATAGATCATCATTAAAATTTGGTCATTTACTCTGTGTTATATACATAACAACTCACGTTGATTTAATGAAAATCCATCCATAACTTTTTCAGTTATGGCATTAAGAATAATTAGGCACACAAACAAACAAATGGATAGACCAAAAGTTAATCGAGTGTTCCTCTCAAAATACCTTATAATCCCTGTAAATTTCATCAAAATCGGTTCATTACTTTTTGAGTTATCTTGGTGACAGACAGACAGACAAACAAACAGAGAAACAGACACACACAAACAAACACGACGAAAACACAAGCTCCTTGGCGGAGGTAATAACCCACCACAGTTGTACCACCCGTCACGATCCATGACTGTCGTTTTTCTTCCTACTTTCTAATCCTTGTAAACGTAACATTTTTAATCCGCAACTACTCGCCCTAGCTCACTTTAGGCTGCATACTGTATTTCATAATCTAAAAAAAAAATTCACATCACTTCAGTGTAACTAACGCCCCTCTTAACGGAAAATAGTGTCTGTATTATCTCCTTATTAAAATGCGAGCCTTGTTCTAGTAAATTCACTGCTAATTTAATACCAATTGTCTCTTATGATACTTTTTAGTATTATTCTTATGTTAGTACTAAGCATGAAAACCTCAAGATACTGTGTCCTAACCTTATTGGACACAGTCTCCAGATGAGAAATACATGAGCTTATTATTATTATTATTACTGTTCTTGTTTTTTTTCTCTCCGCATCCCATATCGTCTGACCCTGATATATATGGAAACCCAAGCGTACCACGGTCATTCGCCTTTTTCATCTCCCCCTGTTAGCATCGACCCAAACCTAAGTTCTTTGCCAGACGTACAACAGGAGCTTTATTGTAGAATATTAAGAACTCATGGCCACTTGCACCAGTCCATGACTGGATATTGGATTAAAGAAATTGAAAGAAATCAAAGTCCTCCCTATCTCTGGAATTATTATAGCAAATTTTTAAAGGAAGACTTTCGGACTCACGTTGGCGCCATTGCGGTTCAATGCTCACTGATGTCGCACAACTGATGCAGCTATTGCGTCACCCAACAGAGGGCCCTTCACGCCTCGCTATTGGTTCGTGATGACGTAAATGCTCGTGACGTCTCTCAGGTAAATTGCTGCATTGCTGCAATAAAGGCCGGTGTGAAAGTACCTCCTTTTAATTTACCGCGGTGTCGCCTTAGAACTACCGTGTTATTTGCACTTGCACGTGTTGCCCTCTTTGTACTACCTTCTCAGGGGCATATGATGGGCCAAATGATGTAGTGTTTGGTTAGTTAGGCTTGCTCTTACTATGTTAGGGAGACTGGCATTGCTGAGCCGGGATGCACGAAACTACACTAAGTGTATTTAGCTCACAGATTTTCCCTTAACTTTAGAAAAGTAGTGCACTTTGTGCGCTCCGGGCACATTCACAAACGATTTTCGTTTTCCCGCCAACAGAGATTTTCCTTTATTTTTGTACTTTAAGTTACAGGTGCTAGGACCATCCTTAAATGCAGTAAAGGAACAGCCGCAGAAACTAAACATCGACGAGGAAACCTAACGAGTGAAACATTGGTCCATTTTACATAAGATGTACATTCTCTAAGTATCGCTTAAAATTATTCTTTTAGCTTTGTTTACCCAAGCGCTCAACTTCCGGAAAAATTTCTTGCACGTCTGGCAACTTCGCACGAGCAGGCTTTGAAGCGAGGAAGCCGTATTATCAAATTTTCTATTGGATACTGTCGAACAATGTGGGGTGCGAATGAAACTGATTTTAAATCTTAATCTTTTGATATTCCTAAATAGTATGGTGTTAACGGTTTTATACCATTTTATATTGATCCTTACTCTGCCACTTATTGTGGCTCTCGGTGCTATTCCTGATGTGCTCTCGGTGACACTCGAAGAGAATCAACAATGTGGGTTCTTCAAGCGATGTATTTAGGATAGGCAAGTTCACGGACAATATCAGACAGACTTCCTCCGACTTACAGGTGCTAAGTCTGGCATCTGGCAGGAGCTAACTAAGGGAGCTGCGTGTCTAAGAACGGGCACGGAGATAAGAACATCCATGATACTGCGACCGACGATTGCTTATATAAGATAGAAATATGAAAGTTACAACGTGAGAGAGGTCGCACCCGAGGCCCACAGGCCGATACAAAGTCTGAAGACCTTTCTAGTCATTAATCCAATTTGACACAGACCAGATGCAGCAATATGCTAACGCAAGAAGATCCGGCACGATCCATGCGTTAATTCGAGAAACTTTAGCCTTTCTCCCAGTATATTTTCCGTGAACGGCACAAACGCATTTAGACTGACAGTTGAAACTAACAGGCGTTTCAGAGAAAACCACTTTAGACTGGCAGACAGTACAGGAGTGGATCAAAGATGTTAAAGACATCTGGTGTTCGGGTCAAAAGCATGTTAAGTAGCAAGCTTTCACACACCACAAGCTGGCTGTGCCACTATGCTGAGAGAAGAGCGTAGAATAGTACACGGCACAAACATTCTACACAATTAAGTATTCCACTCTGTAGACCGTTCTAATTCTAGAGTCTTAAACGTTCTACATTCCGTCACTCCTTCCGAAAGATTTGGCTTGCCAAATCTTTAATAGTTTAGCTCTAAACAGGCCGTAGTACTCATGGCACTTAACCAGAATATAACACACCACGAAGGCAAAGCTACTACGAACTATGTAGAAATGGGCGTCGCAATAATGATATTGCTATACCGAGTAAAATTCAAGTCAAAACGCAAAACATAACACGGATTAGTAAAACACGGGTTACATATGAACACCTTTCAAGACATCATCGGTCAAGAATAAGCCATAGTAGGGTACAATGCAACCGTAAAACTCGGACACGTCCAAAATCGGAAACACAACACAATTACAAAAGGTTACAATATAATGTTTGTAAAAAGCACTACCTAGCGGTATGCGTTAGCCATCTATATCGCATTATGCTCAAACGTTTATTAACTCTTTCACATTACATCATCTCAGCACAAACTTAACAAGAAGTGCTGCAGGTATAATCAGTTTCTCTGGAAAATAGCAGAAAACAGCTACCGCTTCTCTGAGAAAACTTTCACCAGTGGGATAAAGTGCGTTATATTCTTATGCACATCTTGCTTTAGATATAAGCAAGAACATGAAATATAATTCACTTTGAAAGTGATCAAAATGGATAATGCGATATGATTATCAAGGATACCTTTCACTATTTCCTTCTCTCTTGTAATATACTTCAGAAAACATACCATAGGTGCATGATAACTGCAGAACGCTTAATAACAACAATTCTATAATCATCAGAGCCCGATGTCTCACTACTATGTGTTCGCATAACAATTTTACGTAACACGTACATATAAGAAATATCAACGAAACATCCGTAATTGTTAAGCATACTTTACCCCTTTCACTACAGTTGAGTAAAATCTGTGAATATACCTGCGTTAGCGATTTAGTTCATGTAACCCCTAAGAAGAGAACCTACGAATATCGGTAAGTATACATATTCCAATATTAATGTTCGCTTCCATTAAGTTGTAATTCTCAGACCATAAAGAGTAACATCCACTCAGGTAGTCATTGTAAGACAAATAGTCGAATGACTGAATAACTACAACGGCTCACAAATCTCCGATCAGGAGATGCCAAATATTAATGCTTTGATAAATTACATGTAATTGATCATTACGATGTTATATCAGTGTACACTAAGGTATCTGTTGGTATAGTACCTCTGTGCAAGTATTCAAATTTGCTTACTTTGAATGCACAGACACGAGTTCAATTAAACAATAACTGTCGGTCGTGCAGCAGGAACTTTGTTAGGGTAACGCGTACGTTAGCCAATCTTCAATCTTCAGCAAGAACTTGTCTGAATAGGCATACCATATGTCAGTAATAATCGGGTGTAAATACAAACATCATGTACTCGTATAACGGTAACGCATGACGTATAACGCCATTAACAGTATCCATTGGATAGTTGTTACTCAATTACCGAGTACGCATTGTGGTATGAAAACGTCGAATTAATTCATATTGAAAATCAAGAACAAAAATGTGCACACCAACTGTATACAAATACAAGAACAATCATCTCGTAAATGTTATCATGGAATAATGTAATGGCATATCAACATTTCATGACCTTCATAACCGTATTGAGTGAATTGGTGAATTGGGAGTGAATTGGGATGCTGTCTCTGGTGCCATCCTCGCGCTGCCTTGGGGTGTTGTGAGAGAGTCTACTGATCCTGGGTCTACTTTGGATCGGCTTCTCTCTGACATGGTGCGCGCT
>LQNS02278070.1:18175303-18186440 GCA_001587735.2 Parhyale hawaiensis
CAACCAACGAAGAATTTGTTCCAGCACCGATGGACTACAGTACTTGCAGCTTCGGCCAACTTCTTCATTCAACGGACCAAGACACCATTTTAAGAGTTAGATTGTACGAGAAACTTAATAAAGCTATCTTAACCAAAATATCTGGCGTTATTTTTCATCAAACTTGCATTAATGAAGGGTTGCTACCAAAGTACTGGTATATATATATACTTAAATCTATAACGCAAACGTTATCATCTCTCTCCCTTCGTTCACGGGTGATAAGTATTCAAATTGACTCTGAAACCATGATTTTGTTTGTATTAACTCAAAAATCGAATCATTTATGCCGTTTGATAGTACGGTTTATGAAATTTTCTTTGAGATCCGTTCATAACTTTTTGAGTTTTACTGCTAACAAATATTACAAACATTATGGCAAACATGAGTCAAACGTACAAAGAAACCAACCAATCTGCAAAAAAATGTAATCATGTATGTCTTTTAACATAACTAACAACTTCTGTGAATTGCATAGAGATCCATTCGCAACTTTTGGAGTTATTGCGCTAACAAGCACAAAATCAAACACACGAACGAACAGATTGTCATAATGATTTGATGATTTGCTCTTGGTAACGAAGCTAACAATTCATGTAAATTTCATGAAAATCCGTCCGTAACTTGAGTTATAGAATTGAGAAAAATGAGGCCAATAAACGAACAAACGGATGAACTGATCTTCACCAAAAGTTGATCATATGTTTCTATCAACACACCTAACAATCCCTGTAAATTTCTTCGAAATCCGTACATAACTTTTCGAGTTGACTTGATGACAGAAGGTAAAATGACAGACCCGACGAAAACGGCCGAAGACCATTACCCGCGGTGGGGAGAAATTCTACATCGTGATTTTTTTAGGGCCAGTTTACTTCTGAGTTTTGGCATCATTTACATTTTTCAGTCAACCCATCTGACTGCCTACGCATACAAGAAGTTATTTTTATTAAAATTTATGTCCTTCTGCCGCTGTTTGGGTGGTTCATAGTTAAATTCATCGCTGTTTTTTTTTATGGCCAGCATGAGGCATGGGTGAACACACCAGACTCTCTGTAAGTATATATATACAGAATTTTTGAACGTTGCTTAACTCCTACCACTTTTTGGGCTGGCACAATATATATATATATATGTCTGCTTAAATCTTCAGCGAAAACATTATCACCTCTCACTTCATTCACGGGTGATAAACGTAGGGATAAATTAAATGGAGGGATGGAACAGCACATGCATTTGGTCATTTACTCTTAGAAACAACCTCAACAATTCTTGAAAATTTTACACAGAACCGTGCACACGTGTTCAGAGTATACTATCGAGAAAAGGAAAGCAGGCGAACCAATGATTGCAAGGTTCTGAACGATGAGGTAACCACTTGTTCCTCCTAGCATGCCAAATTATCCTTGTATATTTCATTGAGATCTGTCGGTAAGTTCCTGAGTTATCAAGGTGGCAGACTAACGAAGAAACAGGCAGGCAGACAGATAGACGAAACAAAAACGCAATCTCCTTTGCGGAGGTTTAACTATTAACTAACCTTGGTGTCGTCAATTTTTGATTGATGCTGCTTGCATTCTCAGCATTGCAGCATATGCAGTATTCATGATCGGTTCATTAAATAAAGTCAGCTCTGCCTATTGAAATTTTGCGAAACATTGCTCTTTTTCTAGTGCTACTCTAAAAATATTAGAAACTAACACTATCAAATAAAGAGCCTTAAGTTTACGAGAAAAATTGAAACTCATACCAACGATTCGCGTCTAATATTTGCGCCAACTTTCTACGGTTACTCGTAGTTTGGAGACAATTCACCATTAAAGTTCCTGTAGTTTAGCAACGGCACCTTTACGCAACTTCGGAAGTGTGCACAACGTACTCTACTTGGACCTCGTTCGATGAACATAGGAGAAGTTACAAATAATAAACTTACCATCACGATGACGTAGATTATTTTCACCTATGTATTTTCCATTCTTCAGTCGCATCTCTGACACGAATCTGAATAAACGCTAGTAATTGAGTGTATGATTACCTCCGCCAAGGAGGTTGTCTTTTCGTCGGGTTTGTCTGTCTGTGTTTTTATCTGTCTGTGATTGAGATAACTGAAAAAGTATTGGATGGATTTTGACGAAATTTACAGGGATTTTTAGTTATGTTAGGAGAAAAAGATGATTAACTTGTGGTGAAGATGCGATCATCCGTTTCTTTGTTCGTCTGCTTCATTTTTCTGAATGCCATAACTCAAAAAGTTATTGACGGATTTTTGCGAAACTTACATGAGTTGTTAGGTATAATACGAAGGGTAAATGATTAAATTTTTGATATAATCGATTTTTTCGTTCGTGACGGTTTTTAATTTAATGCTTTTTAGGACAATAACTCAAACATTGATGAATGAATCTTTACGAAATTAATAGGGATTGTTAGTATTGTTAAAAAAACACAAATGATTAAATTTTGCTACAAATTGGTTCGTTCGCTTGTGCGTTTGAATTCATGTTTGTCATAATGTTTGATAACAGCATAAGTCAAAATGTTATGAACGGATCTTTATAAAAATTGAAAAGTTGTTAATACTATCAAAAGGCACCACTGGCCTTGATGCGAAGAAAACGATGGTGCCAGAGCCAATTTGAATTTTTCATTGCCGTTACCATGCTTGGCGGAGGTATGGTCTCCCAGAGTGCTCTAGTTTTATTTTTGTATGCGCATGTAATATCACTTATCTTTTTACTAATGTTTCATGATAAAGCGATGGAGATAAACATGAAATAAAAACAAACTATAATATCAAGAAGTATAGGTAGATACCTAAACTAATAAATCTATTCTGTTTATTGAAATGTAATCCGAGCTGGCGTTATTATTCTTTATGGTTGTTGTTAAACTACTTGTTTACTCATTTGTTCCTGCCTATGAGAATCCAAGTCTCATCCAAATTTGTTCATAAAGCAACTGAAAATATCTCCTAAAGTGTTTCAGTTTTAGAAGGCGATGCCAGTTTCGGCCAAAATAAAAATAACAATTAAAAATGAAATACCAGACTTCTCATACCAAATTCCAATTTACCCCATGTTATTCATTGGAGCCCACTCGGACTCGTCATAACATATTTTAAGACTCCTATTTTCTTTTCTATGCCATGCTTTAATGTTCACTAGAAATCAACGAGAGCAATGCTAGTAAGAAAGTGGAGAACATTCTGAGAGAGCATACCTCTGCCAAACGAAGCAATGTCAGTAATAAATTTAAATTGGTCCTCAAACCTAGAATTTTTTCCCAATCACCTATTTGCACTAAAAAATAATACCATAAATTCCTGAAAATTCCCTGAAGATTCGCTTTGTTTTCTTGGGTTATGCTTCTAACAAATATAAGAAACAAACATAGTGACAGAAAACATGCAGTTGTTGTAAGATCAACACAAACATTCAGCAATTTACTTTTTGTAACATTCGAAAAATTCCACGAAGATCCCTTACGTGACTACTTGAGCTACGTTGTCCAGAATGAAACAGGAAAAAAAATGGCTGAACGGCTCTTTACCTAAGCATCATTACCTGTTCCTGTTAACATAGCTTGCATCCCTATTAATTTCTTCAGGATTCATACAAAGCTCTCTGACTCATCTTCGAGACAGAGAAATAGACAAACGAACAAAGAGACAAACTTGGGTAAAGCAATAACCCTGCTGGCTAAGGTGAAAATAACTAACAGAGTAGAAGGAATAAGTCAAAGTGCTCTATTTACCAATCTCATTTGTTCAAATTAACGGAAAAAAATGACTAAAGTATACCCAAGGTAGACTTCGATGAGACCGTAGCCCAAATATAATTATTATAGTACATAAGCATCAAATGTGAGGTTATGATAATGAATGAATTTTATTTCGATTCCAGGTCTGCGAGAAATCTTTGCTTGGTGGTGGTGCAGCGTGTGTAACCATGACTACTAGTTCCCAATGTTACTGTAACGATAGCAAGTGTGATCCCTTCAACGAGGAATACCTTGATCTTTGCAACGTGAACGGTCTGTACGACGTCACTGACTGCAACACGGGTGTGGGGGCGGACAAAACGTGTTCAGCAGGAGCTTGCGTAGAAAGAGGAGAATCACCTTGTAAGGACAACCTCGGGTCAGACTGGGTTGTAACTCTACCAGAATGTACGTCTGGCGCTTACTGTATTGACGAAGTGGAAACTGTGGTGGTCCAGTGCGACAGTGACCAGTACATGGACCTGGACGGTCTCTGCAAACCAGCTCCACCTCAGCCCTGCCATGACTGCTCAGGAAATTGCCCAGACTACACCGACTGTCACTCGTTTTATGTTTGTGATGATTTGGGAGGAGTGATACAAGGACCCACCCCTTGCGGTAGTGATGAGCTATACTTTGCTTGGGACGACACTGTACCAGGCTGTATAGATGATGACACCGTGTGTCATCCACTAATTGACTGCCAATTTTAGAAGGTCAGTCAATCAGTTAAGTTTGGAAGAAAATTTTCAAATGCACACTAATTTGGGAACTAGTTTTACGAGAAAAATGTTCTTGTTTGCACGATATGACTTAGCTTTTTAATACTTGATTGGAGTGTGGCGGTATAATCTCCTATGAAAATAACATGGCGTAATACCTTGGGGCTGGGATTAAAGCATTGATTCATCGGTTTTGCTTATTTCATATTTAAGCCAACTCACTTGGCTACCTGTAAACAATTGGGGTGATAGCTCAGTTCTTTCGGGTAGTTTGAGGATGATAAACATCTTTAAACTTTTTGACATTTTGTCATGTGTTTTGTGAAGGAGAGATCCTGACGAGGTTAAGCCTCACAGTGCGCACTCAATTCGTTAAAATGACTTGGTCTAACCATAAGCTGTAAAATGATAATTGAAGTTCAACAAATTAACTAAAAATAAAACGTGCTTCTTTGTCATACAAAATGTGCATTCATTGCATCTATTACGAGAAAAACTTGATGTAGCATGATTGAGATCTAACACCTTCTATCTTGGGAGACTATTGGGCTTGTAATATTTACATAACTTGATGTAGTATGCTTGAGGGCCTAAGACCTTCTATCATGGGAGACTATTAAGCTGATAATATTTACATAATAATCTCATTAAATTTATATATCCCCCACTAGATGCCTTTTGGTTCGTCTACTGCCGCCTATCTAATCTAATCTAATCTAGACGCAGCATTGCACACCGCACAGTCAAACTTTTGCAAATTCCAGAAAATATATAAAGAGGTACCCCAGTCTGGCACAACCGAAGCTAGATAGTACTACACTCCATACGTTATGGAGGTGCCCTTATGTTTTTGGTATAGATGGCACTGCTTCAGCTTTATAGCGGTGACAAGAGAATTACCGTGCAGCAACGGGGGAAACTGTAAGGGGGAGCTAGAGTAAAATGTGATTGGTGGAGGGGCTTCGTGATACGAACACATATGTATGTTGGTTATATAGCTCCAATATAGGGGGTTGTTGGAAGCATGGCTCATTATTTTCAGGTTCAAACTCTCTCATGCCCTTTCCAACCGCTTTCCCCTCTGGCTCTGCCCCTAGCCAAGCTAACTACAACAAAAAAGCGTAGCTATATACAGTATGACATGCATTCAAGCTGTCCCTACACCGTAAATATATTTATATATAATGTTCTACGGGCTGGTAAATGTTTTTCCCTTTTTTTATTGCCACTGTCTTTTCGCTGTGTTCCTACAGATTTTCTCCCCTTTTTAATTTTCTTTCCTGTGTGGGACGTCTTTGTATGTGCTCTCTTCTGTCGACGGGATGGCCGTAGTGGAATCTTTGGTCGTCCGGGGCTGATAAACTTACAGTGGGCCCTTGGGGCGTCCCGGGCGCGCTACCGTCGTTCACGACCGAGTGTGCGTGTTTGTGTTCGCAGATCGTGTGCGTGTGAGCGGCGTTCAAGTTGGCGAGCCGAGTTGCTCGCTGTATCGCTGAATAAATTAGGTTACGGTTAGGGTACGTCACCATCGCATAGGAATGACTTTGGCCCGAAAATCGCTCTTTTTAGGCCGTATTGTTCGATTAGAACCCTTCATAACTTCGGGTAGGTTAGGTGAGGGCAGGTCTGGTTTTTCTAAAACCCTATTTTTTCAATTTCGGGTACGTAACTAGGGGTAAGGGTACGTCACCCTCGCCTAGGAATGACTTTGGCCCGAATATCGTTTTTTTTAGGTTAGGTTTGGTAACGTTAGGTTAGGTCAGGTAAAGTTAGGTAACGTTCGGAAAAGTTAGGTAACGTTAGGTAAGGTGAGGTAAGGTTAGAAAGGTTAGGTTGGGTTAAGTTGGGTTGGGTTAGGTTAGGTTAGGTAAGAATAGGTTAGGCAAGGTTAGAAAGTTAGGTAAGGAGGTTAGGTAAAGTAAGGGTAGGTTAGGTTAGGTTAGCTTAGGTAGGGTTTATTTTAGTGGTGGCGCGCGCAGGAAAGCTTACGTGAACGCTCCACCACTAAAATAAACACTACCAAAGCTAACCTAACCTAGCCTAACCTAACCTACTCTTACCTAACCAAACCTCCTTACCTAACTTTCTAACCATACCTAACCTCACCAAGCCTAACCTAAGCAACTTAACCCAACCTAACCTTTCTAAACTTACCTAACGTTACCTAAAGTTACCTATACTAACCAAACGTTACCTAACCTTACATAACCTAACTTAATCAGCGATGCAGCGAGCAGCGTGCCGCGCAAACTTCAACGCTGCTCACACGCACACGATCTGCGTACACAAACACGCACACAAGCGGTCCTGAACGACGGTAGTGCGTCCCTGGCACAGGCATCAAACTCGCCATTGGCTATGTACGTTTGTGCACGGCCGTCGGCATACGTGCCGGCGGCGTTCAAGTGTTCAAGTTCGTGTGCTGTGCCTGCTCGCTGGTTAGGGTTAGAGTAAGGGTAAGGGTTAGGTGAAGTTAGGTAAGGTTAGGTAAGGATTGGTTAGGTTAGGTAGGGTTAGGTAAGGTTAGGTAAGATTAGGTAAGCTTAGGTTAGGTTATTTTAGGTTAGGTTAGGTTAGGTAAGGTAAGGTTAGGTAAGATTAGGTTAGGCTAGTTTAGGTTAGGTTAGGTTAGGTTAGGTAGTGCTTACTGCAGTGCTTTTTGTGGTTGTTGCACGGCAAGCAAGCTTACTTGAACGCATGCACAGTGATGAGCGTCCACAGAATGGCGAGTTTGATGCCAGTGGCTCGGAGTGTCAGATAGAATGCACCTACAGTATAACACAATTACTTACTTACTTAATCATCTTCGGACCTCATGGAGTCCATTGGGCAGCCACAAACTGCCTCCAACAGTCCCTATCCAGCGCAAGTCGTATGATGTCTTCATCACTCGAGTCGTTTTCCCTCTTATCTCTTTCCATCGTTCGTCTCCAGGTATCCCTGGAGAACTCTCCTCGTTCTCTCTCTGTTCCATATCAGCATCTGCTGCCGCAGTCTATTTTCTGCCATTATCAAAACATGGCCATAATAGCTCCACCGGTGGCATCTGATCTTCTCCACGGCACTCTTCTGACCAGTTCTCCGTCTTATCTCTTCCTCACTGATGTGTTCAAGCCATCTTATATTCAGGTTCTTTCTCAAACAATTACTTTCAAATTTACTGAATTTCGTCTCTAACTCCTTTAACCCTTTCGAAGTTTCACATCCATACAGTAAAATTGGAATGACAATGCTGTCAACTAGCTTTAGCTTGGTCCTTTAGCTCATACTTCCTTCCGGCTGCACAGACCTTGTTCATTTTAGCTAATGCCCCCCCCCCCCCGGCCTTTCCCAAGCGCACTCTCACCTCTCTTCGGACATCTCCATCTGAAGAAACCGTGCTCCCAAGATACTGATACTGGCTCCCGGGCTCCCAACATACTGATCTCCGTTTCATCCAGCATCAGGGGTGTCGCGTCCTCTGTGTGCACCCGCATTACTTTAGTCTTTGCCTTACTGATCTCCAGTCCCACCTTTGCAGCTTCCTCCGACGGGCCTCTTGTCATCCTTTCAACTTCCTCAAAGTTTTCGCACAACAGTGCCAAATCATCGGCGTAGTCCAGGTTCTATACCCTGGTATTATTCACACAATATTGATCACAATTAAAATTTTTCGAATAATATTTGTGAAAATTTACCAAGCGTTTGCTCATTTTTTTGTTCTGATATTTTTTCCCGTTAGTTTTAATTTCTACGGAGCAGCGTTTGTAAATAAGTTCATTAACAGTGACCCAATATTTTCTGTGAGGTTCTTACTGAAAATGTCTTGAAATGTACTTATCGAGTACTTAATGAGTACTTATCGGGTCTGACGTTAATTTTTTTTTTTTTTTTGTCGCCCAGCTCTGCTGCTGTCTTTTCTAGTATCTCTGCAGTTCTTTCCATTTCCTTTCTATGGACTTTCCTTCTATTTTTTCTGCGTTCTTGCTGCCTTCTTCTGGTTTCTTTGAGCTTTATTTTTGCCTCCCTTCTATCTGTTTACAGTTTGTGTTCCTCTTCCCCGTCAAACAGTCTTATTTTCTTTTATTGCAATATATAGGTAGGAATTTTTTTGTTCTCAGGTGGAAGAAGGGGGTATGTTTTGATGCTTACCAAGCTGTCTTCCGATATTTACTCTAATATCCTAAGATTGACAACAATCTACTGTTCTATAGTTAGCGAGTCACCTACTGAGACACTGCCATCAACCGTTGTACCCACGTACGTGATCCACTGTTTCATTGTGTTATTCGCGGAGACCTACAATGTCTAATGCTCTCTGCAGTTGACCAATTCCCTACTGGTAGATAAGTGTTGTTTATCTACTAGCCTCCCTTGATGATCATTGAAATTTTCTGTCACCAACTGACTGTCTCTTTCCATGTAGGATCACCTACTGGTATCAACACTTAATCTACATTGACCCTTTCTTATCTACCATTTCTATTTTGTGACTACTGGACTTTACTGATGCTCCCTATCGTCGCCGGTGTACATTATTTCACTTATATCTACATTTATCGACGGAATTACAGGTTTGTAGAATAGTTCTCAACTGGAATCAATTGATGGCCTATACATTGGTTACTGTTTTCTGCCAGTTCACACTCCAATCTGACGATAACCACTGCGGTCTTCGATTATCTACGGTGATCTGCTGATGTGGTTGGTATACTTCAGCCCCCACGATTTTTTTTTCAAAACTACTGTTAATCAATGCTATTTGCCGGTACGAAGTCATTATGCAGTTGCCAGATCAATTTCTGATACCTACAGTTATTTCTTGATACGTAGCTACTTGTTTCTACTGGCATTGAATATGGTGATCTCCGGATATTTACTACTACTTACAGGTATCTATTGGCGTTATCGGCATTTACTGGTACCTACTGGCCACTGCCGATATAAAGAGTTACCGCGACGGATATCTGCAGGTATCTCCCCCCCCCCAGCTATATATCATCTATCGATTCCCAGCACGGCTATCTGTCACTTGGTGTCAGCGGCGGATTCAACGTTAATTACCAGTCGAGAGTAGCCCCTTTATTCGGCTTCTGGGTGTCATGTTTCATGGAACCGGCGACATTGCACTGCAGTGTGACTTTCAAGTAAACTCTTAGTGACGAAAACTGTTATCCATAGTCAGCCTTTGGCTGGAGTAGCAGCAGCAGTAGTTGGTATCTCTGTGCACGTAAGAGCGCTAGCGTAGGTGTAGCAACCTATTGCGGTTAGAATTTTGACGGTGGTACCGCCTCCAAGCAAATCACTGTAGATACCTGTAATCCGCATGTCAGCGGCTCTTGATTATGCTTGCGCACATTCATGATAGTCTCTTTGGCAGGGACTCTTCCCCCCGTCTTTTCTCTTTTCCCCAGTCCTCTATGTCCTACTAACATAATGGCAATGACTCATAGAGGGCCGGGGCGTAAGTTCCTGCGCATCTTTAGGAATGGGCCTGTTGGTTCATCTACTGCCCCTATCTAATCTATTAGTTAGGATACCGTGTTTGGTATTACATTTAGTTCGACCAAGTGTTGTAAAACTCTTTTATTTTTGCTCGTTTGCAATAAAGTTATGTTCCAAGCGCTTGGTTATTATCCTGGTAGTCGGTGTGCTTTTGGCCCCGATCGCTTCGCTTCTCAGGCCGGTGAGCGATGCCGAGAAGTGGATACTTGATCCATTCTCGCTGAGCGAGCTATCTAGGGAGACGTAATTTGTAAGTCTCCCACTAAAATCTTTGATAGGAGGTTAGCGAGACGTTGGACCTTTCGTTTCGGGTCATAGCTCTTAGCGACCCGTCTTCGGCTACAGCTGCACTTAGTCCTTTGGGAGCAGTTTGCTTATGTCTGCCGCACGAACCAGTGCGTGTGGGCTTACCAGCGGAGGGTGCAGACAGAGTTGACTTTACCTTCATAGTATCAATATCTTACTCAGCCCTCCCCACGTTTTAATTCATGACTGGATAAAGCATGGTATGCTAAAGGTGAATTTTGTCGCAGATTAGCTAAAGCCAAGCTGCTCCAAATCTCACCATTGTGTTGAGGCACAGTTTAGTTGCCTATCATGCATCTGGGGAAGAGAAATTGATAGGCTGAGATGGCTGGACGGTAGCTGGATGCAAAAAGGACCTACACAGGCAGATAGACAAAGGGTATTTTAGCTAACCCTATCACACATTATGATATCTATAAATTAAAAGAATTGGAATTTGTGATATAGTGGAAAAAAAAACGCGCTCGGCTTTGTTTAAGACGTTCCTTACGCTGTACTAAGCTTACAAACATATATAAAATTATTATTATTTCCCAGTCAGAAATTTTCGGAAAAAGCACATGTAATTATAGCCTTACCCAGGATTTTATAGGCTATTATCGATGGGCGAACGATTAAAATGTTTTTCAAAGGCATTGTAGGAGCGAAGTCCCTACTTTATTGCCACCGGCTGTTTTGCATGGGCGGCCTTCCTTACAATCGCACTGACATGAGGAATTGGTGGTTGAAGAATATTTTGATACGAGTTTCACAGTTTATTAAAGGTCTATTGGCACAACACTGGTAGGTAGCGGTTTGGTTCAGGGCCGCTAGAAGTACAAGGCATG
>LQNS02278070.1:18228958-18252882 GCA_001587735.2 Parhyale hawaiensis
TACAATATTGTTGATAGGTTTCACATGGCGGTGAATGACGCTCTTCAGAGTTTTACGATCAGTTTCAAAAGTAGAAATGTTGTCTAGCTGCACGTAAAAAGAAACAGAATTGATGTCGTCTCAAATGCTTGGTTGTACGACTTAGTTTAATTCCCAAGATCCCAAGCTCATCGTCGAAATCCCAAGATCTTGGGAAAAATCCCAAGCAGTGGGAGCCCTAGGTACGACTTCAGCGTGCGTTTAATTGAAAAACTGCATGTATAAAAAACTATCGAAACTTTCAGTCGCTACTGCAACGCTTACACCGTAGCAAGTGGCAATGACGAACTTTCTATCGTCGCTGCTAATTATAAGCATTTTAGATACATAAAAATCTATATTTGTGCAAGATCTTCATAAATTTAAAACTGAAGTCAAGACCAAGACTACGCAGTAGGAATCATTGAGTTGCCTCTAGGTTGATAGAGGCAACAAAAGTTACTACGGGGCACGGGCTTTTCAAATTGTTTGGAAATTCTCAAAGAGGTTAAGGACGTATTCGAGTGGGACATCGCTGTCGAATAATAAAGTGCACTTGACTTGACTTTTCGGACCGATTTAGGGGTGTGACAATCGTACGGATTTTAGGAGTTAAGCTGTAAAATATGAACCTAAGCTGTGACGTCACTATAGTAAAATGTGTCCCAACCTGAGCAACAATGAAGATGGGCGTCACGTGGGGCCCAGGTGGGAAGGACATTAGGGTTTCATGTGGGAGGCACATATGGGTCCCAGCTGGGATTTGCTTGGGCAAGTGTTGGATTTCCCACTTGGGATCCATTAAAAAAAGTTTTGAAGAAAGGAGCTGGGACCCATATGGGCTTCCCACACGAGCCCTATTGGGAACATCCCACCTCATGCCCATATATGGGTTACACTAAAAGGGCCTCAGGTTTTTAGAAAGGTGCTGTAACCCCACATGGGTTTCCCACATGGTCTGCATTGGGAACAACTCTCCTTGGGCCCATATGGGCTACACTATATGGGGAACAGGTGGGATGCACTTAAATTGGGCAAGTGTTGGGTTTCCCATATGGTATCCATTCGAATAAAAATATCTAAAAAAGTAGCTAGGGCCCATATGGGCTACCCACATTTAGGAACTATAACAGGTTGGGGAGAGTAGAACAGGTTCTGCAGCGACTGTGAAGTCAGTGCCGCAAGCGCTGCAAGAAATGCTGCATAACTAAGTCCAATAGGTTACTAACCTATCATTATGTTCTACTGTATATCCCTGGAAGCAAAGATCCTAACGTAAGGGCTCATGAGAAACTAGCATCAAAAAGTGACGTCGTATCGATGACTGTTAGGGATGAGCTGCCTACGATTATTTTCATTTATTTCAGCAGGAAAATTGTTTTCAATTGAAAATTTTATCCAAAGCATATACATTGCCAATCGAAGAATAAACATAATTTTCAATAGTAAATTGCAATGGAGACTGAAGAAGCTTTTTCAGCACTATATAAAGGCAAACAACTTGCCGTTGATTCTACGTAGAAATCAGGTATCAAATCCACAGATCAACGTGCTATGCACATCGATCTGTAGATGTTGATAGCACGTCATGAGACAATTAACGTGCTGATAAGCTCCGTAGCTCTTTGATATTGTCAGTTCAGCTTCAGATAGAGCTGAATGTTGCAAATATGACATGAGAAACTACATTACGGCGCAGTATAATAATTAACCTAATAAATGACAACTGAAGAGTGATGCAGAATCCGAGAAAGAATTGAAGTGCCTAACCTAACGGTTTGCCTGTAGCCTAGTTGTAACGTAAAATAGGTACCACAATTTCAGTGAGAAGCAATGGGCAAATGAAATTTCTTAGATGAGTATATATGAAAAAATCTTAGCTATATCGCTACCAGTTGGGAATTATAATCTGTTGCAAATTGGTTAGCTACGCACTTTATGAGATAAGCCAGAAGTAAAAATGTATTCTCAGGACATTATTCAGATTAGATGAACAGTTGAACAAACAGTTGAATGGTAATGGCACCCTTGCAAATGAAGTGTTTTGCCATTCCAGGAAGGCTGAACAAGGGTGACTATCAACTCTGACTGTAAAGCTCAAATGGATCAAATTGAAGTCCCAGATTACCCGTGCAACAAGGTCAGAGAAAAGAGAAGCATTTCATTTGCAACTCAACGCCAGGCCACGAAGGGGTTTCAAAACTAAGAAATGTCAGGCAAAGTTTAGTTGGACGGTGCTGTCTCGTCAACCGTATAGTCCGGGTCCCGACCTAGCACCGTCAGCCTTCCACTTGTTCGGACTTGTAAACACCGTAAACGGTGTTTACATAGGGAGTGTATCTCCTACATCGTAATCACACCTATGAAAGTGGACCGACTCGGCAAGCACGGTCTTCTACGACCAAGGTATCAAGGGCTTTTGGTTCTTGTTTATCTCGGGCAAAAGTGCATTGAGAATGATGCTGACTACATGGATTAATTGTCTATATTGGATATGTAGGCCTCCACAGACTCTCTGGTGATCCAAGAGAGGAAAAGGAAGGGACATGAAGCATGTCAACAGAATCACGGAACCCATGCAAGAAGATCCATCAATGTGCATGGGAACAGCAAGTCCGGAAAGAAAAGCACGAAGAGAGGAAAGTACAGTAAATCAGTAGAAGTATGAAATCAGAAAGGAAGCTAAGTGGGCACGAAAGACAGACGTCCCAAGGGTCGCTCACTACATACAAATAATCTGAAGTGCAAATGGTTGTTCATTTTAAAGGTTGCTCTTCAACTTTGTGAGTTAAAAAGTAGGCATTATCTTTGAAACGACCTTTGCAAAACAAACTGTAAGAGGCCACTCAAGCTCATTTTGGAAAAGCTTGAAGCCACCGTGACTTAGGCACTTTAATACGTAGTCATTCAGAGATATCCTCGGCATTCGCTATACCTTGCCCACCCTGGGAAAACTCATTCGTTCCCACGTGGGTTTGATAAGAGAAGGGCCATGATATCACTAAGGATAATGCAGGGGAGCCAATGTGGTACCCCTGTGAGAATCACTATACCTTGCCCACCCTGGAAAAAACCCACTCGTGTCCACGTGGGTCTTACATGGAAGGCCCATGATATTACTTTATGGGATACAGTTGAGATACACATGTGGTAACATTTCTGAATCATCATACGTTGCCCGCATTGGATTAGCGCACGTGGGTTCGGTATGGGAAGGCCCACCACACTAGTATTGCTAATGTGGGATACCGTAAGGAAGCCATGTTGTAATCATGTGGGAATCACTATACCTTCCCCACTCCTGAAAAAAACCGATTCATGCCCACGTGGGTCTGATATGAAAAATCCCATGTTATTACTTATGTCGGATTGGGTTGGGATTTCCGTGTGGTACCCATTTGAGAATCACCATGCGTTGCCTACATTTTGTGAGCCCACGTTGGTTCGATATGGGATTGCCCACAATATTGCTAATGTGGGATAATGCTGAGAAGCCTATGTGGTGCAAATGTTGGAATTACTATAGCTTCCTCATCATGGGAAAGACCTCTTGTGCCCATGTGGGTATGATATGGGAAGACCTATTTCACTGCTCATATGAGGAAAACTAAGGATGTCCATGTGCTACCCATTTGGGAAAACATCATACGATGCCCATATGGGAAGCCTCCTTTGTGCCCACCTGAGTATGAGGTATGTTTATCCACTAAGGCTAGTATGAAGGATACCGCTGGGAAGCCCACTTTTTTCCCATTTGGTAAACACCACTCATTTCCCACGATGGGAAAAACCGTATGAGCCCCAGATGGTACAGACATGGCAGAGCGCAGTTTGGGTTTCCCCAGTTCGACCCAAGCTTGTGCCCATTTGTTCCCAGCAGTTGCCCATATCCCACCTGGTGCCCATGTGAGGCCCACGAGCCATTATTGCTCGGGAAGTTCCTAACATTTAGAAGTTAAGCATCCTTGGAAGTAAATTTTATGGATTTTTATTCATAAGCTGCAAAAATGTCGTTGCTTAAGATAGGTTAGAAAAATGGAACTGGCTCAGTTAGCTTTTTACAGTGCATTAATTTTGTGATACCTATATATATATATATTGGATGCGATAGTGATGGCACTTTGAAAACAGAACACAATATTGGTTCACGCAAGTGACTGATATGTTTTTATCAAATTACCAATTCATGGTATGAGTATATGGTACCAGAGCAATATACTTAAGTTAACCTTGAAATAAGTCTTCTTCTATTCTTTTTTGCTGTCATAGAAAACGAACAAATTATTTTTTCATTCGTAGTTTTAGAAAGTCAAAATTACAAAAATTCTCCTTTTTGTTTTAATGTTAATTCACCCTCTCCTGTAAAATCTAATTTTTTCGCCTAAAAAGAATAGAAGTCTATAAGTGTTCATGCTAGAAAAAAAAAGACAGTTTTGGAATCCTTGAAACATTCCTAACAAAGTTATAGAGACACATTTTCCATTTTTGCCCTCATATATATTTTCTTTTATTCCAGCTCAAAGCCAAAATTTTGCGTTTTTCCTTATATTTCAGTTATCGATTACAATTCGCATATCAAAAGAAAATGAACCAGAAATTGGAAAATCAGTCTCTATAACTTTGTTAGGAATGTTTCAAGGATTCTAAAACTGTCGTTTTTTCTTTTCTGTATTTTCTAGTATGAACACTTATTGACTTCTATTCTTTTCCAATTTCATCAAGAAAATGAAATTTCTATAGAGATTTCCCATTATCTCAAAAACCAAGGCCTAAATCAAAAAAAGTTTTGCAGACAAAATATGTTTATTTTCCAAAATTAGATACATTGAGCAGTCAGACCAAACGGTTCACAAATAAAAAGTTTCAAAAATCTGAGTTGATCCCCCTAAGCTAATCAACTTTAGTTCATGTCCCAATCGAAGAAGCCCTAATTGCATATATGCCCATCGTAAATTATGTTTCTCTAAGCCTTTGATGTGTGTCTCTCGATTTCATTAAAACGTATTATTGTTAACAAACTTTTGCAGGCGCAAATTTCAAAATAAGAATAATTTACTGGTTGTTGATGAGTGCTTGTAATTTATGGTACCTAATTGTTGCCTTGGTCGTTTTTATTTCTGCCACGATTCATTGATTTGAATAACGGCCTGCATATGGTACATTGTTTTCAGTAACCCAATGCGAAATAGTCTACAGAGGTTTATTTTTATCGTCCTCTATAGCTCACCTGTCATCTGAATTTGAGGACAGCAGGAAGGAGAACGTTAATACTTTGCTGGAATGGAATTGATTGCACTCGCTTTTTTCGATATTGTTTCAATGTTTTCAGTTCTAAGCAAGAGTTATGAATTGCTCATGACACAATCTTTCAGAAATGTGATGCAGAAGAGTATGCATTCATCCGTCAATGTAATGTATCTCGTATGTCTTACCGACCCTGAATACCCTTATTAACTGATATTTCATAAGATTGCACATGGGAAAGTTTTCTCTTATAGTTTCCTCTTTTCATTGCAGATTTGCCGACGATGATGAAACTGCAGGTGTTTGCAATTTTGGTAAGGATTTTTCTGTCTTCTCTTTAGCTAATTTCAAACTACAAACTGTTACAAACTATCATTTTTAAGCGTGAATTCTGATCGAATTGATTTATTAACCAAACCAAACGATCAATATTGAGACTGTTTTCATGTCAATTTTTTGTGCTCAAATAAGGTCTGTGACTTTTCTGTTTAAAATTAAAAATTTACATTTCAGTCTTATCAATCGGTAGTTATTAAGGGCTTAAAATGGCTCAAAGCATGTTATTCAATTGTAGAGAGGTAATTTCTGGATGACACCGCGCTGAAAACTCCAAATTAGGGAGTATATTGGCTGGATTTTAATAAGCTTGATTTTTACTCTGTATAAGTTGAACTTCAGGTGGATTTGAGGCAATTACTCCACATAGGGTTTTTTCGATAACCCACCTCATAGACAGTACTTTTTTTTTTTGTTGGCGAGGAAACGAAAAACTCCTCCACAGGTCTTCAGGAGGTTTGGTCACAAATTAAGCGTCGTCTCTTCACTAACGGCCTTCGATCAGCTGTTGCAATGTTTCGGCACCTTCTGGTATAAGACTTTACTTTCAGATCGGCTCTGATGGCTCTGGATATGATCATTTTGCTAACATTACGGCATGTTTCCAATGATGGGTTCGACTTTGCTGGATTTGCCTCGATTAACAATTTGAGCCGAAAAGAAAGCGAAGAGTGCGTTTTGAATCACTCATTGGACTATGAGATTTTCGCTCAACTCCTCCAGCATTTAAGTTTGGAATAATAAGAGAAACCGCGCTTCTTGTATATCCAGTGACCTTAGTAATCTCTAATGCAGAGATACGAGCGCACTAAAATTCAACAGTTTTATTTCCACGATTAAATTCCTTGCCTTTGTTCATTTCCAGGAGCTAAACGGTTTCCAACTACTGATTCATCAACTGACAATGTTAGATTTTTAGAAAAAGGCCTCACCAAAAAAAATTATAATTGAATAACAGTCCCAATATAACAACTTTGATCAGCTTATCGAATTCACATTGTTGGCTGCACCGGAAATTGTCGTAAGTCGTCCAGCTCTAAAATAATTTTATCTCTAACTAGGGCTTTGTAATAATTTTTGCTTGTTTTTTATACACAAAATCTGATTATTTCAACTATAGCCAAGAATGCATGTCTCCTCGCTGTTTGAACGCAACACTTTTAACTGAAGCAGACTATATAGTAAACTGGTATTACTATTGGATGCAGCAGATACACTAACAGACAAAATCTTAAGACCAAGCTAAAAAAAAGTTTGATTTTTGTGCTACTCTGCTTTATTTTTTAAATTTTTTAAAAATAATTTGTCATAATATGGGCCAACATATTAGGAAGTTCATAATACAGGAAGTTAGTGTTTAATAAGGCTCCAATCACAGATAAAAAATTGTTCTATTTTGTCCGGTCAAGATGATAAAGCCATGATATTAAATACGCTGCATTTTGATGAAATGTGAACAAACCACGTGATTTAATGACAGTTCCAGCAACATGTGAATATTGAGGGTAACTACAGTTTCTTTTGCTAAATAAGGAGAATTTTTTAAAGAATTTGAGCAGTGGAAAATTGTAGAGCTCAAAAGGCCTGGATTTTGACACACAGTCATTGCAAACGAAATGAATCGTAGCAAAACTGCCACGACAAACTTCTTGAAGAATCCAAGGAAAGTATGATGACGATAAAAATAGGCTCTACAAATAACCATACAAATATACAAACACTTTATGATAATTACTATGGGAGCGCCAGCAGGCTGTGCGCTGATAATGATCTAGTGAACCTGTCCCACAGGAGAAGAGTAGCAGAGCTATGTATGTTTTATAAGGTGTACAATAATGAGAGACATTGGTTGTATTCTGCTCTCCCTGCCCTCAAGGTTTTTGGGAGAGCGACTCATGCTGCGTGCGGAGCGCACTCTTTCACTTTGGAGGCTGTCGGATGTCGAAATAATCAGTTCTGTCGGAGCTTCGTGCCCTGATCGGTTAGGGTTTGGAATTTGTTGCCGGCATCGGCTTTTGGTCGTATAGGCCTGCAGGCGTTCAAGTCAGTTGTTAATGTTTTTTTGCTGGATTTCCTTTAGCAGCGTTTTGGGCTTCCCGGTGTTGCAAGATGCTTCGTTTGGGTTGTATTACCTGTCCGTGGTAGCTCGAGCGTGAAGGTTTAATAATAATAATAATAAGTGTTTTCTAATGCTTACACAGCGTAGGTATTTACAGAAGACTGTACCGAGAGTATTGACGGTTACGAGATAATAATTCAACTGTGAACATGGTAGCAAATTTATTTCTAATTTTTAGGGACCGGAGTCAATATGATTCATCGTACTATGTATGAGATGAATATACTGAGAACCATGTTGTCTTTGCAATACAATCATATATCAAGTACAGATGGAAGAAGGTTTAATATTGTAGTTTACAACCTGTCGCCCTCGGTGCATCTGCAACGTGCAGAAATTGGAGTCAACGCAGTGGGCTGTAGTTGAAAATTGACGAAACATTTGCTTGATTGGAAATTTCATTTATACTTCTGGAATAGCCGGTATCATAGTTACACGTTCCTTGCAAGATTTCAAGAACTAAATTTACCAACTTTGACCCTCCCACCTGATGAACTGGAGAACAGCGAAACGCGCCTCGTGGGTATAAAAATTGCTTCAACTGCTTCTAATCGACATGTACATTTATGTCATCTGAAGAAAATATGTAAATAAACAAATACACGACGGTATTTATCATATTGTTTGATAATAATATATTTTTTTTTCTTTGCAGATGACGCTGGTGGTTGTGACAAGGTATACTAGACGAACTATAGATGTAGCTACTGCATATGGTGTCAGTATTCGCACGTATCCACTGATCTCTTATTTGATACTTTAAACTTTGTTAGGATGTCGGAGCGTTTTTGTGTCGGTCAGTTATAGCGAGCGCTACAATATGACTGCCCTTGGGATAGAAGGTTGTAGTTAATACTATCGTACCAAATTTTCAATGACCTCTGACTCTTCGCTGGCCGACTCATCGCAGGAATGGTAGCGAAGAGAATCGCCCAGAACGTAGCAGCCAAAAATCCCTTACCTACTGGTCTAGAAATAACTAGAGTACCCTTAGAGCCAATACTTCCGCCAAGCAAGGCACTGTTAACCCTATCCTTTACCAATTTTTTTAGCCGCTTGAGCGCCATGGCAGTACAGATTTGTACGGCCCCTAAAAATGGTTATATCATTGTCAATATCAAAGTTTTTTTCATAGTCTCAAAAGTCATTTAATCAACTATTCTTTCGCCTCCGAGTAGTTTTAATGTCAATTAAATTCGTATCTAAGAAAATATCTCCGACGGTATAGGGTGAATACTCCCGCAGCACATCTGCCGCAATTTTCATACTTTCACAAGCTGAACGTTTAATCGCTTTTATTTTTCATTTGTAGCCTTGTTGCTTTTTTTTAGTTGTAATTTCGAAAGTTCTTTTTTAATAAAAAGAAAATCTACACGGAAATGTTATCCTCTAATTTCTGAAATATTTATATTTATCTATATTTTTGGCTGTAATGTGCTGGTATATTAGAATTTTATTGATAGTCATATGAACAATTGAGAAAAGTCACGGCATTTTAGGCGCTGAATATCACTAGGAGCAGAACTGTGAAAGGCAAACGGTAGGACGGTATAATTTGGTACCGCCTTGGAGCAGATAGGGTTAACGAAAAATTCAAATTGGTCTTGAAATTAGGATTTTTTTTCCATCAACACCAAAATTGTGGCATATGTGCCTAATAACAGCAATAGCAACTGCAGTAATTTTTTGTAGAGCCGTCAGTAGCTTTTTTAGTCATGTTCTGCCAAACCTTTTGACAAACATTACATATACAGACGAACCGATCCTCATCAAAATTTGATCATTTATGTAATTTTATCATAGTTAACGAATCCTAAAAATTTCATGAGGATAACGCTGCTGAAAAACATACTGGTGGCGTTACACACACCGCCCATCTTGCTCATAGGTAAAGCTGCATTGGTCAAAGTATTCTGGAATGAAGTGGTAGCACAGAACTGTAGTGCTTAAATATCAGCCTACGTCTTCGTGCGTTTAGAAAATTATGTAGCTAACCATACTAGCAAGGTAATGGCAGAAACCAGTTGGGGATTTTACTACGGATTTTGAAATACTTTGGCACTCGAAACGGTGGACACGGTTCATTGCTAATGCTTGTTGCCCAAGAAATCACCCTACCACCTGTCGGTTGACGTCGAAATCGAGTGGAATGAGAGGCGCCATGAAGTATCAGCGCTTTGACTCTTCCAACATAGCTTCGGCATAAATCGTAAAAACCACCTAGCGAAAACTTGTTTACGTACATCCTTCATCCAGGACGTTGCGTTCTCTTCGTGGAAAATGCTCAGAATGGGACTGGCGAAGAAACTCATACCTACGCTGCTGTTTTCCAGCTCTTGAGAATCCGGCACCGGATTTTTTCCGATTGCAGTCCATGGTCGGCAACTACAATGTTGCTGCTCCTGTCTTTCCAAAAATATGTGATGGGTACGACTTTCACGTTCTTTCATCACGTCCTATTTTTTATTTATTTTTTCTCGCATCAACTGCAAAGGCACCATTTGAAAAGCCTTGGACTATCTGCATACACCTTCTCCTCAGCTACCAAATGTCGTTTCCTAGGCAGTCTCCCACACCAGGAATGAACTGTAACAAAGAAAACGAGGCGAAATACACTAATTGCAACAATTTTCTATAAACAGCATCAATCGTCATGGAAATTTACAGGAATATTGCCCTCAGTTGAAACCATGCAATTAAAGTTCCCTTTGATACTGTATCTTTTCGGGAAAATCTTCTAAAAATGGCTGGTAAATAGGGGTATCGAATGGTGATAGGACAAGCAACAGGCGTTCTGCAGCCAAACAACCCACACACACTACAAGCGCAAACTCGGAGCTTTGTCTGTTTTATCTAACAGAAAAAAAGTGAATCATTGCAGTGCTCACGCAGATCAACCGAGGAACCCATGAAAGCAGCTACGCGTTCTCAGTAGTTTACTCTAGTTGGTTTTAAGATTTTCAACGCCTGCCAACCCAATCAAATTTCTGAATCGTCCCAGACGCTAAACCCACAAATCAACTTCTGGAGCGACTAAATAATAATAATATGCTTTGTTATGTGCATATAGGGAATTGTACACAGGAGACAGCTTAATACTAAAGTAACATTAGATACTAAGATCAGGTAATACTATCATTACAAACTATACTGCATTGCGGCCCATTGTTTGGCCCCTGATTGGAAATAGTATGCGCTGCCATCGGCTATACATGTTAGATAGTTTGTAGCCAGGCCCGTTACGGATCACCTTGAGTAAGGCGTTACCAGATTTTTCTATCCTGAGCTGGAAACTCAGCGCGCATTTCCTTGATCTGACTTTGAGACAATCTGTATACTTTTGAGCAAGTGTCATACTTGCACTAGTAGACCTCGGCAGATTCATCAGGCAACACGTAGGCGTCCAATCGATTTCTGCTTAAAGTTAGACCAAAACGAGTTACAGTACAAGGGATAGCAGTAGCTTCGAAAGAGTTGGCATTTATCGTCATCCGAGCAGTAACCAAATTTTCTGATTAGCTTGTTGCCCACTGCGTGAAGCTTTCGCATTTCTTGCTCTATATCCTGGTTATCACAAAAATCATTAATTTTGTGACCCAGGTAAGAGAAGCTGTCTACATAAGTGAGATTGACACCATTAAGTCGAGTAACTTTATCGGGGGGCAGGTACTTCTCCTAGGTTTAATGTACATACAAACCGTTTTTACAGTATTATATTCAATACACAGTTTGCTGGCTTCGCTCTCGCAAATAGAGACCAATTTTTGCAGCCCACTAGAATGGGGAGATGCAAGGACCATATCATCAGCATAACTGAGCGCATTTACTGCGTGACCATTAACGTGGCACCCCACTCCCGCTGCGTTCAGATGGGTGTGGATGCTGTCAATGAAGATGTTAAAGAGAATTGGAGAGAGTAAGCCCCCTTGTCGTATGCCATTAGTCATGCCGAACGCTGATGACATTGCCGCTCCCCATTTCACATAGCATTTCTGACTTTGAAACCAGTATTTTAGCGTCTTAACTATATAGGGACGTATTTGTCTCTCAAGCATACACTTAAATAGAGAATAATGATGAACTCGGTCATAAGCAGCCTTAGCATCGAGAAAGCACAGGTATACGGGAGATCCACTTTCAATGAAATGGTTTATGACCTGTTTAAGTGTGAATATAGCCATTTCTGTTCCGTGTTCGGCTTTAAAGCCAAATTGATTCTCTGAAGTCACCATGTACGGTGACATACGTCTCTCAAGCACTAGTTTTACCATTTTTGAGAGAGACGTTGCCACTGCGATAGGGCGATAGTTCTTGTTGGTCACACATTTTGCATTGTTTCAACCAATTGGTCTTATTATGACGCTCATTAAGTTCTCTGGGAGGAATCCCAAAGTAAAACAGCCTGTGAGCAGAATTGCTAGGAGTATTACTAGCCTAGGGGGGCTATATTTAAATTCCTCAGCTGCGATAGAGTCAGCGCCGGATGCTTTGTTATTCTTCAATTTTTTCAGCGCCTGACAAACCTCATCTTCAGATACGGTGCATTGTTCGTTAGAGGAAGCCAGACTATCAAGAATGCCATCAACGTAACCTTTATGTTTATCATCGGCAAAGCAGTTCATAATTCCAGTATTATGGGCTTTCCAAAGTTGCGCAATATTACATTCCCCAGTGACTCCATTCACTGACTGCGAAATGGTGTGGACTTTAAGCTTAAGATTTTTTATTTCTTTCCAAAAATCAATGGATCTATTTTGCGTCAGCTTGCTAGACAGCTTTTGCGCTCTAATCTCAGTTTCACGTCTACGCACTTGCTTGAGCGCAATACGACACAGATTGTGCAGCCTATTTTTTTCCTGCCATATATGACCTGAACGCGGCCTACATGCGTCCCTCCACGAATAATAAGCCAGTCCGCTGGCAGTGTGAAGTTCGCGGACACAGTCATTCCATCCCGGGACATTTGACTTCTTTTTTTTTTTTTTGCGCCGTTTACCAAATATGCGTCGCCCAGTTTCGAGAATGGTAACTTGTATGTCCGACAAGAGTTGGCTTAGCCCCGCTTCAGTAGTTGTATCAATTTCATTGACAGTGTCCTCCAGGTAATTATTCAAGCAATCTTTATAAGCACTAACAAGATTAGTATAATTAAATCGCCATTTAACACGTTCACCATTGTCACGTCTTTGTTGAATCTGTACTGGAATTTTTCTTATACTAAAACTACAGTAAAGGGGTAAGTGGTCACAGAGTTGTGAATACATTCCTAATTTACAGTTAGTAACACTATGAAATAAGTTCATAGTAATAGCTACGGGGTCAGACCAGCTCACCCCGTCTCTACCATTAATATGAGCATACGTGTTAGACGGAAGCAAAAAAGTTGTGCCAGGTGAAGCATTGAAATCTCCTATGATGCAGAGCTGCAGTACTGTTGTGACATCTATCACCCCTTCCAGTATTCCTATATAATGCAGTTTTTGATCGACTCCATATGATGAATCAGGAAAATAGACGTTCAGAAACATAATTGAATTCCCGGAGCCTCATACGTGAGCGCTATAATTCTCCTGTCGTATTTACAGACCTTCACGTACTTCACAATTCAGTTTGACCATATAAAGGAAAGACCGCCCTTAGGTCTGCCGGCAAGGAGCTCTTGTGAGCTATCCATGCCGCTTATCGAATATGAGCTGTAAGGCTTAATAAACAAAGAAAAATCATGGTCGAATAATCATGTTTCCTCGAGACAAAGAATATCTACTTCAGCCAGTAGGTCTGCCACAACAGCACTAGCACTTCTGTATCCTCGACAGTTAAGTGTGCAAACACGTAGGCTTCTATCATCGTTAGCCATTGTCATTCGATATAAGTGCAGGAAAAGAATGAAAGAACTTATTACTTAACGTCCTAGGTGCTGTCCGCTGTGGGCTTCTTATCTGCTTTTTCGTAGTACCTTGAAATTTTTGTTCCAGCGGGCCATATATCTTCATACAGCTTCATGCAGTTGGTGTAAGTGCTTGATATCCGGAAGGCCGAGAGTTGTGGATGCAGATTTGGAATCTCAAGTCGCTGCACTTAGAAGTCCTATTTTTTTAGCAGCCAGAGAAATAAATTCTTCCTTTATTATGTCAACCGTGTGAGTCTTCCCGTGTAGAGAAACAAACAGGCTTTTTTCTTGAAGGTGTTTATGGTGTTGTATTTTGGTGCGACATTCTTACCGGTGGCGATCCATACTCTGGGCATCTTTGTTTTTGTTTTTTCCCTTTTTCCCGGGAGTTTGCGCCGAAAGCCATCTTCCAGTTGTTCGTAACGCCCATTCCTTGTCTTTTTTTACAGCGTTATCTTCCTTTGGAGTCTCTTTGTAATCTGACCTGTCAGCTGCCGTGACCTGTGCGTGGGTCTGAACTGGGGTGTTTATGACTGCCGTCGAGTCAGGCGCCTCAGAACACTGCTTGCTCGTATCACGCCGGCATTTTTTGCTGGTTCTCGGGTGTCACGCTCACTTTTAGACTGTAGTGCTTTTCCTTGTGTTTTGTGTCGGTTGACTGGAGGTAAATTATGTTACGCTGCAGATGCATATGTCTAGGGGACTTGAACGTAGAGTCTTGTGGCACTTCTGGAGGTACTTTTCCAGGGGTTGCATGAGAACCTTGTGGAGATGCGGGGGAGGGAACCTTTTTTCTATCGTCGGCTTTATTGTGTGCAGTTTGTCCACTCGGTGCAGCCGCAAGCGGAGACCGTGTGTAACATTGCTGCTGTTGTCGCGGTGTAGGAGGAGAGCCAGGAAGGATGTCATATGTAGGATGGTTAGGAGTGGCGCAGTGTTGCAGTTTCACTCCCAGGTTACGTGTCGCGTTGTTCACTTGCTTGAGCTCAGCATCCATTCGCTGCAACTGAGCTCTCATCTCCTGTAGTTGTTTTTCCACGTTCACATTTCGTGCAATGGTCTGCTGCCATTGTGTCACTGATTCTTCGTCACGGGCATTTGACTCTCGTGACCCTTCCGCCATGCTGCGTGAGCTGCAGCATCTCTTGATATACCGCTGAGTCACACTGCCCTAGGACCGACGTGTCTGACAAGAACTTTGGGAGTTCGTCTGTACGGACTACTTGCGCTAGTTCATACAGAGCTGTAGAACATGTTTTCTTGCTTTGCAGTATTTTCGGGAGGGTTTTCAGGAAGTTTTTAACGTCCTCACGCTGAATGCTGCCTGCTATCTTCACAAACACATGATATGCTGCCTTTAGTTTGTCCAGCGTAACCCTGACGAGTTTGTCTTCAATAACATCTCTGGTTGCTTTTTGAACTTGATCTGTTAGAAAGTGCACCATTGAGTTCACCACATAAATATCACGTAACTGAGGTTCTTGGCTAATATCCGTTTCTTCAGTTTCTTCAGTGTCTGCTTGGGTATGAATCTCAGGGTTGAGAAACTGGACGATAGCGTGCTAAATGAAAACATACAGTGCTCAAGAGATTCTGGTGGATGGCAGCTTGTGTGTATAACTAAAATGGTGAGTGCACACTTGCAGAAAAGTTGCACCTCCACTCAATGCCACCTCCGACTACGTTGCTGTGGAAAAGACTTTGACTTCCAGAGGGCTCGAACACTGAGAGCGAGTTTACACATCATTTATATCAACGCGTTCGCTCATCCGCTCACCCGAAAGCTTTGCAGCGTCATTGTCAACACAATTTTATGTACGCCACAAAGATTTAATTATAAGTCACCCGTCTAATTAGTTTTTTTCGGCAAGTGTCACTAGAGAAGTTACGGTGGCTCATCAAATACTGTATACAGTGAAATAAAACTCGGTAAACAGTGCACTTCTCTGCTATTTTTTGAACTTAGTGTAATATTCGGACAAGTGGATGAGTGAACACATTTATATGAACGACGTGTGAACTCGCCTAATATGAATAGCTAAAATTATGAGTCTTTTCTTGTAGCTTGCTTTTGTGAGTTAATTTAAATTGCAGTGAAGCGTACTTTTAGCATGACGTTCTAACGCCGAAAGTTGAAGTCATGGCAACGCGACCGCCAAAGTACACATTTGAGTAACTTGGCAAATTTTACGGTTTTCTACACCCACCATTACAGAAGCAGCGAGATCCTGCCCTGCCTTGATCAATTGCACTGCAAGAAAGCCGCAGCATGCAGGTGTACCAGGGTATCATTTAAATGCACCGTACGTGCTTCAAAAGAAAAAAATATATATATCAAGATCATAACACAAGCGTTACGCAAAGAAAGATAGTTTTGTAGCTGTAGACCATTAAACCTGCTGATATTGCAAAGAGGTAGGTTATTGTACAGCGGGTTTCGAAAATAGTAGTGGCGCAAATAAATTGACACAGGGAGTTGACGGGAGGCTGTAGTGAAATACAGGGGGCTCCGTTGCGATATATGTATGTATGTATGTATGTTATATTACATTATATTAATACTAAAGTGGGATTAGCGGGGGCGCTGGTCTCTCCTGGATGGTTGGAGGTCTAGCTTCTCCCTCCTTCTTTGACGCCTGCCCTGTGAATCCATACTGTTTGACGTTACCTGGACCTTATTCCATGTACTTCAGCACATACGTTACTGTTCGATGCTGGTAGTAATAGCTTGTGGCATGGACCACACAAATGACGCTGATGGCAAATTGATAAATCCTTGATAAAATTTGTTCCATTCAACAGACAGACTTGAAGCCAAAAATGAACTGTTCTTGGAGACGCAAGGAGTGTATCTATTGGAAAGAAACAAGAATGCGTTAGCACTGGCGACGGTAAATTGTAAATTTATTTTAGCCAATTTTAGGTCATTTTGCTGTCCTAAGCTTCAATTATCGTCGTTTAAAGTTAGTATATAGCTACAAGTTTGTATTTCTTGCTGATAAACACATTTCTTGCACAACCGAGACCCCTTTATTTTTGTTTGAGGTCGTCCTCTTGCCGGAAAAATATTTTATCGAACTTTTTTCAAATTACAATCAACTGCACTAGTAAATTTCAGTGGAAAGTCAAGGTATCGTGTGTTGCATGCTTGTGGTAATATGTAACTACCACATTGTTTTGCAGTACTGTTTTTTTCGTGGTACTGCAACTGTTGCAGCGTGAGAACAATGTATTCTCTTCTTAGTAAATGCGGTCATTGACCTTAAACACTCATCACAGTGCAACTCCAGTTTCCAGAGGTTCTAAACATTAAATCAAAGCTTACGCTATGAACTGCGTGCTACTGTTAAAAATCTGTTTCCTTCACTAAGTGCACTAAGCACATAGTGGTCATAGTTATTTGCTACACTAATGCAATTTTGGAAATTGAATCTTCTGTTGTATTTTCTACACATGGTACCACTATTAATTATTCATAAAATCCATGATACTTTCTAATATTTACTAGCTAGCTTTATATCTGGTGATATACATATATAGTGTAGATAGCATTCGAAAGGCAACAAATAAGGCGAGTTAGCTAGCTCTTGGAATTGCATAAGCTAACCTTGCTAACCAAGAGAAGAAATAAATTTCAAAATTCAGAAGAAAAACCATATACCAGTATTATATGTGAGTCAGCCTTAATATGCAAGTCATTAGGTATAAGCTGGAGTAAAGGCATAGGTCTTTACTCCATGTCACTGAGCGACAGTTTTGATATTTGTTAGTGCCTGATTGTGAATTCTAAACTCTCTCATGTTTCACTGTCCTTATACAGAAGTCTGCCTGAGGTGCCTGGCACTTTCTGCGATGCACTGAACGATGGTACCTACTGTAACAGTTGCCTCCAGACTGTTGTATGCCTCGCTGGTGTTCCGGAAACTATAATTTGTCCTTCAGGAACAGTGAGTAAAGCTAAATAAAGCAAATTCAATGGGTGCTGCTGCTTAGGAATGCGATTCCTGACGAGGGGTGAGGAAAAAGTGTTCTTCATGGAATCAGCAGTGAAAAATTTCACTTCCCTTTGGAAGGTTAAATTTTGGCATTTATCGCTAATCAGTTTTACGTATCTACCTACCTTGAATACCTTGAGGGTGTTCGGAAGAAGTTCAGGTGACGCTGTTCCCGTCACCCCACGTGTGTCTAGTCACTCTGCTGGGTGTCGTCTGTGGTGCCGCAGCTAGCGACCAAAGAGAGAGCCAGCAGCGGGAAAGTTTTAACATTAATATTCCGTGGTCGTCTTTGTCAAAAGCCTTAGCAAAAGCTAAGTAGATTACGTCCACATTCTTTCCTTGGCACAATGTCTCTACGCTGGAATCATAATGCTCCAACAATTGTGAAGTAGTGGAACGTTTATGTCGGAAACCGTGTTGTTTTGAGGTGAGTACTGTTTTCTTTTATCGTCTTGATGGCTTGCTCTTCTTTTTCCTGTTTCTCTTCATCATGAGAATTTGCAAGTTTAAGTTCAATCTCTTCCAGTTTTCGCCGGCATTTTTTTTAGTTTGTCGCTGTAATACACACTATGACTTTTGTCAATTGATCAATCATGCTCTTTTCTTTAGTAAGCTTTTGCGGAATTTATGGTGGCGATTTTTAGGACATTTCCTCCTAGCAGGTGGTAGGTATTTCACGCAATTTTCCAACAGAACGTTTTCGAAGATTTCGCTCATTCTTTCACTTGGAGCAGAGTCATTTATAAGAGCGTCCCAGTTCACCGACCACAGCTCATCGTTCAAACTTTCCGTTTTTTTTATTTTTGAAAGCATTTATCTCTTGAAGACTATTTATGCTATTTGGCCCAACATTTTTTGTCCCTTGATTCATAGCTACAGAACTGGGTTGTGATATCAATGCGTTTGTGATCAGACAAAGCTGTATCTTGAGTGCTGATATTCTTTACAAATTCGGTATTCTGTACAAAGAGGAGATCTAAGATGTTATCTTTCCTCGTTGGCGAAGTCATCATCTGCACTAATGAAAGTTGTTCCCTTACCTGTAGTAATGATGGTGCTTGTTCTCTCTCATCTATTGTGTACGAAACTTTTTGTTAAGAACAAAACTGCCTGTTTCATCGGCCACGTCTGGATGTAGCCATTTTAGGAATGGAAAGTTGACATCACCTGTAATGAATACACTGTTCTTACTTTCAAGTCTGCTGCAATGTGTGTGAATTCTGTCGAGCAGCTCCGCAAAATTCTCAGCAACACATTTTGGCGGTTGACAGCACACCACACAAACCAGTTTGATTTTTTCTATTTTTACAATTAGAATTTCGCACATGCTATTCGAGAATTTCTGTAGAACGTGTCAGCCAAGCTGTTCTTTCACATACAACGCTACTCCTCCGCATTTACGGTTTTCACGGTCACACATGTGCAAGGTATAGTTTTCGATTTTGACCTCAGCATAACAAACGATCTCATTTACTATGGGTTTTACCTCCGTGTTTTACTGTTTTTCGCTAATAAGTCTTAAACGAATTCTCTGATCACTCTGGTATTTCAACACAAACCCTATCACAACCGTACCTAATTTATGGCCCACATAGCATATTGCTATATGTGCTTACAGAGGAGTTTACTCGTGTACTGTATTTTAACCCTGTATTACGCTCGAGCCAGAGAGTCGCTTCAACACTTTCGAACTTTGCCCATTTGTTAAAAAAACTGAAAAACAGTTTTCTTTGAATAATTCGTTTGCTACCTGTGGCGTGTTGCAATCAGACGCCGGTGCTACCCTAACTGTGTAACCCTGTGTCACCTCGTGTAGCGGTGAATGCGACGTGCGACCTCAGCGGCCCGAAGAAGTGTTGCGGACTTTGCAGAAAACTCGTACCTAAACATTTCTGATGGAGCCTTATTATGGCTGTATTTTAGGGTAAAACGTTAAAAAACTACGCAAAAGTGCTTCAAATGCAAGAACTCAAACACTATATGGCAGTTGTACTTTTTTAATATAAATTTTCAAGTATCAAAGTCAATGGTTGTAAACAAAGGCAGTTTACCCAGCTCATAAACGTACAATATGAGCCGTTTTGCAATCAGACGTCAGCGTTACTCTCACAATTTTACACGTGTTGCAATGAATGCGACTTGCGGTCGCAGCGCCTCAACAAAGAGTTGCGGATTTTTTGGCAAACTAGAACATATACATACCTGGCGGAGCCTTATTTTAACTGTATTTAAGGCCCTCTAAACTACAAATAATTTGCGCAATGTGATTGCACAAATTAGCTGACGAATGCTACAGACTGTACAATCATTTTGCGTATTTATTTTTTTACTTCCTCTTGAAATTTGTTCTCAGCGAATTATTTTTTATGACATATTTCTTTTCATCGTCTGGAAGTTTTTTCTCGTACTTTGCTAACAATAATTTTTCTCATTGTTCATTTTTCTTGTTTCTGTTGCTTTAATCACTGTTAGTAAGGCACCATAGTGCTGGTAATGACCTATGTTCCTAATCCTCGATGAACTCTAATAAAACTTTCGCTCGTCTTCGTTGGTTTTGGAAGACATACTTTGGATACTATATAGAGACGATCATAACACCAACCACTCGCTATGAATTTGGGAGAGAACTCAGACAAGTGCGGTTTGGTTGCGCAATCCTGCACTCAGACGACGCAAGCATTGCCAATTTGCCAAAAAAAAATATCAAATGGTTTTCAAATCACGCAATCATTCTGCGCAGTCACGCAACCACTCCCTACTCAGTCAAAATGCTTGTACAATCACTATGTTTGCGCACACTATTTGTACGTTTAGGGGCCCCTTTAGGATAAAAAGTTAGGAAAACTACTCAAAAGTGCTTATCATGCTAGAATTCAAGCAATATAGGCGGTCATACATTTTGTAAGAGTAATTTTCTAGAATCATAGTTAATGTTCGTATAACCCTAAAATTTAGGAAGGTTGTGATCGGTGTCAAACGGCGTTACCCAACCTGTGTCGCATTGGAGGCCACTGTAGCACAGAGGAAACCGAAAGCCTGACTGCAACACGCCGCAAGTTGGGCGTAGTTCGAATGTGTTGAAGCGACTTCCAGGTTTCAGCTTAATGTACTGTACCCGAGTAAACTCCTCTGTAAACACATATAGCAAAATTCTATGCGGGCCACAAATTAGGTAGGGGTGCAATATGCTTTGTGTTGAAGTACCATAGTGATCCGACAATTCGTTTAAGAATTATTAGCGAAAAACAGTGTAACACGGCCATTGAAAACCATAATAGGTGTGTTTCAGCAATGGCAAGGAAGAGTGAACTTGCTTCACCTGCAATATCTCTAAGTAGTTGCTTTCTGTAGTTTTTTCTGTATAGGCCTTGAATGTTGACCATTTAAAATTTATTTAATGTTGGGCTACTCATTAGTTTTTTGGGTCATTGCATAGTTTCGATGGTTGGTTTGACAGTTTATTTAACCTCGTATCCACATTTGTGCGGGATTTCCCTGATGTGGAGGGTGCCAAGTCGGCTGTTGAATTCCTTTCTGTCATTTTTCCATTTAAGTTTCCATTGACTGCATCTGTTGATACATTGTTTGTAAAAAGTTTTCTATCTTCTGAATGTACCGTTTCATATCTTGGAAAGACGCACCTGTGTCAGCACGGTACGGTGTGCTAATACCAGGGTTGTTATCATTCCTATACTGTGCTTTCTAGCGCTCTGAGAATCTTTCTCTTTGCCTGTTGGCTTGCGAATGAGAATGACAGTGCAGCGTTTGTTCCAACGCTTGCTGTTGATGGGGGCTCCTGCCACTTAGCACTTATATCATAACTAGAGTGCCATTACTGTCAGAAACTGACGCGAAGAATTTGTCTTGATCCGCCTTCATTGATCATAATTTTCCTATTAATGCTAGGGCTGAGCATCGCCAAACTATCTTTCGGTGATGTGCAGAAAATCATTTTTTTTACAGTCGACATTTTCTCCTAATAAATACTGAGCTCTGTGTCCAGGATACTATCGCTGTCATATAAGCTAGCTCGGAAGTTTTACTTCAAATTAAATGTTGTTCTGTTGAAAGAAGAACCCAAACTGGAGAAAATTATTAGCTGCCATCAATCAATCTCCATCATCAATCTCCATGGAAATGCAACCTAATTATATGATCTGCCACCTGGCCAATTTTTCGCCTATTTCTTTTAGAGGGGGGCACGAAACATACAAATCTGTAAACATATGTGTACTGATTCAAAGATTGTAGGACTCTAAGGCTAGGTGATTTTGAAGAAGTAAGAAAGTCTTCCTTGATTTTAGTATTGTTTGACCCCGAACTTTCAAGCCGTTAAACATGACTCGTCTTCAGAGGAACGAAGTTTCACCCGACTAGAGCGATCTGCTTAAAGTGAGTATCCTATCCTATCTACCAGCACAGTTACCAGTTACCCTTCGTGGCGATCGGTTGTGACGTGTACGGTGCTCCGCTAGAGTAGATAAAATCAGAAAACTATTGATTTTTCTCAAAAGCAATAAACTAATTAAGTGTTGAGCAGTGTCCCAGCCTTGCTATGTTATTATTATTATTAAATCACACCAGACTGGCGACGTAGGAACGGAGAAACTTCATGATGTTAACAAACTCCCACGCAACCAGCCCAGCGGGTGGAGAAAACAGAAGAATGAAAAAAAAAGAAGGTCAGAGATCACAGAATAGCTCTGTGTACAGATCGTTTAAAGCTGTCAATACCAGCACCAGCAAANNNAATAGCTCTGTGTACAGATCGTTTAAAGCTGTCAATACCAGCACCAGCAAAGACAGAGCCATCGAGACCATTCCTAACATCCACACACGATGGAAAAAACGAACGGGAATACTGACCCGTACGGCAGCGTAACGGTTCCAAGGCAAACTCATGAAGAACACCAGTCCGCCGAGTATACCTCACCCGAACAAATGGATCCGGAAGAAACTCAGACAGTGGATGACTGGGGCAGTTATGGATTTTATGCAGAAAACAGACCCCACCAACTCTGCGACGATGCGCCAGATTACAAGGCACAACACCACCCAGCATGAACGCACATCGATGAACCACTTTGTCAAGCAAACACAGGTGGCAGTCGGCAGCAAAACCCCAAATTATAGAACAGTACTCCAGAAGAGGGAGGACAAAGCAATTAAAGCAGCGACGTGTCAAATCTACCGAGCCAAACACCCTCCAAGCACGGCTCATAAGACCAATTTCCTGCGATGCACGTGAGGCCCCCAAACGAATGTGGGGCTCAAACGTCAACTTTGGATCAAAATTGACACCCAAGATTACCAAGTCATCAACCACAGGAAGTGATACACCATCCAGCTTGAGTGCAGGAAAAGGAGGTCCCACTGTACGCGACCTGGACACCAGCATAGTCTTAGTCTTGCCCGCATTTAGCCTCATCCCCCACCTAGTGTTACGGGGTATCTGAATAGAAATGGAAGAAGAGATAAGGATATTGATATAATGAAGAATAAATCAATGAAGACAGTACGAAATAAAGTTCCTACTGTAATTGAATGATTATGAACGAACGAATGATCCAGTTGATCATTCTCTGAAAGTAGCACATGATAGAATTGTAACTATGGAAATAATATAGAAAATACATATAACAAGTTAGACATGTCCCCAAGGGGCGAGCTATTCCCCAACCTACCTAACTAAAAGACTTAGCGATTGGGACTTTTGAGCTAGAGGGGAAAAGTTTAGGCGAATTTCCCCAAAATAGCAGAGGCAAGAGGGGCGTCGCCCCCCAGCAGGGGACGAGAGAATACGAAATGCGTGCTCGCTCTATAACCTCACTGCTGTGACTAAACTATATCTTACGTTCTATCCTCTACATGCTAAGGACTACCAGCACGATTCCCCTACTTCGGCTGTGGACAGAGCCTACGTTTATTTACATTCTGCGTGCCGAGCTCTGGACACCCTCACCTTCTAAGGCACTTAATCTCGTGACATTGAACAGATGCCTCGACCGCCTTCAACGGCTTTTCGCGTCGAATATTACCCATTCCGCACGAATGCTGAGCACTACATTCCTACTTGATAAACCTATTTTCTAGAGACATTAATTACTTTCCTATGTGTAGCTATATGTAGTCGTACACATCTATATTTATGTTTGTGCATATTTTCCTTTTTTTTTGTGAATCCATGTTTTCGTAACACTAGAACACCAGGAATCAATAATTTCCAAATCATGCTGGATAGATTCTGAAACCTCTAATCTATCACTAGGCTTATCACAAACAGCCAGCAAAGTAACATCATCGGCGTAACCAACAAGTAAAT
>LQNS02278070.1:18273540-18292706 GCA_001587735.2 Parhyale hawaiensis
ATATCTATGCAAATGAAAGATGGATTTACATTACCTAGACACTCTTAATATCGAAAATATCGAGTTATATATCATAGTAATGATGCTTCATTTACCTCGCTAGCAAACTTATTAAATCTAAAATACCAAGTTAGATGACATCTCTATACGATTAAAAACGCAATATAACGGTGCAGCGTTCCACATGGCCCCGAATAATTGAAGCGGCATCAAAAGTGGTGCCAGCATCTCTACAATAAAGAAATTGCAGGATGCTTCTCGCGCATGGTGGATTTACAGTAAAGGGTAAAGCAGGTTAAAAATATTTATCGGTATTTAAGAAAAAGTAGCATCCTTGCAATATTTTGCGACGTATGTTGAGCCACAGTATAGTATATTCTTGATTTGTTGGTTCTCTGTAATATTCAGCTTTCCCTGTAAGTTATTACCAACAAAATACATTGAAGCCGAAGAAAAGAGTATTTTTGAATGCCAATTCGCTGCTTTGTTAAGAAAAACACTGACTGCACAGTGCACATGGAGTTTCAAGCGCTATAGGCCAGGGTTACCAAGTCCAAGACGTCTATTGTCAGATTCAACAACTTTCATTGCCAGCTTCGCCGCTTCATTAGTCATTTCCAACCTCACCACGCTCCTATATTTACTTCCAACATTACACTTATTTGACGCTAGAGGCCGTGAAAAGCCTAGAGGCGCTTAATTATATTACATTTTACTAGAACCTCTGCATGGCTCTAGTCTCGAATGGGTCAGGAAATGAGAATTACGCAGCTTATGCTAGCGAAATTCGTCCATCGCAATTCCTTGACGACATCAAAATATGAAAGTTTTCACTGAATACGATCCGATATCTAGCGCAACATGTCGTTTCGTTTTACTAGCAATAAAAATCTAATCAGTACTTTGGGGCAACCTACGTTTAATTCATACTTTGAATCATGAATTTCGATGAACTGTATTGCCGAATACAAGCTTGTTTATTACCAAACGGCCAAATTTATTTTTCTCATGATCAGATGAGTTTCTTGTCAGCAGATTTTGCTTCACCTGGTAATAGAAACCGTAAGCTGGCAACCTCAGTGTAGATTTGGTAGACTCCTATGATGTCACAGCGTACCAGTTTAAATTCTACTAATTCTTGTCTATCGTACCCAGGGAGCAGAGAGTGTAACTGAATGTTTCAATGGGACTAAAATAAAACTTAGCAGTGACTGCATGTCAGCGAATGACGTCACGCCGATGAGTCGAAACATTTTAGGGCCGGATGTCAGGTCTTCGTATACGCTGGACTTTCAAGCTTAACCAAAAAATATGAGCAGTGTTATATTTTCAATGCGAGAGAAACTACAAGCACAGTCATTGCTCAAACTTTTTGTACTTGACGACCACCGTTTTACCATGTTTAGTGCCTGAGTGGCGCGCACGTAGCTGGCCAATCAGGAGCGGCGGATTGAATGGATTAGGTCTAAAAAATATGGTAATAGATTTAAAAATGTTTGATAAGAGCACTGTGAACTGGTTATGAAGTGTAAAGAAGGTTTTCACTTCAAATACGTCAAATCAGGGAGCCATACCGGCCCAGATATCGCCTCTGGTGCTGTGAAAGTTTCTGCCAGCCTTCCTGAAATTTGCTACAGATAATTATGTTATTGCATAGATAGTACATGTTCTCTTGATTTATTTATGTGCTAAAAGGTTGAAATTTGCAGCTGACGATGAATTTTCTGATAAAATTAATTAAAACACTCACAGGTTGTGCAGCTGTACCTTTCGTCGATGAAATTACGTTACGCATGCTTTTCAATGCTAGTTTTTCGTGAGTCCTCCCGCCGCGCTCTTCGCTTCCTAGTCTATACCTGTTAGTGTTTTTCTACCTTACCTCAAATTTAACCGCTGGAAACGGCGTCTACAGGGTGTTCAAAATTGATCCTTACAATAACTTTTACCGACATTCATCAAAGAAATCAAAATACACAAATTAAAGCCAATCAATGACGTTGTTTAACTATTATTCTTTGCGAATATCTTTAATTTACTCAATGTCTTCCATCGGCATCCACAACACGTTACAAACGCCTGGAGAACGAAAACACAGAGCATGATTAACGAATGAAAGCTTGGTAATATTTTCTCATTCTTGCAGAGCCTCGCAATCCAAAACCTCCACAATTTTGTGATGAGAAACTGAGACTTGCCTCTCCAATATGGACCTAATATTGAAATTTTGGTGATTAAGCTCTGGAGAAGAAGGACGCCATTTTACCATGGAAATGAACTCAAACACATTGCTTACCAATCACTTGAGTCTTTATTTTGTTCGTGATGAACGGTTGCAGATTGAGTATAAAATATTTATACTCTATCCATTTTATGAAGGCAGTTTGGGAGGGGTAAGATTCTTCTACAGCGTTGCCAATGCTATTTGGATTTGTGAATTTTGGTCTACCTAAGTGTTAGCCGCGCCCACTACCTGTTTATAGGGAAATCTTAAAAATGTACACAAAATTGGCAACGCTGTAGAGAAATTTTACCACGCCCTAACTGCCTAAATAAAATGGACAGAGTATAGTGGGGAAATGATATGCAGCATTTATAAATTGCTGAACGCATACATTCAGCCATAGACTACACTATACCTTGACTACCCACTGAAATTTAGCCTTTTGCAATTCTGCTTGATGGCGCATTTCTGCAATCTGAGATAAAACGCTTTCTACTTAACCTGAAAACCTCAAAAAAAAAAAAACAGCACATCCATGAAGATGTGGGAAAATATTTATGAACAAGAATTAAACACAGATTTCTGAGAAAGAGGCTGCCGGTGGAAGATGAAAAACGATTCGGTACGTGTCAAAAATTATCTAAAAGTCCCTATAACTTCAATAAATTCAGGAGTTTTATGCCAAAAATTTTATGGATACGCAGTGCACGTAATAGTCTTCAGTACGAGATACACTTGATGTTCTCCATTCTACTAGTAGCGTGCAGAGAGAGGCGTTGAAGGGGCGGGGGCCAATGCACTCAAGCGGTGAGGCATCGTAAGAATGTAAAAAGCTGAGCGAATATTTTGGTAAAATATTTTTAAATGCCATTATTTCAGTCCCTTTGCGTTACTTTAATGATAGAATACTGTAATTATTTCTCCCATTATTTCGCACTTTCACTTCTTGTATTAGATTTGAAGCTACGCGGTCAAGGAGTTAGCGTGACCCCAGAGCACATTAATTATCTTGCGCATACTAGTCGGTAACACAAGTGCAATATATTAGACAAATTTTGATAAAAGAAACTGCATAGTTTACTTACTGTGTCATATACGTTGAAACATATCGCTGGCGTCAGTATGGTCATTTTTTTCACATTGTTGCTTCGACTTCATTCAGCAAATTTATCTATTATTGAGCAAGTTTTGTACATCACGCTTTAATACACTTTACGGAATGCATCTGGTATGTACCTGTTGGCAACACCATGAATAATACCAGAAAAAAAAAATAAAGGAATGTAAGCATCTGTAGTGGTTTATTATTTCCTGTACACTGAAGAGTTTAACACATGATACTGACACAAAACATGCATAAGGGATGATCAATTACCCAAAACTCATATGGAAATGACCAGCATCTTTCTTTAATAATAGTCTCGGCATACAGGACTTTTAAAAATACCGGGAAACCAGTATCCAGTGAAAACAAACCTTACTTGAACACAGAAATTACATTATACGATGAAAAATAATTCCAAAATGCAAAATTGATCTTATTATTTAAGAACTTAAACGATTTACTGCTGACAAGGTTAAACCCAATTGCAAACCTCATGACCCATGCAGAGAAAACTGCAGAAGAAATCCAGGCCTTTCTTGCATACACTAGTTGTCTTAGTGATATGGACAATCAACTGCTTTCTCTCCATTAAATGGCAACCTCTTAGTCGGTTTTTGACTTTTTAATGAGTATTGTATTGTTACGTATCTTGCATGATATACAGTTAAGATATAACCGTACGTGAAAATAAAACTCAAAAACCAAAATTATTATGCACTTCTTCGTTAGAATGCTCTACATCAATTTGCCATACTTAAGTGTAAATATATTGTTCACTTAATTTTTAGAAACATCATGAAAGGGTCTCATAATTATCAATGAATACAACTATATGAAACAAACGGTCCCAAGAAAGTAAATGCCAAAATATGAAAGCCTATCTTTGACGGCACACAGCCAGGCCCATTTGCAAATTGCTTTGCCAGAAATTTGACCATGCAGTGGCCCGTCAAGGTATAGTGCAGTCTATGATTCAGCATATACAATATATGTATACTGAAACTCATAGGCATCAAAATTTGTGAATCTTAATTAAAACTATGCGTAAATAAAAAGGTTGTAACGATAATTATTGAAGATTCTGCGCTCTCCCAGGGAAAGTATTTGGCCACAATTTACTCCTAGCAGTTTTACTAGGAGTAGCTTCACAATAATTCTTCCTATCGGAAAAAAAATTGGTTTTGAAATGAAATAATAAATAAACGATCTATTTGTCAGAACTGGAGACAGAGAAAGTCTACTAATCGCGACATTCAATGACTGTCTGGCAAATGTTGCAACCCTTCCTATTCTGGAAACTTGTTTATCAGTCTGAGAAAAAACATTGTGGATGCCTGTTCTACTTACGACGCGGTTGCCTTTCTCAAATACATAATTCCTACTTGAGAATGGAATATTTGTGCACAAATGCTAATGTACTGTATTCAAACTTGAGCAATAGTTGGTACAATGATCAGACAGATAATATTGACTTAAACATAAATGTAAGAATTTAATTGTATTAATGATTCTTTGTAGGATTTTTTTGGCTGCATTTAAAGCTGATATATGAATCAGAATTGTTATACATAAATTATAAGCAATCGACTGTGATATATGATTGTTCATAATTACTTTACCACGTCGGCAATTTTAAATAGGAAATCGCTAAATGTTGGATGCATATGCTAGAAATTATTATTGGCCCAACATTGTTGTCCAATCTTATTCATTTCGGTGTATTTTTCCTCACAAGAAAAAATTCACTAATTTCCTGAGACTAATTTCCTGTCAGATGTCGAACTAGTCAGTTCTATCGGCGCTTCGTGCCCTGATCGGCTAAGGTTTGAAATTTGTTGGCGGCATCGGCCTTTGGTCGTATTGGCCTGCAGGCGTTTAAGTCAGCTGTTAGTGGTTTCTTGCTGGATTTCCTTTAGCAGCGTTTTGGGCTTCCCGGTGTTGCAAGATGCTTCATTTGGGTTGTATTACCTGTCCGCGGGAGCTCAAGCGTGAAGTTTCATTAATAATAATAACTGACAGTAAAATGATGGATAAATTACACTAAATGTATGATTTGCAGCACCTTTTTTTCTAAAACATTCGGCGAGAGTGATCCAATGTTGACCCAACATCGCGCCACAATCCATAACCCCCCTTATATCGATGCACATACATGGTTGAAGATTGGCTCAGTATCGGTTAATGAAGCACCAACAGTTTCCTAACTTTTCAACACTGTGCCGACCTGGATCCAAAATTATTTTGCTACGTGGGTTTTCCGTTCATCGCCAGTTCTCTTATTTAATCTCTGAGAACCACCGTTTGCTAATGTTGACGAAGTTCGCTGAGAAAATGGAACAACATAAGATAATATCCTACATTGAAAATATTGTTCTATTATACAGTGTTGATAACACTTGCCATTCGAATAAAATTTTTGTGAGTTTCAAGAGTTTGACAGGGAGAGTCACGACGAATATTTATTTTCGTTTGCAGTATATGTTACGTCGTAACAGTATTTAGCAAAAGAAAGTGCAGTTTCGCAATAACTTTGTTGCTGTAAAGAAAAGAACATTTTTTTCTGGCTTGTGGCATTCGGTAGAAAAAGAGAGACAGAAAAGAATGCTGCCACCGTTTTAATAATTATTACAATTGAGAAGGACATTTGATATTACCAAAGATATCACACATATATACTCGGTCGAGGTCATTCACCTCTTTGGCAAGGTCTGGACATGCTTTGAAAGCATCGCATCTTGCTGTTTTGCAAATAAAATTCTCCACAGAAGTATTTCATATCTATATTCAACACAGGCAGCTTTGTTTATGGAATTTTAGAGAGATAATTAATTTAAAAATAAACGTAGTAATAATGGAGATTGGATAAGACAGAAGTGTTAGACTGTCTACCTTACCTCTGGCGATTCTACATGCTAATCAAAAGAATGACTATCGTCATCGCTTCGTCCGAATGCGTTGATGTGCCCATTTAAATACCACACACTTGCAAAGAACTTTGAGTTATTAGTTAATGCCTCCACATACAATAAGCGTTCGGATATTAACTAAAGGCACTTGCGGAGCAAACTGACCTGACGGTAAACATATTCATACCATATTTTGGCAATCTCAGAGCTGTATTGAACAGAATACTACATAACATTCGGACAAAAAGATGACGATGCTCGCTCTTTTCACTAGCGTGTGTCATCGCCATCATACAAAATAACAGTTATAATAATAATAACAAATGTTGGTTTAGTATATTCAGGGTAGAGGAGACTATTGTTTATATTCTTTTATTGAACAAAGCTGCAGGTGTAGATGGATTAATATACAAATTTATATTTGACGTCAGTGTTGAAAGGGAGCTAAACGTTTTTATTGAAGATTTAAGTTTATATGTACATTTGTATGTTTGCATGTCCACCCAATGAGTGGTCGAAGGCGTTGAGCAATGTTCATAATTTTTGCAAAGAGGCTGGTGGGTTGCCCTCAATGTGCCCATGCCAAGAAACTAAAATTAGCTGGTCAAATGACGGCGATCAAATTTGCGCGTCACCAAAAAACATAAAAGGAGTTGAGCTGTGTCCATGATTTTTTTTTTCAGAGTCTGCTGGGCTGTCGTCGATGTGATCCACACCAAAAAACTAGAATTAGCTGGCCATCAAAAATGAAAGAAAGGAAATTTGCTCCCACCTCGGATGATGGTCTTACTCCACGAGGCGTTCTAGTTACCTTTGCTTGAGGCCACTTTCATTAGCAGCCCAGCCACACTTGCAAAAAAAGCAAATCTGCTATCTCAAAGCCAATATTCACCACCATTGCCCGCCTTTGACATATTCTCAAACTATTTCATTATTACCAGGAATTCCTTCCCTCATTCAAGGCACCCATAAGTATAAGTTTATTCAGCATTTGCTAATCCCTTGGAACGTCTTTTGTTCGTGCCTACTTTACTTCCCTCCATATTCATTGACTAATTGAAGATCCTACCTTGTGTCCGACTTATTGTTCCCATGTGCGTTAATTCTGTGAGGGATCACCCTCGTGGATGGATTCTGCTTTCTAGCAATATACTACATGTAGCTCAATTGTTCCTATGCTACATCTGTTGAAGAACCTCCGTCTCTGTTGAAGAGACGGAGGCTGAACCTATGAGCTAAAATAACAATAAATCAAGTCAATGCAGCAAAGCCTTGTTTAATATCATAGGTCACTGATACAACAGTAATGTCTGTAACATTTCACTTATAAAAGAGGTGGATCGGTAATTGAGGTCAATGGTGAGAGGCTTTCATTAATTCTGTAATCCCCAAGATAAACAGATAAACTTCCTTATCGCTTAATAAAACAACAGATGGAAAGCCGGCTCTTTATCTGCTTAAAGAATTAACGCTATTATTTCTTTCATTAACTCAAAATGAGGTCGTGGGATTCTTATCTGTGCTGATAATCGTCCGACATCTCGACACGCTCCTCGTGAAAATAAGATGTCATGATATTTGTTTGTTACATAAAAATGAAGTTGACGTTGTATCCGGGGGGAAATAATGCTGTGCCTATGCTCGAACTTCTTTGCAGCCTACTGTCCCAATTAGAATTAGAGAAGAACTCTGAAAGCGCTTACCTCCGCCAAACAATGCAATGTTAACGGAAAATTCAAATTGGTCCTGATCCAAAGATTTTTATGATTTACAAAATTCGATCAACTATTTCCGGTAACATTCGTAGCATTTCTTGTACATTCCTTGAAGTCATATTCGCAATGTTTGAATTACTCGTGGAGATAGACAGAAGAACTCTCATAAGAACATATCATTCTTGGGAAGGCAAATATGCGAATATTTTTGGGGCGATAGCGTAACTTCTCACTTGACCAAATAGCCTATTTGCTTTTGCATATCGAAAGCCCTATTCTTTACCGCGTTTGTTAGGCCGGGCTCATACGTCATCCATCTCACCGCGTTCAATCGAATGAAGGAACACGAGCTGTGCGTCAACTTTTTCTGTCGCTGTCTGCTCACAGGAGCGTCTCTCGTTGAAATTCAGTTGCGACATCGTTTCTTTGTATATTTGCTCACACTGTGCGTTTGTTTGAAGTAATATTCGTATCACATAATCTCTAAGCCTGATTCCAAGTGGACAAGCATGTTCCCAGAAAATCTATAGCGAGATAAACTGCTAAAAGTGACATATTCACACAGCAGTTAAGAAAGTTTATCAAAACAAAAATGGCGTCGGTGTTCTTACAACATCTTCAGGTTGTCCAGTTTCCTACGGGTTTATAGTAATTCTGATCATTAAAGTGACAAGGAAAACGCGTATGTATCGCGTTATTCTTAACATGTGAACGCAAAAGAGAATAAATTCTGTATATACTGGTTTTGTTTGCTAAATTTGAATGATGCAGCGCGTTAAAAAAGCGGACATGCTTCATCCTAGTCTTGCACGTTCGCCGCAACTGCTTCCATCAACTCAGAGCATCGCGTCTACTAGTTTGAGCGAACGCGTTCAGATGGATGACGTATGGACTCGGACTACTGTAAGTGTTATGCTTGGAAACTTTATATTCTATTGCGACTTTTAAAGGGATAAGCCGAAGACTCTCCTGGTGTCAAAAAACATCAATACTGTCCGATATAATAGTTAGCCCCAAAGGGGGCTAGCTATTATATCGGACACAGGTCAGGTGAAAAGAAATTGTGGCAATGGTGAAAACACTTTCCTGATTTTTGGGTAAATATTTCAATACCAAGAATCACTAGTCTAAATTTTACTTTCAAACCAAAAGACTGGAATTCGTTGCTCTTCAATTCATACCCTCGCTGGTAGTAGACTTTGCGTTCTGCACAGTTGGGCTGAAGGTGTCGGGAACGAGCCCTGAGTCTGTTGAGCGATATTTGTGGCGTTCCGTACACTGAATCAGTAAGCTTGTAAGGTACGTATAGCTACCGTGGGAGTACTTACCTTAGGGTAGGGGGCGCGCAGGTCATTGAGCCTTCCGCTATTGTGCCATAGTTCTTATCATTCCGTGGTCAGCTATAGCTGCACTTACTCTTCTCGGGCAAGTTAGCCTATATCTGCCGCACGAAGCAGTGGACGTGGGTTTCCCAGTGGAGGGTCAAAATTGATTTTACCTTTTCACCTTTCGAACGCAACTACCGCTCACCAAACAGACAGCAAGAGCAACGCAAAAGAAAATATGTTATTAACGAACTTCCTACCTCTTGATGCCCCACAAAGTTACGCTGATGTTGGTTGAACAAATCCTAAAGAAGAGCACCACGCTTAGTAGAGCAGTACATATTCATTACCAGGATCCATGATAATCTAAATTTTTCAAAAATGTTTCTCCAATCCAGAAATATTTTTATTTCGATTCGTATATGCAAATAAAACTACAGTGTTGTTCCTTTACAAATTTCACTCTCATAGGCCTCTGAAGATTTAAAATTATGTGATACTCTATGTGTAGGTACTAGTGCGTCTGCAGCAAATATAGATATTTATCATAAAAATCTAAATTATCAATAACAGGCTAGACGGATGAATTTCCTCCTTTATAAAAACTGCACGTGCTTGGTTTACCTGTTGTTTCTGCCGAGGTCACCCTAAACGATCACATGCTCGACTTGAAAGCGCTGTTCACTGTAAATTAATCGAGGGTAAATAGAAAGACGGTGAATTTGTCGGTAAATAAAATATATTATTATCAAACGATATATGTATCGAATGGGGAAGTCAGTGACCGGTAAACTCACTGAATGGTAGATTCATCGAATGGTAAGTTCATCTTTAAACAGTAAATACATCGAATGGTAAATGAGAGGAACGATTGGAAGACTGGACGAGATTAACCGGAATGAGCAGGACTGGAACAAGCGCTACTCGGAATAAGTGGGAATCGGAAAATGATAATATGCTTTACTAGGTACACATTAGGATATGGTATACAAGGAATAAGTGCCAACGAAACAACCGCGAATTATAGTAAACATCACACACTTGCATGGTACCGGAATCTAAGTTTAGCCTATCTAAACCTAGTCTAGCCTGACCTTAGGTAGTCTAACTAACCTCACCTAACTTAATCTTACATACCTTGACCTATCCTAGCCTAACGGATCGTTGCGTAACACAACCTTACTGTCGACATTTCATACCAGATTTGAAACCCGGCCAAAAACGTCATTTTTGGGCCCTCATGGGAGTCCGTGAATTTGTAGGGACTACTTTACCCTTAACCCAACTTAGCGAAAGTGACCTAGCGATACCTAGCCTAACGTTATCTCGCCACTAACTTATTTCACTTCCACTTCTTCATCACCGTATTTCAGTCACACTCGATACGGTCTCTCTCGTCCAGTTTCACGTGCAGCCAGCTCAACCAGATGAAAGTGAACAGTTATCACTCGTTAAATTTACCATTCGTTGAATTTACTATCGCCCAATTACTGTCGACGAAGTTACCATTCGGTGCAGTTACCATTCGATGATTTAAGCGGCGATGATTTATTCCGCGATGAAGTTCCCGGCTTCCAGATAATGCACGCAGAGCCAGCATAATTACCATCAAAATACCCGTACAGTAATGTTCGGCAGCATAGATAAGTAGGCATGAACGTCGTACGAGCTGCATGTATTCTGATAAAGTAAGGAGGGTAATTATTGTGCGCACGTAGAGTGAGATCGACCTCGTCATCAGATTCCCAGCTTCAAATCGAGCTCCAGACATCAATCGCAAGATCATTGTGCTGAAGGAAGTCTGAAACCAGGATCTTTATGCCTTGTCTGCCCCTTGATAATTTTTTATTCTCTATAAGCTGTGTCTAAATTGTATTATGAGGCTTAACCCTTCCATGCTTAGAACGCGGCAAGCCCTCTATGTAGACATAAGTAGTGCTCGTTACGCGTTATATTCATTTTAAGCAGCTCTTGATTTGTGTCAAAATTACAGGACTTTCAAAAAAGTTTTGGCAACAGGGTAACAAAAAATAAACTGAATAGAGATACACGTATATTGAGCCTCACACTTCTCCTTGGCTTCAGTATATCTGACGCCGTATTATCCACTTGACAAAGCACTCTGGCCACTCAAAAACAGGTATACACTTCAGTTGTGAATTTAGCCTTCTGACAAGGTTGTGTTCCCAATGAAACTTCATCCCAGATCGTTTTTTCGACCATAAAGTACTACTTTATGGAGGTAAGCTACTTTAAAACGATGTAGGACCTACGCAGAATCTGAATTACAGTTTTAGATTCTACGTCGACCCCATTTTCCATAGGCTAGTTGCAACATATTGAACATCCACCTTATAGTCCTTAACTGGCGCCCTGTGACTCTTCGTTATTCCCTGAGTTGACAGAAAAACCTGTTGGGATCTGGGAGAATAAATTCAGACCTGATAAATATACCTATTTGTGTATATTCTAAGTGCTCGTTAAGTGAATCGCGCGACTGTAGCAAGGCATCAACCTACGTTCAGAGGGTGTCGAAGAAGAACACGTGAGGCTCAATATAAATGTGAGTCTCTACTGATTTAGTTTTTACGACCCTGTTGCTAAAAAGCTTTGAAACGTGCTACACACTTTAGATATTTTCCTTGTGACCACGTTTTGCCAAAATTTATGGATACAATTTTAAAGCATTGTTATCATTATGTGATACTATTAAGGTTAGGTGTAGCTTACTTTAGAAAATCATTTTTCATTTTAGCTTCCAATATAATAACAATTTTAGGAATTCTTATATTTACATGAATTAAAAATCTTCAGCAATGACCTGCTCGTATGGTGTCCATCGGAGTATTATTTCTCGCCGTTCCACCAGTACTTATCTAATCGCTGTTTTTGAAAATAGTAATATGTATAGATGGACAGTATTTCCTGAAAGAGCTTTTTTACCGTTTTAACGATTTAATTCTAATGCACAATATTGTATGGTATTTTTCCAAACTTTCCAAGTTCTCTTTGTAACATTATATACAAAGAATGGATTCGAATTATGTAGAGTTTATTTAGTACTTGTTCTTGCCATAGGTTCTCATATTACAGTAAAGAACAAATCCATGACTTTTATTTACGAGTAGCAAAGCACATCGAGTACAGACGTAATCGTTCAAAAAACCGGGGCTGTGAAAAACATTATTGAATTAAATTACAAACCGAAGATAAGAAAATCTCCATGGGCTACAAATGCAAAAATGAACTTATAAGCAAAGATGTGCGATTGAGAAATGTGCTGCTTTAAGTTAAAACTCCAAAGTGGAAAGCCTCAGTGGACCACAAGTTTAAGTCTCATATTTGGACAGTTTGTAAGCTCGGCCACCGCTGCAAATACTCTGGAGATCAGTGGCGGTTCACAGCTGCCAAACTGTGGGTTCTACACCTGGGGTGTGACGCAATAAGCATTTCTGGGTTACCGGTGCTACACCGGTGACTCAGTCAGTCGCAATCACAGCTGAAGTGACAACTGAGACACGGGTTACGGTGATGTAGGTCACCAAGCACAAACGCCTATTTTAAGTATGAGGAGAACTAAATTAATTCAAATACGCAACAAATAAGCTCCTCACACCAGAAAAAGGAGATCAGATCAGTTGCTTGAAACTTCCATTCACAAAATTTCGAATAAAACGGAATTTTAATATCATTAAGCTTCTACCACTTGTCGCTAGATGGCGCCCTAACAACAACTTTTCGGGTTATGGTAACCTATTTTTCAGGGCACGGTAGCTCGGTTTTGGCGTGACTGCGACACACCCCGGCCTGTTTGTGATTGATTTTCGAATTAGATCTGTGTGGATCATAAACATTTTTTTTTTAAGACACTATCTGTCTGCAGTTTTTCCGGTGGCCCTTGACACTCTGTTAATCAAGGCAGTTGTCCCGAAGCCTGATGACTGGAAAAAAGATAATGACGTCATGTCGTTATTTGCTAAAGAGTGAATCTTAAGTTGCTGAAAAAAAAATTCAAACAATTATGTATTGTATAAAAAGATAGCCTTAAGCTGCTGTAAACATGTAGGCAAATATTACAAAATTGCAATATTCAGGTTTTGAAAAGATCGACTGACAAGTATTTATAAAAAAATAGCAGCCTTAGGATACAGCATTGTAAAAAAATGGGCAAAATCAGTTATTTATCGATGATAACAACTTTAAGCTCCTTAGAACACTGTTTTTTTTTGTTCATTTTGCAGCCTCTCTGAAACAGTTTCTTCGTCTTGTGAGAGACCACTCTCGCATGTATATAACTCTTGAAATAAAACACTGTTTTTTCTAGAGCTTGGCACAATGCGCAATAGCTTATCTTTTTATTGGAAGATTGAAATTGAACGCGCTGAGTTCGTTCAACTTTATCTACATTTTCCACGGTACAGAAAGCATATATACTGGCTGCGGTAGAAGATTAAGTCATTTCTCTGTGCTATTTCAACTTCATCGTGACGAGCAACGTAAGTGTATAACAAAAGCTATTTGTAACTACAGTCGTGCGATCACATGCAGTTGTTAAGCTAGATTGTCGCAAACACTGGTACCACAGACGTCCTTTAGTCAATTTTAGATGAGCTAAAGGCATTTTTTATTTATATACATAATTATGTATATTAATTATGGTAAAGACACCCCGTCTCCTCACGTATACATACTACAAAGAAATTTTGTAGCAAAGTAGAACAGCTTGGTATACATAGAGCTTATTGTGAAGTAATGACCAGGGAAAATAAGCTTGTCGGGAACTGGGCATGCGGGCACTAGAGGGCTTTTCAGAAACTTCGGCAAGTTCGACTGGGTCCTCAAAGTCGATTTCAGCCAAGCCCACTTGACATGTCTGAAAATGCACACAAGAACCTTAGTTTCGTCACCATAAATCGTGTTGCAGGTGCTAGAAGAAGCTCGATGTTGCTGAGCCAACTGAAATCTTCATCCTACGGAGGAGGACTAAGCTCGTCGAAACTCAAAAGTAACTTCTGCAGAGTCAAGGCCTGGAACTTAAATAAACAAGTCGCAGATAGGGAAAAAATGTGTGAACATTTGGACAAATACAAGTCTGTATGACTTGATTTCGTTGCCCAAGCCAATGCGGTCTTAGTGTAAGAGCGAAAGAGATGCTTTAATGAGGTTCTTTCTATAGTCTTTTCGTCCTCGCAAGCGTAGTACAAAGGGGTGAAACAGTCTGTCGCTTCCGTATGATGTCTGCTGCTGCTTACAGTCTCCTGTAGGGAAAGTATAGTCATTTACAATATTGGCTTGGTTAAACAACTTATCAACCAACACTAGGAGCGTCATCAGTAACGGCAGCGTAAAGATTTGAAATTACTGTAGGAGCTTACTTATAAACATCATAATCATAAACACAAACAACTCAATGCAGCTTAAGATGACTTTAAGCAAACCAATGTCGTGTATCAACATAAATGCTATATTGGAGACAACAAACAGCAGAATATATTATGCACTCCTTTTGACTACCAATGCATTTTGGATTAGGCAGAATTCAAGCATGCGCCCAACAGCAGCGCAACCCAAACTTAATCCCAGAGAAATGTAAGTATAGCAGGAACAAAAAATACTGAATCGAACCACAGGTAAGCTGCGATTACCAAATTAGTCTTGGAATCTTGCTTTATCAAAACTTTGCAGCCGGCCCTCAATAAACAAACAACTGTAACAAACCAATTGATAAAACTGTAAGGAGAACAAATAAACAACTGATATAACTGAAAACTTTCCTTCAGATTATCAGCGCACGCAGGCACACCCACCAATAATTATAAGCAGCGAGTTTTGCCGTACGTACGCTCTACAGATCTTGGAAATTAGGTTCAGTGTACCCTTTCATTTGGGATTTTCACACACGGACCTATTGTGCGCATTACGAGGCTCACCTTTCTACCAGACGAAGATTACTTGTTACGATTGAAATACCAAAGTAGATCTTACTTGCAGACGTCTGTACGAAAACTTCAGCACTGGTGAACTGTCTAATAAAAAAAAAAAAAAAAAAAAAATTCCAAACTTCTACTGTTGGAGAACTGCGATCAGAGAACTATCGGAAAATTACATAATTCATAACTATGCAGGCATCCGTGCACGAAGTAGATGGATGGATGGAAGTGCAAACATATTCACTAGGTTCGAGTTAACCAGGCAAACAGTTTCCATCTTCATATTGTGAAGCCGAGGTGAGGTGGGGCCATTTCTCTCTTCTCATTTTATGAGGAGATGGGCCCCTGCAGCCAATTCCAGGCGTTAGGCTGAGGTACAGAGACGTAACTTAAAAGTGCAGAAGAATTACAGTATGTGTGTTTTCTACGTTCTATTTTAGCAACAAATGGCCGCAAATTCCTAACATGTAGCTAATTTTGACGCTTTTCGAACACCGGCTCAGAGTAACAACATCCATCTGCTAATTCAGACCAATGTAGTAAGGCCTTGCTCGATGAGGTACATGATGATAATTTTTGTAATTTTTCACCACTAACAGAAGAAACTTTCAGTTTCTCATTTAGGATAATGCTATAAAGCTTTCTTTGACCCGAAATCGCAAAGACAGTCCACTCTTATCGTGTAATGACATACCAGATGAGCAGGACACTTACTATCTACTTAGAGAGTTAATGCATTTTGCCTTCATTTGTTAAAATGAGGTCTTGCATTTGTTATCAGCTCTGATAGACTCCGAGTTCCTCGACATTCACCCTTTGGAAATAATATGTGATGCCATTTATCTATATCATTAAAAATATAGTAAAAATAAAGTATCCGGAAGATAAAAGAATAAACGCGTAAGTTTGATTTTTTTTGCCTTCTACCTTTCTAACTAAAAGGTTGTTTTAATGATTTTTGAATATAAGTATGCTCATTATCATCCCAGTTAGTGCTTATTTTAAAACTCTGGCAGGCATAGGGGAACTGATCTAAAATCATTGGGGGCTTTAAAGTTTTTACTCCTTATTTCTTCCTGAGCCTATTAAGTTGTTTCATTCCTAAACAAAGGATGAAATTTGGGACTTTAAATGGCCACCCAATGATACTCGCTGCGTCCATTGCAAAACATTACCATTCATATGGACTTTGATATTCACTTGGGACTTTGAGATTTGACACTTCATTTCGTGTTTCGATCTTTGAGTGGCGCGGGGACCTTATGTATTTCTAAAGAGGAATCACTATTGGTTTAAGCATGAACAATATTAATAATAATAAAAAAAACACGGTGCTCTTGCATAACGGTATCGGTCGTGTGGAAATTTAAATTCAGTTTAAGCTTTAAATGGTTAATCTGCTAAATCTTTCCTGTTCAATTTATGCACTTAACTTAATAGTGCTGTTCTCTCAAATCTGACCGACTCTTTACCTGGCAAAACAGCAAAATTTCATACCTGGTTCTCCATAGAGCTACTCCGACGAAAGTGTTTTTCAACTCCGGTAGTAGGTTAACTGGGGACTTTAAATTTAGAAACTCCCCGTCAATGTTCACTGAGAATAATGCGTAGTGGCGTCATTATTGAGGAAATCAGCATTAATTTAAACTGTTGAACGTTTGATGCCCACAAGATCAATTCACGCACGTCGCATAATGGTGATGTTCCTGTTCCGACCAAAGTAGATGCGTAACTAAGGACTTCAAAGAACCTCTAGTCATATTTACGGGACCAATTTACACAAGTAGGGTATTGGTGGTTTTCAAGAAAAACGGTTCCACAGTAAAAGATCTGACGATTTAAAAATACATTCCCCGTGACATCCTAGCACATCTGTCAGGAATGTAACGAAGAACAGGTGATCAGATTTTGGTGATGAGCCAAAAAATCCTCGTTTTGGACCATTCTGAAATTACAATGTTCAATGGCGGTCCGCACTCTCATTGTGCTTCTGCAGCACAAACCAGTGCGCCAGGATTTGCCAGTTTGGGGTACGATCAAGTTGACTTTACCTTTTAGTATCACTCATTGTATTAGTACAAAAAAAAAATTCCCCATCCACAGACCTCAACAGTACTTGACTCTTTTAGGGCTGACGCTGGCGGTCAAAAGTCGGCAACGGAAAAATGAGAATTTTATTCCAAGATACCTAATATTTTTCTTGCAGAGAAGGTATCTTGGATGATACGGGGACGCACTTGGGCGCTTGCCTGCATAACCATGTCTGGACATGTTCATAATAGCTCTTGAGAAAATCCCATTTTTCCCATTTTGTCCGCAAGCGACAGAGGCCACCTTTGGACTTAACCCAAGTAGCAATCATATACTATATTAATATACTTATAACCTTGGAATGTTATCTTCGTCTTATATATTATTTCTGGTATGTTATTATCCTGTAATTTTGAGATTACAATGTAATATTTATTTGTTGTGCTTATATCTTAAACTATGATACTATTATTATAATGTTGCTCATCAACATTATCTCTTAACATTGATTAAATGGTAAAATATGGTAATTTAACGTTATTCCAAATAATAAAATATGTTTTAGACTAACAATTAAAATATATACGGCGCACGCCTGTAACTTGGTTGAGTCACCGCTTGAATTCGTATTTCACACTTATGTTTATTTTCTAATTTTGCCCACTGTATAAGAGGGATAAATGTTTCAATGTGTAATTTTATCAAGTATCACATGAAGTTTACATCTGTATATGCTCAAACCTACTGTAATGTACAGAATTAAGTAAATATCTTGAACCTGATCATCCGTTGTTTGATGTGTAAGGCGGAAACCAATCTGATTTTGTAAATACGGTCCGAAATAAAACTGGCTAATAACTTTGTTTGTGCTTAAACCTCTCGTGTCACTTTGTCTCGAAGAACAGGTTACGCCTGAGTGGGTAACTTGTCCTAGAATCCCTCCGCTGAAGCCGTAGCGGAATCACACGGCGACGGCTGCAACCTCGGTCTTTCCAGGGTCTGCCATAGTATGGCGCGTAATACTTTAGAGTTGATAAAAAATAATGGAATAACATGGATATCATAACATTAAAATAATATAATTAAATCGTCATGGAACCATATATCAGTGTTACTGTAATAATACAAAATAACCATAATTTGACAGTTATTAGAAGATAATAGTTCATTAATACTAAAATAATATTAGAGATATTGTTTCAATACTATCTTATTATTTCATCGTGACATATACAGTGGGCCACAATAATATCCTAATAATATCCTAACATTGGAATAATCGTGTAAAAAAATTGTTAATTCAACATTGGGGATAATATTATGGAATGTTGCATCATAACGTTATTCTAAATTAAGCATACCAATTTTTGCTACCTGGGAAGAGTCAAGTACTGTTCTGTCTATGCCCTACCTGACAGTTTTAGGTCATGCTATAAGAGAATAAATTAACAATGAAAGCTGTTTAGAAAGCCTTAGTCTTATCTTGACCCAAATTTCAACAATTGGTTGACATAAACAAAAGTTAGGGTGATAACGCGCCCTAGATGACTGATTGACAGAGATCAAAAGATAATATTTGAGTCTAACATAATGAATGGGTCGAATACTGCTCAGGGTGCAGTGACCTAATATTTTGTGCGCTGACACCCATCATCGCCATCGCTATATTATAATATTTTTATGCATTTCCATGGATTTCTTAAGTTAAGGGATCCATGGCGCTTCTGTACCTCAAAATTATATGACACTGTATATGTATATGCATGCATGTGCTGATAGGATAGGCATATCTACTATATAATAATTCACGTCGTGTTTTTATTTATTTATTTATTTATATATTTATATCTTTCCTGTCACGCTCTATGGAAATAAGATAGGAGAAAATTCAGATTTCAAAATGTAAAAAAAAAAGTGGGGTACCTTGCAATCT
>LQNS02278070.1:18295979-18325780 GCA_001587735.2 Parhyale hawaiensis
AGGACTTTCAGGCTTCTCCGGTGCTACGAGCCAGCTCTTTTTGAAGACTTTTTGATGTTTGAAACACCATTGTAGTGTCTAGGAAGGTTTAATGGCCATAACCGATAATACAGGGATATCCGGACTCACTAACTAGAGAAACGATATAGCTATCTAACGTCCTAGTGTATTTCCAGAGCTTGGTTTCATAATTATTATTATTTTTTATCATGGATGACTGACGGTTAAAGCGACCATGTTTTTATGGTCGTGATGTACTGGCAGTGGGGACAGCGGGTAAGTTTATAGTTACGTTGTGCGCCGTTGCTTCAGCCGGCAGGAATTTCCATTGATAGTGGGTAGGTTTAGCTCTCTTACTTATTTGGTAGTAAAGACGAAGATAGTGCATGGTTAAGCGAAATGAGTCATATTTCGGTTGCTTAGAATTGCGAGGCTGGCTGGGTGCGAGTATGTAACTGCTGTGCCAGATTACTGCTCACAGAATTTACTGTGGATAGTGTCTGTCTTGCAGTAACTGACGGGGAATTGAATTTCTATTTAATTTTCAAGTACAGCATTGTTATGACCACGGAATTATACAGCTGTTTTTGTTTTGCTGTCAACTCCGTTTAGTGAATCTGGAATTTAAGCTAATGTAGCTGTAGCTATTTGATTTGTGAGGCTTTCAATTTGATCCTTCGATTTTGCATGGCTTAATCAGCTGGGAAGTAATGTTATCCCTACATTCTGCGCAATAGTCTGCTAGTATCCTGTAAGTTTCTAAATTATCGTTAGTTCACGAATCTTTCCCTTCCCATATTATCGCGGACACTTTTTTCACGCGATGCGTTTTCTGTTAAGATGTTGCTGTTACGTTCAGGCGGGAACTTTACACTGTTGCCATGAAGTGCGCCGACTTGTGATGTATACCTTTCGGCAGACTGCGTGGCCAGTACCCGCTGATCAGCTACGTTCCTGGATGGGTCGTATGAGTAAATCTTCCCCGAGATAGAGTCTACCCTCACCACAAGAGGGGCGACGGTCCACCTTGTCCATCGCCGCTTGATATAGCTTTTGAAAATTGGCTATAACTTGACAGTGCAGGCGTGGTTTTGCTGATGAAGGAGAGAATCATTAGTCACCAAACTTACCTATCCTAATAGCTCAATTTAATTCTTGTTCTGCTTCCTTATGTAGCTGAAGGTAGTTTGTGGATGGAATTACGTGTGTAGCCTGCTTAAGGTTTCCCCATTTCATCCTAATTTGTTTAGAAATTGTTCCTTGGCGAAAACGATAGCCTGTCTACCGTTAATCTCGTAAGCTTTCCATGTTATTGGAACGGTCTGAATGTGAGTTATTAGCCTACTTCCCGACATTATGTCGGCTTGAGATCTTCGTAGTATTTAGTGAAACCGTGTACCATTGAATCGTTAATTTGTGGTTGCGAAGATGATCACATATTGGTCTATTTCTAATATTATTTCTCCATAACTTTGTGGATGAATTGCCGAATATACTATGATCTTTTCCCCGTATTATCGGTTGTGTCTTTGTTATTCGTTTCTTGGCCGAACCTAATTAACAGCAGCTATTTATACCTATGATGGCCATTAGTTTGTTCTCATTACGAATTATTGTGGCACTGTGCTACTTGGGATTATTTACCTTTATCCTAAAGAAAAGATTACCTTGACTTAATCCACACAAATTCCAGTCTTTTGTCTTTTACGTTGTGTACTTACGTACTTGAAGTGTAAGTTGTCTCATGAATTTCGTTGCTGGTGTCTGCAGCTTCTCTCAAAGGGGCCAGCACGTACGTACACCGTATCTACGATGCCATGTTTCGGTGTTTCTCAGAGGTTCCGTAGGGAATTCTCATGATCCTGCCTGTGATGAGTTACTTTAGGAGTTCTGGTGAAATTTGATTAGATTTCTTATTGAGGCTTTTGCCGAAGTTTGTGCTCGTGTTAGTTGGTCTATTGCGTCACTACGTTGTGGCAGATTCAGACCATCTTTTTTTTATGCTCGTAAACCAAACCTAACTACCGGTATCTTTCAGTGATGCATCTCTCGGGGTACGTGCCGGTTATGAAACCTCAATAAAGTGCTGTTTTACTCTGTTCTTTTAGACTTTTACTCCCTCCCTTAAGCTAAGTTGCCGAGAAGTTAGCCGATGGGGTAGTAACGAATAAAAATCTATAGTAGCGACGCTCTTCCGCTACATTGGGAGCTGTTTTCGTGCCCATTTTGGCGGGCTGAAAATAAGCAGAAGGGCAGAGTGGGCACCAGAGTTACGGAACATACATCCATATAATATGCATTCATACTTACAGGAAAATTGTTAGATATTCGCTTGAGAAGGCTCCGGTGAGTATAGAAAAGCGAATAGCCCTAGGTTTACACTAAGAAAATACTTATGTCCTGCCGTCATCTAATGATGGCCCGGTACTGGTAATGAATAAACTAATGAACCTTTAACAAAATTTCGATGTAAATCAGGCAGTCAAACGTCCTAGAAACTCCGTAGCAGTACAATAATTGTGATCCGACGTAAGAACAAAGAAGAGGATTCTTGGTAGCATCCTCGCATCTTGGTAGCATCCTCGCTCCAACAGTTACTGGAGGGAAGAGCATTAGGACTAAAAAAAAAAAAAATCCGTAAGCTAAAGCGGTATTCCAAAAAAGAAAACCTCCTTCAAACATTGCAATTCCAAACGTCCAACATACAAAGAAGTAAACGAGCTGATGCACCGATAGCATCATCGTCATCATCAAACTTTAGTCATCCGCTCTTCGTGGCATTTCTAGCAACTCCTGTGAATTTCGTGAAGATCGTTCCCAATTGGAAATTTATAAACATTTATCCGATGTTATCGATTCCGCTCACTGTTTACTCGTAGGCAGCCGATACCGCTTACTATTTACTCGTAGGCAGCCGATAAATGCCTATAAATTTCCGGTCGGGATGCATAACTTTTGGAGTTACGTAACTGACAGGTAGACAGAGAGTATAGCCTCCTTGGCAGAGGTAATTATTTCTGTATGCAGTATGAATATAAATTTATGAGCCCGCATGGAATGTTATTTTGATGCTAGTCAGTGGCCTGCCTAGTATCAAAGTTCCCATTGAAAAGTTGCTTTAACAAAATTCCTGCTTAATTTTCTGTTATTCGCAGTTCTGCTTGAGAGAAGTGCTTCACATCAGAATCTGTTGATGTTTTACTCAACTGTTGCACCATGTTTTCGAGGCAAATTATGCTTTACCAGAGGACCGAAGCAAAATTCCTAATGCATCATGCGGCTAGGAGGTATTTCCAACCTCTTTAACATTCCAAGCTCAAATTTGGATCTTTAACCAACTGCACAAACTAAAAAATTATGTAGTGTTGTAGAAAGGGATGTTGATTCAGGGGCTGCGTTACTTTGTTACTAGAGTTCCCTCCCGACGGCGTCAACCGCCGATACGCCACACAGTGCTAAAGAAGGAATAGAATTGAGACAGACAAACGGGTGGACGGTTCATTACCAATAGTCAGTTACTTTATCCTCTTATAGTCGTTCCCTTAAATTTTCTGTAAGTCTGTCCATAGCTCTTCAGGCATGTTACCATCAGACAGACAATAAGAGACAGAGAGACAAAGGTTTGTTACAGTTGCGTAACAGTTTTCGCCCTTCGCAGAGTCCTGTATTAAGTCAAGCCCGCTTGTGTGGTGCCACACCCAACATGCCTGGTACAGTAAGAACCACACAGCTTGAGACATAAACACATTTTCCTTGGAGGAGAGAACAAGGGTCTTTCTTTTATCGAACATTTAAATGAGAAGAAATGGGTAATGAGGTACAATACAGTATAAATTAATTTATATCAATGTAATGTGTAGTAAAATAACTACGTAGAGATATTAAATATTCCAGTAGTGATAGGGAGGAGAGGGTATTTGTACCGGCAGCATTTCCCATCCGGAACATTTTCTATTGACATCTTTCAACCATGTCTTTCCCCACCGGGGCTTTTTCCTGGTAGGGTTTCCTACCGGGGCTCTTCGTGGTACCTAGCGTTTTTCAACCGGGGGACTTTTTTTCCTGCTGGGCTATTTCTTGGTGGCGTTGCTTGCTGGGATTCTTTTCCTTGTGGTGTTTTCTAGCAGGATTTTCTTATGGATACCGTCACAGCCTCTTGAGGCGAAGGTTACACACTAGAAAAAAAAAATCGAGATGGTCCACCCGTCCATCAACCAAAAACCTCAAGAGCTCTTATATTCGGTGCGTTACACCCAACTGATAAGATAAGGAGGTTGGTTTTTCTTGTACATGACGCATATCTTACGACACTGCCTAATCTTTTCATATTTCAAGTGAAGTCCAACGAGCTCCACGCGTCGGACTGCATCTTCATTTCCTGCTCTACAGGTAGCATATATACGAGCTGCGGCAGCTCATATTCAGTCATTACTCTGCTCGACTTCTTCTGCTTCTGATACACGCAACGTAAGTGTCCTGTGTATTTAACTTCAACCTATACCTCAACTCATTTACAGAAGATAGTTGTGTCCAATCTAATTGTTTGCGCACACGGCCACACAAACCTTCAGAATGGTGACGTGAAGCCAATAGCGTCACTCCTTTTGCAGTTAGGTTTTTGGGAATTGGCTTGGTTTGTACGGCCCGTATGCCCAAGCACTCAGATCCGACATAATTATCTCTGTAAATTAACTGTTGCCTATAACAGCTGACGACCACATGTGGCCCGCCATATGTTATTTTGAAACTCTGTGACCGCTTGCATTAGAAATTTATTTTGTGAAGTTTTATTATTATTATTATTATTGACATTATCATTATATTGAAGAAAATAGAGGACGTCTTGGCTAATAAAATTTTTGTCTTGAAGAAGTCATTATTACAATGGAAACATAATTATCATTATAATCTTTAACAGTGGTTTAGTACAGTAGTTGCGCATGGAGCGAAGTTAAGGCTTAATCGCCATTCCCCTCTGCGTTTTTTCCTTCATCTTTTTTTCAGTTCTCCATTCCTTAGTACATTTTTAAAATTATATAAGTGTATTCTTAAATTAATGCGGTCTGGGTAGGAACAATTAAAGGGAGCCAAGTGCAAAAATTTCAGTTACTACTATCGCAGGCCATAAGTAGATTTGTTCGCTAACCTGGAATTTATTTTCACACTTCAAAAGTTTGGTACGGGTTTTATAAATTATAATTCGGCAAAATGTTTTTGTCGTGTGAAGAAAAGTACCTGGAGAAATTAAAAGCTTATCTAATCCAACGCTAAGAATGACCGTCGTGTTTTTATATTATATATATTTATTTACTTATATATTTATTTATATATATATGTTCCGTGTCTCGCTCTTCACGAAATAGATAGGGAAAAATCAGCTCTGGGCTTTTTGGTTTCATCAGTGTATTCATCTGCTTGAAGACTGTGGTCATCCTGACAAGCTTCATTGAAAACTGATGGATAGAAAATATTCCAGGTTGCAGATAATGACACTCGAACAGTATAACTCATTCCATTTTTTCTTTGACAACATTGAAATCCACTCGATGCAGATGCATGCAGCTTCTCTAAACAATCTCTTGCATATCCCGATGTGTACTCTCTTCTGAATTTTCGTTCATCCAAGCTTCAGCTGCCTTTAGTTTACACTGATACTCTTAGTAACGGCTGCATAATTATCTACGCATAATTATCTTCAAGGGTCAGCAGGCGCGTAAAGACTACGTTGATTTCTTAGCAGCAAATTATTACTCTCCATTTTGGGTTCTTCTTTGAACAGAGCAAGTTCTTCCTTAAGGAAAAACTTTCCGAGTCCGAGTTATATGACACCCTCGACTCTCTTGGATACAGAACTTCGTATTTGTTAGAAACAATATCAACTGCGGGCAAAAAATATTGCTTTTTAGTGCATCACCGGAAGAAAGCTGGGTGTTGTTCAGCCTTGCACGTGCATCTGTACGGTTCCCCAATTCAAGTTGGTAGTTGCGTTGCGTCCTTCAGAAGGAAATTAACAAGAGCCTTTCATGTATAGAAGAGAGCCTATCCGTCTACCCTAAATAGTTAAGAACCTAAGAAATCATGTAGTGCATCGCTTGGCAACACGCAGTACGACCCTGGCAGGGAGCTCCCTTCTATACATGTAAGGCTCTGCCTTAACATCTTTGAGATAATGCTATGGGCAACACAAGACGGGTCATCACAAATTCTTCGCTGTCATTATTGACAGCGTGGGCACTCAAATATAAGAAGAGCCAGACTACTACAGTCTAAAGAAAGAATGCAGATGACGTGCTACAATAATGGAGAGAGAGAGAGATGAAGGGCATATGCGACACAGTGACAGTAAAGACTTGAAGCAGAAAGATTACAAAAGAGAGTATCAGCTGTTAATAAGCGTCAGCGGGAAAATGTGGAAACGGCAAGTCAGAGATGAAAGCAATCACATCGGTTATTGCATGAATTTTTTCCTGAACGGGTCCACTAGTAACATATATTAACTATTATTCATGCAAATGTAAGTAAATGATAAGTAAATTTCATTGGTTAGAGGTTTAGAGTAATGAATGTAACACGTGCAATACTTGTATCCTTAGAGCAATCTTATAGTGTTTTAGAAGTTAGACAGCACTCACCTACACCATTCTTGACCGGCTACACTGCGGAATGACTACTGAACTTGATTGATGAATATTTTTTACTATGTATTTCTCCTGATTATAAGAGGGACAAAAAATTGCTTCAAACCTATCATCGTGATGTGGGGAATGTTTTCTTTCACAGTTAGCTAGAAAACACACATTTCACTGAATATCTTATAATATAAATTTTTTATGGGAATAATATGAGTGAAGTTTTGTAAAGTGTACGGTCTGAGCTTCCCCATCCTGCGCTACATCAATGCTTGAACTCAAAGAATGTTCAGTGATTATGTGGTAAGATTCTAGCCTTGGGTAATGTCTCCTGGAGCTAAGAAAAATTGGTTTCGCATTATCATTAACGGTAACGGCCACTAGCAGGTATTTTGATCCCCATTTATATATATATTTTATTTGCGGGGGAAACGTACTCCGAGCCTGCTTACGAAGGCTATAGTTTTCTAACCGTATTTCTACGTATTTGGATTTAAGTGCGGAGTTAAATCTAATTATTGCATTTTCATTCCTATGCAGATGAGTGACAAAACAAGAAAATTGCTGCTCCTGCTGAGCTTTGCCTTGGTGAGTATAATATTTTATTGTAAAAAGAAAAGTTTATTTTCTTTCCCATTTTTTATATATAAAAAGAGAGGTATTGTAAAATAGAGAATACAAAAATAGCTTTACTGCAATGAAATCGAACACATGATCAGCATACCGTCATTAAAAAAAAAAAAAAATGACAGAAATGTGCTGCACGAAATAAATTTAAAAATAGACGTAGATATCGATTTAATTCTCCCTAAAACTCCGATAATCTTGCATGTTTGTTTACATGTCAGCGTGCACAGATTCTTTCCTTAACATAGGGAAAAATTCTAGCGTTAAAGATTTAATCGTATGATTATAAGAATAGGAGATACACCTGAGCACGGTGGTTTTGTGACGATCGCTCTCTGAGGCAGGATGTTGAAGAGTTCAGTTATCGTAGTTACCTTAGGTTCTAGCGACAAAGCTGAGTAGCCTGCACCATTACATCGGCTGCTTATTAAAACACATACAATTCGGCGGAACCTGTAGGCAAAACTTCTTTCAGGAGTCAGAGTGAAACAAATACACAGGAAGCGTCGTGATTTGGATACCGATTGCTATATACATACGTCCAGGACACGAAAGAATAGAAGTTTTATATAAGTGGCCAGTATCAGCAATGACGATTGAAAACTAGCATCAGTCTACTTTTTTATTTAAAATGGATATCACCAGGTATCTACGCCTCGGCAGTATTTTTATTTTAGAAAAATATTCATCTCCTTGTATTTTGGTACTAACAAATGCTGTCTCAAATCCATGAATCACGTGGAAGAAAATGGGATAGTTAGGATAGTTTTTAGTGACCTAGCGGGCAGCCTAGTATACCTATAAAACTCTGATAGTCCTGCATGAATGAGTGCTTCTCTTGCCGCTTACTTGTATGTCATCGTGCACAGATTTTTCGTTATTAAATAGGAAGTAATTCTAGGGCTGATGATTTTATACAACTACAGGAAGTCCTCGTTATAGACCGTACTTTTTTTTTGCAAGTTTCGATGTTGAGCACTGTCCGTGATGACAAGAAAGGTGTATTGCAATTTAATTTTTTCCTCTTTAATAATTTGTGAATTAATAAGAATTTTCGTGGCATTCCCTCAACACTTCTTGCTTTCTCGGCGTTATCAGAAATCAAGGATAGAGGAGCGTTGTAGTGAGACTCGTAACCGTCTTGCTATGAGATTCCGGTGTAACACCGTTTTACGCAAAGAATATGTGATGAATGCGCTGCAGTCTCAGGGGATTAATAGGAAACCTCACGCTTGAGCAATGTTGTAGGAGATTTAAGGAGATCAACCCAGCGAAACCAAGTGATTTTGGTCAAGTTATTCATTTTTTTTTTGTTGCTGAAGAAAAGTCCTTAGGTAGTGGGGAAGTGTGTCCTGCAATTTTATGGGACTAGTCGCACTAGAACCCCCAAAGAGGGGTCCAAAGGGGCAGGGGTCACCGATAATAATTGTCAACTGTGGACCGATTGTCTTAAAATTTCCACATCATATGTATTCTTCAAACAGAAATACATTGTACTGCTACAACTTTTTTAATTTAGGCATTCGTTTTTAAGATAATGGGAAACATACGTATGTATGTTTGAAATTATTCTGCAATAGTTTCAAAACCCTAACATACCAATTTTCAAATTTTTAGGAAGTATCATTTGAAGTCATCTTTTTAAGAGAACTTAAATCGCTGTTCATTGCGCAAGCTGATATGTTGGCGGGAGGTACAGACTAATCTTCTGATATAGAATATATATTGTTGACAATTATGTAGCCTGGAGCAGCTACAAGCATTTTTCCGATCAATTGATAGCAGGAAAATCCTCCATTGGGCCATTTAAAGGAAAATACTGCGATTTTGATTCTCCAGTTAATATTTGCAAGATCGTCTATGAAAACTTCCCTTTGATAGATCCCTAGGCAAGTTAGAGTGGTTAAAAATGACTTTTGGATGATGAGTAATGAATTGTTTGAGCATTGTGCAGAAAAAATGATGGTGTTAGGTTGACAAAAAAATCCAATGTTTGGCACGAGCCAGATTCAATGAACAACGGCCTCGGAAGATGCGGCTGCTAATGAATGTTCCTTAACACGAACGACTCGACTGTGTCAGGGAAGATGTAGAAAAGGCAACGAATTCTAATTCTATGTGTCTTGCGCTTAGATGAAGTGTAGATACAGAATGCTTGCCTTCGAGGGTAATGCGCCGTATCCTAACGAATTATCCTTGCTGCAATCGTGTAGAAATTAGTCTCCCTTATAAAGCTCCGCTCTATAAGGTAAAACATGGCATAGAATCCGCAATCTTCTACTCTTCGTCTTTTACCAGTAGGTTTGTCGGTATAATTTGCCTTGCCTGAAATGATGTTTGAAAAAGGTCCAGGTGGTATTGCTACACACGCCGCCCGCTGTCTGAAAAGCTATCTTAGGCCGATTTCATTAGTAAATCATATAAACGCATTCACTCAGCAACAAGTCCGAATTTTTTGTAGCCTCGTAGTCAGCACAACTTTGGGCACGCCACAAAAAGTTCTCAACATGTTTACCGTCGAATCTATTGCCATGTCAAGGGTCACTATATGCTAGTTACGGATATCTTTGCAAATACGGAGGGGAATAAAACTCAGGAAATGGTGCCCTTTTCTACTGTTTCTAGAGCATAGCTACACAGTCGGAAGAGTGGATAAGCGAACAATTTGATACGAATGACATGTGAACTCGCCCTTATATTACGCAGTCTTCGAACAGTGAAGGCTTTGAAGTTCGATTAACTCACCTTTCCACAGAGTACTTGAGCGCTTGCAGCTTGTACGTCAATATATCATGTACTTCAGTCGATATGCACCCCGGCAAATTTTCAACTTTTCGAATGTGATGGAGTATTGTTCCTTGAATTGATTTGCAATCTTCATAGTAAGGCTATCGGAATAGTTTGTTGCAAGTGCGTGTTCATCATCGTTTCTAGGAACATATTTTACGCAATCCGCGTACTACTGTCTTAATCTCTGGCGACAATTCGATCATTTTAACATTCCACCGTATATTATTTGACACATACATAAGTGTACAACGCTTAGTTACCCTTTGCGCTGAGTATTAGGAAGTTGGGCAGGTCCTTTGTGATAGTTTACGCTTCACAAAGTACGCATTTTCGTGATAAATGATCGCTGGAGATCTTCAAGGCATCCTAGATGTTTTGTCTAGTTGGCATGAAAAATGGGAGCAGTATTTTGTATGCAATTATCGACTTTTTCCAGTAAAGTCATGAAAAATCTGCACAGTATGAATACATTTTATGCACAATGAACACTGTGTGATTCGATGATATAATTATATCCAATCTATACTGTCAACTAGGGCTTTATTAAACATTTAGAAGCATTTACAATCTTCATTTTCCTGACAGAGTGATTGATGAGGTAGTTGAAGACGCAGTGTTAACGTCGGGGTGCAAAATGATGATCATTATATTCTACAGTGGTAAATACAGAGTATGTAGTACATAAATTTTTTCTCCGCAGAATATATAAGAATTTGTTACTATTTAATGATATATTTATTGCAACGACACCTCTTAACTATTATACCTAATATTTAAAGATTGAAGTACTACCAATTTGTGGTTATTCTGGCAGAACTAGAGATATCGTTGTGCCAGATTGTTTACTCGGGAGTAGCCTTGTGCATTGAGAATAGTAATTAAATAAAAACAAGCGCTTCTATGGTTTAAAAATTTTGTGTTCGAACTTAAATCGGATTTAAAAATTTCTCAAACTCTGAAAAACAGACTCTAGAGTGGACGACCATAGTCTTCACGTTCATGACGGAGATAGACTGCTGCAGGATACAATGAAACTAAAATATCAATTTAATTTTTGAAAATAGGTCTATAACCTGCAGTAAGATATTGACACAAAGGTAAAGGAGCTAAGTACAAAGGTATTGTGCACACTACTTTTTATATTCTCAAGTTTTACAGCTTTAGTAATTTCTTTTTGATATTCTATTAATTTACCTTTTTTCCACAGGTACTTATGATAAGATTCGGCAAATGCGAAGATAACCCCAGAGAGTTGTAAGTACACTTTTTCAAAGTAAACTAATATTCCTTCTACAGACGATAGTGCATGAGCTTAGAATGGTTTAGGCTCCGTTCGCACATGTACCCCATCACACAAAGCATCGCAACAAAGCCTGAGCTTTTGTATCCGTGCATCTCGCTGTGCTATTCCTACCGCTTGCGACGGCAGCCGTTCGCACATGTCCCACACGACACCACGCAACGCGATGCAACGCCGCTCAACACGTTTGCTTGTAGACAAGACACGACACACGCTGCAAGGCTCAACACGGTGCAACAAGACAGAGATCTGGCTCAGTGTTTTAATATCACCCGCGAACGAAGTGAGAGATGTGATAATGTTTTCGTTGAAAATTTAAGTTTATATATATCAATATGTATATATGTGTATATTTGCCTATCCACCTAATACGTGGTCGAAGGAGTTGAGCAACGTCCAGAATTTTTTGTCGGTAATTTTCTGGGTTGACCTAGAAGTGTCCCATGCAAAAAAAAACGGACCTAGCTGGCCGTAGAAAAATGATGGCTTTGAATTTTCCTCCACAGGGGCGAATTTCCCTCTGCCTCGGCAGATCGTCTCACGCCACGAGGCGTCCCATTATTCATATGTTATTATTAAGAGATCTGAACGGGGCGGTCATCATGGCGCTAGCCTTGTGGGACACAGCATCCATATGAGAAATTAGAATTAGCTGGCCGTCAAATATGACTTCGTTGAATTTGCCCCCACCGCGGGGGATTGTTCTACGCCACGAGGCGTTCTAGCTTTCTTATGCATTAATAAAACTGATTAGCAGGTTGTATTGTTACCATTGAATATAATGAATTTTGAGTGCTGATTGGAGGCATCTGGCAGCTCCTGACTGGTTTTATTCCAAAATGAAGATGTTCAGGACTATATTTTTTATTCAACTGTAATTAGCAGTGCTGCTTGTAAGTAATAAGTCAAACCTAAGTTGATTCAAATGACATTGCATTCTTATGTGAACGTCTGAACAAACAAAAGATATACAGATATAAAGCTGAATTTAAAGAGAAAGCAATAGCGAGTTGTGTGGTACAAGTGCGAACGACCTTTCAACGTACACGTGTTGTTGGGCAATGTGTGGTGTGGTGCATGTGTGAACGGGGCCTTAGCCTGTCCGTTTAAGCAGCAAACAAGCCATTGCTTAATTAGTTCTAGTGCTCGCATTAAATAGGTCCCCGCCACAGCAGCGCACAAACGACGTTTTTGCTGCACGTAAGAACGTAACGTTTGATACCGTAATCTACATCCTGTCCCCACCGACGCAACCCCAGGCCTCATGACACCCTACATAACTACATATTTCTCGCAAANGAACTTTAAAACTTTACAATTTATGTCGCAATTTACCATTAGCCAGTGCTCATGTATACATGCTTCTTTCCAACAGATGCATCATGTGCGTCTCGAAGAAAAAATATATATATTTTTCAAGTAGCTTTGTCGACTGGAAAATATTTCAGCAATTTGCAATGAGGCCCACTTGGTAATCTGAGGACACTCAAGTATTGTGAGGTTTATAGTAAGGGTTATGCAAGGTTTCCCACTATTCTAAGGGGGAAATGGGAGTCGATAATACACAGCTAGAACTAGTTAATCAAATGCTGGATTGTATTCAACCAAATTAACACGTGCACAGGGCATCCAGGGGGAGGGAGGGCGCAAGAAAGTAATCATTCGTATGTTGTCAGGGCAACCGTTAAATACCGGTATCTATGTTTTCTCTCTTACAGTCAATTTTGATAGATAATATTTTGTGCAGTTCATGTTTAAATATATTTTGAACTAGAGCACCCTGAGAGCGCAACCTCAGCTAAGCGAAGCAATGGTAAAAAAAATTCAAATTTTGCTCTGAAGCCATAATTCTCTCCATATAAACTCCAAAATCCAATCATTTGTGTTTTTTATTATTATTAAATCAGACCAGACTGGCGACGCAGGAATGGAGAAACTCCATGAGGTTAACAAACCCCCACGCAACCAGACCAGCGGGTGGAGAAAACAAAAGAATGAAAAAAAAAGAAGATCCGAGATCACAGAATAGCGCTGTGTACAGATCATTTAAAGTTGCCAATGCCACACCAGCAAAAGACAGAGCCACCAAGACCATTCCAAACATCCACACACGATGGAAATAAAGAACGGGAATACTGGCCCGTACGGCATCGTAACGATTCCAAGGCAAACTCATGAAGAGCACCAGTCCGCCGAGTATACCTCTCCCGAACAAATGGATCCGGAAGAAACTCAGACAGTGGATGACTGGGGCATTTATAGATTTTATACAGAAAACAGACCCCACCGACTCTGCGACGATGCGCCAGGTCGCAAGGCACAACACCTCCCAGCATGAACGCACATCGACGAACCACTTTGTCAAGCAAACACAGATGGCAATCGGCAGCAGAACCCCAGACTACAGAGCAATACTCCAGAAGAGGGAGGACAAAGCAATTAAAGCAGCGACGTGTGAATGCTCTATGACGCGATAAAAGCGGACATTAGGCTACCAAAATCCCGTTAGTGCGACAAAATTCTCGTTAAGCTGACAAAGCATGTCAGTGTAATGCCAATATACCAAGATGGGGAAGAACACTAGGGTAAATTAAACTTCTTTTTTCGCTGGGAAAGCTCTACGGGAAATGAAACTCCTCATTTCACTGATCTTGTAAAACTCTACTGACAGTAAAGCAACGTTTCTTGACTGAAAAACGGTCCAATATATTTTTTTTTATGCTGCCATCATCCTAGGTCTACAGAGGAGCTTACGGAACACCCAGCTCTTACTCATAAGGTTATGCAAGATCAGGTAGGTAAGGTTCCTGTAGCGTCCAGATTGAGTCCGGAGCAATTTGGATGCTAACGGAATCAGTCTTGCCCTCACCTAACCTTATGAGCATGGGATATTATGATCGATAGCATGCATGAGGCTTGGATTCGTCGCCGTCCTAATGTTCTAAATAAAGCAATTTTTGACGTTGTGAGAATCCACGATATGCAGAAATATAGATATAAGGTAACCAAAAAACATTCTGTCCGTTTTTAAGGGCGTTGTCATGGAGGAAAAGTACGCTAATGCGATTCACCAGTGTTGGCTTGACGACCACTTGACGACCCATCCACAAAGCATAATTTTGCTTGGGTGCATAGGCGGTCTCGCGGTGTGAGGGATAGCATACTGGAGCGAGAACCCATGTTTGGAAACACTTGAAAGTTTCGTTCATGCAAAATCCACTTTTCATCACTGCCAAGCACTCGATTGAAACCGGATGCGGTACGGTGGCGAGAAAGCAGCGGGACGCAGACTACCACTCGTTATCTATTGTGGACCTCCAATAGCGTGTGCGGAGCCCACTGGCTCAGTTTGTCCAATGTCCATTTTACCTAGGCGTTACAGGTGATGTTTAACTGTTTCATTGGAAACGTTGAAGGATCTTACAAGATCACTACACGTTAGACTAGCGTCGTCTTTAATTGCCGTCTGTACGTCTCCGTCATTTAAGACCTGTGGTCGTCCACTGCGAGGTTCCAAGCAGAGGGATAAATCTCCCAACTTGAATTTTCGAAGCCAAGCCTCGGCAGTACGTTCATTCCCAACACTATCCCTAAACGCTACGAAATAGCAGACACTTCACCTCTTCAGAACAGTGACTAACCCTCCTCACCAGCAAGTTATCAACCGTGTGGAGCTTCCGTATTTATTTCTCTGCAACCTTGTAATTACAAAAATTATCGGTGATTTTGTGGACCAGGTATTAGAGAAACGGTTTACATAAGTGAGTTCAGCACCATTTAGATACTTATGTGAATTTATAAGTGGGCAGAGGAGTGTAGATATTGTCAGTGAAAGTATTAAAGGAATTCGGAGAGAACAATCTTCTCTGCCTTATGTTATTGATCATTCAAAACACTGATGGCATTGTTGACATTCATTTCACAGAGAAAATTTGTGCTTGGAGCCAATATTTTAGAGTTTTAGTGATATAAATGGGATATTTGCCTCTCAATTATACACTTATTGAGCGCACGGTGGTGAACACGGTTAGATATAGAATACAAAGATACAAGGGAGATCCACCTTCGATGAAATGATTTATAATCTGTTTGGGTCTAAATACAGCCGGTTTTCCGTTCCATGGTGCCATCTTTCTACTTGTAGATTAAAAAAATTGAAGTTGATCCTGAAAAATAACTATTGTTTACGTTTCAGTCAGTAGACAGAAGGAATGTTGCTAATTCGGTTCATATGGAAAAAGAACTGAAATTGCTTAATTTTACAGTTACTTTTCGTTAGACTAGATTTTACAGTTACTCTGCGTTAGACTAGAAAACTATAATGTAGCGTGTCTGAACGATAGCCCCTTTTAATATTTCATTACTATTTACAATACTTGAATCGGTTATTGTAGCTAAACTACTCTAAGCCCTAACTTCTGATGTCAGTAACAGTTATTGAACTCAAGAATTGTCAAAAAACTTTATGAATATATTGCGTTTCTGCTTTTTTGGAAGTGGGTTCTAGTAATCACGAAGAGATAGACTAGATAGTCGACAGTAGACTGAATACAAGGCTCATTTCCTGACATCAGCAGGGACTCACGCTCCGGCCCACTGTGAGCAATTGCCGTTATGTCAACATCTTGAGCAACTGGAGAAGATATGAAAGAACGACTCAGTCAACAAGAAGATCGTATAAGCGCGGCTAGTTGTAAAAGATATGAGGGAACTCGGAGACGTTATGATAGTTCACAAGGCTAGATAACTAGTGTTGAGAACTCCGAAAGGCTTATACTAGGTGAACAAAAGGGTTCACTTTTAAAGAACAGTGTGCAGTAGCAATTTTCATACGAATACGTATTTAACAATTTATCATTAGCACAACCCATTAAACAATTTATATCAAAGCATAATCTATGTACAACATTTCTAGTGGCACTATTCTTACGGGGTAAGCAGATTACTTCATGAGGGATAGGGTGAATAAGCCCAGTTTTTAGATTGATTGTATTTTATTTTATTCTATAGGTATACTCTTTCTCATCATTAATTTTTTTATGTAGGTAGATTTTCCTTACAGTTTTTGTCTTTCCCACTTGAATTAAAGTTTTTTCTTAGTCAGATTATTTTCATTCAGGTTACAAAAATTTAATGTGCTTTCAGATGATTTCTGTAATTTTCATTGAATTCATACACCTTTCAGTGAATTTTGATACTTTCGTCAAGATTTCTTTTCTCTACTCATCTAACCCATATAAATTAGGCTCCATCCGATAATAAACCAGCGATTTAAATTCTTCCCTTTATTTTCATATTTCTGATCCTGATTCTTTTGCCCAATGTAGCTGTCGTTGCATCATTATAATTCTGTTTTAAATGATTTGAAAGGGACTGGAAAATTGGCTTGCTTTTGAAGGCGGAGATAGAGGGAAGAGATGGTGTGTACAGCTGTGCCAACTGCCTCCAGCCTACATACACTCCAGGCTCCACCACAACGGCAGCTGGAGCTACCACCACTGCAGCTGGAGCTACCACCACTGCAGCTGGAGCTACCACCACTGCAGCTGGAGCTACCACCACTGCAGCTGGAGCTACCACCACTGCAGCTGGAGCTACCACGACGACAGCTGGACCTGCCACCACTACAGCTGGAACTACCACCACTGCACCTGGGATGGCCCCATGTGAATACGGCACGGTAAGCAGATTTACTGACACTTTTGCATGACATGTTTGGTGTACTCGTATTAGCCTACATGTCTACATGACATGTTCACTACACATAAACGATGTCGGAGTACATTTCCCTGCCAGTATAAATGACGCGAGTAGTATATTAAATTTTGTTTCCTCTATAACTGGAGGCGCAGCACATTTGCTAGCACGTGTATTTTGACACCATGTATACATGCTCTTGTAGGCGCCCGTGATACAAATATGTGGAATACTAAGACAGTATGAGACTGCGAGTTTAATTACTAAAGTGCGCTTAAGCTCGTAAGAAGTGACAAAGTTTTCAGGTTGGTGAATGCATATGTGTAAAGTGCCTGTGCCACTGCATATCATTCAGAGCAAATAACACAAGTCACAGTAAGTTTTGGCTGAGTACTTGCCAATGTTGGAGCACCGGTAACGCCAAGAGCTAAATATTCAAGGTTAGAGCCCGTAGGCAACATACGAGGAGCAAGCGTTAGTTCTTTTGGCGTGGTGCCAAAAATCAACGAAATGACGAAATGGCTGATACAAGTGGCTGCATTTCGGCTGTCGAGAGCGGTCAGAGAAGGCCTAGCTACGGAGGGAAGATAAGAGGAGAGAACCTCAACTCTTTGTTCCAATGAAGCAAAAAATTGTATATTTTTACTCAACCTGGCTTAGATGACATCGACGTCACCAAGCTCGAAAGCTAAAGCGGTATATTTTTACCCATTGTGGCTTTGATGACCAAGCTAAGCACTGTTGCAAACGGTGATTTGTGACATTAGGTAAAATTCCCTATGTAATTATGCTTGAGGGGTCATGCGTCCATCTATCCCACGAAGGCAGTATTGTGAGGAGAAAGCCTCAGTTCTCCTTCCGTGAGTGTACAAATGGCTGATTCAAGTGGCGGGAGCTGACGGTTGGACTCTCTAAGCCGGCTGCACTGCTCTCTGTGAGCCGAAGGCCTTGGTGAGCACAGACTTAGGAAAACACAGTCAGGCACTTCATCATTATTTTAGTAGTAGTGGACCTGTCCGTGAAAAAATTCACGCAATAATCTATTTGTTTGCTTAATACCTATAAGCCGGGTGAGGAATCTTCTCTGACTTACTTCTCCATTTTCTTAACTGATCCCATTTTCATGCTTTCATCCTTAGGTCTTCTCTATGATAGACAGAAGTAAAAGGTTGAATAAAACACTCTAATAAATTTGAATGCAACTCCAGTCAGGTCAGCTTCTATACAATGTAAGCGTTCCGTAGTAATGATACCGTTGATACCGTATTACCAACTCCACTATCTGCTTCATTGAAAGTGCAGTTATTTTGGCACGTGAAGAGAAAATGGCCAACGGAGTCGAGGACGACCAAAACTGCGATGGAGCGACAGAGTGTGAAAAGATGTCAGGGAAAAGCAACTGGAGGACGATTGGGTGGTGGATCAGGCGCTGTGGAGGAGAATTACGAAAAACAAAGGCCCCGTGTGAAAATGGGATCGCAACCAGAGAAAAAAGAAAGAAAAAACTACTCCGTCGTATAAGAAAGATAGTAAGCTAGAAGACATAATTGTCTACTGCCCGTGAAAAATCGTTACCTCCAGAGCCCTTCATTGCTCATCTGCCTTATTTATATGTCGTGACCTGAAAGAAATAAGCTATAAAAACGGACTCCAGAAGCTGCAAGTATCTTTACTTGGATTTCAAGAAGTGTTTCAAGCAAGAAGTGCCTTCAGATAATGGGATAAAGAACTTTTCGCCGTCTTCTGCAACCAGGCTTATTTTCCACCTATCTATTTCCTTAAGAGCTAACATGAAATAAATAAATAAATACACCAAACGTTTTATTAAATAAAAATTTATGCAAGAAAATTGTACCTGAATGATGCTGTCACAGTCCTCACTTTGTTACTTTTATCATAAATTGGTATACAGGATACAGGTTTTATTTACATAGCTCAAGCCGCTCGAAATGTCGTCGATAGTTAATGGCTATAAAACACTCAACCCAGAACTCCTCTCTATATTGGCTCCGAGCGGAAACGCCACTTAGCCATTTCTGGTGAAATGTTTACTTGAAACGCTCCCGTAAGGTAAATAGAGTGGGTGCACTCCTCTCAATATTGCCTCCGTGATCTATCCAGCCGTTTGCTTCCAGGGTATAATAAGAGAAAAAAAGTATCGCTGATGCGGGTTCGGGTTACAACAAAGCACTGCGTCACGCCATAGTTTGGATGTTTCGTCCTAAATTGTTCTTCCAACTATTTCTAGCGAAATTTTGGTCCAATTTTGATGCTCTTTGATGAGCTTTGAGCGCTCTTGACGACAAATTTCATCCACTTGAGTTCGACCATCTCGTCTCGTTCTCGATCGTCGAAAAAGGGCTGACGATCCTCCTATGTAACCTCCAAAGCTGTTGCGGTCTTGCATTTTGAAATAATATTATGCCGGTACAGTTCACACTTGGTTCTGATACACATGTGAAGTTTGTAGCACAGACATGGTAGTGTTAACGCCGTGCGAGCTTCCCACCCCCGCATCAAGTTGTGCCGGCGAATTCATAGCGTGGCCCGGCATATGTAGCATGAACTAACTAATTTCTTCGAACAGTTCATAGTATTTGGAGTGACACATTCGCCAGGTATTAGGAGCAAATTCACCAAACAAAGTTCGTTGGAAATTCTTACTCGCTCCCAATAGAACTATTTTTAGGCGCAGTTGGTCCCTCATGCCTACTCAAAAATCCTCATGCACTAACTTGTGCTGCTGACAGTTGTTTGCTATGCTCCACAGAAGAGCACTGTTGCAGTCGATCACAATTGTCTGAGCTATGTTATCAGTGATGGGAGGCTCGTCTGACAATTGCGGCCCGAGACCCTCCCCATTGCTCGTTAGGCCAGTTCCCGACAGTGCGATACTAGTCCGAGAAACATTGCTGACTAAATCCAAGTATGTTAAAGACTCGCAGATCTGGTGGGGAGGCGAAACGTTCTACGTTTAGCGTGCAGCACCAGGGCATCCAAACAGTGTGGCTGCAGCTGTACTGCGGGTTTATGACAATGTTATCTCTAGCGGGCAAAGAATTTACATTGAAGTCCATCGTTGGCCACTTCTTTTTCTAAGTACGTGTGTGGGGAAAAAAAAATATTCACAAGGTTAATTGCAGTAGTAACTAGAGCACTCTGAGAGCGCATACCTCCGCCAAGTGAGGGAACGGTAGCAAAAAACTCAAATTGGCTCTGAAACAATAATTTTCTTTGTATAAACTCCAAAATCTGATCATTTGTGCCTTTTTATATTAATAACAGCTTGTTCAATTTTCTTGAAGATCCGTTCTTAACTTTTTGAGTTATACTGTTAACAAACGTTATGACAAACATAAGTCAAACATACAAACGAACAAACCGATCTGCACCAAAATTTGATCAGTCATGTCTTTTGAAATTATTAACAAACCCTATGAATTCCATAAAGATCTATCCATTATTTTGTGAGTTACTGTGCTAACAATCATTAACTTAAACACAGTAACAAACGAACGAACAAAGGGATCATTACGAAAATTTGGTCATATACTCTTTGTTATACACCTAATACCTCATCTTAATTTTATTAAAATCCATCAATAACTTTTTGAGTTATGGCATCAAGAAAATTGAGGGAGACAAACAAACAAGCAAACTTGTAAACATTTCTTTACCAAAAGTTAATCATCTGTTCCTTCTAACATACCTAATAATCCCTGTAAATTTCATCCAAATCGGTTCATAACTTTTTGAGTTATCTTGGTGATAGACAGATAGACAGAGAGACAAAAAGACAGACAGACAAACAAACAAACACGAAAACATAACCTCCTTGGCGGAGGTAATAATGGGTAATTTTAGTAACATTCTAGGTTCCCATACAAATTTTACGGCCGCTGCGCAGAAGCAGAAATAACGTTTTAACTAAAGGGGGGGGGGGGAGATGCAGAAATTACCGTAGATATATCTAATAGTAGTTGACTATTTCATGTGTTTTATTATGTACGTTTGTTTGGTAATAAGCGAACGTTTCCATTATTATTGCCGTACAAGTTTGTTTTTACTCTACAGGTTTGTGAAATGTTGGGTGACTATGCTGTTTGCGTTCCCATAGCAAGCGCTACAACGTGTACCTGTACCGCCGATCGATGCGATCCCTACGATGGTACTCAGCTGGACAAGTGTAACGCCAACGGTGTATACGATGTGGTTCCAGATGATTCGGGTACTTGCAGCGGCCAGGAGACTACAACCATAACTTCTGCCACCGGCATACCGTCAGATTGCAGCGGCCAACAGACTGGAGTGTGGATACCAGTCACGACTGACGACTGTTCATCTGCTTATTACTGCCCATCACCAACCGGCCCTGTGGTAACCATGGAATGCCCTGCGGGTCAGTACGTGGATTCCTTCGGATTCTGCCAAGACGCTCCTCCCCAGCCATGCGACGGCTGCACCGGTTTGTGTTCCGATCACACCGACTGCTCCAAATATTACTTTTGTGAAGAAGGCTCAGACCCGGTGCAGGGGGTATGTCCCTCAGGCACATATTTCGATTCACACAGTAACCCGTACTGCCAAGGGCACGAGTCGAAGTGCGATCCTTTGATCCAGTGCTTCGGATCTACCACTGGTGGCACTACCGCCGTTGGAGGAAGTACCATTACAACAGATTCTGGCTCAGGCACAGCTACACCTCCAGCCCTTTGTGATGCAAGCACTGTCGGCAATTATCCTTCTGGGCCGTGCAGTTCAACGTAAGTAAGATCCGGGCGTTTTGGTGTTACATTTGTTAAGCGTAGGTTTCATTATCGGGCCGTAGACAAACAGGCTTGTAGTTTTAATGATATTCAGGGAAGTACTATGAGAGCGCATATTGCCGCCAAGCAAATCAAAGTTAACGAAAAATTTTGAATTAGTACTGAATCTAGGATTTCTTTTCGATCAAAAACAAAATTTTGTCTTTTGTCCCTTCTAAAATTATTGGAGTTCCTGTGATTTTCATCAGACCAGTCCATTACTGTTTCAGTTATGTTCAGATAAACATAAAAAAAACATATATTGAAATACACCAATAGATCATCTATAAAATTTCTTTTTTTTTGCAATATAATAGTTCTATAACAATTCCTGTCAAGATCATGAAGAATTGTTGATAACTTTTTAGGCTATGACACTGACAGGCCTAGAAACGAACAGATAAGCATGAAACCAGATAAAAAAAAAATCTAGTCATCTGGGCTTTTCATAACAACTCCAAGATTTTCTGTAAATTTTATGAAGATCCGTCTATAGCTTTTGAATTAGGTTATCAAGAAGAAGAATAAAAAACAGTTAATAGACAAACAAACAAGGGATTGAACGGATCTTCACCAGACGTTAATCGTCTGTTTCTCCTAGTATACCAAACAATCCCTGTAAATATCGTGAACAGTCCTCAATATATTTTTTAGTTACTTTGGTGTCAGGCAGACATACAAATGCCATTAAAAACATAACCACTTTACGAATGTGATTATAATTACACAATCTTCTCCGAGTGAAGGTGCAGTGAGTGACTAGCTAGTTGAACAGCGTCTCCCGGTGGTCATGAAGTAGTTCATGGAAAGTGCCACCGTAATATTTTTCATCGTTGTAACTGAAATAGGTGTCAAAGTTATTGTGAGTGGCAAGGGGCAATGAAATCCGTAGTAATGGCCCAATTTATCCATGAAAGTTTGAATTAAGGACATTTCGCAAGGGGAACCGTATGGTTCTTATCATATTACGTATCATGTTTTGCTTTGAAAAAACGCAGGAAATAATGTAATTATCATCTTTACGTGCAGAGCATCTTAAGAACTTGCAAACCACTGAGTTACGAAGCGAATTCATAGTTTTAGCTCGTATATATATCAAATCAATGTAACTCTTGTAATTAGAACTGCACCCGGACAGTTTGAACCTCCGCTGAGAAAACCACGCCAACAGATCAACAGACAGGCGGGACATCACACAAATTAATTCAAAGGTTTCTCTTGATATTCTCAACAGTTCCTGCTAATAAATATCTAGGAAGGGAAAGGCTTGATTACAACCCGTTGTGGCCACGCGAAAGGATCACTGCATAACAAAAGCATGTGTCTCGATACCGCGATGCTGTGAGTTATATCTCTGAGGTCAAAGTGTCTCCGATCGTTCGTGTGGTGATGATAGGGTCAATTTGCGACTTGTACGTGAAGGCTGTTGTTCTTATCACCCGTGAACAAAGTGAGAGAGGTGATAATGTTTCTGTTGAAGATTTAAGTATGTACATATATTTGTCTGTCCACCAAATAAGTGGTGGGAAAAGTTCAGCAATGTTCATATACTTATAAATACAGTTTTTTTGCAGGGAGTCTGGTGGGGTACCCTCGATGTGACCCATGCCAGAAAACTAGCATTGGCTGGCCATAAAAAATGACGGTGTTTAAATTTGCTCCCGGCGCGGGAGATGGTCTTACGCCACGAGGGATTCTAGTTTTTCCATGGTACCATTGAATTCAGTTACCCTTCACTGAACGAGATCACTGTGAGAGCGTCAGCAGATACTGTGTGGATGAATAGCGGTATCGGAAGCTATAAAACATTAACATGCACAGGCAGACACTCTGTAGAATCATGCAGAGCTCGGTCAATATTCTGAATAAGAAACGAATCAGGTATGTGCACCGTAGGATCATAATTCTGAGCGTCAACAAGGAGGTGGTGTAGGCGTAGGTCCTTCGTTTTGTTTTTCCGCCTTAATTGGTACGCAACCGAATACAAAAATGTACACACGATGTTTGTGCTAATAGATACAAAGAAACTTCGTGTATGATTATCTCAAACCTGTCAAAAGACACCCGTAAAAGTATAAGCATTAAGAACAGAAAGTTCAAAAAAAGTATAGCACACAATATTTAGACATACATAACATTAGACAACGGGCTTAGCATCAAGAGCATGTGCATCAAGTAGCTACATAGTAGAAACTCCAGTAACCCTGACTTGTGGAAGTAGGTACAGTTTATCCTCATTTGTAGCAGTAATTCTTCTACACAACTATATTTTATTGCTAACGTATCCCCATACATATATATATATATATATATTGACGGGTGCGTCTATCACAGAATTTACTGGCAGGAGGGAGGGGGGGGGGAAATGTACCGCCACAGGGCAGGAGCCAAAAGGCCTGTTTTCAATTTAGTCTTTTCAATGCATTCACCCATCTAGCTACTCATCGGAATGCTTTGTACCATCGTTGTCAATTCAACCTTTTGTGCGCCGTAAAACGTGATTAAAATGGTAACCGTCAAATCCGTTACCTCGATAAATGTGACTAGGTAAGTAACGGATTGCTCTTCATATGAGAAGTGAAATAAAACTTTAGTGTACTTTTCTGCTGTCTCTAGGCCACAGTAACACGTGTGAACACGTTGAAAAGACTACCGTGTAGACAGCTCTCTAGGCTGACGCTACCTGTCTGTCGCACTGGTCAAGTGTGCAGCGTCGATCGCTATGTGAATGGTACTCACGTATTCTATATTTATCGCAAATAAAATTCCATGAAAACTATGTTCTAGCTAGGTAAAAGTGCGTAATTTTCCTCATTGTTTTCGGAATTAAAGAGAGCACATGAGCATCTTACATGCTTTGAAACTAACGCTGTTCTAAATAACCTAAGGGTATTGGGAGCTAAATAGCGTACTTTTTTCCTAATTGGTGAGTTTATGGAGCTCTTTACCGCCCTGAGTTCTGCATTACCTACATTGAATGAGTTAATTGCATGTTGCATGTAACTTGTGGTAACACTCAAAACAATTATATTTCAGCTACTACGCCTGCCGAGAGACTGCGGATGGCAGCTATCAAATCTTCACTATGGAGTGCATCAACGACTTGTGTTTCGACACCGACCTCAGCCACCCGTACTGTGTGGAGTGTGACACGCTCCCAGGCTGCTAATAACGCTAGAGGTAAATTTCCTTTTATTAACATAACTAGACCACTAGCAACCCCTTTGTTGAGTTAGTTATAAAAATATATTTTAACACATCCTCCCACCCACAAAGTCTACAAAGTCCACCAAGTCGACCAAGTCCACTAAGCCAACTATATCTACAATGTCCATCAAGTTCACAAAAGCTCGTACAAGGGTGCGCTCTCGTCGTTCGCAACGATTTGTGTGCGTGTTTGTGAACGCGGATCGTGTGCGTGCGGCGGCGTTCCAGTTGGTGCGCAGCGCTGCTCGCTGTATCGCTGATGAAGTTAGGTTAGGTTAGAACGTTAGGTTAGGAGGTTAGGTTAGGCTAGGTTGGGCTAGATAAAGTTTATTTTAGTGGTAACGCGCGCACAGAAACTTACTTGAACGCAAAATCGTCGTGAACTACGCGAATGCTACCAGGGTGCGCTATCGTCTCTCACGACGGAGATGTGTGCGTGTTTGTGTACGCAGATCGTGTGCGCGTGAGGGGCGTTCAAGTTGGTGCGCCACGCTGCTCGCTGTATCGCTGATTAAGTTGGGTTAGACTAGGTTAGGTAAGGTAACGCTAGGTAACGTTAGGTAACGTTAGGTAACGTTAGATAACGTTAGATAACGTTAGATAACGTTAGGTATCGTTAGGTAAGGTTAGGTAAGGTTAGAAAGGTTAGATTGGGTTAGGTTGGGTTAGGTTTGGTTAGGTTAAAAGGTTTGGTAAGGATGTTAGGTTAGGTAACGGTAGGTTAGGTTTGCCTAGGTAGTGTTTATTTTAGTGGTGGCGCGCGCAGGAATGCTTACGTGAGCGCAAAATCGTCGTGAGAGACGATAGTGCTACCAGGGTGCACTCTCCTCGTTCGGGACGATTTTGCGTTCAAGTAAGCTTTTTTTTTTTTTTTGCGCGCGTCACCACTAAAATATTCACTACCTAGCCTAAGCTAACCTAGCCTAACCTAACTTCCTAACATACCCATCATGAACTAACCTAAACTTACCTAACCTAACCTAACCTAACCTAACTTAACTTAATCTGCGATACAGCGAGCAGCGCAGCACACGAACTTGAACGCCACCCGCGCGCACACGATCGGCCTACACCCGCACGCACACAAATCGTCGCGAATGACTAGAGTACTATCCGCGCCTGTACGAATTACAAAGCCATTCCCAGGCACCGGTTACGTATCCACGTATCTTGGATACCGTTTTTGAAAGGCTTCGGACAAACAGCTCACTTAATCTAGTGTAGATTATTCTGGTATTATGATCCTCACCTACCAGTACTGTGTTCACTTTAGTAAAACTCGAAGGGTGCAATAAACGAGAGCAGTAGACATTCTGTGGGTCGAAATCAATATACCACTATTGCCACCTTCACGAAAACAAGTTAATAATTTACAAATACTACCAAGTATAATCAATAATTACTCAACTTGAACATTGTAACAAATATTTATACATATACCTAAACAACTCTTCATAATTGTTTGTATTCAAAACTTTTCAGCAAAGCAAATGTTGTATTGAGTGTAAAAAAGAATCATTCAATGATTTACTTTACGTCTTAAATAAATAACAATCGTACTTTTACCCGAAATTTAGAAATGATAGGTGAAGAAACTATTCCTTGTATTACTAACAAGCAAAATGTGACATGCAAAGAAACAATTGGTGATAAAGATATTCATAAAATTGACTTAAATATCAACCACTGACTGATTTGAAAAATATTTTCTCCTGATTAAGAAAAAGTAATTGTGTAGGTTATGAAGAATAACAACTGGAGGCTAGGGCAAACTTCATGTTATTAAGAAAATAGAGTAACTGTAACTCAAGTAGAGAGATCCGATAGTCTTTTTTTTATATATCAGACTCCATGCATTTTGAGCTTCATGAAAAGCCAAAAGTACCTCTTCCTTCTCAGGAAACGAACTAATTTGCTCCTAAATAAAAAGGAAATGATCATTCAAACAGAAACTAAAAGAAGAAAATTAAACTTGAAATTGCTGACCAATAATTTCTAATGGGCGAAAAATCATATAATCACAGCTCTGGTGCCGAATACCAAAAACTAATCTTACTCGAGCTATCTCGAGCAAGGGCCAGTGACGTACGTTACCGGCGGTGGGGTTGGTGGTTTCAGGCTCGCGCGTTTATTAGTTTATCTGTCCGTAAACGTGGTTTTCCGTGGCGTAGAGTATATAGATATGTTATTTTAACTTTTTTATTAGCACGTGAAACTTTAAGGCAACGTGCAGTTGTCATCGTATCATCACGATGTTGCCTTTGGAATACTATTACAACATTATATGTCGCTTTTTCACAACAATTAGCGTAATAATCAGCAACGAGCATATATAAGGAACACAACGGTACTTATGTACTAAGGAAACCTTCATAACATTTATTATAGAGCGCAGGGAAAGCTTAAATTTTGATGACGCCTTCTAAATTTCGTGTGGAATGAAAAATGAAGGCTGAATGCTCTAATTAATGCATTGCTAACTAATAGTGACACAATTGATGGATAACTTAACTGAATTTAGCGATCAAAGGTTTCAGAAAGTTAGGAATAAATTCCTTTAATTTAGTATAGATTAAAAAGAATTTAGTAACTTTTAGAATAACGACTGTAAAATTAATATAGTAAACCGTTGTAATATAGTCAGGTCCTTGCCGGCTCTTTAACCATAAACACGAGTAGAAACTCGGTGACATCATTGTAAGTAAGAGAACTGATGGAAAAGCTCCGTAATGAAAACAGACGTGCAATTGGTGGTACTGCTGAGAATGAGATGAAGGCTAAGAGTTTTATGCACAGAATTTTGAAAGAATGGGAGAATACTGGATCATGTGATGCCAAGAAACCTCTAGGCAGGCCTAAGAAAACTTCGGCAAGAGAAGATAGATGGAGTGGCAAGGAGTTAACAGAAAAATCCTAGATTTGCCTCCGTAGTTGCTATTTCGGAAAAAAAAAGGCTATTGATAACCTCGGCATCAATGTTCCATGATGCACCGTTTCCCGAAGATTTAATGGAGTCGGTTTGTGAAGTAAAGTACCCCGCACGAAGCCCCATATTTCGGAAAAAAAATTGAAAGGACTGAACCAAGTTTTCTGTCGGACATATGCCATGGAATGGGATTATGTTCATTCCAGTAATGAGTCAAAGTTCAACTTGTTCTGCTCCGATGGGCGAAGATTCGTTCGACGTCCTCTTAAGCAACGATATTCTCCTCAATGCACTAAAGATAGTGTTAAGCTCGGAGGAAAAAGTGTGATGGACTTCGACAAGACTTCAGCAATTGATACATGACTTCTTATCAGGCTACACGGTAAAATTAATTCATTAGTGTACAAAGAGTTAGTAAAGAACCGTGATTTAACTCATTTGAGAACTGCAGCTAACCAACCAGCTGTATTTATGTAAGACTAGGGAGGCTCGTGGAAATTCCACGGTTAGTTAATGTTCTCACTTCTCTAAATGAAGCACTCCTAACTTATGTTATTATAACATACTTTAGTTCGACCTAATACAGATCCTTAACTTAACCTACCCCATAAATCGCGCCTGTCGCTCAACCCTATCCGTTACCAATTTTTTTTCAGCCAATTGAGCGTCAACGCGGTACAAATTTCTACCGCCCACTAAAAAAGCTAATAACGTTATCAATATCAGAGTTTTTTCTCAATAGTCTCAAATTTTATTTATTCAAGTATTCTTCTGCCTATTTGATTAAAAAAATAATGCCTCAGAGTAGTTTTAATGTTAATTAAATTCGAATATCAGAAAATGTCTCCGGACAGTACAGCTAGGGTGGATACTCCGCCAGCTAATCTGCCGCAATTTTCATACTTTTTCCAGCTGAACATATAATCGCTTCTATTTTCATTTCTTGCCTTGTTGCTGTCTTTTACTGATAATTTTGAAAGTTATGTGTGTATAAAAAGAATATCTACTCGGAAATGTTATCATCTAGTTTTCACAAATATTTATATTTATCTGTATTTTTGGCTGTAATGTGCGGGTATATTAGAACTTTATTGATAGTCATGTTCAATTGAAAAAAGTCACGGAGTTTTGGGTGCTGAATATCACAGGGAGCAGAAAAACGGTAGGGCGGTACCATTTTGTACCGCCTTGGAGCAGATAGGGTTAATCCTTACGATCATACGTCCAACCTCAAGTCTGCTGCACACGAGAGTCAAAACGTGGGAACGTTTCTACCTATATTCCCATTACGCCGCTGTGTTTGCAGTTTCGACTTGTCTAATATTATTGTATTCAAAACTAGTTGAACTCCGAGCCAAAGCACCTATCCCCATACAGCGAGGCCCACTTACTCAGTTTTGACTCTTTCTTTGAATTTTATGAGTTTCAATTCGAGGCTGCGCATATTTGGAATCGATATTTGGATCGTTATGTGGCCCCCGCAACGTGAATATAACATGATATGAACATCAGTAGCGTATATATAGCTTCGAAGCTGACTGAAAATTTCTTCATGAGCGAGCGCAGAAACACAGCTATTGTTGAACTTCCTGCCAGCGAAAATTAAAGCTTGCAAGTTGAAGTTTCCCCTAATACTGAAAAAGCGTAGCATAGACACATGGACGGGCGTACGGACAGATGAGCTTCAAGCAGAATTCTAATAGAGATGGCGCTCCGTGTCACACAGTTAAAGTTGAGAAGGCATATTTTCCCGAGGAGAGTGACATATTAATGGAGTGGCCAGCTCAGAAGCCTGACCAGAATCCAGTTGACAACGTATC
>LQNS02278070.1:18379077-18399087 GCA_001587735.2 Parhyale hawaiensis
AGAACAGAAGAAAATTAAGAAGCAAATAAGAGAAGAGGAGATTCCGCACCGGCCTAGAGGCATTACGCAAACGTATAGGTTATTGCGTGAATTCTTCACGCACGGGTCCACTAGTTGAATATAAAAGGCCTCTGTTCAGTTTGAAGTTTCAACTGCTACGAAAAGATTCAGCTGAAGAAAGCTTAAGCGAAATGAATTATGCCTGAAATGAGCGAAAGCTCCAGCCAAGACTAAGCCTCTCGAAATGCACTGCTACCAAGAAATTCAGCTGAAACACATACGATATAGCTTATACCCGACACGATAAAAAAAATTATCGAAGGTACCGCCATTCATCTACCACGCTCGGAAGAATCATCATTGTCTTATCAAGAAGTACTGAGCTAGTTTTCAAAGCGAAGCGAAATTCAGAAACTCCAGCGTTTCCATTTTATGTCCATATATATATATATATATCGGAAGCTATATTTGTCACCGTTACTCCAAGGGCAGAAATTTTATGGTATTTTAACTTTTTTTTTGTAGATGAATTTTCTCCGATGTAAATACTTAACAGCGTGATGGAGAGATGGACCAACCAAGAGAGAGAGAGAGAGCGCGACCAACAACTGTGTTTTATTATATATATACAAGTGGACCCGCACGTGAAAAAATTCACATAATAATCGATATTTTTTATGAATATAGGCCGTTACGAAATATTCTCTTCTCTGACTTGCTTCATTGATCCTTGATCGTGCTTACAAACTTAGGACTTTTTTTCTCAGACTCGTCGTTTCCTTATTTTTCCCTTTACGCTTATCAGCAGCTTAAGAAAAAAAAGCTTTGCTACGGTTCTTCCCTACTGAGATGGTATCGAAAATACCGTATTTTCTTTTATCTAACTCTGAAAGCGTAACAGTCGTACTAACTAACTAATTAAGGAAGGTAAGTATGGAGGAGCAAACAGAATTATCCTTATATTATTATTATTTATTTCGTCTCCGCTTAGAATGAAATAGGCGAAAAATAAGCCAGGTTACAGATTTTGTAATTGTGTTACGTTTTCATAGAGATCGATGACCATGTTGCAGAAGATGGTGAAAATTGGATCCTTATCTCTTCATCTGGATGCACTTCTTGCTTCAAGCACTTCTTGAAATCGAGACAATGTGTATGTAGCTTCAGGAGACCGATTTTATAGCTTTATTTCCCTCAGTTTACGACGCATAAATTCGGCAAATAATCAACGGGGCACTCACAAAGTGATGATTTGTCACGGGCAATAGATAAGTATTTCTTCTAGTTTTTATTAAGTTTGACGATGAAGCTTTCTCTTCAAGTAATACACGGGCAGTAGACAACTATCACTTCTAGCTTACTGTCTTACTCTGAGAGTGCATATTTCGCTTCAGAGGCGAAAATTTTAGCACGTCAGTGAAGCAGAGAGTTAAGTATGGAAGACGATATTATGGATATGGCGCACTCGCATTACATACAAGCTGACTGGAGGGGCATTCCAGTTTATTGCAGTGTTTTGCTTAAGATTTTACTTTAGAAGACACACAGTTAATTAAGAAAGAGGATCGGAAACGTAAATGTGCTATCATTGGAGAAACGAAGCGCCTATGCGGCACAGTGACAAGAAAGACTTGAAGCAGAAGGGTTACAGAAGGGTATAAGAGTTACTAATAAGCGTGAACCGGAAAATATGGAAACGGCAAATCAAAGAAAAGAGCAGGCATATTGATTACTGTGTGATTTTTTCATGCACGGGTCCACTAGTAATATCATAATACAGGATATAGAAAAGCCCAATTGTTGATAACTTTATTCTGCGCAGAAATTTGTGACTTTGTGCCTCAAGTAAAAATTTCTTTGAAATTTGGGTCGATTTTGATTTTTTGTTTTTCTTTTTTAAACTTTTTTCTGGGCTGTTTTCCGCTAATTAGAAAGGCCTATTGGGGCCTGCACTGCAGAAGAACTGGTAGTGCCAACATTAGGTGAGTCTAGTAACTTGTTATCCACTATTTATATAATAAAACACAGTTGTTGGTCGCTTGCTTGCTCCAGTGTTGGTCCGTCTCACCGTCACGCTATATGAAAATAGTATAGGAAGAAATTCGAGTGCTGAAGACGGTACCTATCAATAGGGGGGAGGCACTCTATGGAAATAAGATAGGAGGTAACTCGAGTCTTGAAGACGATATATAATGGGGGCACTCTATGGAAATAAGATAGGAGGTAACATGAGTCTTGAAGACGATATATAATGGGGCACTCTATGAAAATAAGATAGGAGGTAACTCGAGTCTTGAAGACGATATATAATGGGGGCACTCTATCGAGATAAGATAAGAGGTAACTCGAGTCTTGAAGACGGTAGGTATATAATGGGGGCACTCTATGGAAATAAGATAGAAGGTAACTCGAGTCTTGAAGACGATATACAATGGGGGCACTCTATGGAAATAAGATAGGAGGTAACACGAGTCTTGAAGACGATATACAATGGGGGCACTCTATGGAAATAAGATAGGAGGTAACTCGAGTCATGAAGACTGTAGATATATAATGGGGGCACTCTATGGAAATAAGATGGGGGTAACACGAGTCTTGAAGACGATATATAATGGGGGCACTCTATGGAAATAAGATAGGAGGTAACACGAGTCTTGAAGACGATATATAATGGGGGCACTCTATGGAAATAAGATAGGAGGTAACTCTAGTCATGAAGACTGTAGATATATAATGGGGGCACTCCATGGAAATAAGATTTGAGGTAACACGAGTCTTGAAGACGATATATAATGGGGGCACTCTATGGAAATAAGATAGGAGGTAACTCGAGTCTTGAAGACGGTAGGAATATAATGGAGGGGGGGGGGCCTTGCATTCCTGTACTTCAGCTGAGGAATCTGAGCTCGCCTGCATCACTCTGTTCGGACATGTTCAGAAGTGCTACAGAAAATGTCAGTTTTTCAGGCAGAATGCTGAATTTCCATTTAAGAAGTCCTCTGAGAAGTAAAAAGCACAGGAGAAAACAGGGGTTTTCGTGAAGTATTAAGTCTCTGCCGTCATTTACGACAGCTGGGTTCTCTAGTATCATATGGGAGAGAGCTTCATGATACTTTAAAGATTTTTCGAGGAAAGGGCGAATCTGAATTTTACATCAATATTATCTTCTTACATGGTCGAGGCCATATATATTGATACGGTTTAAGGCGATCAACTCAACGATTTATATGTGGTGTTCTATAGTGTCTTAAAATTTATAGGACTGTGGAGACTAGAACCCTCTCCCTCCAAAAGGGGCCCAAAGGGGGTAGGGGGTTATTCAAAATTACGATAATTTATTCGTCGAGAAAGGGATGTTTGGCAGTGGGTTTTCGGGTCTCAAATTTTTCGGGGGCTACGGGTACTATAATAAAATGGGCCCAGTGGAGGACAAAAAAGGGGTTCAAAATATTGGTTTTATTTTTTGTACAACTTGATTTTTCACCTAAAAATTATGAGAAGTCAATGAGTTTCCATGCTAAAAAGTTAGATATGTAAAAAACAAGGACAATTTAAGAATCCTTGAAAGATTCGTGACAAACTAATGGAGAGATATTTTCAGTTTTTCCCCTCAACTTCTTTCAATCCCAGCTCGAAACCGAAAATTTTACATTGATGTGAAAAATTTACTTAGTGATCAAAAAATGGCATATCACAAGAAACCAAAACGCAAACTGGAAAATCCAGTTCTGTTACTTGTTGGGAACGTTGCAGAAATTACAAAACTAAGCTTTTTTTTCTATTTTTGAAATAGAAAGCTAAAAATAATAAGGCCTAAACCAGAAACACTGCAGGAACAAAATGTGTTTCTTTTTCAAAATTCCATATTTTGTGCAAATATCAGGCCAATCGGCCCACAAATAACTAGTTTCATGAAATCTTTTTTCATCCCCATAGTGAGCAGTCAAATAATACGGTATAAATATATACAATTCAGTGATTAGCAGGTAAAACGTATGAAAATTACTTCATATCGTTTCTAAATGACAACACAACACGAATACAGCATTCGAACTTTGTCCTTAGTACGAAAAGGTGCATTATATGACATTTCACCATAATAGTTTACATTTTTTGCCTATCCTGTAAAATATGATTTTTCCACCTAAATATGAAAAGCAAGCAAATGAGTTTTCATGCTAGAAAAATCAATGATAGTTTTCGATCCTTGTAAAAGTTACAACAAGACGGCGATCCTTTTTTTTTTCAATTTTCACCTTTGTTTTTTACCACAACTCAAAGCCGAAATTTTTCTTTTTATATATTTCATTTAGTGATCGAAAATCGCGTATCAAAAGAAAACGAAAAGAAAAATGGACAAATCTGAGTTCGCTGTTTTGCTAGAAATGTTACCAGGATTTTAAAACTATTTTAGTTTTTGTTTTAGCATATAACCTCACAGGCTTATACTACTTTGAAATATCCGAGAAAATAATAATAATGAAAATTCCCATTTTCTCAAAAACTAATCAAAAAAGTTTCGAGAGCAAGATGTTTTTCTTATCAAAATTGCGCATGCTGTGTAAATTTCAGAGCAATCGGTCCACAAATAAAAATTTTGCTGAAATCTTGATTGATCCCCATAATTAAGTAGTGTTATTCACTACTTCTTTGTTGAAACTTTCGGAGAATCGAAGGCAAATTCTTGGAAGGTATGTCGCCTGGACTTGCCTTAGTTTTTTTTTTTAGATGAAGCCTAATTTATAGTTCGTATTCAATTCATACTTCTCTGCAAGGAATATTTTCTACTGTATAATGGTATTTTCCGACATAATCAATCCAACTTCGCACTCGTGACTTTCCTGCTTCTTGAGCGGCATCCTTGCACACAACACTGCAAAATGGTTCTCATCAATGGCAGAAAGTTGGAGCCATAATTATTCTCATGGTTCACTCCTCCATTCTCTCCATCAAGAATCTAAAACTACAACTTGTTACAAAAAATAAAAATGCAGCTGACAAATACTTGAGTTTCCACGGCTAAGCTTCAATTTAGTCAGGTGAGTCATCCCGTTACACTCTCCACATGTGCTTCTGGATTGTTTCAAAGCTACACTAACATTAAAGTGCACCAAGACTGTACGACCTTGGAGGGTCGCTAAATAAAGTAAATGCTTGCTTATTAAATTCTTACTAAGTGATGGATTTCACACGCAGTGCATTTACAATATGATGAATTCAGCCTGGCAATAACTTTATCCTCTGGTAAATATTCCCCAATAAACATATCGGCTCCTCTGAAATTACCAATCAGTCAGGGGTACGTTGAACACAAGTGAAGCTCTGAGGAAAAACTCCTCACTACGATAAGCCGACTACAGTATAGTCAGCGGCAATACAGGTTTCCATAAAGCCCACTCCTTAAGAGAGTCGGCAGACCAGACCTTACTCCCTACACTTCCAATTACGCCGCTATGGAGACTACTTCAGCTTGCCCAAAATTACGTTGACAAAATAAATGCATAAAAACAAAAGTCTGAGCTGTAGCTGCTCTTATTCTAATCCAAGTACCAATTGCACAGTTTAGAGCATCTTTTTGATTTCGAGAAGGCATAAATTCGCAACGAAGAATATCTATACTTACTTAAGCTGTAATCACAGTCGCAAACTGTTTTGTTCCCAGAACATGAAACGTTCCCTTGTTTCGACTCATATGAGAAGCACTATATAGTACCAGGTTGCTGTGCAGATCTACACTGAAAGCAGCCGGTTAGAAAGAACAAAGATCCACAAATTAACTCAAATTCGCTTAGGTGTTTTAGCAACATAAATGCATTGTTATACAGTTTCAGTTTGTAGGATTTACTATTACAGACTGTATTTGGGAGTCAAGGGCGTATGGACCCAATTGGTTAAGTATATCATTTTTGAGTCTTCAAAAGAGCCTTTCGTTTGCTCCAACTCTGCTCCCTTCATTCGTAATTGAAAAATCGACAGATGGGCTTGTGACTTCTATTTCATAGGTTTGCTTCAGTGTCAGAGAAGTAAGTCTTTGATGCGAGTGATTGTAGTTTCAGTATTTCTGATTTCAAATCCACTGGGAGGAGTAATTACTAACCAAAGGTGAGAAAAATGGAGGGATTGCAGCTGTCACGACGTACATTCTGTCATTAAAGCAACAGTTCTGAGTATCTTTGGCTGATTGCTGGCGTTCACTCCTCTGGGCCAAGCTGCCATTATATAGGAGCACAAACCAAGGCATCTAGACTTTCTAGTTACACTGTGCATGTCACTTCTGTCACTACCTTTGGTCTGTTTTCCTCTTCGTTCATGATTTACTGCGACATGCTCCTTCATGGATGAGTCTTCTAGCTTTATTCGGCATTATTGCATACCCCTTTTTCATCCCAACGGCTGACAAAAATTACACTAAAATCTGTCAATAATCAAGAATGAACTTTTAGACAGACGAATTCCTCCCTCTTAAGGTTGGTTTCTATACCACGATGAGATGAACATGTTTCCTCGAGAGAGCTTTGGGACGCCTTGCTGCCGGATCTCCGCCAAGCAGTAGCATTGTGTATGTCTTTTTTTAGGTCAAGTTGCCTTCAACTCTGGAAAGGTACTATAAATTTTACCCATGATAGTAGTGATGCCAGCTTACTCGACTACCATATTTTACTTAATATTGCGTTAAATAGCAGTTGTATACGTGGGTCAATAAAGACACAACAAAACATACGGACGCTGAGTTGGAACAACAACTTCGTCTGGCATTGATATTAACGGGCCTAAGCAACAGTTTTTGAAACAGGGGTGGCAGCAGCCTGTGCTTGAGTTTCCCTATAATATATTATGTATTTATATGTAATTTGGTTTAAATTGGCTTGTTTCAGTGGGAAAAGCTTTACAACATGAATACGTGTTTTAGAGGGATATAACGCATAAAGAGCAGCCTGTGGCGGCCCTTATTTTTGATGAGACCCAGGGAAATTGCAAATGGTTGGTCTAGGAATGGACAATTATTCGGTTCTAAAGTCAATAGAATACATGCTGAGTGGCAGGAGGCCGCACTAACTGCAAGCGCTGGAACAGATGCTGCTCTGACGTAGAATTGGTTCACGATAAAAGTCAAAATTGGACCTCCCCAAGGGAAGGGACAGTGGTCGCCATTGATTCCATGGATCACACTTTTTTGTCGCGATTCGACAGGAATTACATGCCTGAACTACTGCATCTATTTAGTTTACTTTTATTTAGCTTTACTCACAGTTCCTGAGGGGCAAGTTACAGGAGTGAGTGCATCACCACCACCTGAAGGACATACGACGGTCTGAAGACAACTGTTACAGTAGGTTCCAGGGCTTATGTTAGTACAGAAGCCGATAGGCGCCGCCGCAGGCAGACTTCTGTGACGAACAGGGAGACATTGACAGAGTTTTAGCTGAGCTTAGCATGCAGAATAAGTCACTATCAAATATCAAAACTGTTACTCAGTTACACCGAGTGAATATATTGTGCGCGTTGGGTGGATTTGCGCGATCGATCGATCGCGCTGCGCGTTTGGTGGATGTTGTAGGTATTAGGCCGTAATTTCGGGTAAGTTGGACTATATTCGGGTTCAATGTCGGGTAGGTTAGGGGAGGCAACAAATACAATTCATTCTATACTTAGTGACTTGTATAAAAATGCTGACGCACATAGAATATCATTAATTAGTTTTCCTATTTGTGTTCTGAATTTTGCAATTTACTTTTTCTCTCGGTTAGCAAAGTTGTTCATGCAATTCCAAGAGCCAGCTGACTGGCTTTATTTGTTGCATTTCGAATGCTATCTACTATAAAAATCATCAGATATAAATCTAACTAAGAAATTTTTTACAATATCATGGATTTTAAAAATGTTTAACAGAATTACCATGTGTAGAAAAATACAACAGAAAATGCAGCTCCCTAAATTTCATTGGAGTATCAAAAAACTACAACCACTGTAAATTTCATTAGAGTAGCAAATAACTACAACCACTGAGCACTTAGTGAAGAAAGCAGGTATTTTTAACAGTGTTAGTTCACAGCAGGAGCTTTAATTTAAGATTTGGAGGTACTGTAAGCTAGGATGCATTGGCCTGACGTTGCAACAGTTGTAATACCACGGAAAAACAATGATGCCGAACAATGGGGTACTTCTTATCACAATTATGGACCACACGATGCCTTGACTCTCTGCTGTAATTTGCAAGTGAAGCTCATTGTAAATAGATTAAAGGTGGATAAAATCTTTTCCAGGCAACACAACGACCTCAAATAAAGCTAGACGGTTTTCGGTTATGCTAAATATGGGTTTATCAGCAAAAAACACAAGTTCGTAGCTCTATGCCTACTGTGGACGATGATATTTGAAGCTTCGGGAAGCAAAAGGACATAAGATTGGCTAAACTAAATTTTACAATTTACCGTTGGCCAGTGCTCACGTCTGCGTCTTTATTTCGAATGGATATATTTCTTGCCTGTCCAAGAACAGCTTAATTTTGCTTCAAGTCGGTACGCTGAACGGAACAAATTTTATTGAAGATTTATCAACTTGCCATCAGCCTCATTTGCGAGGAGTGGCAGTCAAGGTATCGTGGGGTCCCTGCTATAAGCTATTACAACCAGCATTGAACAATTCTTAAGTTCATGGAATAAGGTCCAGGTGGCGTCCAGCTAAATTATTCTCCGCCAGTATGGAATCACAGAGGAGGCGTTAAAGAAGGAGGGACAAGCTAACTTCCAACGCTCTCTGTGAGACAAATGCCCCAGCTAATCCCCCTCAGTATGTTATAAACAATGCCAAATTTTTCTACGCCATTACTGTTGAGGAAGCCCGTTGGCGAATAAATTTTATACAAAATCAATAGGTTTAACAATCTACAATTACAAAACTACATGTCTCTGCCTAAAACTTGTGTTATGACCTCAAGTATTTTTTTTTTTTTCAAAAGCATAGATACAGTTCATTTAAATGATGCCTTGGTACACCTGCACGCATCGTCTTTCTTGCAGAGCAAAAGATCAAGTCAGGGCAAGATCTCGCTGCTTTTGTAATGGTGGGTGTAGACTAACGTAAAATTTGCATTGTCAGTCAACTTTGTACTCTGGCGGTCAGGTTGCCGTGGCTACAACTTTCGGCGCTTGAACGTTATACAAAAACTATGCATTATTGAAGTTTTAATTAACTCAGAAAAGCAAGTATATATACTCAAAGCTCGACTATTACCGCTTGTTATATAGCGTACAAAGTGCAAGAAACGACTCATGTTCTAGATATTCATATTAGGTGGAGCTCACAAGTTATTCATATCATCGTGTTCACTCACCCACCAGACCGAAAATTTCACTATACCCAAGATGTAGCAGAGAAGTGCACTTTTTTCCGAGTTTTGTTTCACTGTATAAATTTGATGAGATAACGGTAACTTCTCTTATGCCACTTGCAGATGAAACTAATTTGCCAGTTAACTTATTAATAACCATTTGTGGCGTACACCAAGTTGTGTTGACAACACCACTACAAAACGTTCGGACGAGTGGCTGAGCGAACGCGTTGATATACATAAATGATGTGTAAACTCACTCTTATTGTTCGCGCCCTATGGGAGCCAAAGTCTTGTTCGCAGCAATGTAATCGTCGGTGGAATTGAGTGGAGCTAGGTGCAACTTTTGTGCTAGTGTGCACCGGCCATTTGAATGATCCACAGAAGCTGCCATCCACCTGAATCGCTAGACTACTAGGTACTGAGTGCCCTCTGGCTACTACACCTTAACCACCCCAAGTCTCTCAACCCTAAGATTCATACCTAAACAGACAATTTAGTCGCCCCTGAAATTGATTTATGATGTTACCTACTGGGACGACCTAGAAATCTGCTAGGGTAGGTGTGAGTTGAAAGTCTTCAAGCCGACGAGATTTCCTTTCCAAGGACGCTTAGCTACTTTGATGGGTTCCTCGGTTATCTGCTGGGGCACCGCAATGATTCACTTGTTTGTGCTTGAAACAACAGCCAAAGCTCCGAGTTTCTGCTTGCAGTTTGTTTGGGTTGTTTGGCTGCAAAAGGCCTCGCTATTGGGTGTCCTATGCTGCTCGAAACAATTTTTGCCAATATTTTTTTATATAAGATACAGTGTCAAAGTGAACTGAGAGTAATATTATTGTAAATTACGAAGACGATTGATGGTGTACATAAAAGTTATTGAAATTAGTGTATTCTCCATCCTTTTCTTTGTTAGGTTTCATTGCCGGTGTGGGAGCATGCCTAGGAAACGACGTTTGACAGCTTAAGAGACGGTGTATGTAGATACTACAAGGCTTTTCAGATGGTGTCTTTGTCGTTGATATAACAAGAAAAGTGGGACGTGATGGAAGAACATTAAAATCGTACGTGAAGAAACCCACCACATGTTTTTGGAAAGACAGTGTAAAGAGGAGAAGCGCAATCCAGAAGGGCATGCAGAAATTACTTATATAGACAGGAACAACTAGACTAACAATATTGTAGTTGCCGACCATGGACTGCAATCGGAAAGTATCTGATGCCGAGTTCTCAAACAGGAAGCAAAAATTAGGTATGGGTTTCATTGCCGGTCCCATTCTGAGAATATTCCTCCGGATGAAGGATGCACGGAAACACGTTTTCGCAAGGTGATTTTTTTACGATTTATACCGAAGCTACGTTGGAAGGGTCAAAACATTGATACTTCATGAAGCCTCTCGTTCTACTGGATTTCGACGTCAACCGAGAGGTGATAGGGTGATCTCTTTGGCAACAAATACTAGCAAAGAAAAGTGACGACCGTTTTGAGTGCCAAAATACTTTATAGAATCAATAGTAAACCTTCCAACTGGTTTCTGCCACAAACTTGCTAGTATGGCTAGCTAAATAATTTGCTCTTCGCATGTACGAAGACGTAGGGTGATATATATGTATGACAGTGCTGCTTAACCATTCTATTCATGAATTGACTAACCTATGCAGCTTCACCTCTGAACAAGACGGACGGTGTGAGTAACGAAGACAGTGTTTTTCAATAGCGTTATTCAAAAAATTATCGATGGATCTTTATTAAATTTATAGGATTCGTTAACTATGTTAAAATATATAAATGACTAAATTTTGATGGTAATCAGTTTGTCCGTTTGTGTAATGCTTGTCAAAACGTTTGCCAGAAAATAACTAAAAAGGCCACTAGCTGTCCGGTCTTCAAGAACATCACGGTAGTTGATTTTACTGTCATGAAGCACAATGGACACAATTTTGGTATTGGTAGAGAAGAAATCGTAATTGCACGACCATTTTGGATTTTTCGTCAACAGTTCCTGGTTTGGCGGAGGTATTACTTCTCAGAGTGCTTTAGTTATTTTTTGGATAAGTAAAGGAGTTTCGTCGATATTTGGCTGTTACGCCTTAGGTGATTCTCTTCGCTATCATTCCTGAATTTTGTTGGCCAGCGGAAAGTCAGATGTCATTGCAGATTTTGGTGCTATAGTATTATGAACTACAACCTTCTATCCCCACGGTAGTCATAATGCAATATATGTAGCAGTCGCTATAACAAAATTTATTACCATAGCCGACCGACACACAAACGCTCAGACAGCCTTGCAAATTTTATAGGATCAATTATTAAGAGATCTATAGCTATGCACGAATACTGATACCATATAATTTAATACGTCCTTCGTTCGTCTAGTATACCTTGTCACAGCCACCAGCATCATCTGCAAAGACAAAAAATGCATATGAATGTATTAGAATACACAATGCCAGGAACGGAAGCGAGATTAAAGCACATGGATATTGCATTCTTGAATTAACGTATTCCCTTACTGAATGGGACCGAACCTAAGCCAGGATTTAATAAGCATCAAGTCATTAATAAAAAGCACTACGTATATCTACCCTAACATATCTCGTCTCACTAACGAACCTCGTTTAAGTTAACGCATCTCAATTAATGTAACACATTTCCTCCACCTCAATGCACTTTATCTAACCTAATGAACCTTGCCTAACCTCGCACAGCTAATGTAACCTCATCTAACCTTGCACCTCATCTAACCTTTCACTTCGCAAATCAACGGTGGAGCTTCTAGCAAGCTACCCCAGCTGGGCATAAGTTCATACTAAGGCTAAACCGTTACGAAAACATCAAAATACTAAACCTTCTCCCTCTTTACTTGAAACATGAATGTATTACAAATACGACAGAGTTCTCAGGGTATTCCTCTCATAATAGAATAAATCTTATTTTATTTGGTTCCTAAAAAGCACGAATAAATTTGCTATCATGTCGACAGTTAAAGTATTATCTCGTCACCATTAGAAAACAGTGAACAGGTCATAAGTACCCACATATAGTAATTGCCATTAAATGCTCATACATTTGTGTAGTTATTTGTAGAGCCTACTTTTCGTCCGCATCATGCTTTTTAGAATTCTTCAAGAAGTTACTTATGGTAGCTTTATTACGATTTATTTAGTTTTTTGCAATGGCTTTGCGAGAAAATCCAAGCCTATACAATTTTCCCCTACTCAGATTTGGTTAAAAGATTCCCTTCATTTAATTAGAGAAACTGTATTTACATTCAAATACTCATACGTTGCTGGAGCTGTCATTGAATTACGTAGTTGTTTTATATTGTATCAATATGCAGCGTATTTCATATAATGGTCTTATCATCTTGACCGGGCGAAATAACATCTTTCCATCTGTTATTGGAGCCTTATTAAACACTATAATTTCCTGAATAATGAATTTCCGAACATGTTGGAAATAATATGGGTAAATTATTTTATAAATAAACAAGACAAGTATAAAAATATAACATTTTTAGTTTGGTCTTGAGGCTTTGTCAGGGAGTATATTTACTGCATCTAACATTAGGATAAGTTTTTTAATAGTCATCTTCAGCTTACAGTGTTGTGTTCAAACAGCGCGGAAGCATACGTTCGTGGCTATAGTTGAAATGATCAAATTTTCTATGTTTAAAAGTCAAACAAAACCTATTTCAAAGCCCTAGTTAAAGATAAAAGATTTAGAAGGTAAACGACTTCAGACAATTGCCTGTGTAGCCAACAATGAGTTGTGAGTTGATGAGCTGATTAGTTGTTATTGTTTATGGGAAACATCGGTTTACGCTTGGCTTAAGTTGAATTGCGAAAAAATACACAAATTTGTTTAATAAAAGTAACATCTGAATGTGAAAAGAAACAAAATATTTTATAATTTGACGCACGCTAATACTTTCTTGCATTTGCTTTGCATTTGGTTGCACAGGGAGGGCGTGTACCTTAGTGAAATTCAGTTAATTGACCGTAGTCTCTTAAAAACTAAGCCGAGATAACCAGGAGTTACTTTTATTGAAAAGTTTAACATCCATGAACATACAAGTGCTTTCTATTGTTTATTGTCATAGTTTCCGTCCACATTAAAATGCATGACGGTAATGGCACATACCTGGTGTAAGCAATAAATTGAGATTGTTATTGAATAAAATTTTCCTTTTTTCCAGGTAGGGCCTGCATTTTTTATTTGCTCAACTAAAAATCTAACACTTTTAGTTTATGAATCGGTATCTACTAACTGATTGATTTAAATAACCGAAGGTAAGGACTTTAATTGTAGAAATGTAACTGCTGAATTGTACTGCGTAGGTATCTGTGCATCAGAGATTACTAAGGTCACAGGATATAAAAGAAGCACTTCGTTTTGTATCATTGAAAAATTTAAAAGCTGGAGGAGTCGAGCAAAAATCTCATAGTTCAAGAAGTTATTTAAAACTCACTCTTCGCTTTCGTTTCGGCTCAAAAATGTTACTAGGCAAAAATAATCACTGTAAGATCGTCGTAGGACTGCCGAAATGAGTCATGCTATTCGAAATGAGTTGTAAATGGCCAAGATAAACTGTAAAATCACCGCAAAATAAACAAGTGGCAGGTCGGGTAGTTTAGTAGCGGTTTTAAATAAATGGGGAGCAGGTATTGGAAAATTGCTGTACCCGCTGCAATTTGTCAGCGCAGTAAAGTAATATAATGATCTAGACGCAGATTACCTCTACTGATGATGCTGAAACTTGTTTACAGTGGTATATGAAACTAATGTCACCAAGTTACTTGAAAGAAAATAACGAATTTCAATCATAAGATTTTGTATCGATATATGACACTTATGCAGGGTATTGGGTAATTCGGTACACTTATTTTAACCATGTATTGAAAAATGCAAAATAAAACGATTTTCATGAGTGACAAAATCTTCAAAACTCCTTCATTTTCGAGAAATGAAGTCGATAAAGTGGTCTGCATCGGGCGAAGTTCAATCCGTTTTTACAGATAATTCAAGCCCCGTATAGTATGAATCTTATTGGTCATTTCGAATATAAAACTGAACTGACCGCACTATGAAGTTTCGTCTTTCAACTTGTAATAATAAATGTATTAATAAATAGAACTTGCAAAATATTGCAACCGTAAACAGGCGATTGAGGAACACAGCATGTCGAGCATAAATGAAACTGGTTTTTAGTTATGGAAAAAAAACTTATTAAAATGAATATCAACGGAGAGTTAAAGTCACAGTTCATTTACAACAGATAGTTGTTTCAAGCAATAGAGTGGCACCACCTGCAGTTGCAGCAAAGTGACGTCATACTGGTGACGTCATAAAAAATGTATCAGCCAATAGCGTCATTCCTTACATCATCCTTGGGGCATCCTGGGTAACGCCAACGCCAAGACAGAGGCATCGTTGGTAGTTTCCAATACGGCGTCGTGTGTGCGAGAGGTCAAGGGTGTGTCGTGATTGTTCATTACAAACTGTAAACGCTGGTAAAATTGTTCAGTTGCAGTTCGTTGTGCTTTTCATGTGGTTATAACATTCTACTTTATACCTCGTTGAAATGCAATGTTTTCTTGGTGAACGAAAATCGTCTAATGCTTTCTATTTGAACTCATATGAATCATTCTATTCCGCATTCTCTTCAACTTAGGTAGACATTTTCAGGTGATTTCTCAGTTAATTTTCTGGCACTGAAAATGAAGATGCAATACAATACATCATATCTATTGGCTATTATTTTCTTTTACGCACGTCATTAAGTATATTGCCAGAATTGCATCGGTCGTTCCAATATGAGGTAACAAATTGTAAACAATTGGCGGGAAAGCCTTTTTGGTATACTGCAGGAGAAGCTGCCGCTCGCCGCCTCATTTGTTTACACCAGCAGAGTGACGTGGCAGTCACCCATTGGCTGAAATTGACGCCAGCCACGGCGGCCGCTGATTGGCTGAGATGGTGTCACGGCGGGTCGCTGATTGGCTAGATTGGGTGAAAGGGTGTTTCTTGAGGGCTGTCTCAACTATATGTAGTTAAATGAACTGCGGTTAAAGTATGCAAACCTTCTGAAACTAGAAGGGTGTACGAAGCCGTTACTTTGTGCGAATGCCCAAGTTGAAAGACTTTTCGGTGCACTCAAAGCAATAAAAGAGCCTAGTAGAACAACTGCCTGGAAAATGGGGAATAAGCAAGATGAGAATATATGTTCATGAACATCCTACATTAATGTACCTCGTGCAAAGCATAAAATGAAACGTAACAGAATCATAAGTTCATGTAATCATGAACATTGTGCTTGAGGCTTAAATCTCAACAAGTATGATAATTGAAACTTCACTACCGCCACGGACAGGTAGTACGACACAAAGGAAGCAGTTTGCAACACTGGGAAGCCCGAAACTCTGCTAAAGAAAATTCAACAAGAAACCATTAACAGCTGACTTATACGCCCGCAGCCCAACACGACCGAAAGCCGATGCCGGCAATGAATTGCAAACCCCAACAGACCAGTGCACAGAGCACCGACTCAACTGACGAGTTCTGCTATTAACCCTCTCCAAAATGAAAGAGTGCGCGTCCACCGCAGCACGTGTAGTCCTTTAGACCTTGAGGGTCGGTACAGAAGAATACAATCAATGTTTTTTTTTATACTTGTAAACCTTATAAAACATACAGAGTCCAGCCACCTCAATCCTATGGGACATATTCACCAGATCATTTTCGAGGCACAGCCTGCTACCTGAGCTAACAAGTCAGTCCGGCAGACGCAAGTGACTCAGCAGCTGCAGCTCAGACCGGAAAGCAATGCTCCAACACAGGTAGTAAGAAAGCATAAAAGCATCTAAGAATAAACTCCCTGTCACCAAACACAGAATTTTCATGACAAACGTTCAACATCTGCTGCAACATTTAAGTGTAAAACCGTATTAAGTATGTCACTACTGTAAAAAATACTTCCGTTATACAATGCGACTCTTAATTATAGTTTTGATAGGTTTATTACATACAGATTAAAATTGTAATAATGAAAACTTTCTGAATTCAATACACGTACAGTAATATATCTGTATAACCCATGACAAAGTTATGAAACTTTTTTTGGGTAACTAGCAGTAATAAGACAAATATCATTGCATAACATAATCTACATACCGATTTTTTAAAGGCGTCATTAGATATTGGATCTAATACGTAGGTGTGTTGGAATGCGATTAACAAGTGATACTGTTTGGAAGATAGTTGAATGTTTCTCTACATCAGCACGCATATTTGGAATATTGAGAATGAAGCGTCTCATCTCGTAGTTTTGACGGGATATGAGTGATCCGTAATATTGTTGAAAGACAAGAGGAGGATTATGTATGAGAGATCGGAAAAGCGTGAGAAGCAAATAGTTATACTCATCTTGAAATTGCAACAATTGTAAATCGCGGAACATATCACGACGATTCATCAACGGTATATTATTTCGATCTCGTTTAACGCGAAGTATTCACCTTAGTATATTATTTTGCACAACTTCAAGTTTACGAATGTAACAATGAGGGGCTGCACCCCAGATTATAATATTCTGAATTAATAAGGAATAAGCTAATGAATAATAAATTTGTTTCAACGAATAACGATTGACATAATTAGACACTGAATTTATAATACCATGAACTCTACTGAGCTTTCGGCCTAACTCTCCAATGGGGGCTTTGAAACTAAGTTTATCATCAAGAATCACACCAAGATATCGAAACTGAGACACCCATTCCAATTCTTTACCGTTGAAATGAATCGTCGGTAAGTCTGGACGAGAACGTGGAGTGAATAACATTAGCTTAGTTTTATCCCCATGGGCAATCAATAAATTCTTTTTTAATTAACCATTGCGACAATTTACTGAGAATACGTTGTATATCAATTATAACTGACAGAAAATTGCATTTAGTGGTGTAGAACACTACATCATCAGCAAACAGAACACACTTCATATCAAAGAGTAGTTATATAATTAATAAAAATCTTGAAGAGCAACGGTCCTAGCACGCTTCCTTGAGGAACTCCAATTTTAATGGGTAAAACTTGAGATTTAACAGCATTACATACTACATATTGGACACGATTTGATAAGTAGCTCGCCGATAATGCATTCACTGTCTCACGAATACCATAGTGTTGAATTTTTTTAAAACAATAATTGGTTATCAATAGTGTCAAAAGCTTTCCGCATGTATAAGAACAGGCAAATGCCATAGGATTTATCATGAAAACCCTTCAATATATCAGTCACTCGATGAAATATCGCCAGTGTATTATTGGATTTCGCACGAAAGAAAAATTGTTGGCGTGAAATTACATTATAAAGTCGGTTGATCTGGAGTGAAATAATTTTTCAAGTAATTTGTTGAACGTTGACAGCGTTGACATTGGTCTAAAATTAGCTACATCAATTGGATTGTCAGATTTGAATATTGGTATAACGCGAGCATGCTTCAGTACATTGGGGTAAATACCAGTAGCAAGACACAATTTGAAAATATAATAAAGTAGATTAACTATACAATTAATGACTCTCATGAGAAGAGAAGGTTGAATTTCGTCACGGTTACAATGTTTACCGCTGAATGATTTTAGTATTTGTATAATTTCATCAGTGGGCCTCATGACACAAGTATCATGAACATAATCAGTATCAATGGACAAATTCGAAGCTTGTTGAGGTAGATCTTGTACCAGAGTCGTTGCAATAGAAGTGACATATTTGTTTATCGCATTGTGGTAAATCAGCAAATGTTTTCTTCAGGGGAGAGACTACAAGATCAAACCACAAGGCCTCAGGCACATGAAAACATGAGCAAAATTACAGCTATTCAGGAAGTACAGATTGACCCTGCAGCCACAGCTGTCGTCAAAGGAGGGGAAGACAATGAAGAGGAAGGTCTCATAATATTTTGTTCAGTTGGTAAATGTAAACTCAAATTAGGTATTGTCATTATTCTTTGTAAGAATTTTTCATAACCTTTCCCATCCCCATTCCTAGCCAGGTAGGAATATGTGGAAACGAATCTTACGCAGTTTATTAGAGTGACATATACTATTTATGAGGGAAAATGCATGTCAAATAACATACTCATCTGCTTGGTTCGCAGCAAATCCGCCCTAGAATTGAGACTGTTGTTTCTCAGATGGTTGTCTCTCCTATAGCACAGGTAGTTCATTGCATCCATAAGAGCTGTACATTTCTGAGTATCATCGACTTATCAATCTCAATTTACTTTTGACTTTTAGTGGCAATAATTCAATCATTATCTTGATTAACAATCAAATTGTCTCTAAAAGCAGGAGTTTATAAAGTCACCATCCGATCATAGAGTATCTATTCATTACACTTACAGGCAGTAACAGCCATTTCTTAGTACACCGCAATAATCCGCTAGCTCTCGTATTCGGCTCATTACAACAACGCACGACTGTATATGGTCACGTGTTGCATTGCCATCTAAAATAAAGGCACGTACTGCAATTTACAACTCTTATCGATAGGCTTACAGCACAGAGCGGGTGTTTAGTTAGTCTTACTAAACGTTGAAGAGTTCGGCAACCACTGAAAATACCTGTATTTTTTAATACTAGTCAAACTAATTCGACGCTTAGTTAAGCAAACTAAATATTCGATCCCATTGTGTACCAAACCTGTCGATACGTGTTGTAAATTGCAGTACGTGCCTATATTTTTTAATACCAACATAACTCATGGCCATTGTCGCGTATCGCTGAAATGAACTGTCTAATTACTGGCTATAGTCGAAATGTGTCCAACAAATCGCTGTAATGAATCGTTCGCGTAGTCATTTACTGTGCCTGCCATTTGTCGAAATGAGCTGTAAAATTGTCCCTAAAAGAGGAACATATAGACTCACAGGTAGCAATTTTTCGATGATTCCCCAACACGGGCTTCTGCAGTAATTACCAGCATTGATACGACTGTCGCCCGACGATTTATTTTGCTTGAGTAAGCACGGCAAATCCGCCATGGTTGATGGCATCATTGGGAAAAAGCCCTAATGATACCAAAATAACCATATCCAGAGCTATCTAAGTCATTTTAAAAATAAACTCTTATACCAGAAGGGGCCGCAACAGAAGGGGAATTAGCAAAGAGAGGGAGCTGTGTTGCCTAACCTCCTGAAGAACAATTAAATGGACGGGTTTTTCGTTTTGTCGCTGACAAAAAAAAAGTGTTGTTCATGAGGTGGGTTATTAAGTAGGGTTGTGAGCTTGCATATATACAAGCGTACTAAAAAAATGCATATATGCAAAGGATGCATATGTTATGCACTTGCATAAAATATGCAGAGCATTCTTGTATAAAATATGGCCGTGCATATCAAATGCAAATTATACATGCGTAAAATATGCATGTGCATATTGTGTGCTTTAGGGTAAATATGTAATGTTTAAAAGGTGCGCATAATATTACGCAAAATATGCATACAGTTTTCCGTCCATCTTATATGCACATCACGAACACAGCCCTATGTACCCAATTAAAAATTATCAGTGGAGCGCGCGTGGATTATGTGCGGCAGATCCGATATTAGGCCGATTTATGCGAGGAGGTGGCCACGCCTCGTGGTTTCTCGGATGACCATGGTTGGGGTTTCAGCACATC
>LQNS02278070.1:18456720-18483918 GCA_001587735.2 Parhyale hawaiensis
GCTCCGTGTCACACAGTTAAAGTTGAGAAGGCATATTTTCCCGAGGAGAGTGACATATTAATGGAGTGGCCAGCTCAGAAGCCTGACCAGAATCCAGTTGACAACGTATCGAAGTTATTAAATGAAGCGCTTAAAGAAAGGAATCAAATTATTATTGGTGAAATCTGGAATAACTTAAAACAAGCATGAAAACATATCCCCTGAGGAAAAATATGCCTTGAGGAGTGCAAGACTTTTTTCACTCGTGTAGTAGCTGAGGCCAAGCTGTTATTGATAACAACGGCCTACATACAAAACACAAATCAATATATACTCTATCTTGATTCGGACATGCTACATCCGTCATAATTTTGTGATTTCGTAAAACGTTCTGATCGTTTTGATCGCCCAATTTCTCGATTTATCTGTCAATAAAGTTGTAACTTGTTAGTAAGGCATTAATTACATCAGTGAGCTCTCTTCTTGTATTTCACGTGAAGTCTAGTATATAAGTTCACACTTTGAGTTTCCCCTGTGGTCTTTAACGAAAATTATTCATGTTTTCATACTCTACAATCATCGTCGTGATCCTTATGCTCATTACTGTACTTAGCTAAATTTCGTATAACTTTGGGAAGATCCAGGGGAGGTGATATTCGTCGAAACAGCTTGTATGTATTTCTTTAGTTTTATTTAACATAGTGTTGGAATATTTATACAAGCATTCCACGTCGATATATCAGTCTAAATATGAGCATTATTACTTCAATAATTGAGAGACGTACTTTTTTCGACTCATAACACAAGTGATTTTATTGAACCACAACGAAATGACACTTTCCCAATTACAGAGAAAAGGGATATTTGCGTTTGTTTGTCTTAAAAAAAAAAGAAACTTTTTTAGGTTAGACTGTGGAAACGTTAAACGGAGAAATTCATTATCGTACAGGCTCACGTTGTCTGCAAAAGTTTTCTCTCGTATTTGTTTCCCCTTGAATGCTAGGGAGTGGCTGAAATGTCCGTAACCTTTACTAAAGTGAAATTTTTAATAATACTTTATTTCCGTTTTGAAATTGACTGATGAAATATTTGTCTGAGGCTCTAATTTATGAATTTGAAAAGCTGTCTCTATTTACTATTTTCTGCTGCTTTCATGCAATCGTCGATACGTGTCAGACGGTTCTTTTGCATGTATGTGTATGGTAAGCTACAGTAACATGAATTACTTCTATTTCCAGGAGGAGTTCACAACCATCGTCTGCGCAAGAAATTGGCCTTGTGGCTCAGAAATGATTGTTTTTTTCGCCGTAGATGATGATGTCTGATTGCGGATCTTACCTTTTCTCCCAAAAGAGAGGAATATTTTCGATAATAATGAAGCGGTTTGCTCCTCTCATGTTTGGTAACTTTTTAAATAATGATGCAGAGTCTCCTCATGAAACAGAGAGTTTAAAATTTTGTTATTCCTACAAATAAGGCAAAATAAGTTTTGAATTATTTGCTAAAGGCATAAGACGAATGTCTGGTTAGGTTTTAAGTTTAATTCGGGATAAAAATATAATAACGTATATTGTAGTGTTGCAATTCTTACGGCGAAATACCATTCCAAATCAAGCTACTTTTCTTAGTTTTAAAATAATGTTTAACGGCAATAATTGCTGATAAATTATTACCCACAGGGAATGACTCTTATGGAAACGGAGGGAATTCGAGGCATGTATAACAGGAGTGATGCGGTTGCCTAAATAAAGTGTAAAATAGTATAGTAGAGAGAATAGTATACAATAAAGTTTGAATAAGTATATAATAAGGTATGAATAGAAAACACTCAACTAGTATTTCTGTTGTAGCGACCCACCATCTCATTCCTCATACTGTAATTTTCCGAACTTTTTCTATAGTTGCCTTGTTTACACAACTCATACGTTGTAATTTTCCGCTTCATTACCCATAAGATAACAAGCTCAATGGTCTATTTTTCTTGTCATCATATCTCTTATATATACTAGCTATATTCCTAAGCATGTTCCTAATACACTCTCAATGCTGTTATACTCCAACTTCTGTCGTGTAATAAATTTATGAAACAAATAGTAATTGTGTTTTATTACATCCTAACTGAAAGTCTATTAAAAAAAAAGCATAACTTTTCTAAAGTACTGGAGAAAAATTAATTGAAATCTTCGAGAAAAAAAAAATCACAGGGCTCGCATATTCTGAAATGAAACGTTTCAAAATAGGGGCTTCAACATAAAGTTGAAAAAAGATTCAAAATGCTAATAAGTATTTGAGTCATTTAGACCCAAGCGCTTAACTCAGAGTGTGTGAAGAATCTAGGAACAGCTACTCATATGTATGTATATATGCACGCAGTAGGAATTAAGAATAAAATCACCTCAAGCTGTTTCTAAAAAAAGTGAATGAAACTACTCGCGGCATATTTGAATAATAGAAGAAACTCTCATAATGTGATTGATGAATGTAGGTTAAAAAGCATGAATAATAAGTATGATAAGTATGCTAAGTATGTTAAGTACGAATAATATAACACAAAAATTCCAACGACGAGTGACTTTAAAATAAAATGAGAAAGTAAATAGTACAGCATCTCGGGTATTTCAAACCAATATTCCTGAGGGGTTTCTCTGACACCCCAATGTTACAGAGTCAAGTTTATAGATACTACATAGAAACAAAAGCTCTTATGTGGAAACCAAAAGTCGATTTCGAAAACCTTACCAGGCACGTTCGATCCCACAAGAGCCACAAACCTGTAGGGCTAGAGTTTCACTATCCAAAACCAAATCCATACCGTGCGACATGCATCGCAGGAAGTTAGAGTAATAGATCCTATTCCACACATCTCAAGAGTTTAGAATCATATATATTTGGAAAATTCTGGAGCATATCACCGTGACTGTGAATGAAAGAATTGTCGCCAGACATCCAGAAAGAAATGGAGGACTTGTGATATACGCATCCCAAGCAGAGATGGTGGCAAAGCCGTGGCGACAAAATATTCTAATAACTTCAGTATGCAGGGAGCAAGATTGATTAACAAAATACCTCGGCGTATTTGAAACGCCACTGATATGAAAGTTAAACGTAGATAAGGAAAATCTAAGAGATTTTAAGTTATGACGAATACCAGATAGACCACAGGTCAGCGGTTACACGAAATGTAGAGATATTACTCTGCTGGGTCTCTCTCTCTGTTCGCTAACAGCGGCCCCACAGAATTAAGACACCCAACATCGTGAGTCCACACTCATGGAGTAATGTGTGAAAAGTCAACTGCAATTTGTCCGAAGACGCTCAAGGTAGATATGACCCATATGGCCCATCCGATTTTAATCGTTTTCTCCAAGGATTAAAACCTTGTCTTGTCGTCATATCTGCTCATGGGATGATTTTATTGCTGCAGTCGGGAGGCTTCTTGAGTCCGAAACAAAGGAGTTTATCTACAGCAGGATAAAAGCGCTTCATCGCCTTTGGAATAAGGGGACTATATTGAAAACCAAAAATCATCAAATATCCATGTTCACTTTTGTTTTTATGATGCTTGAAACGTTTCATACACCTCTCGCCAGCTTGATGAAGTACAATTTATGCAGCAGTTCTGCAAAGAGTTGAAATGCCTCTTAGCATTTTACCGTACAGCTATTAGTTTAACTCTGTAGCAGCACAATGATAAATTAACCATCTTTTCGCAAATTGATCAAAATCTATGTTTTATTATTACATACATGATTTATTATAATTTTAACAAATACTCAAGAGAGCTTCCTGCCGTGCTCTGTTCAGTTGTGGAAGACGTAGTATTGGATAATTTGAAAAAAATATTAAAAACGCAATCATTTTGGGTGTCTGTGGATTACCAACGTTAAGATATCAACGAACAATCATTACTGACATTCAGTGTATGTCTCATATCGGGCATATTTTTGCAAACAAATTTTCCCCGTAAGGAAGTGTTGGATGTTGGTCAAGCAAACAATATGTTTTCAATTGTCTATTTGTTTATTTATTATCTTTTATTTACTTATTCATTTGTGTCTCTGTCCATTCTCTGTCACACACTAAGTAAACAGACAGAAATTAGGCTCAGTGAAGACTGCATGTGATCCTATCACTTTTCAATGAAAACTTGATAAGTAGATAGTAGACCAAACCGCCCATTTTAATTCATTTGAATGCACTTCTTGCCAAGCCAAAGCTGAAATCCAAATACTGAAAATAGTTACAGCTTTTATTACAGGTACCAAGGGAGTCTGATTTTTATTTATTTCTCAGTACATTAAAACTACAGAATAGTGGTTCTCAGTTCACGACGTACAAGCTAAGTAGATGATCAACGAAGCAGAGGAGAAAAGCTATTGCTGACGGTGAAACCTCACTTGATTTTCCAGCTTGCTTTCTTTTTCTGAAGAAGCAGCTTTAACTTGAGAGTAAAAATTTCACTGCACTGAGGGTGTTTCACACCGCTTATCAGATACTCGGCGAAGAATTTTCTGAAATTAAGGGGAGGGTTGTCGCCAAAAAAACTTATTTATTCACTAACCGATTTTTTTATGAAACTTGCCACATACATGTAAAATCGAAAGAGAAGATGTTTTAGTCATGTACTTTCCAAAAATTTTTTGCATAAAAATTGAGTTAGTGAAAAATATATACAAAAAAGGGGGTTAGAGAAAATGCATCTCTTAGGGTTTTTCAGCTAGAGAGCTGATTTTTGGCTGAAGAGACGCAGAATAACTTGAATTATATAGGAATCTATTGGAGGTTTTGATATTTAAAATAATTTTTGAAATTTTTCGAAAACTGTAAAAAATAATATTTTTCTCAAGTTATGTTGAAAAAAATCGCTCTGAATAATTTACTAATTCGAAAATCAAAACTGCCAATAGATTCCTTTATGGAAGATTAAATTTCACTTCATTTGATTTCAAAATAATCTCTGTAGCACAAGAAATGTAGGAGGAGGAGGAGGTGCATTTTAAAGTCGAAAATATGAATTTTACAGGAGGCTCGCGGAGCCGAATTCCTGTTTTCTTTGAATAACTCGTTTTCTGTGGCGAAAATAGGAAAAAGTACACGAGTCTAACCCCCATTCGTCTTTGATTTTACATATGTTTACTAAGTTTCAACCAAATCGGAACCCAATCATAAACATTTCCTTTAAAAAGTCGATATCACTTTTTTGACCATAAAACTTCCCGCCTAATGGTTAAAATTTGGTTTATTTATGTTCCGATTTGGATGAAATTTGGTACAGATATGTAAAAACGAAAAAGAAAGGGCGCTCATATCCCCGCCAATTGATTCAATAGCTCTTTATATATTGTACTGTTATTTATTTTCGCAATACTTCTTCGAGCTTGGACGATTTGCGTTCTTCCTGATTTTATTGCATTTTTTTTTTTTTTAATATGGGCTATTCATGAACGATAGGGGCAAAACCAAGGGTGGAAGGGGCTTTTTTCCTTGCGTGGCGCCGTATCTGCCATACAATTATTTTGGGTTCTCTTCGAGGGAGAGAAAAGTCCGCCAAACCTAAAACTAAGTAATGTGTTTTATCAGCCTTTAGTTAGTTTCAGATTATTTTGGTCGTGCTAACCTCCAGCTGTTTTAAAATAAATATGCTACCATGCATCAGCTACAACGCTAGTTAACCTTTATAATGCAATAAGAAAGGGATAGCACATTGAGTATCATCAGCGCACATACCTGTAGAAAGGGTAACATAATTTTCAAGGGCTGTCATATTATTGGCAAATATTAAACACATTTTGTGGCCTCGTGCACCCCTCTGAGAAACGCCAAAGTTAATGCCCCATGAAAGAGAACCAATTGCTTGAAAACGTGAAATCATAGGAACTTTTTACAAGCAACAGGAAACCACTGAACACTACTATTAAGGTCTAGATTTTGCTTAGAAACATGACGTGGTGAGCATTATTAAATGTCTGTTAAGTCCAACCACTTGGAGAGTTGGGTATTTATTTTGATCAATCTGGCCTGTTTAAAATCTGGAAAAGTAACATGCAGTGAGACTAAGTTTGAGGTTATTCTATATGTCTCGAAACCTGAACCTGTTGCCGGACGGTTCTGTGTAGCTTTTTAGGGCCTCACAATAATATTAGCCTACATTTTCTTCTCTGCTTGCATGTTTACTGGTAAGACTTCTCCGGAAAATGTCCCGAGAAAAGCAATATTGCTTATCATCGAGCACCAGCTGTTTTTGTCGCTGATTTTCTCAAGGGTTGCTCCTGAGATGACTCGATTAGTGCCTTTGTAAGAGACAGGTTAATATTAAGCCAAGTGTCGGAGCTGCCTTTTCTGCTTCTTTGCAGGCAAGTGTTTCATGAGTAGCATTATTTATCGGAATTATCACGGCAATTCACGCTAAATATTCTATACCGCACGTTCCTTTTTAGGCCTATATGCTTATTTCCTATTATATCACCTATTAACCTTACAAAGGGAGACCATAGCGAGGAGTTATAACGGAAGAGGTGAGGTGCAATGTACCGCAGCCTAATGAATTGCTAATAAATTAATTATGTAAAGGTACTTCGAATAAAAAATCAACAGGCATACTCTTTAGACATTCATACCTGACTTGAGATATAATTGGAATCATAAATTCAATGCTAAATTATAATAAAACACCATAAAATGAACATTTCTGAAAAGAACGGTAGAAAGCATACAGCGATATACATTTTGTACGATAACCGTGGCAGTTTTCTCAACAATGCAGGTAGTGTGCATGAGTTCGGGAACTGTGATGCGTCTAAATATTGTATTGCAGGGACTGTACTGAACAATCAATGTACTACGAGCGTACACAACAATATTCATACAATGATGCAGTATACAATGGACTGCAACTTCACAGATGTAGTTGCCTCATTTAGCTAAGGCGGTCATATTTATAGTAAATAATGTGTATGAAGCTTCGTTGTCCATCAGTTATTATAAACCTGGGATAAAGTTACATGAAGATACACAGTATAAACAAAAGTTGAAACATACGGGGCTGCCGGCCGTAAGAATGCAGGGTGCGGTGCACTATAGCGCAGGTCTCCCTCTATAGAGACCATTTATCATAAAACCTATGGCATTTTTAATTATGCATGGTATTTTCGCTCAAATTTTTACACAAAACATGAAGAATACCATTTTATGAAATGTCACAAGTTTCCAGCAACTCAACTGAAATTTGAAAGCAATAAAATACAAAGTTCTACCGGGTGAGGTACAATACACCTCAGGTCTCTCTCTGTAGGGTTAACTTATTGATGACACGTTAGTTTTTTCTCCGAAGTTCTTAATGCTTCATATGAATAGAAATATTTTTCATTTATACTTACCTTGATCTTCGCTGCCGTTCTAGATCGGTTATCGATGTTGTAGACTAATTACGAAAAGTACGCTTTTAGTTGTAGTAATTCTCTCCATTTCGAGAAGTCTCTGTAAAGACAGTTTCATGAACTGTTTATTTTATAAATTAAAAACTGTGTCATCGACACTGTTATAACGTAATTCCATCCAAGAGAAATAACACCAAATTCAAAGTAACTAAACATCATTGGAATGATGATTAGCGTTTGTTTCATTCAATGAAAAAAGTGCAGCTGCATCTGCTGTTCAAATTCGGGCTACAATTTCACATGCACCCGCGTGCTTCATCAAGGATTTCATTCCAATTAAATGTCGGAAGAAAAGAAAGTCATCAACTCAACTAGGTAGAAGAGTATAGCTTCTTCTTGATGATGGAATGAACACCGAAATATAAGGTACCAATGTTTTCCTACTGCAATTTCGATCGTCAATAGATTTCCACCACCCCCATCCCCTCCCCGGCCCAATCGTATCTACAATACCGTTACTGCAGCCATCGAGAACTACTGCTGCCATTAAAAAGTTTTTGTTTTCCCAATCAATGCATCTTTGAGAATCATCCTTTAAGCGCACTAAATGTTGAGATGAAAATGGCAAACGTATAAATGCATGTTGGTCTTTATGTCAATGTCAGGAAAAATCTATAGTAGATTAAGGACCAATGTGTAATCCCACACTAATGAAAACACAGACGGACAGCTTCTAAGTGCAGCTCAGCTGCACCTCGAGATTTCTCTGACGTCATCGTTCAGCCATCAGCGTTGTGCCATGAACAACTTCATGTGACGAGCAAAATATCTGGACTAAGCAGAACTGGAAAATATTCACAAACAAGTCGTAAATTTAATCGAGGAAATGTACAACATGTTTTTAACGTTTTAGAAAGTAGAACAATTCTCAGGATTGTGGCTCTTATAGTCTGACATTTTATCAAGGCAGTTGGGACGTGGTCAAATTCCTCTACAGCGTTGCCAATCCTATGGGTACTTCTGAGACTTCTTTATATACATGTAGCGGGCGGGGCTAAGGTATGGACCAAACAAAATCTATCAAATGTCCATAGAATTGGCAACGCTGTAGAGGAATTTGACCACGCCCCAACTGCCTTTATAAAGAGGTCAGATAATAATCGTCGACGAAATTTCGAGCTGCTGGAGTTGTGTAAATGAAACTCGTATCCTCTACGCCAGCTGATAGAAACAACAAAATGACGACTGTGACGTCATCATTCAGTCAGACTTTTCTGTCAAACATATACTAAAGAACTGCATGTTTGTGTCTTCCTTAGTCTGTGGTGTATTTTGCCTGTTTATTTATGTGCTTCCCAGATTATCTGTCCATTTTTTTTTGTCACGTTGGAAGAAAACACCAAAGCTAAAATTAGGTCAGGGGACAGATAATGGCAGAAGTATGCGGTAACCTTACATTTAAATATAATTCAAGAATTACCAACGTTAAAATCGAGGCTTTGAAGATATCAGGAGCCGCTTTTACCACTTTCATGCATCCTGTTTCATGATTTTTTCCAATTGATAATTTCATTGGAGAACTTATTCTCCCAACTTGATTTCACTCGCCGGCGAAACAACTTTCCGGTCGGCGAAAAATTTGAAAGTATTTGATATCCTGGCGTATCTAAGATGCCAAGTCACAATTAACATTTTGGTTGATGGTTGATGACCTGCAAAAACTAAATAATCATTTTCCATGTCCAAGAAGGAAGCGAAGAACTTCGTTGCTCTGCTAGTGTGAAGTAGTGAACGCTCATCTATTGTGTCCAAATAGATAGTTGTATTAACAGAAGTGTTGCAATTGAGAAACGATGGTTGAGTCCATTAGTGTATCAGTTTTGTCTGAGACCTATTGTATGCTATACAACCCTATGTCTCTTCTTTCACGACTAATTTCTGGCGGCAACTATAAATCCTAGAAATTTTCAGTCCCGCCATTATTTGAAAAACATACACAAATACCAGCTGTGCAATCAGTGGAGCATGTGCCCTCAGTCCAACAAGGTTAAGAATGCATCTACCATTGGTAGGTAATGAATAAAATGAAAATGTAGGAAACCAAATTCCAGCTGCAAAGTCACTGAAAAAAACTGACATTCTTTGAGTCTGCAACATTACTATACACACCACAAGTGATGGTTATGAACGCGAAAGGCAGTTTCAAGCGATCTTGGCGTGAGAATGCAAGACGATAATACTTCTTAAGAATAAGTAGTTACAATAATCGTTGTAGGAAACAATTGACGTGGATGGGTTTTACGAACTTGTTCACAGTAAGGATGTAATTTGATACTGCCAAGAATAGCGTACAGTTCTCCATTTTAGAGGCTGAATGGAAAAAAAGGTAGAAAAACTTAAAGTTCTCGACTGATTGTTCACTGCCAAAATTGGAGGGCTGTTCAAGTACAGCTATCACAAACGACTTAACTGCCTCGAATTCCTGTTTTTACTGGCATATTGGAAACACTGGAAAGAAAATGAATGCCCCGCAAAATTCATTAACGGTTTTTAATCATTCAAATCGATGACCATGCTATATATAGTCCCATTGTATTTCACAGCAGAATCAAGGATCTTTCATTTCTGATTGGTCTACAAGAAGAGAAAAAATTTGAAGTGATTCAAGTTTTCCAATATTGATCTTCGTACCCCAGGAACAATGTTGATCCAATACCAAAATGCCTTCCCGGCGGCACTACCGTCATTAACTACAACTTTGCGTTCAAGTAAGCTTTCCTGCGCGCGCCACCACTAAAATAAACACTACCTAGGCTAACCTAACCTAGCCTAACATAACCTACTCTTATCTAGCCTAACCTAACCTCCTTACCGAACTTTCTAACCTAATCTAACCTTACGTAACCAAACCTAACCCAACTTAACCCAACCTAACCTTTCTAACCTTACCTAACGTTACCTCACGTTGCCTAACCTAACCTAACGTAACCTAACATAATTAGCGAGCAGCGCGGTGCACCAACTTGAACGTCGCACATACGCACACGATCTGCGTACACAAACACGCACACAAATTGGTCGTGAACGACGGTAGCGCTTCCCGGCGCGGTGCACCGAAGGTAAAACCACACCTGAGGGGAGCTCGTGAAACCACACCTGAGGGGAGTTCGTGAAACCACACCTGAGGGGAGCTCGTGAAACCACACCTGAGGGGAGCTCGTGAAACCACACCTGAGGGGAGCTCGTGAAACCACACCTGAGGGGAGCTCGTGAAACAGGAAAATTGCTCTTATTTCAGATGATGCACGAGCAGGATTGCTTGTTGCGGGCAACACTTTTCACTGTAAAAATTACACCGTCTTTACATCTGACAAAAACAGTGCACCGTGCCGCAAATAGTGAACCCTTTCATACCAGCTTGGACTATACGGTTAAAGTTCAAGCAGAACATTCACTGGAAGATCTCATTTTTATTTGGACATTGGGCAGTGACGCCATGTTGCTGTTCCCGGACAAAATTCACGTTAATGCTGCATCTGTGCTTAACACAAATCTTAATTTATTCAGCCATAACGATCGTTCTGTTATACCCCTTAGCAAGGTCGTAACCTCTCGTTTTATTCAATAATACTTACCAAGTCACCGATCGACTACGCTCAGCGCAGGTGCAATAGATTTATCAGGAATTTATTCCTTCACTGGTAGTTTCTCAATATTATTCTCAGCATTAAGGCAAGAGAATGCCACGCATGATTTTAGAAAATACCACTGCTTGCTAATCTCCGACAATTACAGCGCTATAGACATTACTTCAGCACCAACCTCGATATAAAGAGAGAAATGAATCTCGATTATACGCAGGGCGGACGAAAACGTAGTAATGAGACTATTTTGCTGTCTTTTTTTTTCAAGTCTCGAAATATACTGTTATTAGGATTTTTTAGAAAATACTGTTGTCGGTCCATCTCTTGGTGCGAGATCATTACGCCATTCATTACTTGAATGTGGGCTACACAAAGCCTCGTCCGCTTTTTCTGTATACTACAGATTACGGACGTGACGGAAAAATTGCATTGCAATTCTTACTATTTCTTTTTTCCTGGAAATCTCTACACAAAAATTGAATTGTTATTCTAGATAACATGCGTGGTAAGAAAATTCGAAGCAGGCTTGATTTTTCAGATCACTTTTACTCTGATGATAATTTCAAAGCAAAATCCTTTGGTATCTTATAGGGGCCATATCTTGAAATTGCACTGAAAAAGTTGATTTATATTAATTTTGTAACGTGAACGAAAAATAGGCAGAGTATTTAATGATTGCACTGCTTTGTTTCAGATGGCTGAGAGAATAAGAAGAGTAATGTTTTTTCTGAGCATTGCCTTAGTGAGTATGGAGTTAAAGATTAATTTTAAAAATGACGCTTGATAAATGGTCAAAAGAACAATAAAGAGCTCAGGATAGTGCCATTAAAAACTATGAATTTCAGAGAGTAAGTGTTAAGATGGAGATTTTATGTTATTTTGAATACGAGTAAATTAAGGTTCTCCATTATTGAAAAAAGGAAGCAAATTGCGTAACGGGAGGACTCACGAAAAACTAGCATCGAAAAGTGACGACATCAATGACATCAATATCTACGAACGGTACGGCTGAGCAGCCAATGAGTATTTTAATTCATTTCGCCATAATATCGTCGCTAATTGCAAATTTCATTCATTAATCTTATAAATAGGTTGAGAGAACATATACTAATTTCACAATAAACAATTCAGCGTTATTTCTAAGTGATTGACTCCTGGTGTTTTCGGTGGGGGATGAGGCAAAATGCCAGCAAGACTAAGACCATGCTCGTGTCTAGGTTACGTACGGTGAGACCTGGTTCTATAGCACTCATACTGGATGGTGTGTCACTTCCTGTGGTTGATGACTTGGCAATCTTGGGTGTCAATTTTGATCCAAAGTTGACGTTTGAGCCCAACAAACGTTCCGTTACCACACGAGCATCGCAGAAAACTGGTCTTTTGAGACGTGCTTGTAGGGTGTTTGGCTCGGCAGAGTTGACACGTTGCTGCTTTAATTGCTATGCTCTTCCTCTTCTGGAATACTGCTCTGTAGTCTGGCGTTCTGCTACCGGTTGTCATCTGCGTTTGTTTGCCAAAATAATTCGTCGATGTGCGTTCGTGCTGCATGGTGTTGTGCCTGCTGATCTGGCGCATCGTCGCAGAGTTGGTGGGGTCTGCTTTCTGTATAAAATGTATAATTGCCCTAGTCATCTACTGTCTGATTTTCTTTCGGAGCTATTTGTTTGGGTGAGGTATACTCGGCGTACTGGTGCTCTTTTTTTTTTCTTCATTTATTAGTTGGCCTTGGATCCGGTACGATGCCCTACGGGCCAGTAATCTCATTGTTTTTTTCATCATGTTTGGATGTTTGGAATAGTCTTGTTGGCTCTGTCTTTGCTGGTGCGGGTATTGTAAGCTTTATAAGATCTGTACACAAAGCTTTTCTCTGATATCGGATCTTCAACTTCTTTCTTTCTTCGCTCGTTGGCTGATTGCAGGGGGGTTTGTTAACCTCATGGAGTTTCTCTGTTGCTACGTCGCCAGTCTGGTGTAATTTAATAATAATAATTATCTATAGACAATTGTAGTGGAGGCTTGTGGAAACATTCCCAGCGCCATAGGCAAGATTTGGGACAGTGTGGCACACTGATTTAACTTCTTGATCGAAATGGAACGTTATTTACACTTCACTTTTAGTGCACATTGCTCTTCACAAAATATATTTAGGCATATCACCGCATATTTTTGACTTCATTCGTTTAATTTCTCTCTCCTAACTGGCCATGAACAAAACAAGGCAAAATGGTTGCCGTCAACTACAGAAACTTTGAGCAATACCTCTTCCTTTCCGTCCAGAATTTAACACTGCTTATATTTTTTATTAGGATTACGTCCCCAACCTCCAAAGGCCTGAACCCCCACCCTCAAATACTTTGACTCGTCGGTGTGATATCATTCACGGACATGTTGTCACGGCTATGTTTCATCTGAGTCCCTTTGAGTCCTCCCGTTCAGCTCTTTGCTTCTTAGCTGACAGATGAGCCATTCAGCTCCAATGATTATATGGTAATTCTGGCACTTCATCACGGCTCTCTCCAATCGCTAGTTTCCATCTGTAATGATGAACTTCGGAAGCTTGATATTGTAAATATCACGGGTATGGCTGTGTATGTTGCTTGACCCTCGCAGAGAAAAGCAGTGCAGCATTAGGTAGACATTTTAAAGCGTTGCTCTGCGTTCTGCGTATTCTGAATACGCAGCGGAAATTAAATTCCGCGCTGCTTCAGCGCTCACTAACACTGCTATTTTTTTTTTTTGCATGATATCCGAGGGAAGGAAGGAGTGTGCTGAAGACGAATTGACATGTACAGTGCTGCTCAGGAGAAAGTACGCTTATCCTACGATAATTTGAGTTGATGGTGGTAGCATTTTCCTCTACATGTATATTAGTAACGACAGTATGTATAATCAATGAAGAAGTGTCATCACTAATTTGAAAGCGCGAGTCCTCTAGTTATAATATGGATTTTACCTCTCTGTTTTATTGTTTCTTACGGTACATTTTTGCAGTTCAAGTTATATTACGATGAATTATTCGAAGCATAGTAGTTCTACATGTGAGCTCGTTATTTTATTAATGGCTGAGTTGCTAGGGAAAATTTACACTAGTATCATTGTTACCGGCCCCTTTGCCAGACAAGTTATCATGCCGGTACTCCCTCGATTCTGACATTGATGAAAAGGTGTTGTTCAACCCCCCCAGTAGAAGGCATAGCAAGACTCACTGGCGAATGGTTTGTAGTACTTCAAATATGAATTTTCATTTATGTTTCAGACAGAGTTATTTAATGCCAGTTATATTCTGCAGGTGTAGGCTAAGTGCACTAGTGTTCTTTGTTGGTGCGTGTATGGCCTCCTATTTAGGTGACGGGGTTCCATCGATAATGTAATATTGGTTACTTCGTACTTGTAGGCGTATTTTGCAAGACATCCATCCTTTCTCTCGAGGACAAAAAATTTCGAGTGAGGTGCAAAAATTGTGAATCTGCGCTTCACTTCACGTTTTCAGTGCAGTTTGACTCCCTGTTTGTAATAAATGTCACTAAAGAGAAAGAACGAGTGCACTCTACAGGAAAATAGAGAGTGAAAGCGATTGTCATCTTGATGGATGGATAGTCGCAGTCCAACAATCTAGGGCTGCACTGGATTTAGTTTCTAATTTCTTTACTTGAAGAGTTGTTCAAAGTTTATATTATACTTCCTGAACCATACTCGATATTTTACGTGCCATAATTATTAAAGAATAATGAAAAGTAATATGCAGGTTCTTATGGCAAGTGTCGGCAGAAGCGAAGGCGACGGAGAAACTTGGTAAGTTGCGTAAGAGTAAGCAGATTAAGTAGAATATGCAAGGCATAGCAATATAGAAGCCACACGTGTTATAATATCCGCAATACCAGCAATCAGGATACTGCATTGAAATCAGGAAGCAAAGTAAATAAATGTAATTATATACAGTATAGAGAAATTGTTAATTGTAGCAAGGCGGCATGAGTACTGCAATGGTATTTCTTTGGCGACACCGTGATAAAAAGATAAGAACCCCACGTCGCCGTAAAGTTCAATGGGTACGAATTTCACTCCGCTAGACCCAAAACATTATACTCCATGCTCTACGTTACTCGACGGATAAACTGGAAAATTTTCTAGTTGCCGATACCTACCACCCTGATCAACCACCCTCATCCCGGGAGCTTCCTACAGTGCACAGTTAGTCCTCAGGATAGGTGACGCCAACACTTGTTTCACTAGCTTTCAAATGCAAACTTATTCCTACGAGGACTTCATTTGAACGTTAGCAGAAACAGTCCCTGCCATACCTAACCTTATGAAGACTAGCTTACAACGAGATAAATGGACCAGTATGTCGCCCTATTAATGGACCACGCTGCTACTGTCACCTATTCCTACTATTCTTGTTTTATCGGTATTGCTACTGTCGCCTTCTAATTGCTATTATCGTCTTATATATATATATTTAAATATTAAAAATTTCGGGACCTTTAGGATTCCGTGGATGATTAGTGTCTTTACTAACGGAAATATAATAGACGTACGTTACGCTTTTCACCTTACATTAGTTTGGGCTTATTGCAGCTCTTCTAACCTATCCCACCCCGTCTCAAGTTAAAACCCGTCACTTAATCGTGACGAACTCTGTCAAACCCAGCTATGTCCGTCTGTTCTTACACATGTCGTATGAGCTAATGCTATCGCTCTATTTGTCATAAAATCTTACGAACATCATCCAACTTAACGCCCCTCAATCAATCTAACGCGCTGCTTCTAACGTATCGAATATCCTTCAACTTAACTATATTCATTTAAATTACAATTTTGCTTGATGTTCCGTTAGTTGGTTAGTTCGGCCGTAGCACTTTCATCTGTAATAGACAGGTGTATCAATGATACACCTGTCACGTTCATCTTTGAGCTGCTTCTTCTCGCAGGTGTGTGGACTTTGGTAGAAGATTCACTGCCTGACTTGGAGCAATTTACCGAAGGCGTCATAATTGGAGAACAAAGCTTTTGCTCTGTAGAATTTTCACAGGTTTCATCAGTATTAGATAGGGGTAAATTAGGATGATACGGATCTGAGGCATCACTGAAGAACATTGCTTCTCTGCAGAATTTCAACAGGTTTCAGCTAGTTATCTATATTATAACTAGTGGACCCGTGTGTGAAAAAAATCACGCAATAATCGATGTGTTTGCTTAATATAGGTCGGTGGGAAAGGACTCGGAAGAATTGGGGCGGAGACGTTGGACATGTGGAGGTCTCTCCTCATTTTTGTGGTGGCCTCTATCCAGTCTCCTTCTTTTTTCACGGGCGTCTTCCATACTGAGAAGCACATGTAAAATCTTGAGTAAAACACTGCAGTAACTTGAATGCAACTCCAGTCAGCTTATAAGCAATGCGAGTTTACCGTAATCGTGATATTACGTTTCAAGCTCAAGTATCTGCTTGATTGAAGTGCTGAAACTTTGACCTACTGTAAGTTTCTAAGGAAGAGGCACGAAATCCTAACATAATAAAATGCTTCGTGTATATGTTTATATATTTCGTGTCCGCATCTTAGCGAAGTAGGCCAAAAAATTGTAATTGAGTTGCGTTTTCATAGAGATAGATGATCAGGTTGCAAAAATGGCGAGAGTAAAATCCTTATCCCTTAATCTGAATGCATTTCTTGCTTGAAACAGTTCATAGAATTGAAACAATGAAGTTATTTGCAGTTTCTCTTAGCAGTACCATGGAGTTAATTTCAAAGCACTCTCCATACATTGAAACATAGGTTTGCTCTCAGTTCTCGCGTATAAATTCAGAAACTCACCCACAAAGCACAGACGGAGTGATGATACCTTCTTCTTATCTGGTTTATATCCCCATTTGTAGTTTCTTTTTTATTACTTATTTTATAACTTTTTCTTTTTAATTTCCTCTCTTGATTCACATTGGTAGTGGCAAAGTTTCGACCCAATCGATAAACTCCAATAACACGCATTTGCCAGGTTCTATGCACGATAGACGCTCTAGAGTTTTTATCGTGATTATTGAATTGTATTCGTCTAGGGAATTCCGAGCAGCCCTTAGTTTCGCCTCGACACAAATCTTGGTTGGGATTAATCGGTATCACTAACTGTTCCCGGTTGAATTTTAATCATTGTTTCATCACCTTGTACACATCCGTTTAATATTTTTCGTTGATAGTTAGGCACCTTACTCTATTCTTGCTAGTAACTCATAGTGTGGGCCATTTCATACAGTTTCTACGGCCTGTCATAAATTGTTTAATTGTAAAAAAAAAAATAGCCGTGGTAACAGTCATTCTGATTAATTTGCGCATGTATTCCATTCGTACATAAACGTTTACTCTAGATACGTTGGCAAAATTACTCAATTCTTATTGTGTACGTCAGACTACAGTAGAAAAGACATGTGTGATATACTGCATGCTGCGTAGAAATCTGGTACATTATGTTCATTCTCCGCTTCTTTTCCTCTTTTTCACTGGAAGGTGAGAAACTTGGTCGTAATTCAGACTTCAGTTTGCATTCTGACATATTTTTCTCTTCTGAGCACTAACGGTCGTTTTCGGTGTCAGAAGAATAATAATACTACGATGTGTGGTAAACCTACGGAAGCAACTTGCTCTTGGTGAATGAAACTGGTGAGTTAACACCTGATGCTTTTCCCAGCACCTTTTAAATAAGTTTGTTACTGCTGAAAAGCCGTAGTCGTAATTTCTTGGAAAATATGCGTTCCAATGAGTATATATTTTGGTACTGGTCAGTAGTTTTTTTTGACGTGAGGCGTTGTTCCGCGTATATCTTATTAATTCGGTGACTTTCAATTTACGAGCACATCATTAACCAGATGTGCGTGATTCAAAGATAATGCTCATACTCATATTGTTAGATGCATCATAGCTAGGGTTAAAGTGTGTAGTTTTCAGTGGTGGAAGAAATACCGCACCTATGTTCATTTTGTATCTATCCTCGTTACCCTAGTGATTCTTGGAGTAATCTGCGTACTGGCGATTTGCAGTCTCTGTTGTCGATCGGATTAGAATAGTTCCACAATAAAAACTTATCTTACGGACGGTGAGCAGCATGTGTTGCTTTTTTTTCGGTGGAGCGCTTTAATATGAGGTCAAAGGAAATAATAAAGTGACTGCTATTATAATAAGTGTAGCAACACTCTCCCTCACATCTGCAACTAATCGTGCTTGCATTAATTCTCCCTTTCTGTAAGTTTTTCTTTCCTTGGATATCCAAGGACATCATCGTTCCCCTGCACAAGGCATTGTGAGGCCACACTTAGAATTTGGTGTTCAAGTCTGGTCGCCACATCTCTGTAAAGATAGCGGTAACATGGAAAGAGTCCAACGCAGAGCAACGAAATTGATACTCAGCTGAGAAACAAGTCTTCTGAACGTCGCCTTGAAGAACTGGGTCTGATCTCTCTCGAGCAAAGACGACTCAGGGGCAACTAATAGAAACATTCAAGTACTTGAATCGCTTCAACAACGTACCTATAACGGGAATCTTCGATACAGACCTTAATGATCGCTTGCGCAGCAACGGTCAAAAACTCAAGCACAAAGCTCGAAGAACAACCTTAAGTCAGTAGCTCTTTCCCTATTTCATAGTCAGTATTTGAAATAGATTCCCTTATGACGTTGTTGGTGCGGAGTCGTTCAACTCGTTTAAGAATCGTCTATACATACACATTAGGAGAGACATCCTCCACAGTTAAGAACTCCTTCTCCACGAGTCGCAAGCACTTAACGGCCAAAGCTTCCCGGGCCATCTTAAGCCGACTTCTCTCACTTCCGCTCCATCTATATCTTCAAGCTGCACATATCAGCGGCTATCGATCATACTTGAGTGAATTCATGATCATCTATTTGGCTGAGATTGTTCTCCCCATTCGTTTTTTTCTTTTTTCTTTGTTTCTTCCCTTCCGTCTTCCATTTTTACTCCTCTAGTTTCTCCATTTCTCTATATCCTACTAACATAATGGCAATAGCTCATAGAGGGGGGTGGCGTAAGTTCCAGTGTCTCTTTGGGAATAGGCTTCTTGGTTCGTCTACTGCAGCCTATCTAATATAATCTAATCTGAATCATCTTCTTTTGATATAACGACATGGCTCATAGCCGATCAGTGCGTGAGTCTCGGCTGCTGTCTGGGAATGGGCCTATAGGTCCGTCTACCGTCGCCTGGTTAATTTTATCTATGGTGATACAATGAATTTGTTCCCCGATATATTTTCTTCCAGCTAATGTGTGCATTTTTCAGGTACTCCAAGTTTGGCTTACTATTGTCCGAAAAGGAATTGGCCAATAGGGATGTTGAATATTACTGTTCTTCTTGCCTTCAACCTGAATACGATGACGCAACGGGAAACCCAACTAATATGACTCGATGCCAATACGGCTACGTAAGTGCATTCGCCTGCATGTGTAGAGATGGTAATTTACTTAATAAGTCTTTGGTATAAAGTGGGGATGGTACCGTAATCCTTCGGTTTTTTTCGTGAGAGGATGGAATGGATGGAATGTCAGTAGGGTATGGGAAAGGGCCCAGTACAACCTGTATTTCCAAGTTATAATGATCTTAAAGTCTTTAAGACATCTCTGCCAAACCTTCTAAATTTAATTAACAATATTTTTCTTCCAACTTAATTTTTTACGCGCTGTATTGGGCAAATTAGACGACTATGTCATGAAAAATATTTCAATTTTCAATCCTTTTTGAAGCTTCAAACATGAAATCAAAATCCATCTTAATAACGAATCTGATTGCGTCATTACTATAAGATTGGAGTTATGACTCGCTGGACTGCAATATGCATTTGGCTAAACTATGAAACAGGAAGCGTGTTTAGCCCCGCCCACCCGTGTTCAGTTGTGACGTCAGGTGGAGCGATAGATATCAAACAGTATTAATTATTTCATGTCTGATACTTGCTTTATAAATACGATGAGCGTGGGCATACTTGCACAATCACAGCTGTTTACTGTGCGATGCAAATATCCGTTTGCTAGAAATGAGGCAATAAAATATTAGACAAATAGGTCGAAAGGCGGAGAAATAAATTACAGCAACATAGCTACGGCTGACTTCCTAGATATTGATACTGCTAATTTCGTAATCATCACAGTATCAATTTATACTAGTGTACGCCGCCGTCAAAAATTACCACGTAAGAACACAATTTACGGAAAAAAAACTACAGCTGCATACCTATTATCGGACGACTATTAAAAGCTCTAGAAGTAGTTGTCAGTTCAAATTTATGAACTTTACCGGTGAAATGAATATTTTAAAGAGCTTTTCTCATGAAAATATTGCAGATTGTCAAACGGAGGAGTGTTTTTATCAGCTATGTTTGACATATTTCAGCTCTTCCAAGGCCGTTTTTCACTAATCACACAGTTTCCCCGTCGTAATACAATTTTCTCAGAAGTTTTTGCAGAGAAACGTAAATTTAGGGCCAGCTTAATAGAAATTTCATAGCCCAACAAGAAAGATTGCGTTTCCATTTTCATAATTTATTCAAGAGGAATTAGTGTTGTATGGGGTTACTTTGGGAAATTTGGAAGGAAAACTGACTTACTCATAAATGCTACGTAGTAGTTTAGCTTTTACTGAGTAAAAAATGTTTAGAATACAGTAAATGTTACCTGTGACAGTGAAAACGGAGTATACTCTTTTGCCGTCAAAACCCACTTTTTTTACTTGAAGATGTCCACTGTTGATGGACGAAACGTTGTATTTTATTTAGCAATTTTTCGTTTACATTCAAGAATAGTCTTTAATAAAATTAGTGATGAACACAAACGTATGTTTAGAACTTTGGAGAAGAAAACAAAGTGTTTCGTGAAGTTATGTGCTGATTCGAAGTACCTGAAACAATGTAGTTGCTTATAAAAAAGTTATACTCTTTACTAGTTGTAAATTTTGTAGTAGACCTCTTACTGGCAAGCTCATTCGTCGACAATCGGTAGATACTTACTGTGATACTTCGATGACCTTCAGATGAAGTAGAGGTGGTGTTGAGGACGCCACTCGGCGAGCATAGAGGACTGTGGACAAAATTTGTGACCTGCGGGAGGGCTTGCAGCTAGTTATCACCCCAGTTCATGTAACCGTTTAACTTAAACTTTTAAACACATGTATAAAAAGAGTTAATCGTCAATCGAGTATGAGGTGTGAGTCTTTTGTGGATGGTAGAGTATGCGTTCGTATACATTCAAGTATGAGCATCAATTATTTACTAATTTAATTTAATTGCATCTAAAGAAGCGATTGTAGAATGATGGATATTTTTACTAACGAGAACTTACTGAAAACGAAAGCCGTGAAATATGCATCTTCAAGCATATGGCACTTCTAACTTAAGCATTGACGACAACTGTCATTCAATCTGTCTGTTTTGTATTAGCAAAGCAATCACGTAAAACGAGATAATTATATTTAAACTTAAACTTTATCATGAATGTGCTTAACACAGAAAACTGTTAGACCTTCTTCAGTTTGAATGAGTTGTAACCCGAATACTGAGGAACTGGACAGTATGTGCCGGTCATAGACATTGCTTTCGCGAGTCGACGTGAGTGTTCCAAGTTGATGGTACATATTCCGTACCAGAAACTAAATTTAAACTGTTGTTACATCAAAATTTATCAGCATCAAACGAAGAATGGTCTTCGTGCATGCACTTTGTCAGTAGCCCGTAGTTTCGTTGCTGAAATGACAAATAACAAGCTCTCAAAATTGCTGGGGATCAAAGAGATTCACGAGATATTTGTTTCAAAATATCAGGATTACGGAATCTTCATTAAGTACCGTTATTGAAAACTTTCATTAAGGCCACCCTTTACAGATAGTTCAGTCGCTTCCATGATTAAGATTTTATCATTTTGGTGTTACAAGGGCACTTTTTTAGTCCAGCAGAAAAAATTTCCCCTATGTGATAGTGTAAATCGAGACGAAATAACCTACAAACCACCATGAAAGCCACCAATTAACTAGAAACTAAATTGCCCATAATCATTTAGAGGTAATATTAACTAAAAAGTCCTCTGTGTATAATTGTGTAGTCATGGAAAGAACTAGCTCTTTGGGTACTTGCTATCTCTTCAAGTTGTTACATGGATAAAAAAAAGGAAGCTTTTCATGTATGTTACGGTTGAAAGATGGTACAGTATATTTCTGTAGTGTGCGGATTTGCAACGATATCAGCAAGGCTGCTACCTCGAAGAGTTTTAAAGTTTCTAATTGATTTATTGCGTATTATCAGACGAAATCAGATAGGCTGGTGTGTCAAGCAGTTTAATTTCCCCGTGTTGTCATTGGTGCATTTTTGGGATAAAATCAACAAAACCACTGCATGAAGTTGTTTAAAAGTATCGTTTCCTAGACTCTGTAGTTTTGTGATGAAGTCAACAATAGGGTTATGCAAAAGTTTCAAGTTTACATTTGCTTAATTGCGCAGGTTTGCGAAGAAATCGCCGGAGTGGCTGGTTGCATTCCCATAGAAAGTGCTTCCGAATGTTCCTGTACTTCAAATATGTGCGACCCTTATGTTCACGGCATGATGGATATGTGCAACAACAATGGCATTTACGACGTGGTTGAAAGCGATGAGTGTAAGGGCCTGACTACTGGGCCAACGGGTATGCCTGAGACTTGCGAGAATGAATCTCAGTTTGGAATATTTATACCAATAACGAGTGAAGGTTGCTCGTCTGGATATTACTGTGCAAACGCTGGTGCAGCACCGATACTTACAGATTGTCCAGACGGGGAGTACGTGGACCACGAAGGAAACTGTCAGGCTGGCGAACCTCAGCCATGTGACGGAGGCTGCACAGGCTTCTGCCCAGACTATACAGACTGTCACAAATATTACATATGTAGTGATGGCGCTGATCCTTTCCCAGAGGATTGCGGGCCCAACTTTTTCGATATAGACACTCCAGGAGGATGCCAAAGTGACAGTGGGAAATGCGACCCGCTAACTCACTGTGGATTCGGGTCTAGCACTACTGGACCGTGGCCCACCTCAGATGGCGTGACTACCTCAGATGGCGTGACTACCTCAGATGGCGTAACTACCTCAGATGGCGTGACTACCTCAGATAGCGTGACTACCTCAGATTTCGTGACTACCTCAGATGGCGGAACTACCTCAGATGGCGGGACCACCTCAGATAGTGGGACTACCCCATATGGTGGGACTACACCTACTGGGGGAGCAACAACTACAACAGTTCCTAGTTCAAGCAATTCTACTTTTGCTCCTCCGGATGTTTGTGACGCAGACCATCTCGGTGATTTCCCTTTGGGGCAGTGCAGTCATTAGTAAGTTCCAGTGCTGTCGTCTTAATCAGTACAGTCAGTCAGAAGAAAGTCACACTGCTGTCGTCTGGAACAATGTAGATAGTAGTTAAAGCAAGTACTGTCGTCTGAAACAGTGCAGTCTTCAGCAGGTACCACTCCTGTCCTCTGGGATAGCGCAGTCAGTACTAAGTGCCACTGCTGGTTTTTGAGACCATACAGTCAGCAGTAAGTAAGTGCACTGTCTTCTTGGAGAGAACAGTCAGCAGCAAATGCAGCTGCTATCCTCTGTGGCAGTGCAAACAGTGGTAAGTGCCAGTGCTGTCTTCAGGAGCATAGCGCTTGTAGAAGGTGCAAGTGCTGTCCAGTGGAACAGTGCAACCAGTAGTGATTATTGTAAGTACTGTCTTCTTGGTCACACTAGCATACTAGGTGCGTGAGTGTAAATATTGTCTTCTGGGACAGTGTAACCAGTATTAAACGCCAGTATTATCAATTGAACATTATTCAACTTACTGAAACTATTACTCTCGGACTCAGTGAACGTTACAAAAACGACGTGCTCCGTTAGATATCATGTATCGAGTTGATTGTTTAGAAGAACCGATCGCATACTTAGAAAGTACGGCCAGTCATACAAAAGACCCATACGTGAGTCGATTGCAGGCATGGTCGTGTATGGAGCGGGCCAGTGCTAGAAGTTGCGGCTATTGTTTCTACTGTTCAGAATCGAAAAAATACATATATATATATATATATAAGCAATGCCATCACCTTGCACACATCGCATATATGCCTAAGAGCTTCTGATAATCATTACACCAATTCTCCCATGACAAGCTGATGTCAGATTGATTCAAACCCTTAACCCGCGAAGAGCTTTCGGTAAGTTTTTTTTTTTTTTTTTTTTTTTTTTTGAGAAATGGTTAACGTGGACAACTTAGGATTTATCATTTAGGTAATCAAAAGTGGGGTCAGTAAAGTTTTGGAAATGATGTTTCACTGTGGTGAGCCTTCGCAAACACAAAACTACATGCCTGCAGTGTTCCTTTTCCGAGGAATCCAATATACAAATTTGATGAGTGATTATTGAATTAACGAAGATTTCTGAAAATTTGTTGTTAACAAATCTTCGCATTCGTTGCTGCCTGTTTGACGATGGTAATTTCCTTACGTTCGAATGCATAGGGAATTTACACGGGTTGGAGACTAGCCATCAAACCAGACAGTATTTGACGTCACTGGTTCGGTGATGACGCCACGAGAAAAATTACCTGGAAACTGATACAGTTCTCTCGTATAATTTTATTATTTTACATGAAATTGTCCTGATGTTTGTCTGTTTTACAGCTACTATTCCTGCAGAGTGACTGCTGGCGGCGATTACGAAATCTTCATAATGCAGTGCATCACTGACCTTTGTTTCGACCCTGACCCCACCCATCCATTCTGCGTTCACTGCGGGGATATTGAAGGGTGCAGCGGAAGACAAAGTAACATTGAAATCGAAGGAAGCCGCTGAGGACAAAAGGTAGACATTCTACTGTTAATTTCATTACTATGGTGGTAAAAAGTTTATTGACAAGAGAACAAGTGAGTGAAATGATATTACTTTTCATGGTCATTAGCTACGGTTTTGTATTTCAATAAACTTGTTCCTACTTCCCTATGGAGCATGCTCAATGAAAACATGTCCAGGGTGAGCATCATTGAAATAAAATAACTTTCCCTGTTTTGAAAAAATATAGTTGTGTTTCTAAAGAGCAACAGCTGATCCTAAAGGTTTCGTTTTTGCACTCCTGGTTCTTGTTATACACCAGGGTTAGGATCTCGAAAAAGCTCTCATTAAGTGATTTTGAATCTATCGAACCTTTCTGCATTACATAAAGAGAATTACGTTCGATGAAGTACTTTTCAGACCCTGAGTGGTAAATCTATTGCACTTATTAATACTAATAGAGCATTAAGATACAGCTCAAGCACAAAAGTAATGGTTGATTACTACCACCTGTATGAAAAACCCTGTAACTAAGAAAACCCCAGGATCCTGTATCATGTCGTTGCCTTCTACCTACCACTCGCTAATCACAGAACACCGTATTTTCTCTCATATAGAGAATCACTGATAACAATTGACCGTTTAATAAGTACGAATTTTGCAAACATAAGTTCGCGTATAACGAGAAGGAAGTGTATTTGAAAATGCTTTGGTACCTGAAACAGCTGATAAGGGTTGCTACTTTCCGCATGATGAAAGGAGTTGAGCCGTTGCGCTGCGCTAGTTAATCTTTTATCTTCCAGTATTCCTTAAATGGAAAATATATTTTACATAGGGAATGCATTTTAAACGCAAGACAGACAGGGATGATAAAAATTAAGGTTATTTATTTCATTAGTAAGAATAAATGGTGCATAAGAACTTCACCATAAAGCTGATGATAAAACGCGGTTTCTGGTGGGAGCGATTACATAATTTTCCTTCATTTTATTCTGAAATCAACTGTAAAGTAGTCTTGCATTCTGTTCTAAACTTAATTTTACCTTAATTCTCCCTTGATTTTGCCTTAAGTTCAATTTTAAGTGATTCTTTAATTCCCTACAGTCCGAGCATTAACACAGTTAAATATTTACCAGGGAGCTCTGAAAGCGCATACTGCCGCCAGTCAAAACAATGGAAACGAAAAATTCAAATAATCTTTCCTGCAACTCAGATTTCTTCTTACCAATACCAAAATTTGGGCATTTCCGCCTAGTGACAGCAATAACAACTTCTACCATTTTTTCGATATCCTTTAGTAACTTTTCTTTTTAATTCTGTTTTGACAAATAGTTTGGCAAGCATTTTAACACACAGACGTACAAGCCTATCATCATTGAATATTGGTTATTGGGTCTTTTGCCATTTTCAGAAATCTCTACAAGCTTTACGAAGATCAGTTCCAAACTCTTTGCGCAATGTTACTGAAAAAAGTAAGACAAATGTCAGTCAAACATGCAAGCAGACAAATTTATTATCACAATATTTTTTCATAAATTTGTTTTTATATTGCTAACAATATCAAAAATTTAGTGAGGATCCTTGCATAACTTTTTGAGTTATGGTATTATATTATTACAAGGTTTCAAAAGCCTTAGTTTCATCCTTTTTCTCTTTTCCTGCTGACAACAGCTACTGGTAGTTGGGATGGTAGAAACTTTTATTTGTTCAGGTTTTATATGAATTCACTCATTTTCAGAATTGAGTTTAATTCGGACAACTGATATGACATGGTCTTCTTTCATTAACATTTTTATTCCCTGTTGTTTCCAAGAATCTTTCTGACAAGTTTTTCTATTATTTTCATAGCCCTCTTGACATATTTTTCCCCATTATTATGAATAAATTCTGGACAAACTTGTTTTTCTTATTCTATGTCAACTATTGACTTACTACAAATGGACCAGTCTTTAATAATCTGCTCAGTCACGGGATTTTTCTTTCAGGTGCTGGTCGCTACAACCGAAAGCTCAAGGATGATCAGCTACGTACCCCTGTCATAAGCCTCCTCCAGCGTGGATGCCAATCCTCTCGGCTACTACATTTCTGTGGTGAAGATATGCGCTAGAGTGGTTGTCTGTACTTTGCATGAATCAAAGTCGTTGGTAAAATTAGGTGAACTTTTCTTGTCATAAAACCTGTTTTCTTCCGAGGCTGGAAGTTCTTCACACCATTTCAATTTTGCTATAGCAGAAAAGATCAGTATTCACGTTATTAATGTTGAAGCGGGAGGCATATGCCCGTTGGCGTACTAGCCGGTCTGCTGTTGACTTTCAGCTTTTCAGGGAACAGCGGCGTCGGGCTGGTGCTACTTATGAGGAAGCTGAGAGGGAG
>LQNS02278070.1:18488636-18521082 GCA_001587735.2 Parhyale hawaiensis
CAATGGTATTTTCCAGGAATCGATTCATCCGCCACAAAAAAGTAAAGAAAGGTTTGAAGTGGGACTAGAATCTTTAACCTTTTCCGTGCATTTGATGAAAACCACTGGACCGAATTGATCAATTTTGTGTCAAAGCCTTCGTGTAATATTCACTTAAATTTTCATATGTCCCAAGCTTTGTCATCAGTGAAATAGGGATATAAAGAGCATGTTGTACCCTTTTTCGTAGCCAATCGAAAATTTGAATCCATAAACCACTTCTCACCATCACCAGTAATAATCGATACGTCACGTTTTATTACATTTTTCTAGAAAAACTTCTATTAATCTGTCAGGGTTAAAACAGGTATTTGAAGTATGCTGTCATATAGTGCTGGCGGTTTCGATATTTGAAATCTCTTTTATCCATTAACAAAGGTGATATGATCGCCAAATATCGAAATGCTACATTTCGATCAGGTCTTCGACAGGGTAATGAGCACTTCAGGCGCTAGGTTTCTACAACACTGCCACAGTTTCGGTGCATTAGATGAAAGTACTTGCCTAAAATATTCCAAATCGAACGATTATTTTTCGATCCACGTTGGAAAAGGGTAACCAAGTTAGTTACACTATTGTTTCAAACCCGTTGTAAGATAACAATTTCGGTGCCAACTGCTGTCTATATTCGCGAAGTAGAAATGAAATGTAGGTTACCTCAGCCATTAGCTAGGCCTTCGGGACGGCTCTCTTTCGTGCCCACTTCGCTTCCTTTCCGATTTCATACTCCTACTTGCACATGCTTTATTCTGTTCTTCCTCTTCTTTCCCGACTTGCTGTTCCCATTCGCGTTGATCCTGTGTTGTAGGAAAAACCTTCGTGCATGGGTTCCCCGTTTCTCTTGACATACTACATGTCCCTTGCTCTTTCCTCTGTGATATCGTTCTGCTCGGAACGGAGGCTTAAACTTCCTAACTATAACTAACATAATTAGAAATGAAATGAAGTGTCTGAAAGGGAATTTTATGCTCAGCTATATGGGTAAAAAAATTGACGATTCGATATCCATGAATGGTACAAGAAAAGTCGGCTTAACCGCACAGCCTAACTGGGAAGACTAAATGCACTTGTTCGTGCTGCAGATAAATTTAAATGCACGGCTGCAGTCGACCACATATTGTCTACAGCTGTGGCATCAGAGAGAGAAGGCTCCCATGTAATGAGATTAGATTAGATACGCGGCAGTAGACGAACCAACAGGTCAACCGCAATTCACACCCCGGCCCTCTATGAGCTATTGTCATTTTGTCAGTACGATGTAGATGGCCGAGAAAAAAAAAAAAGGAAAATCTGAACCAAGGAGACGATCATGCATGTACGCAATAACCTGCACCCTGACAAGTTGTATTACTATAGTCTGACCATTTTATCAAGGCAGTTTGGTTGTAGTAGCATTCCTCTATAGCGTTGTCAATTCTATGGGTATTTCTGAGATTTTATTCGACCCATATCTTAGCCCCGCGCACTTCCTATACTGTATATAGAGAAATCTCAGAAATACACATAGAACTGGCACCGCTATAAAGAAATTTCACCACGACCGAACGTCCATGCTAGAATCGTCTGATTATAGTTAAGGTAAGTATACTCTGGCTGTAGCATCTGAACACCAAATGCCTACTCAGCAACTTATGCACTACAAAAACTAGCTAACCTGGCCAGCGGACTCGATCCTACGCACTCTGCGGCTTACAGCCAATGCTCTAGAATTATGCTAGCATTTTTTTTTTATTTCAGAGAATTTCTGAATGATGCAAGGGCGTAGCTTAATTCAAACTTGACGCTCACTCTTTGCAAAGGAATGCTGGTGCTAAAACAATAGATTTTACTAAGCGTTTTTCGATTAAGACAAGGACCTGAAAAAGCTCTCAATGTTAAGCAGTGACTGAATTTATTAACAAGAAGGATGTGTATTACAGTAAGACATATGTAAGCAATAATGACAAATTTGTGTTTCCTGCTCAAAATACAATGTTCCTTGGATCACCATGGACGGATCTCTTGCTTGAGGTGCATGTGTCTATTAGAAACAATTCCAATTAATTGAAATTTCATGCATTAGCCACTGGACCCATTCGCAATTTCGAGTATTCCGTTAGGACTTTGCGATATGAACGATGAACGCCATCGAAAAGTGTAGAAACTGAATATTTTTATCCCGAATAATAATAACGATTTCTGTCCAATAGCCATATCGTAATTGGCCGAAGAAATAAAGTAAAGCGACGGAGAGTAGGTCGCTTTGGATCACTTCAGTTTATTAGTGAAATTTCTAATTGTTCTGCATATTCAAGCTACAGAAAAAGCTATCCCTGAACATCACAGAAAGCGAGACTATTGTTGAGCCCTATGATCAGCAAAACTGATATAATATTCACTGGTATTTTTTTTTTTTTCAGGGATATTTAAAATTTTACAACACTGATCCTCACGTATGCATCTCGCCAGTACTGCATCGCTTCTAATTAATGCACATATATTTTACTTTCAATAAACTAGAAGAAAAAAAAGTAACGGTTTGTTCTACTAGGGGTTAAAATCCCAAACACCCCGCACAACTATTATTATTAGACCGTAACAGGATAATCTCTGCAAGAAGGTTGGTCTTCTGTGGGGTTTGTTATTATTAGGTCATAACAGGATAATTTGCCCTGCCAGGAGATAATGTCCTTTGTCGGATGGCCATTCTGTCAGTCTGGATGCAACATCACTCAAATGTTACAGACACAAATTGATCTTGACGAAATTGACAGAACTGTTAAGAATACCCCATGGCACAGATGATTAAGTTTTGATGAGCCAGCTGCCTGTTCGTTCGTCTCTTTATTTACTATGCTATCTTTGACCATTACATTGATTGGCGGTGGTCTGTTATGTCGGATAACAGTTCTGGTTATTTATTTATTAGCTTTTAAAAGTTGGAAGTCCTATTTCAAAACTTAGGAAATAATATAGCTACCGCCAACATTACGGCATTGGTATACCTCCACTAAAGATATCAAAGAATAATTTCTATGGGCTTTTTGGGGCTAAGAAAATAGGCAGGAGGTTACCGGTTCTTCCCAGATTTTGAACGAATGAATAACAATAATTAGTTGCTGTACATCCTAATCTCCCGGTTTTGAAACATGACGCAAGAGATAAAAACCCCCGTTAAGTGATCTTAGTGAAGTGCCTGCAATGGCCTCAATACGCCAATCATTGACTTGGCTACTGAGCCGTATAGAAAAACGGACTGACTGACTGGCAGGGAAGATAAGGTCTGCCTTCGCATTTGGAGCTTAATTATGCAGGTAAATTTTTTCGTCAGAAAAAATGCCAGAATTTTACCCGCTTGCGTACATCTTTTTACTTTTTGAAGTGAAAAATAAAAAATATTCCTGAAGAAACGCTAAACAAAATACCACTGATTCCCTAACTTAGAAACCGTTGGTACCAATAAACTAAGAAATGCCGGTGTGCATGTGTATGACGTAATAAACTTTGATATATTTGTCGAAAAGCAGCAAGAAATATTAAAATCTTGGCAGATTATCAGACGCCATTTTTTTTGCCCTTGATTTGTACATCAAAACATGATATACATGTTTCCGTGGTTTCAAATGTTTATTAACTTGAACGAATTTACATTGTAGAATATTACACATTTGTAACATTTCGAGGCTTCAAATATTCAAAAACTTGGGGGATTTGAAACTGGAAATAATAATAGTTTCTACAGCACTCTAACACTCAAATTTTCGATATTTCACTGGCATTGGTTCCCGGGGATTTCTTATCTTTTACAATATTAAACAGCGTACAGCGATCCATGCTTGGCATGATACGGAAGAGAGGAGTAAAAATATACAGAATGTACAGATCTGTACATAACCGTCGTGCCGCTGTGAGAATAGTGCAAAAAAAGCCTATAACGTAAAAAAGGGCGAAAACTGACATGATGAAGAAGTGAAACAGAATTAGTACGCATACGTAACCATTAGGGTGGAGCGCTTTTCAACTTTTTTTTATTTTCCATAGTGGGTAGTTTAGAAACGTTGCCAAATGGGGAGAAAAAAAAGTGATAAAAGCATTTTTTCGTAGATGGATATCTTATACCGCCCCAAGACCCATGAAGTTCGAAAAAAGTGCTGTTGTGGGTGATTTTTTCTTTTTTTGTTCACTAATCAGTAGCTACACATCAGAAAAACAAGCACGTAAAGTTTTAGGCAGCCAGTGCAATGCTAAGTGGGTAGAACAGGGCGATGAATGGGTCCGGGCCTCCCACTAATTCTGCCTGTGAGCTTGAATATCTAGCGTCAAAAGGCATTTTCTGCAGCACTGCTACAATATACATGAAAATTTTATAAGAGTAGGGGCGGCTGTGGTCCCTACTTCCAAGTAGATTGAAGCAGTGTAGCAGAAAAATGCCATTTGACGCTAGATATCCGTCTACGAAAAAATGTTTTTATCAGAATTTTTTTCTCCCCATTTGGCAACGTTTCCAAACTACCCACTAAGGAAAATAGAAAAAAGTTGAAAAACGCTCCACATTAGTTACCATGTCTATTCAGTGTGCGTTTCCTTTGGTTCTAGTTTCCAACCCACTGTACAATCTCTGAAATATTAAATACATTATGCAGCGGATTTTTGGGCTAAGTCGTTTGATTACTTCCAGGAATTTGATGTCACAAACACTCAAGCAACAGGATGCTCCTAGAGCAGTTGAAGGCAGTTATACAAGTGTGCTAGTTGCATGCAAGCTGTCGTTTCATATGACAATGGGACTGTGCTTGAGCTTGAGGCTTGTTCCTACGGCATGGTGAGTAGGCTTCTGTAAATTCTTTCTTTTTAACTGAACCTTCCCTATATGAGCCAACAATTAAAGGTTCTAATGCACCTTTGAAGTGGAACCCTTACATGTTTTCCTTCGAAAAAAATATCTATTACGGAAATAGTGAATACGGAAGATCATGGTAAAATATTGATCTACATAAAAAGCAGAATATGATGAAAATCTGATAAGGAAAAACTCAAGCAAATGGACACTACATCCTAAGAAAATATGGCCATGACTGTTGTTGTTATGTCATAATAGGCATAACTAAAATTTTCGTGACGTCAGACGCAGTACACGTAAGCGCGATGGGGGGCACGAAAGTGCTGAGTCCGCAAGTTTCTCATTTTCACATCTATGGCAACACATCTGAGTGCGTGCAAGAGATTATCATGGGACCTCAACTCGTTTTGGTAGATTTCATTTGGAAATGTACACACATACAGTAGAAAACAAAATATTATTAACCTCTCTTTGTGGTAGGGTGATAGTTATCATGGGGTCTATATAAGTTTACCTTAGATTCGGTATTTTTCTATCTATTCGTATTAGATCTCATTTTTTCGTCGCAACTGGTACTATTCTTTGCTTCGAAATAAAACAACACACATTTTCAGTTAACATGAAAATGCGGCGAGAGACACCGTGCTATAATTGAAACTTGCTGTTTTGGCAATCAAACAACCAATACTATGCCAATATTTGAGTAAATTGTACACACAACACAGCCTGTGCCATTTTGCTAAATGGGTACTCCCTCCTGTCTTCCTACAAGAATAAAGTACTTTTAGGGGGTTGTTCTGCCGTAGTGAGAATTTCATCTCCAGAGCAACCGTTTTACCACCATATATAAGTAGAGCGTATATTACAGGAAAACGAATTACTAGTACTGACATTTTAGTTGTTTACCACAATACAGCTAACAGAACTATACTACAGTGCCATGGTACATTACTTCTTGAAACTCTGTAATTAAAACTATCATAATAACACTATAGTTCATTGAATGTTCGCAATAAGAGGAATGTTCTCAATAACTATTGCCTGTTGATCTTGAAGGTAGACCTTCAAGACAAAGCATACTTTCCCAGTGTAACATTTGCAAATCTACATGTATAGAATGTTTACCTACACAATATTTTACTACGAAGCTTAGGCGGAAATTCTGTTCCATAAAAATGTGTTTATAATTCGTTTTCTACAGCATGTTACTTGCAAAGTTTGCTTGAAGATCGTGACACCACTGCTCGAAAACAGTTATAATATCTGTCCAAGTGACTGCTCATTAATGGTATTCGCAATAGCCAGACTCGTTCCCTATGATTGTTTTCGTTTATTATCACCCGTGAACAAAGTGAGAGAGGGGGTTGTATTTTCGTCGAAGATTTATGTACCGTATATATAATTTGTGAATATATTTGTCTGTCCACCCTATGAGTTGTCGAAGGAGTTCAGCAATGTTCAGAATTTTTTTGCAGGAGGTTGGTGGGTTGCCCTCGATGTGACCAATGTCAAAAAACTAGGATTAGCTGGTCACAAAAAATTACGGCAATGAAATTTGCTTTCCACCCAAAAAAGATAAGAGTTGAGCTATGTTCATGATTTTTTTCATGTAGTCTGGTCGGCTGTCCTTGTCCTGACAAATGTCTAAAAACTTGGATGACATGGACATCAAAATGACGGCGATGAAATTCACCCCCACCGCTGGTGATGGCCTTACGCCACAAGGCGTTCTATTTCCTTATAAAATTAAATTCTTGGAATCATGAGGCAGCTACTGCTGTTATTTCTCGATTTATATTTCCTTTCGCGACAGTTTTCCATAGAAGAAGACTTAGAAATATTTTTCAGAAGGGAACCATACAACAATATTTATGCTATACCATTCTATGCCAGAATGAAATCATTCTAAACTAGAACGCTGAGTGGCGTAAGACCATCACTGGCGGTGGGAGCAAATTTCATATCCGCCATTTTTGATGGCCAGCTAATCCTAGTTTTTGGCATGGGTCACATCGATGACGGTCCACTAGACTCCCTGCAGAAAAAAAAATAAGGACATTGCTCAACTCCTTAGACCACTTATTGGGTGGACAGACAAATGTATTATATATAGCTAGATATATATACTCAAATCTTCAACGTAAACAGCATCATCTCTCACACTTCATCCGCGGGTGATGATAATGCAGCGCATATAATTTTTTGTTTGTTTTGCACATATTTACTGACACTCCCTGAATGAAAGAGAACGCAGCTCTACAAAATTGTACGTACCATGCGTTCATTTTGTTCCGTGTTGAGTTATTATTTCGCGATGCCCCGATTTCGCTTTGTTCCCAATTGAAAGCTCAGTAATCTGCAATTGACTTCCAAATCATATTCACTGTTGCTCAGGTCTGTGAAACTTTTGGTGGTGTTACAGCGGCTTGCGTACCAATAGCCGATGCCACCACATGCGCCTCTCCTACAACATGTGCGATCCCTACAACGGCATGTTGCTGGATACGTGCAACGACGCTGGCATCTACGACACGATTCCATACGATGTTTCCTGCAGCGGTGGCGAATGCACTGACCAAACGACCGCTCCAGCTCCTGTTACTGGGATCCCTGTAACTTGCGATGGTCAACCGGCGAAGGAGTGGACCCCAATCACGAGTAACGAATGCTCGTCAGCGTTTTACTGTACAACCAATACAGCAGACGGCATTATGATACCTGTAGAGTTTGGAGTGGGCCAATTCGTCGACTCCTCAGGAAATTGCATAGACGCTCTACCTCACCCATGCGATGGCGGATGTGTCGGTTTCTGCCCTGACTACACAAACTGCAATAATTTCTACTACTGTCGTGATGGCGCCGAACCGGTCTCAGCAGGCTGTGGAGAGACGTTTTTCGAGACAGGGAACTCATTGCTGTGCCAAAGCGACCCCTCAAAATGCTATCCGCTCACCAACTGTGGTTTTTGGAACCAGTAGAAAAAGTACCACCTCCATGACTACCAGTACACCCAGTCCACCAACTTGCAATGCATCCACTGTAGGCAACTATCCTTACGCAGAGTGCAGTCGGCAGTAAGTACTAAAACATAATATTGGAATCATAGCAAATAGTAGCACACACAAATGAGCACAATTATTGTCTGTTCCAGTACAGTGCATGGCCCACATCATAACGGCAAGTTGTTAGGATATGAAATTTGTGATAACTAAAATACCAGAAGCGAATCGTTAGAGACAGCAGTGAATTCAGTAGTCTAGTGAAATATAGTGAAGCATACCACTAGAGACCAGGCTGTTTTTTTAGGGGGGAGGTGGGTGAGGGGGTAACATCCTTGCAGAACTGTATGCCCAACAATATAGTAATGTAGATCATTATAACGATAGCATGTGCTGAAACATAGGGGAATCCATTCTGACGGTAGTAACCTATGCACTGAAATAAAGCATCTAGCTCATTTTTATTTACTTTATTTTCGCACACCCTGATTCTCGATTATTGTACTAGCACAAAATTCTAGATCATCAATTATTATAACAATACCTGACTATCAAAAAGTGTAAAAATAGATCAAGTCAACTTGACCGCACCCCCTATTCGTAAACTTACGCGCTTTGGCTCGTGCTGCGTGCATGGGCCCACTGGCACCAGAAGAGTGCACTGCTGCTGTCGACCACGAATGGTCAGAAACTACGGCCGTGTGTGTCGACGGAAGGTTCTCATGCAGCAACTCGTGCCCCCGCACCTCCCAATTGCTGGAACGGTACCTGCCTCCACGGTAGCTGAGCACATATCTGTCAAATGCTAAGCCAGAGAAGCTTTGAAAGAGCTCGCTTGCCTGAGTTGGTACTTGAACCTGCAACATCCAATGTCAAGAGTGCAGCACCCTAGGTCACTGCAACCGCGGGTGTCAAGTTTTAGATCAAGTTAAAATACTTGTAATTTTGAATGCAACGATACTTATATTCATCTTAACGCACATGTACCTACCGTATGTACCCTGTGCGTCTTCAGACGAAGTCCAGGTGACGTTCCGTAAATCACCCCACGTTTGTTGAGTCAGGATGCTGGGTGTCTTCTGTGGGACCGCAGTTAGCGGTTCTTATATTTCCGCAACACACTTATGTGTTTCGATTTCGAGATTCTGATATTTACCTCGAAAAATGCTGACTGCTTTTAACTTTGCATTTCTAATATTAATCGTTTTGTAGGTACTGGGCCTGCAGAGAGACTTCAGGCGGCCAGTACCAAGTTTTCTTGATGCAGTGCATCAACGATCTCTGTTTCGACACAGACCCCGACCATCCTTACTGTGTAACGTGCAGCGATATTGACGAGTGCAACTGATGAAAAAGGTATAAACTTCATTATTAACATGAGTGAACAATAATTAGTCTTTTACTAAAGGAACTGTTGACATCACCTGGCACATGATGCAAATCATTTCACTTTACCGGAGTGGAAACAACCAGCGACAGTAGCATTCTCTACACATTTAATAATGTAATTGGAATCATCACAGCAAGAATCCTAGGAAATGTTTCTTTCTACCGTTAGGAAAAATATTTAAAGCTATTACTTTGCAAAACAGTAAAATCTCTGAGAGAACGCTGATCACAAATAGATAAGAATCGGTCTAATTTCATGCCAGAGATATCATTCGTAAGATGTCAAAGCAACTGAACGCTAAGGAAAAACAGTAGGCTCGTTTGTAGTTACATTATTCAAAAAAGCCTTGCTTTTCTCCTCCAGGACCGACCACTTGCCGCACTTTCTAGAATGACAGAAAAATTGACCTGAAGAAAAATAATTGGCGAGATACGCATAATGTTTTACCATTGCACTGTAAGCACATCAATGTTTCGGACGGTATGAGAAAAAAGAAAAAAAAAAAACTGTGAAATAGACATAGTGTGTGCTTTTGCTAAGCGATCGTGCACCTAAACAAAAAAAAAAAAGAAACAATTTTCAGAAGCAGTAATTTCACCACCATTAAACAATGCTGGGAGTTTTTTAATCGAAATGGAACGGCCAAAAAGGCATTAAAAGTAATAACAATGCAATTAATTGCTCTAATGAAAACAAGTATGCATGAAGACGAGTTCTATACCTAAGCTACTCGATAAAGATCTCATTAGTGAATTGAAGTCTTCAATGTTTGTTGTTTTCAGGAGTTAATTATGATGTTCTATGTTTCTTGGTTTTTCTTTTTTTGAGAGGTGGGGGGGAAGATATATTTTGCATTCAGAACATGATAGTCGCAAGTTTGGAAATTTTAAAACTGGTCTGCTTAACCTCTTTTTTTTTCATGCAGCTATCGATTTTTTGTTTATGTTTTTTTAGGAACTGATAAAGTAGTCTGAAATGCGTTTGTTAGATTTCTTGTATTAATTGATGCATATCTGCAATTTTTTCAGCAGTGATCAAGAGGCTGCAGTGAAACTTATATCAGTTCGAGAAGTGGACGTTGCCCAATCCAGGGCAGCATGTTGCCGTGGATGGAAATTTCTTGTCTAGCTTAACGTATACTGAAAAATAATTATTAAAATAATTGTATCATTTTCTAATAGTTACATATTTGAGCGAGGTGTAACCACCTTAGTTGAATGGCTATTTCGTATAATGTTATTATTATTTCTGCATTCCTAATGTCCAATACTATTGTGAAATTATGACGCTTCGTAACCTACTACAATCGATGTTATTTGATTTTACTACAGTGAACATGTATCGTCGATTATTCTTGACATGATTCCATTCATCATCATTATCATCATATTTAGCAGGTCATTCACGAGAACGTTGTTACATTTTAAACGTATTACACTCTTCAATAATGTTGGCTTCCTCACATGACAATATGTTAAGTGTCATTTTTGTATTCTTCATATTCCTCAACTTCACCACCTATATTGATACACAATCTTTAATGGTATTGTAATACCGTTGTCGCTCACGAGGCCCACTGAACATTTGCCAGTACACTTTCCTAAGATAAGCTGGGAGATTTTTTTTCTAGTACTGCTACACTATTTCCTTACTGAGAGTGTTCGCTTTTCATATATTTGCGTTACATTACTTTCAAAAATCAACAGGGAAACAGCCTTTCCCATAATAGCGTTGTAAGGTGCATTTGCCTGATGGTCATAACTGTCACAAGCATAAGCCAGTTTCATCTCATGTCAATCTTTGGAGTGTTTATTCTTTCAGGCTCCACCACTTGTTGAACCCAAGCTATTTAATGAAAAACTAGAGCAACACTCTGACAGCGCATACTTCCACCAAACAATGGAATGTTTGCGAAGTCAAACTGATCTACGATCTTAAATTTCTTTTAATTCATTTTCAGAATTACTGTTCCTATTCACATTGCCCAGCAGTTCCCGTTATTTTCATGTAGTACAATCATTATTTTTAAATTTATGTTTTGGTCCACTGAAAGAATAAACAAGGATGCAAAGAGACGAACGAACAAGCGGATCATGATTAAAAGTTTATCATCAGTTCGATTTGATTGTTAGAGTTGTTTATAGGCATATATAACATAACAAAATGATCGGTTTACCCGCTAGTGTCCTTGACTGATATATATATATGTCAAAATGTTTGTCAGAACAGAACTCAAAAGGTTAAGACGTATCTTCAAGAAACTGGCAGAAGCTGTTATTACTAACAAGGGGCAGAAATGATCACGTTTTTGGTGATAATAAACAGAAAATCTTAGTTTCAGGTACGCGTTCTGAAAATCCTCTAGTTAATGTTCTATTCTTAATTTAACCCTGTATTTAATATCTCAACAATATTGCTTGCCCGGCACTCCTTTTAACAAATAAAAATGATAAAATACTTTGCTTTCTATACCTAGTTTCACAATAAATTACTAACTGAAAGTTTTATTCCTTAACATTATTTGTTATAAGTCGTTTATGCGAGTTATGTTAGATTAAACTACCCACAATAAACTAAGACTCGACTCCATGTCGGACCATTGTTGTATCTCAACACTGACAAGCTATTCATTTTTGGAGTCTCGATTCAATGTTTATTTTTTAACTTAGGAAAAACATTTGCTCTGAATGTTCAGCCAACGAAGTAGCTAATTATCCACCTTGTATTACAACGGATTATTATGGCATTTATGTTAATGTACTGGTTCAGCATCACGCATTACTTTAACATCTATGAGACAATCAACGTCTACTTCAACATAAATAAACGATAATGACGATTGTGCACTCGTTTCATTATAAAATTTCTGGCTTCATTGAAGGATGAAAATTATACGAACAAAATATATTTTTATCATATAGTGAATACATGCTTCTTTGATGTACGAATGTTTGTTCACATTAAATGACAAGCACCGCTTCTAAATGAATAAGAAATCACTAAATATCTGGTCAGTGCTAGAAATTAATATTATTCTAATATAGTTATCCAGTTTTTAACTTCGGGATAATTTCCCTGCAATAGAATCTTTACTGATTTACTAATTAATACCTGTAGTAAAATAATACACAATTTAAAGTGATGCTGTAATTCTTGGAGATTTTTACAAAACGTTCCCCAAAAGTAACCAAATGAAGGCCTAACATTGCCAGGCAATGTATGCAGCCTTTCAATGCTGAGATGTATTTCTAGGTTCTGAGTATTACTCTCGATTGAACATTCTATCATCGTAAGCGATATTCGAGGTAATGTTTGAACGAGAATATCGATGATATCCCATTAAAAAAGGCTGACAATGTAGATTTATTCTTTGACTAAACATAGATTAAAAAAATTCTACAGACTAGCAGGAACCTGTGAAAACTCCGCACAACAACAGGACTGTTTTTCAGTAATATCTCAGACCCATACAATCCTAATTTTCCCCTATTTAATACTGAAAGAAACTGTAAAAATTCCACAGAGCAAAGACATTGTTCCTCAATTATCCGTCTACTATACGAAGGGTACATAAATGTACCAAGTTAGGTAGTGAATCTTCTACCTAAGATCTACGTGCAGTACCCGCCTATACCCGCAGCACTAACCAGTGCATATGGGTTTCCCAGGTGAGGGTGTGGTTGGTCTAAGTTGACTTTAGTAGCGGCCCTTCAAGGGTAAATTTGAACTTGGCTCTTTCTCTTATTGATCCTTCCCCAGCTTGTATTAAGGATGCCTCAAAGGGGGCTAATTTTAATCTCTTTAATACTGATAAAAGCGTCATGATCGTACTAAGTAACTAACTAAATAATATAAGTAACTAACTAACGGAGGGACACGCAGAGTTATAATGAAGGGAGTGGCAGCCTTGTATTCAGGTGCGCAGCTCTCATCAGTGTGTCTGTAGCGGCATGCTCTCTTAATGCAATATCGATATGCTTCAAAGATGCTTGAAATGATCACAACGGGTTCACGATGTGCAAATTAAGTAGGTAGCCATAAATGAAACGGCAATATACTGTTCAGAGTACTTGGACTTGGACTTGGAAGAACAGCGAAGAATACAAGGTTTTTCTTGCAGTATAGTTTTTCTCATTATTTATGTAAACACTATATTGCACTGGCGGACGACGTTTTGAACTGAAGTAATATCCTTGCGAACAAATGATATAAGCCGAAATTTCTATCTGAATATTTCTTGACTGGTGCCTTAATAAGTGTAACCTACTTTTCCTGCATGTCACTGAACAACGGATTTTGAGGCGCAGCTGAGTTGAAGCCAAGAGAGCTTAACTCAACAGCAATGATTAGTTGGTTAGGAGTTGAGGTGGGGAGATGGAACACTGGTGATCAAATAAGTAACGAAAGTATGGCCAGTAAAATTATTTCAGCATACATTCTGCACCGTATGTTTTGACGGTCGAAAACATTAGTATTATTGCTAAAAATTCCTAATTATGTGTTGATGAAATCTAGTAGTATATTAATAACGAACTGAAATGCAAATAGACAAGTCAGCCCATTACACCTGTACCTGTGGTATCTATGAGGTAGTGAAATTCTTTGGACAAGGTCCAGGTGGCGTTACTTACGCTACCCGATTCTAGGTCATTTCGCTGTCGGTCAATTCGTCGTCTCTCATTTCGCCGTTAGGCCATCTCGCCGTGAAGGCATTTCGCCGTGATGTAAGAGAAATGGCGTGGTAATATCTAAATTACACCCAACCACGCCGAACCTACAATAATACTATTATTATTTCTATTGTACTGGAAAGTTTTAGCTTCAGCAGCAGAATTTCACAAGAAAAGAGAAGAATATAAAAGAAAAGGTGGAATAAAATGAAAAATACAGTAACCCAAAATGTAATGATCGCTAGCGAGAAGTTATCATTTGTCCCCAAAGGAGCCTCTCTTTGCTCTGGCGAAGCAAGGTTTCTCAATCTGCATTGCGCATATCAATTTTTTGACATTTCATGCAGTCACAAAGTAGGTTCTGAGCGTCCCATTCATCTTAGACTATCTAAAATATTATCAATATGCTCTACGCGATCATTTGATTCGGTTAATTCAAAATCCACACGCAAAATTTTTCCAAAAATTTTCCTGATGTATACATCAGGAAAAAATTTCAAGATTTCATCGAAAGTCTCACATTTGCTCCATACTTTGTTGTGACGTTGCTATTAGTCTAAGAACTTGCAAAAAGTTATCATTTGTCTCCTAAGGAGCCTCTCTTTGCAAAAAATGAAATAAAGTTAATAATCACATACCTGAACTTAAATTGTGCACCATAATTCACGTGAAAATGGCACATCTTGGTTCTTGACTGAAACACAACCGAGCGAATACAAACTAAAATGTGCTACATGATAAAAAATAAGTTTTGATTATAATTATATACCTGATCACGTTATTGTCAACACTTAAACTGAATTTACCGTGTGCACAGAAATTTCAAGGTGTTCTGAGCATGAAAGTTAACGTTAAATTTCAGTGATCAATAAAAATGAAACAATTCGTAAATAAAAAGAACCACATAACATATAAAAAACATGTTCACTATGTATACCGCAAACGTTTCGGAACATAATATATAAATCATCAGCGCTGTAAAATAGAGAAACTAAACATATATGGAACTGTCGGAATAAAGTTTGGGACGAAAGCATTCACTATAATCCACGTAAATTAGATAAAACAAAATAAAGCAACAACATCCTAAGTAAGAATCTATATATCTAAAAGCCATACAAATGAAGGAACAGAAGTTTGATAGGTTTATTACTCACAGTCACATTGATACAATACAAACATCGTTTTGGTACGTGAGTAAGTAACAATTACAACGATGTATCTGCATAGCCACTAAAAGTTAAGCATAACTTTTTGAGCAAACATAAAAACAAAGACGCCACCAATTGCAATACATATTCTTTAAAACGGTTTATAGATAGATTATCAGTAATTGGGTCTAATAAATATATACAGAGGAATTTTATTGAGAAGCAATGTAATTTGAAAAAAAACTGTTGAGCGTTTTTCAGCGTCAACACGCACATTAGGGAGATTGAGAACAGAACGTCTCATTTCGTAATTTTGTTGGGGAATAAGTGGACTGAAATGATTTGGGATGATTATTAAAGTGGTAACACCAGCCTAACTAACGACTTTCAAGGGGACTGCCGATTGAGAAAATCTTTGTCTTTTCTAGTCACTCGGTCATGTCTTAATAAATGACCAAGATGTGCAAGTTTCATGGGAATTATGATATTTTAAGTTCCAGTAAGGTTTTTTTTTTTGTTGTAAATGACTAGATTTGAAATTTTGTCTTACCGTATTCATTAGTTGGATGTTTTTTTTTTATCATTATTTCGTGCTTAGTAAATGAATAAGATCGGTTATGTTGTGCATCATTGTATTTTAAGTTACGGTATTTTTCATATTATTCCAACTATTCTTTTTACTATCCTTTCTTTTCTTGGGAAGTTTTGCTGCACGACTTGCTCTATGGGCCAAAAGCTGAAGCCGAAACTTTTCCGGGTAATAATAATAGCATTTTAAGATGGGCGTGTTTGAGTATGATTTATGTATTACCATGCCATGTATGTTACACTAAGGCGAAATACCCTCACGGTGAAATGACCGACGGCGAAATGGCCTGTCACGACGCTATCCATCGTGTGCAGAGATGGCAGTACAGTAGGGTCTGTGATCGGCGGGAAGACAATATTTGCATTAGAACTATTTTTATAATCATATTATTGCTAACATATGAAATCCTAATGCACTCTGGCTTTTATTGCCAATGTTATAGACCACAACACGCAACTATCGTGCTAAAATTATTAGTAAACTTATATAAATGAGTAACCAAGAATCATCATTTCTTGCAAAAGAGAAATTAATGCACTTGCTCTTTATTGCCTATGTTATAAACCACAGGCCCCACAATAATCATGCTAAAATTATTAATAAAGTTATATTATAAGGTATCAAAGAATCATTGTAACATGTGCTATTGAGGTGACCTCCAAACATGATGCAACGAAGTCCCTGCTTGTCTGCGAGAGCCGATAAGAAGCTGTGACATATTTGGGGCAGATAGTCAAGTGGACCACTTAATTATCATTGGTCGCATTACGTCTTCTGTGATAAATGTATTATTGTGCTCTTAGCAGGGCACAAGTTTGTCACATTTTGCTGAAAATGCGTTATCTACTCGTAGTTTTGAAGATGATAGTACTTAGGGTTTCTATCAATTTGGGATGAAACGCATGGCTTTCTTGTCAATTTAAGACCTGTTTCAGTTGTAGGTCAAGTACGACACTAAAATTTCAAGGTTCTTGTTTGACCTTAGCCTGAATTCCCGGACATTCATCTGCTATTATTATTAGTTTTTTCCTTGCTTTTTAATTGAATAAAGTTGGCTTGCCTCATATAAATAGGTGTTAGAGCGGTTGATTAGGCAAGTTCTCCAAGGCACGGCCCGGAAGCAGCAACGCTACTCAAATACTGGGGTAATATTGCCAGTTCGTCATCAAGTGTGAAAATTGCCCAGCTGCAGGTAGGCAACTTAGGACTTCACCCATAGGCTAGAAAGTACATCTTATTTCGTGAATATATATATATATATATATTTTTTACTCGTAAACATGAAATAAGAGTGTTTATTGTCGTATGTTTGTGTATGTAGTGCGCAACAAAGTTAATAACATTCTTCATTGCTCCTTGATATAAACTTCCAGCTCATCCCTTCTAGGCTACAGTCCTTCACATTTAATTTTTACCTGCTGGAGTAAGGCAACTTTATTAATAAAACTCTTCAGAACGTAACATTGTGCACAGGTATGGAAAAAGTATGGCATATAGACGTTATGTATAGTCTATGATCTATAACATAACTAGAGAAGCATACTGAGAGCGCATATCTCCGCCAAGGAAGATGATGTTATCGAAATATTCGCATTGCCCCTGAAATAAGATTTCCTTTTCATCCTCATCAAAATTTGATCATATGTGCTCTTCAACCTTTCTAACAATTCCTGTAAATTTTATCGACATTGGGTCATAAGTCTGAGTTACGCTTCCAAGAATGAACGGTGGACACACGAACAAACGGGTGAACGAATCTTCACCAGAGTATTTTTTCAGTTCCTCCAAGCTCACTTAAATTCCCTATAAATTCCTGTTGCTAAGTGAGTATAGAAAGACTCAATAGAACCACTGTCTATCCGTTGATCTGTATACTTGAGTCTGTTTTTGTATTGGAGAGGTCGCCTTCATTATTAAATAGGGGAAGGAAATAAGGCTTGTATATATGTTGCTCGTAGGAAAATAACTCTATATGAAGATATAGAGTTATTTTCCTACGAGAGAAGCAAATTGATAACGAATCAAAGACTTATATTGTTATGGGAAGGATTTCCTGCTCGTCATCAGCCTCACAGCTCTGTTGCTTACCTCCAGTAATATTTGCCCTATAATAAATAATTCTGGCTTTTTGTTCCAGCTCGACGTTATAATAACATATTCGATTATTTAATTTGCTTCAGTCAATTTTGTGAGCATCCCTATCTCCACTGCTGCTGCTGCTGATTAATGTATTGCTTCTAATTTCCCAAATTAATAGTCATCTTTGCCTTGTCAAACTCTGACACCTGGAGCCAATCCGATAGTTTCTATTAAGTTTATCTTCTGCGGTTAACATTTAGATAGTCCAGTAAACTTATTTTCTATGTAAATCTCAACCGAATCCTGTGCAATATTTTAGCTTTATACTCGAAAGGATAATCTCATGTTATGTGTAACCCAGCAAAAGTTAGAATGAAACTTCACGTAGCATTTAACTATTATTTCTGGCACTAGTTGTATACTCAGATAGTTTGCAAAAAATCTACTCGGCTATTGATATGTAGTAATAATAATGCCATTAATAATCTCAACTCAGCCCGGAGAGTTGAGCCTCAGATTTTAGATAATAGCTACCTCACCAAATGTACAGTATATCTTGATCAGGTTAATGAAACTGTCGTCCAGTATTATCCAAATACTGGACCCTCTACCTCCTTCAGCTACTGTTGCTTAACCCCCTCAACTCATCCGGCTCAGCGTGCCTGACCAAGCTTAGTTTTACTCAGGATGGGCATTCAAATAATACATTAAGTACGAAATTCCTGCATTGCACGAGTGTTGGTCAAAAAACTCAAATTGATCACAAATAAAAATCGTGAGTCAGTAACAAAATGATGCTTGGAAATTACTTGTACAACGTAATGCGAGATGTGAGGCTGATGCTGACGTACCGTCCAAATATGTGTTGCGGACCCCAGGTGGGAGAACACTGTTCTAGTCTATTTGTTTGTAAAAAGGTATCGAACTGCAAAAATAATAGTAAGCTAAATTATGTTAGAGTATGTCGTATATAAGGATCTTAAACTACCGAAACTTGCAAGCAGTCCTCTAAAGATGTCCGTCATTCCCTTATCCGAACTAATACTCAGTGCAGCACTTCACTGGGTCCTTCTTTAAGCTCCGAAATCCGGGAAAGAGAAGTTTTTGACTGTCGCGTCACATTGCGGGAAATATGATTCGAAAATAATATTTTCCTCCGTTTATGTTTTTAAAGAAAATACGCATTTTTCTTCGAAACGTAGGCATCCATACTTATAAAACAGGAGCGTAAATATATTGCTAGCCATTACTGATACAATTTTTTTTGCTGATATTGTGCATCAACCATAGATCTGTTCCCATAGAGCTCATACTTCTGCTAACCAACACAATGCTAGAAAACAAAATAATTGACAGACCAACAGAAAATGAATTTGTAGATCTTCACCAAAATATATCCATCCTTCCCTAGAGACATTAAATATTAACAGTTCCTGTAGCTTCTATCTTGATCCGGTTATAACGTTGCTGAGTTACGTTTTGCCACAGGCAGACAGAGCAGCAGACAGATAGACAGACAAATTTATATCGGTATATTACATATTTCTTTTGCCGATAGAATAAACAACACAGTGACTGTCAATGTTATTTCGGATTATTAGAATCACCTTTACGATTGTTACTACTGCCGTAAACCGCAACAGTACTGTTTCAGCCTATGCTTCTGCTGTAACGACTATAATCATCAATACTGATAATTTTGCCAGTACTTTGCCAGAAATCATCGCATTTTGCATCAAGGAAACAAGCCTTCACGTCGGCAGGGGTACCATAGTACACAACTGCGGCTTCCATCAGAAATCTAACCGTCGTTCTCAAGATGAAAGGAAGACTGCAGTTACTCTTCTTGCTGGTATGGAATGGAAATAAGTCTGAAAGATAATACAGGGATTAAACCAATTGCAAGATTTTATCTATCAAATGCATCTTAGTAACAGAATCTCTAATGCCGGCGCCGCATAATGAATTCGTACGCGCAATTGGATACCAAAAAGCGCAGCTCGCATGTCGTACGTGCTACCGTATCTACGCTACCAAGTTTACACATGTTTCCGAAAGACGGTTGAGCTGGCCGTCCTCACATCCACTTGTACGTGCGATTGCATACGTGGCCTCGGCATTACAACTCATAAAGTTACGACCATCTTCAATGCCTTTGTTATCCATTTTACCTATACTGAAAGTGTCATTTTTCTTTATTCAAGTTTTTAAATAGTTTTGACATTTCTAGCAGTCGCATTTAAGTATATTGTTTATTTGACGCTCTTTTCTCGAATGCGATTTTGGGATCACTTTTGTTATTTCTTTGCTCTAGATTAGCATACTATCAGGACATTCATTCGTTTAGGTTAATCCCGTCCCTTGATGCCCTTATGGACAGTAAAATGATAATAATGATTATACCTTTTGCAATTGCGATTGCACAAACTTTATTTTGATTTCAACACTAGCAAAACCTTTCAACAGCCGTTCGCTGCAGAATAATAATTTGAATTTTGGTTCTAACAGTTCCTCAAAACTTTTCAACAAGCTGTTCGACATCAACAAACTTGTATTGCCTTCAACAATCTGAACAAACATCAACTACATTTAAGGTCTGATTCCATTTTCTGTAAAACGAATAAACAATTTGCAAAATAATTAAACAAAACATTGATCAGAAGTGATCCCTCTAGATCAGCATCTGGCAGCATCCAAGTGACATCATCTGGTATCATTTAATCTCTGAATCCTACCAGCTGCATCCTGAATTATGCCTTTTTGCAAAAGCGATTGAACTATCTTCCCTTTGGTTTCAACAGTTGAGACTAATATTACCAATCATGTATTTGCTTTCAACAAACTTCAAATGAACTCAACCTAGACAGCAAAATCATTCAACTATGTCCATATTTGCAATTGCTGTCAACAAAGCAATGAAACATTAACCAATCAGAAATATTTAATCAGCAATCGGCAAAACATTTGCATATGTACAAATATGTTTTTATTATGCACAAGTTAGCATACTACGTACCTAAATTTAATTGTACGACTATATATAAACCTATTCAGACAATATAAAAACCGTAAATAAACGGATTATGACAGTTGAGCTACGTTCCGCTTTTCATGACAGCTTATAATTGAAGCTGCAGCTGGTAGCATTCAGAGATGAAATGATACCAGATGATGTCACTTGGATGCTGCTAGATGTTGATCTAGAGGGATCCCTCCTTATCAAAGTTCGATTTAATTATTTTGCAGATTGTCTATTCGTTTTACAGACTGTTGAAAGTAGATTTTAATTGTATTTGATGTTTGTTCAGAGTTTGAAAGCAATTGCAGTTTGTTGATATCGAACAGTTTGTTAAAAAGTTTTGAGGGACAGCTCGAACCAAAATCCAAATTGTTATTCTGCAGCGAACGACTGTTGAAAGCTTTTGCAAGTGTTGAAACCAAGGTGAAGATAGTTCAATCACAATTGCACAAAGGTTGGAGCTGTCATACGAAGCAGAACTTAGTTCAGCTCCCGCAATTCATTTATTTGCACTTTTTATATCGTCTGAATTGGTTTATATATACTCGTACAATTACATTTAAGTACGTGGTATGCTAACTTATGTATAAGAAATATATATTTGTGCATCTTTTAATTGCTTGTATTTTAGACTTACTCCGAGCAACATCTCAGCTCCCAAATATATTGATAAAAAAAAAAGAAAATTGTTTTAGTTTACTAGGTTACCTGAATATTTCAAACTTCTGAAGATGGGAGGCATTCCCGAAACGTAAAATTTTATATGATTAGTCGACCGTATATCTATATTTTAATTGTTTTGCAGATTGTTGATTTATTATTTCTGATTGTTTAATGTTTCATTGCCTTATTAAAAGCAATTGCAGATATGCGCTTAGTTGAATGGTTTTACTGTTTAGGTTAGGTTCATTTGCAGTTTGTTGAAAGCAAATGTATTATTGTTGTTATTGGGCCTAACTGTTGAAACCAAAGTGAATATAGTTCAATCGCAATTGCAAAAAAGGTATATTATAATTTCATTTAGCAAGAACAGATGCTGAATTTGGGCGCTCGGCTTGGAATTATTTTTAGGATCGCCCGACATTACGACTTCCAGAATTGACTTTTCCGATTTGAGGCATATTTCCCAGTCGTCGGTGCGTTCAGTCAAGTTTTCTACGTTGGCTTTGCAATGTTCCCTCATGAAACTTCTAAAAATTCGATGTTACACCATGTCATTAAATCTTATAACGGTTGAATTACTTGCACCAGTTTCTTCATGATTTCTACCCACCTGTCCGAAGTGCCAGAAATCCTAATTTTGACCACCGATAAAACGCATTCATGGCAAATGTAGTGTTTCATTTTAGCAGGACGAAGCTAGACATCCAATATATCCAGTGCATTGATTACTATATAAATGGTTGTTGACCTCGCCTCTGGTCATCTTCGCATCTCTGCCTGTCAGTTACTGGCTGAGCAGTAGGCCTCCGTTAATTTAAGCGAACTCAAGCCATCGGCAGTCTGTGCCAAAAATGACTAGAGAAGAGGCCATTAATGCTCAGCCAGGTAAATGGATGCTCTAATTTTTATTTTAAGAGACACTTGGTGAAACCCACATACGTAGTAAAAACACACAGAAATCTTTAATTGCGTGACCATCTTCTTCAGCCACACAAATTTCATTTCGAGGGCAACATAAATCGTTATACAGAGAACTCCCTCTTTTTTTGCATCAAGTTTTACAACAAGAAACAATTTCATTTTCAATGCTAGGAAACCTAGCTATGATTGTCGTGTTTTGCAGTCTCATAACATCAATATATGGTTAATTCAAATTGGGATTTCTCGATGCGTAGGAGAGTGCCATGTCAGGGAAACTAATTAAGTACTCACTAGAGTAGGTAATGAGAATGCTGGCCATACACATCCAAAAGTGAACACGCAGATTGTGCAGAAAGGGCTTCATCACTATTGTCTCTACAATATTTCTCCTCTGAAACCCTGAAATCGAGTTTTCTAGGATTTTCCCTATATTGGAGTATAATGCTCTTAGCGTAATCGGTGTGACAGAGACTGCTTATCTGCGAGTATAATCCTTTTCTCTTTGAAATCCTATGTTCTTCTTCGGCAGATGCTGTTGACGGCTCTTGGGGAACAGCAAAGGTAAAGTGACGTATGGGCACCAGTAATATCTTTTATACCTATAATTGAAGAAAGTGCTAGAGTAATCTTTATCTGCACCAGTCTAGTTTACCTCTCTGTTTTTTTTTTCTCTGTTCGGCAAACAATAAAAAAAGAATCGATAATTGTAGCAAGCCGCTCAGCCCGGAATGTACAGGGTTACCACTTCATCTGTGAACGTACACTATTGCACATTTAGAATGAAAGATAACCAATTTAACCATGTCAGTGTGGCTTTTGAAACAACAGTCTTGCCCGCTTCTTAAATACTGAATTGCACAGGGACCGCTGTAACGCAATATTCTTCTTCAAACACGAGTTGATATCGAAAGAAGAATATTTAGTCGGACGGAATTTCGCTAAGGCACCCAGCAGTATGTCACTTTCTCATAGGAATGACGTTGCTCAAAATGTACGGTGAAGAAGCAAGTGCCAAGTCACTTGTCAAATGTCGCCTTAATGGCGCTCTTGAAACAGTCAGCACTGTAGCCAAGGTACTTATGGAGTGAGACAGATTTTTTTTATTTTTTTAGTTAGGGAGCTGACAAGGTTCTATAGCGTGAAAGTCGTGATTGACCTGGAACGATCTTGACTTCGTCCATGATCCTTGAATCGACAGCTAGTCCGATAAATGACCAATTTTTTTTGTTATCCGGTTTGAGCAATTTCAAAATCTCTGCTACCGTCTTGATATCTCTGTGTTGCTACAATGTAAAATTATTTACTTATTTTCTTTCAAGCTGTAAATACATTTTTTTTCCAAGTACGAGAAGAGTTCCTGAAACAAGGAATGATAATTCTTCACAATATCTTTAATGAAACATAGAATTGCTCACCCTACGGCTAATATGAGTAGCTCTTAAAATAACATTTACTAGAGCACTCTGAGAGCGCATACCTCCGCCAAGCGAGGCAACGGTTGTAAAAAAATTCAAATTGGCTCTGAAACCATGGTTTTCATTGCATCAGCTCCAAAATCTAATCACTTGTGCTTTTCGATAGTAATGACAGTTTGCGCAATATTCTTGAAGATCCGTTCATAACTTTTTGAGTTGTGCTGCTAACAAACGTTATGACAAACATGAGTCAAACATACAAATGAACTAACTGATTTGCAGTAAAATTTGATCATTCATGTCTTTTGACATTACTCACAACCCCTATAAATTTCACGAAGATCCTCTCACCATTTTTAATTTATTGTGGGAACAAGCATAAAATAAAAAAAAAACAGTGAAAAACGACGAACGAACAAACGGATCATTACCAAAATTTGGTCTCTAACTCTTCGTTATATACCTAATAACTCACGTGAATTAAAAAAAAAATCTGTCCGTACATTTTTGAGTTATGGCATTAAGAAAATTGAGGCAGACAAACAAACGGATGGACGGATCTTTACCAAAAGTTTACCATCTGTTTCTCTAACATGCGTAACAATCCCTGCAAATTTTGTCCAAATCGGTTCATAACTTTCTGAGTTATCTTGGTAACAGACGGAGAGACAAACAGGCAGACAGACAGACAAACACGACGAAAACATAACCTCCTTGGCGGTAGTAATAACTAATAACTACAGGGTCACCTCTTAGATATTCAAGATAATATTCTGCTTTGTCAGGAAAACAGCTGAACGACTGTACACTGCATTGCATTTTGTTTCAGTTCATCAGAGGTGACACTGAATCGTACTAAAAATAAAACTTCAACTCTATCAACAATAACCTCATCTTCTTCAATTATTTCGTCTTCTCTATCAACTGCAAGCCTATCTTCTTCAAAAACATCCTCATTTCCATCAACTACAAGCCCATCTTTATCAACTACAACCTCATCTTCTTCAACTGCAAACTCATCTCCATCAACTACAAACTCATCTTCCTCAACTACATCCTCATCTCCATCAACTACAAGCCCATCTTCATCGACTACAACATCATCTGCTTCAACTACGTTCTCTTCTTCATCAAGTACAACAAACCCATCTTCATCAACTTCATCTTCTTCAACTGCAACTTCATCTTCTTCAACTATAAGCTCATCTCCGTCAACTACAAGCTCATTTCCATCAACTACAAGCTCATCTTCTTCAACTACATCCTCATCTCCATCAACTACAAGCCCATCTTCGCCTGCTACAAGCTCATCTTCCTCAACTACGTCCTCATCTCCATCAACTACAAGCCCATCTTCATCGACTACAACATCATCTGCTTCAACTACATTCTCTTCTTCATCAAGTACAACAATCCCATCTTCATCAAATACGACCTCGTCTTCATCAACTGCAACTTCATCTTCTTCAACTACAAGCTCATTTCCGTCAACTACAAGCTCATATTCACCAACTACAAGCTCATCTCCGTCAACTACAAACCTATCTTCATCAACTGCAAGGGCATTTTCTTCAACTGCATCCTCATCTCCATCAACTACAAGCTCATCTTCTTCTACTACATCTCCATCGACTACAATGTCATCTTCTTCAACTACATCCTCTTCTCCATCAATTTCAACAGGCCCCTCTGCATCAACTATAACCTCATCTTCTTCAACTACAGCTTCATCTTCTTCAACTACAAGCTCATCTCCGTCAACCACAAGCTCATATCCATCAACTACAAGCTCATCTTCGTCAACTACAAACCGATCTCCATCAAGTACAAGGTTATCTTCTTCAACTACATCCTCATTTCCGTCAACTACAAGCTTATCTTCATCAGCTACAAGCTCATCTTCTTCAACTACAACCTCATCTTCTTCAACTACTAGCTCATCTCCTTCAACTACAAGCTCATCTCCTTCGACTTCAAATCTGTCTCCATCAACTACAAGCTCTTCTTCTTCCACTACATCCTCATCGACATCTACGACAAGCTCATCTTCTTCAACTACATCTTCATCTCCATCAACTACAAGTTCATCTTCATTAATTACAAGCTCATCAGCTTTAACTACATCCTCGTCTCCATCCACTACAAGACCACATTCATCAACTACAACCTCAACTTCTTCAACTACAACCTCAACTACTTCAAATGCAAGCGCATTTCCATCTTCTACAAACCCATTCCCATCAACTACAAGCTCATCTTCTTCAACTGCCTCCTCATCTCCATCTGCCGGAAGCTCATCTACAACTGCAACCCTATCTCCTTCAACTACAACTTTCTCTCCATCAACAACAACAACAACCACCGCGTCACCATCTCTCTGCGCCAATCTCGTCGCTCAAAAATGGACTACAATTCCCCCTAAATGCACAAGCGCATATTACTGCAGCTCCTTCGGCTTCTTCCTTGTCAAAACGTGCAGCAAAGGCCAGTATGTTGACAGCAACGGGAACTGCCAGCCTGCTCCTCCAGCCCCGTGTGCAGACCACTGCATAGGTCTGTGTCCTGACCCGACCGATTGCCGCAAGTTCTACATCTGTAGCACAACAGCTCAGCCAATCATACGGCTGGACTGCAGTGAAGGTTCAATCTTTGGCGCTAACCAGACACCCAAGAGATGCGTCAAGAGCGACAGATCCGTGTGTGACCAACTTACCAAGTGTGACTTCACCTTGTCACCAGTGACAACGACAACCCAAGAACCTACAGTGACAACCACCGTTCCTCCAAAGCCGTCAGTCTGCACAGCAGAAACAGTTGGAAATTATCCTTCTGGAGCTTGCAGCCAAGAGTAAGTGTTTTCTGTATTTTTAGAAGTTAGAGAACCGAACGATAGCAAAACAACGGATAATCCACCATCATTCTGTATACTAGGCTTTGCAACCTCACTGTAAATGTTTTTTCATAGGATAAGACGGAATACTCTCGAAAACAAGATAATACTGCCTAGCATGCTTAATATAGAGATTCGTTGCATAGAACTATGTATCTCATTTACTCATTCATCAACGTGCGAGAGCAAAACTGACATCGAACCATAGATCATTTTTGAGAATTTAAAGTGCCCATGAAAGGCCCTGGCTCGTTACTAAAGCTTGCAAACATTACTTACCGATTGACCGTGGGCCGAGGCCCCTTCATTGTGAAGGCTTTGTGAGTGTAAACAGGCAAAGCTACATAAGAAGTAGCATCATCTGAGCGGCCTGTGGCTTCCTACAGCTTGTTTCTAGACTAGCAGAATCTTGCTATGTTAATACAAGCTCTGATAACCAAAATACGCTGGGGCGCAGCAGTGGGAGCGTACATCAGTGTCGGCATATCTGCCACAGTTTGGCAAAGCCATCACGTTGTTTTCTGTGTCGTACTAATTACGCACGTCCATTAGGTTGTGCTCCTTAATAGAGTTTGCATGTCTATTGTCTATGTATGTAGTAACCGTATGTAGGTATAACTAAAGAAGTTGGAAACAGATTTTTGTGAAATTTGCATGAACTGTTAGGAATGTTTACGACGAACAGACGAAAAACTTTGGCGAGGATCCGTTGTCCTCCAGTGTGTTTGTCTCACTACCATTCTGTCTTTTATTTAGGATTCGATTGCTTCACGGTCTGCCCTCTCCTAAGGCAGCTTTAGTTGATATTGGAGTATGGATATGCGATATGTCTTAGTGTAATGATTTAACCTTCAAGTGTAGCTGATATTAGTAATTTAATGTGCCTGTTGAAAAACCTACAAGCAACCATGCAAGCACATTTTTTATTCAATCTGGGCCTTTAGCCTTACTAGCGATCGATGGTGACGGCACAATTATTTATTTTTACAGAAAAATAGTTTATGATCAATAATTATGTTTCTGCTTTGTACGCTTTTGCAATCTCATACTGAGCGGCTTCTCCTGTAATTGTTACTTTTGAGTTTGATCCATTTTTCAGTTCATTTACTTTCATATATCTGACTGTAATGATTTTAGAAATGCCTTTGGTACTTTTTTTTACAGCGCTAGCTATTTGAGTAGTTATTGAGGACAATGATGCTATTAGCATGCATGTTTTCTATCTTCTACTTTTGCAATAATAGTCCTGTATATAACGGCATAATTAAGGCATTTGACCGATATTATCCGATGACGCTCACTAGGCCTATTCTTCTAGACATCGGGCAAATTCTTAACATTAGCTGCATGCGTGAAAATTTCACGGTTTGGCAGGACCTTTCAGGTTGGACCCTTGAAAATTCTACAGTAGTGAACAAATAGTGTCAAGTTTTCTAGCATACTAAACTGCCCGTCACCCGTTGGATCGTTATTACATTTTTTTTTCATTTTGCAAAAGTCAAGTGTTATTTAGCTGGTCACAGATAACGTGCAATTTGTCCCCCTTCATTCCTGGCCGTGTGGGTCACCATCACCAGCTCCTTTACTTTGAAAGCTATATTTAACACTGCCTGTGCGGAAGGGAAATATGTATGTGATGTATTGTCTAATAGTATTGCCCGTATCACCTTTAAGTTTAACGTGCACGTCATGCAGCCGAGGTCGACTCCATCTTCCGTATCATGGATACAGCCGAACTATATATCCTAATTTCGTGCTATCTGTTACTGATGAAGAGCGTATCATACGAAGGAACGTAGGAACAACGCTATTAATTTTATAGATATTCCGATAGGGGCCGCTGCATGACTTGAACATGTTTCTGATCATTATTTTCTCCTCATCCCTACCATGTCTACTTAGCAGGTGATGGATATTTATATACGTGATTTTCAACTTTTCAGGTACTGGGCCTGCAGAGAATCGGTGGGAGGCAGCTACTCCTTCTTCAGGATGCAGTGCATATCGACTCTTTACTTCGATACCGACCCTAGCCATCCCTACTGCACCTACCGGCATGACATAAAAACATGCAGCTAATCTTCCCTACAGTAATCGCTGCAGATTAGAAATATTAAGATCATATTATGTATATTATATGTATATTTGCTTTTACAATTTTGAAAAGAATAATATCTATTATCTTTACTAATTTTAGTCCGTGATGCAGAACATTAGTGTTATTTCATTGATTAATGTCTTAGAAAACAGCAGCGCATCTTTGTATCATTCATCGTATGTTAAGTGATATAATTACCACAAGAAAATATTCATGATTCCACAATTGCAAAGGATTTACAGAATAATTTATGGCTTCAGTGTTGAAGAAATTATATAAAATATGCACTATAAAGCACAGTACATATTCTACCTGTCACGAATCATTATCAAAATTATCACAATATAGTGATGTACCTATTTTACTACAATTTGGCAGGCACTGGGCAACAAAAAATAAGTGATCATCAATTCGAACAGCAAGAGAAGCATAATATGACTCATTCATGCAATTAGCTACATATTGGAGAGGGGGGAGTTATTGTCTATTCTGCATTGAGAGTAAAATGAAGTCACAATATAGGCAAGTGTCTTAATTAAAATTCAAAATACAACGTAACTTTCCGCTCTTCATTATTCATTAGCATAAAACGATCCACATTGTCCTTTTCTCAATAATGAAAGAAACAAAGTACCCTACAATAGGTATATTGGTTGACTTAGGCTGACGGTTAGGACGAGGTATTGTCCAGCATACCTTCGTACCGAAAAATCAACTCTGCAGCCAATGGAAATTTAATGCGCTAAAGTAATGCGAGAGATTATCTTTTTTTTTTAGTAAACACCTTCCGGTCCAAAAAAAGTCATTTTTTGCTCACAATGCCAATGCTATGTCGAACAGCTTCCAGAATCCTAGTGGAAATCTTGTTGCTGTCATTAGCGCTGTTGGGCTTATCTGAGAAAAATGCTTTGAACATCATTACAGTAGGCCGGATAAGATACAGTTTTTGATGCAAAAAAATAATAAATAAAATAAATCTCGTGCTCTTGGTATTAAGTTTCATTTCGAAGAGTGACAGCAGGATGTCAGCGCTGTTGTTTCCTTTAACCGAACTAATGCACTATACACTGTTTCAAGATTTCCTGATCTCCAAAATTATACTTAGCGACCAGAGATATTCTTATATGAATGAATTTTTAACTAATAAAAATTTAGCTATACGCCTTGTCTTTGAATATTTTGCAAGTGATATACTGTGCACATATAGTGTCCAGTGTTTTCATAGTAATTTTCTATCAAAGAAAATAATACCATAGCAGCAGCATTTTAATTAAGCCTTTGGCCAAAAAATTGCCACTAGAATGCAAACTTTATCTTAAAAAGGAAATTGTATCTATCAAAATTTTACCTAGTACGATAACTGTTTAAAAATAAAAATTTTTCATCTACCTGTATTTCAACAAACGATGAGACATGTGTTAGGAGAAAAGCAATATTCGTATTTTTCTACTGTACCTACCTTGCCTTGACAATACTTCGGACGAGGTCCAGGTGGCGTTTTGCACACCACTCATCTTGCGCAGAGGTGATGCTGCAGTCCGTGACCAGCGGGGTGGCTAGCGGCGAGTTATCCCCACAGTTTACGTAGCCGCTTACAGCTGGTTTATGTGGCACTTTCAGTAAGTATGCATCCAGTAAGTTTTTAAGTTTCGCAGTCTCTAAACCGGCGACATTTCGGAACACTGCTCCGTAAAACAACTTATTAGAGCGGGGAACCTGGTGCTTTGATAATCTTATGAAACACCGATAGCGTAGTGGTGGTCAAAACTAGCCTTACGCGTGGAGTGTTCACGCTGGAATACGGTTTGAGTGTCTGGACTAGATTCGCCCACTGACGTTGACAATAACTCCTTCTAGAATTTTCCAAGCATATATGATGGTAAAGCGCTCGAATCTCCTTTGAATGGAGTATATGTGAAGTTGAACAAGTCTTTCGTGATAGTTTAAATCTTGTATGCCCCGGATTTTGGCAGTAAACGATCGCTGGATAGCCTCAAGGATATCCATTTGCTTGGCATCCAAAGAGGTGAACAGTATTCAATCCTCGGCAGTATTAGTTATTTTCCATAAGACGAGCATTGTGTCTGCCTCTCGTGCAGAGAAAGTTCGAAGTATCCATCCGCTGCACTTCTTGCCTATGTAGTAACAACTCGAGCCACGTGATCTTCAGAAGTGGCATTATCTTGTATTCTCACAAGATCCCTTAAAAATTGCTTTCTCTCGATTTCGCTCCCATCTCTCGTCTTGTCGGACGTAGATTCAGTAAGGGAGAAGCTTTACCTTTACCTTTATTCATTCTCAATCATATACAAAGCACATCAATTAAAACTGTCTACTAAAATTGAGAATACGCCCAACTAAAAGCATAAATTACATATGGGACGCTGAAGCCAATAGATGTCATTGAATAAAATCATTGCAAGTCACACGACGTGATAAGAGTCAATTGGACCAAATTACTTCTAAGCTAGTAATGTGCCATAAAACTAGCCTTTTAATTTTGATCTGGTAATTTTATCAAATCTCGGAGAGGGGTTAGAGATTAATGCATGATCTCACTAACAGCTTGTGCGAGCGAGATAACACATTGTGGAAGCTTATATAAATACTTCAAATCAATAGCACACAATCACATGTATTAACAGGACAAAAGATGAGGTGCGATTCTGCGTAGTGAAAGAATACGCTGGGTGCATTTATTTAGTGTGCCTGTAGAGCGTGGAAGTGTCGAGCAAGTTACAGCTCAAGGCTTGTGAGTACTCACTCGATTGAAATAAAACGCTTACCAAAATTACGACTAGTCACAGTATCCAACTGGACCTAGCCCATGAAGTCCTTACATTGCCCCAAAGTGAACTCACCATTGTCTTTACCCGTACCGTAATAGTTTAAAATTTAATTCATTGAAGGTCATGTTGTAAAACGATGTCCAGTAAAAGATGCTGGTTAGATTTAGTTGCACATGCCATCTACTTAGGCGTCTACCTGGAGCATGAACCAGTGCGTATAGATTTCACAATTTGAGAGTGCCGTCAAGTTGGCCGTCTCTGTAAATGTGTTCAGCAATTCGCTGTTTCTTCACAATAGCATTCATGATGATTTTTTTCAGAAAAACTTAGTGAGCACATAATACATGTATATTATACTTCCGTATTTTTTTTTCTCTATGAGACTCAAATTTGTAAACGAAGTATGTTAATTCATATTTTGCCGCTTCTATCAATACGAACTTACTTTTGGAGCGTATCCTGCCTGGCGGTCAAGGTCTATCATTCTCATTGTTAAATTTCTGTTGATCAGAATTTTAATAAACAAAATTTATGCCTGCAATGCTCCTTGCAGTCATTCAGGTGCTATCAAAACCCACTTCCTTCACATCTGTGGCGTGTCAGCTTTACATACAGGTTCTGTCAACATAAATTCTCCCTGAAGTGGATCATATCGTACTTCCAGCTTCTGTCTAGACCAATTCACTCTCGGAGTTTATCATTGCTTCCTTCAAAGCTCAATTTAAGGGGATCAACTCAGATTTTTCGGAATTTTCTATTTGTGAAACGATTGGCCTGAAACTTGCTCCCCAGTTAAAAATCTACGGTGGAACAAGCGCGGCATATGGTACGCAGTTCTACGCGCACGGTCGCCTTTTTGAGCGGGGCATCCGCGAGGCTCGGGAGCTGGGCGCGGTGCTACGCGCACGGTCGCCT